>CP116448.1:22779576-23528742 GCA_028216015.1 Quercus dentata | reverse complement strand
ATCTTTCCCACACAACATGCACTACAAATCTTCAACTAGTAGAGTGCAATAAATAAGCTCATCAAAGCTAAACAAGGTACAAACAACATGTTATGTGAAAATAAATTGACCAACCTTGTTCTCAAAAACCAAGAAGAATAGTGCAAAATCAAAATGTGCTTCCTTTTTCCCTTTTTTTTTTTTTTAATGATTATTATAAATAAAAACACCTAGAATGAAATGCATGAATGTTATGCAGTGCAAATCCTAGAGACAACAAAAAAAAAAAAAACCAAATAACAATGGTCAAAAAGGGTATAGTAATGAAGCACAAGGACCATGTCGAAAAGACTCGATTAGGTCGAGTCTTTTGCATCCAAAACTTTTTAGATGCATCACGAGCATTGGAGTTCTTATTCACTTGAGAATGATTTCCAACTCCAGGATTAGAATAAAGGTTTAAAGCCTTTACCAAATCACCAATAAGTACCATAGGATCAAGTGCTTGAGGCACAGGTACTTTTGGTTTGTTTGCTCTCTTTGCAGCTTGCAGCTTGTAGCAATTTGGACGTATGTGTCCAGTCTTTCCACAAAAATGACATACCCATGCAGGTTTATCATGTGTCTTGTCCTTAGATAGGGTAGGCTTCTTAGGCTTAGATTCTTTCAGATCAACCCTAATCTTCCTAGATGGTGAACCTTCTAAGGGTTTAGCAACCTCACTCATAGGGGGTTTGACGAAATCACTCACTATCTCACACGCAGAAGGTTTCGAGGAAGAAGATGAAGGAACAAACTTAGTGGAATGGGGAGCGGACACACAGATGCTATCAACATAACCTAAACCAGTTTTGTCGAAAGATGACTTTTGAACACTCAACATTTGATCAAGTTTAGAACTAGCAGATCTCGCAATGTATAAATCAAGTTCTAAGGATTTAACTTTATCAAGCTAAAGCATGTTTTCAGTTTTCACATTGTTCAAAAGGTCATTAGCATCAAATAATTTAACAAGCAAATTTTTCTTTTCAAGCTCAAGAGATTCAATTTTCTTTAGGCCAAGTTCAACATTCATAGCATCCTTTGCAGCAACTTTGCAAAGTTTGTTATAGGCCTCTTGAAGATCTGCATCTTCAGAGAGTTCCCTATCGAAGGGTTCTCTTCAACAGATATGCTCTCATCAACTACAGCAGTAGCAGTGAAAGCAATGAAGTTTCCATCCTCATCACAATCGGAATCATGATCAGAAACTTCACCATCACTAAGGGTTACAGCCATAGCTTTACCCATAGACTTCAAATAGGTTGGACATTCAGATTTCAAGTGTCCATATCCTTGACATCCAAAACATTGAGAGCCCATAGAATTATTGGAAGTTTGACCTACTCTTTCTCTAGGTTTATCATTGTTGTTAACCTTAGTGGGATCATACTTCCTAAAATTTCTAGGTTCAGCAGTGTTTATGCCTCTTGCCTTTCTATTGTTATTCCTAAGAAAATTTCTAAAATTCTTGGCAAGATAGGCAATCTCTGTGTGACTCATCATCAAATCCACCACCATCAACATCATCAACTGACTTAAGAGCCATTGATTTGGATTTGGAAGTTTTGGGTAGATCCAACTCATAGGATTGAAGAGATCCTACAAGCTCATCAACAGGATGGAGTCCACATCCTTGCTTTCGATAAATGGCGGTCACTTTGGGTCTAAAGTCTTGAGTCAAAGATCTAAGAATCTTCCTAACAATTTTAGGTTGATCATAGATTTCACCCAAGTTAAAAGCAGAATTAACAATATCATTCAGTTTAGCGTAGAATTCAACAAAAGATTCATCATCGTACATCCTAATGCTTTCAAATTTTGAAGTCAATTGCTGCAGTTTATTTATTTTGACACCTTTGTGCCTTCATGCACACTGAGGGAGGATATTCTAAGCAAGTATGAGCGATCTCAACATTCGAGATTCTCTTAAATTCCTCCATAGAAACAGCATTAAAAATCGCATTCATAGCCTTGCTATTAAACGAAGCCGCTTCTCTCTGAGAATTTTGCCACTCACTAACAGGAGTAGTGGGCTTCTCCCATCCGTATTCAACGGAATTCCACACCCTTTCGTCAATGGATTTCAGGAAGGCTTTCATCCTTACTTTTCAGTAAGTATAATTATTCCCATCAAAGTGAGGAGGAATAACTAGAGAGTGTCCGTGTTCCATGATAACAGGGGTCAAGGATCACCTCAAAGATCAAAAGATCAACAACAAAAGAGCTACCTTTCCGATACCACTTGACAGTTTTTAGACCCCTTAAACAATTGATTAAACCTAGTTAATTAGCCAATTTGTTACTTAGCCAGATTAACAAGTCTAGGTTATCACAATAATAAAGATCAAATCATGCAAAGCAGCGGAAAATAAATAACACACGATATGATTACCCAGGAAACCAAACCGGTAAAAACTTGGGGAGGATTTGACCTAGCTATCCTCAAGGTAAACTTGAATCCACTATTAGAAAGAATCGAAGTTCATACAAAAGGACTTACAAGCACCCCCGCTCGACTTCCTAATGCTACCAACCAGTAGAACTTACTGACACGACCACGTGCAAGCTCCGAATCCATGGACTCCTTCTTTCTTTGGATTCCACCAGCTACAAGCACCCCCGCTTGTGTATTCTTTAAGCTTTAATGGCAGCAACTGTTTTGATCATCAAGGTTTTGAGAATGTCTCTTCCTTGAAAACCCTAAGTTTGTGTAAAGGAAAACTCTTCTAGATCTCACAAGAGATTTACACAAACCGCAATATGAGCAACACTAAAACGTGGCTAGGGTTTGCCTTTTATACTTAGGACAAATAAGAAACCCTAAAAACGTTTTAAACACATAGGGTGAGTTGGACGAATCTGCAAAAAGCAATCTGCCCGACGCGTTCGATCGGTCGAGCCTAAGCTTCGATCGATCAAGCCAGCCGAAAGCCATCGCTTTCTCGCTTTCCACTCGATTCCAACTTTACATTGACATACAACTTTGAGCTAGCTTTAAACACTTCTAAACACATTGTTTTGATTATGGTTAGCCAACATTACACATTAGAGTTCTAAAATACATAAAGTCCTAAACTTTAGAACCTAACATAGACAGTGGCATACAATGGCCAATCTATTATGTGAGCAAATCACTTCATGAGGCCGAGGTGCGTAATTTACCATTGGAGAAGGCCATTTTGGCGGTAGTGCATACTACATGAAAACTTCCCTATTACTTCCGGACATACACGGTGGTTGTCCTAACTCAATTTCCGCTTAAGTCAATACTTTGGAGAATAGATTATATCGGGAGGATTGCTAAATGGGGCATGATTTTAGGGGCTTTTGATATCAAGTATATGCCTCGAACCTCTATAAATGGCCAAGTTCTCGTTGACCTGGTAGCCGAGTTTGCTGAACTTCCCGAAGAAATAGAGGTAAAGAAGCATGGCATGGATGAAAAATTGGTTGGCTTGATCTCCACACAAGACCCCTCACCCTGGAAAGTATATATGGATGGAGTAGCAAACCAGCGGGGATCAAGAGTGGGGCTAGTTCTAGTATCTCTTGAGAAGATCACCACTGAAAAATCATTGAGGTTGGGGTCCTCGGCTACAAACAATGAAGCAATATATGAAGTTTTATTGATGGGAATGGTGATGGTCCAGAAAATGGTTGGAAAAGTAGTAGAAATGTTCTCGGACTTAAAACTGGTCGTAGGCCAGGTAAAGGGGGAATTGGAAGCCCAGGATGCTAGAATGTAGGAATATTTGGGTCGGGCTAGGCACATACAAACAGAATTTGAATCTTTTAATTTATCGCATGTCCCTAGAAGAGGAAATACCCATGCAGATTTCGTGGCTACCCTTGCCACTTCCTCGGTATAGGATTTGCCCTGAGTAATACTTGTCGAAGACCTATGCACCCCCCACCACAATGAAGAAAGACTTGCTCCAAGTTCATCAAATTAGGGTAGGGCCGAGCTGGATGGATCCTATACTACTATTCCTTGAGAATGACATATTGCCTGGAGAGAAATCAAAAGCTGAGAAAGTGTGAAGGAAAGCTCCTCGCTTTTGGTTGTCCGAGGACAAAAAGTCGTATAAACGTTCTTTTTCTAGGCCATATCCGCTTTGCATACACCTGAGGCATCAAAACTACTCCTGGAAGAACTACATGAAGGAATTTGTGGAAGTCACACAGGAGGAAGATCTTTGTCTCACCGAGCCATTACTTAGGGATACTGGTGGTCGGGCATGCAAAAGGAAGCACAGGAATATGTTAAAAAATGTAATCATTGTCAGAGATTCACGCTAAACATTCATCAACCGGAAGGAGTTCTTAATCCTCTTTCTAACCCTTGGCCTTTTGCTCAGCGGGGCTTGGATATTGTAGGTCCTTTCCCCGAGGCAAGAGGGACACAAAAAGTATCTGTTGGTCGGCACAGACTATTTCACCAAATGGGTCGAAGCTGAACCTTTGGCTAATATCAAAGATGTGGATGTCAAGAGGTTTATTTGGAAGAATATCATTACTCGATTTGGGGTCCCCCATACTCTCATATCGGAAAATGGTCTTCAGTTTGATAGCAAAACTTTCGGGAGGTACTGTTGTGATTTGGGAATAAAGAATAGATATTCCACTCGGGCCTATCCACAAGGGAATGGGCAAGCCAAAGTCACAATAAGGTTATAGTGAATGGGCTTAAAAAGAGGTTGGACGATGCAAAGGGAGGATGGGTGGAAGAGTTGTCACATGTCCTTTGGACGTATTGAACTACACCTCGTCGGTCAACGGGGTTATATGGGGCCGAGGCTGTAATTCCTCTAGAGACTAGTTTCCCAACGCCGAGAACAAGTGCCTTCACTTTGGATGACAATGATGACTTGCTAGGAAAGAGTTTAGATTTGATTGAAGAACGAAGAGAGAATGCAATGGTCCAACTGGCCTACTACTAGCACAAGCTCAAGCAAGGTTATGATACCAATATAAAGCTAAGGCCGTTAGCACTAGGAGATTTGGTATTAAGAAAAGTTTTGGGTACTGCTAGGAATCCAGCCTGGGGAAGGTTAGAGCCTAATTGGGAAGGATCATATCGCATCACTTCGGTGGCAGGAATAGGTGCGTATTATTTGGAGGATCTAGATGAAAAAACTGTACTCCGTCCTTTGAATATAAACAACCTAAAGAGGTATTACTATTAATAAAAGAAGCTTTGTTTAGTTCCTTTTTAATTCATTCCAATCATATATCATGTGTTAGGTTCTAAAGACTTAAGTATTTATGTATTTAGAACTCTAATATGTATTGTTGGCAAACCACGAGCAAAACATTGTGTTTAGAAGTGTTTTAGTCTTGCTCAAAGTTGTGGATTTTATATAAAGTTGGAATCGAGCTAATACGAAAAGCATTATTCATTTCAGCCTGGCTCGATCAATCAAAACGTAGGCTCGATCGATCGAAGCTCGGGCAGAATGTTTTTTCTCGCAGATTTCCAACTCAACCCTAGTTGTTTTAAACGTTTTAGGGTTTTCCAATTCGTCCTAAGTACAAAAGGCAAACCCTAGCCACGTTTTAGTGTTGCTTATATTGTGGTTTGTGTAAATCTCTTGTGAGATCTAGAGGAGCTTTCCTTTACACAAACTTAGGGTTTTTAAGGAGAAGATTTATCTACACCTTGATGATCAACTCGGTTGCTGCCATTGAAGCTTAAAGAAAACATAAGCGGGTGTGCTTGTATCTGGTGGTGAATCTAAGAAAGAAGGAGTCCGTGGATTCGAAGCTTGCACGTGGTCGTGTCGGTAAGTTTTACTGGTTGGTAGCAATAAGAAGTCGAGCATGAGGGCTTGTAAGTCTTATTATATGAACTTCGATTTTTTCAAGATAGTGGATTCAAGTTTACCTTGAGGATAGTTAGGTCAAATCCTCCCCAGGTTTTTACCGGTTTGGTTTCCTGGGTAATCATATCTTGTGAAATTTATTTTTCCGCTGCTTTGCATGATATGATCTTTGTTATTGTGATAACCTAGATTTGTTAAATTGGACTAAGTAACAACTTGGCTAATTACCTAGGTTAAATCAATTGTATTTTAAGGGGTCTAAAAACTATCATCATGCGTTTCCCAATCTATTACAAGTATTAAACAGAACCAAAGCTTTGCATGGCTTCTCGGATCACAAACTTTGGGGAACTTTTGACATCTATTGAAGTATTAAACAGAAACTAAGTTATGTCAGGTTTCTCGGATCACAGACTTAGTGGAAATTAATACCCTTTGACATCTATTGAAGTATTAAATAGAAACTAAGTTATATCAGGTTTCTCGGACCACAGACTTAGTGGAAATTAATACCATTTGACATCTATTGAAGTATGAAATAGAAATTAAGTCATGTCAGGTTCCACGGACCCACGACTTAGTGGAAATTAATACCCTTTGACATCTATTGAAGTATTAAACAAAAACTAAGTCATGTCGGGTTCCTTGGGCTACAGACTTAATGGAAATTAATACCCTTTGACTTCTATTAAGTATTAAACAGAAACTAAGTCATGTTAGGTTCCTTGGACCACAGACTTAGTGGAAATTAATACCTTCCGACATCTATTGAAGTATTAAACGGAAGCTAAGTCATGCTAGGTTCCTCGGACCACAGACTCAATGGAAATTAATACCCTTTGATATCTATCAAAGCATTAAGCGAAAACTAAGTTATGTCGGGTTCCTCGGACCATAAATTCAGTGGAAATTAATACACTATGGCATCTATTGAAGTGTTGGTCAGACATTAGCCCAAGCATTAAAAAGAAGCAAACTCCTGATTCCCTTATCGAATCACATGGTTTGTTATCACCCAAAAAAGATGTACACCGAAGCAAGTCCATGAGCATCACTTAAAGCATTTTAGGGTGCCCTGGGCTTGGCCGTTGTTTGGTCAACGCTTGAATATTTTCTCAAAGTTAGAAAACTTGTTAGAGTTGATAGATCCAAAGTATGTCTTGATAGTACTGTGGATTTAGTAGTCTTGATCTATTCTGATTCTCAATTAAAAATATGTAAAAACTGTGTTTTCCCTAGTGTAAGCAACGTTGCACTTTTATAGCATATGGCTATGTTCAATCAAAGAATAGTCAAAATGAAAATTGCATAAGTAAAGAAAATAACTCGTATAAATTTGGGAAAGTAAAGTGCACATTTCATTAAAACATGTTTTAGAGAAGGGAAATTCCATTATAGAAATTGTAACTACATTATAAAAATGAGGATTCATGGTTTCAACTTTATCTGAAGCCTATCCTTGGAGGTCTTGTCAGCTTGATTAGCTGCTTTAGTAGGAGTCACCTTTTCATTTTCCTTAGGAGCTTCCTTGGCGGGCATGGTAACTCAAGCTAAGACCAGTTCAAAACCTTGGGAAGTTGCCCCATCTTGTGGAACCTCTGTAGTCTTATCCGAGGGCCTATCCACAACAAAGGAGATTTCCTTGGGAGCTTTAGATTCTTTTGCTTGCTCTTATTGACTGGGAGGAGGAGGATCCTGAGGTTGTGTCTCTTTAATAGGTTCAAGAATCTGTAGAGGCTGCTTCACCTTGAGGGGGAGGAAGGTCCGAGGCTCGTATGGCTAGTGGGTAGTAGATATTTTCTGGTTTCCTTAGTTCAGAAGAAGCCTTAACCCCAGCTCGGTTGAGGGCTTTATCCTAAGTCCGAGCGCAATAGGCTCGACACATGGCTGGGACCTCCGCCTTAAGGGTTTCCTTGGTCTCGGCTACTCCGAAGTCATAACCGTGCTACTCGGCCTCATCTCGAGCCTTCTCGACCTCCCTTTTTGCTTTCTCAGCCTCATTTTTAGACCTCTCGGCTTGATCCTTCAGCTTTTAGACTTCTTCTAACTTCTTCCGAAAGGCCGCTATTTGCTCTTTAGAAGAAGCCAACTATTCTTGGCATCACGCAAGAGCAGCCTCTGATCCTCGGCTTGCTTCTGAGCGCCCTCCAGAGCCGAGTTAGCACTTTTTCTCACCTGTTCCTCCTCTTTCAGTTTGTTCCTTAGATCCTTGTTGGATTGATCGGCGATGTTAAACAACTCCATAGCTGCCACGCGCCTAGTCCTCTCATCGTCCAACCGCGCAGAGCAGGAATTGGTTATCTCCTCGACCTTAAAAGTAGCTTGGATAGCTTGAAAGAAAAGGGTTAGTAACCTTACAAATAACAATAAAGATAAAAAAAATAAAAAATAAATAAAAAATAAAAAAGGGGATGGCTGCATACCATGCCTAGATATCTTTTGAGGTTAAGGAAAACCTTATGCTTCCCGATAGACCGCAGCTCGGTCATATCATTGGGGAGTAGTAAAGCCTCCTCCAAAGCCGAGGCCACGTGGCATCCATTGCCTCCATGGAAATCCCTGATGGATGCATTATCCCTCAAGGGCTCACCATTGAGCATTGGAGCCGGAAGCCGGGCTTGAGGCTCAGGTGGCTGATTGTCTCTCCTCTCTAAGTCTCTTTGCCCTGCTTATCCAATCTTTTGTTGCTTTGCAGCCCGTTGGGTCTCTTCTTCAGGTGTAGGGCAAGATCTCCCAACCTCTAATACCTCCTTGCCCTTCTCCTCTCTCTTTCTCTTCGAGTCAACAGGTTCAAGTCCGGATGGCAAAGATGGTTGAGGAGGAGGAGGAGGAAGTTTGGGTTGAGTTGGTTTCCCAGGTGCATCCTTTCCGAGCTAGGACTCTATTAAGTCCAGCAAACTTCTTTTAGATTTCCTTTGGATACCCATCTCGTCCAAAGTGATGATGCCTACTTGTTGTTGATGGTTAAGGTTAGCTGATGTACTCTCGGGGGATAGAGGTCGGTTGAACATCTCAAATTCGTCCCGAGAGTCTGACAAATCTACAATCCCCTCCGGTTCTTCTTCTTCTTCTTCTTCCTTTTCTTTTTCTTCCTCTTCTTCCTTAACAACGGGATGGGATAGGGATGCTTCTACTGAAAGGATTCCCACAAAGAGTGGCTGAGTTAAGGGTGTATCCTCAAGGATTGGAATGCCCTCGGGAATGACGAATCCTTCGAAGGCCACACTAATACGGGGAAGATGAGGATCATTGGCTTTTATTACACACTTGGGAGCTTGGAATCCAAGGGAAATAGGTTTGTACCCAAGGATTACGTGTACTACTTGTAATTGACCGTTGGCTTCGTTTACAAACACCTCGGACCATAGAATTTTGTCTAGACTCTCTTTGTTGACTAAGTTGAGCCGAGGTATGGTAGAACGTTTGTCCGTAAAATCATTAAAATGGAAGGAAAATTTTCCAGAAGCAAAAATAATGTGAAACAAATGGGAAATATAAGTCAAGGTGCATAAATTTATGACTAGACCCCCACCTGGTGTTCCCTCCTTAGTTGAATAGGGTAGACCATCATGCCATTCCACAGAAAAGATTAAAAATTATTCCTTTAGCCCCTTGTTTGACGTAGGGAGGCATTGGATTAGCCTTACTTCGGTATACCTTGACTTAAGGTAGTATCACTGCCCCTTCAAATAATGTAGGTTGTATACCCAATTGACATCATGGTGTGTTAATTCCAGGTTCATTCTCTCATTTAGGGCTTCTATACTCCCATTTAGGGCTTCTATACTCCCTTATACTCTGAACATATTTGGGGCGCATTGTGTGGGGGATAGTCTAAAGAATCTAAGGTAGTTCCTTGTGATATTACCCATGGGTATGGTCATCCCTCCCTCTATGAAGGTGATCATTGGGATGACCACCTCTCCTTCTTTCCTATCGTCTACCCATTCCCCTTGGGCAGCGTGTCTCATGCCCACTGTTGGTGGGATCCTGTACTTAGCCCTAAATCTTTCTCTATCCTCCTCATATTCAACTAAACAATTGAACCTACCCATTTTCTAAGAAGTTTTGAAGAGAAATTAACAAGTTTGAAACGAAAAATAAAGTCGAGAAGAAAAAAGTGTGATGAAAAGAGAATATTTGGAAAGAAACAAAACTAAGAGGGTTCAAGGAAACTTACAAGTTTGAAAAGAAGGTCCTTGTACAAATTTTTGATATTTGTAGACGCACAAGGAAGTGAGAGAGAGTTATAGGTTCAATGTATGAACTCTAGAATTGTGTGATTATTGGAAGTAGGGAAAGGAGTTGATTTAAAAAGCTATTTATAGTGGCATAGAAGTTACAAGCGGGAAAATTCTCGCTCGTAACCCCTAGAAATCCTCCACCGTTAGATTTGCACCGTGTCGTTGAACGTGGGGGACAAAAGTACCGTCAAAATTTAATGAGGGCGCACTGTGGATGCCGAAGCGTTAGGAGCGTGCCTTGAGCAGGTGAAAGGGCATTTGGGAGTTCGGATAGATGGGGTGTAACCATAAATAGGGTGGGTTGAGAATATCAAAATCCTTCTTTCCTCTCGAGGAGTCGAAAAACAAGATTTTGAGAGGCTATTGTGGGGCCCAAATAGCCAAAAAGTACTTTTAAAATCAGTATATATTGGGCCTATAGCCTAGTCTGAGATTATTTTCTTGTCTGAGGATGGTCAAATAATGTTATTATGGGAATGGTAGAAGAGGAAGAGATAAGAATTGTACATGATAGTCCAAAAGATGTCCGAGGAGAAAAGTCATATCGGAAATGTGGATCCGAGATCGGTAGGAATGTCCTATCATCCCGAACATCCTTCCAGGTTGCATCACGGTTAGAAGTTATACATTGGATAGGAGAGGAGTAGAGGAAGGCTACAAATATCTACAAAAGCTGCTACCTCCATATTAAGTGCATCCCAGCTAACTCTTTGGCCGCATTAATGTGGAGGTGATACTTGAACAGTGGTGAAGCAGCCTTATAGCTGCTAGTTGAAGCTTCTGGGAGGTGTTGGATGGGACAAGAAGGAGATCCTATAATCTAACTTACACATGTATGGTGGGGATGATGTCAAAAATTATAGTATATATCATGGAAAGGTAGCCTGAAAAAGAGAGAGATTAAGAGAAAGAAATCATTGTAACGATCCTTTGAACTCTTGTAACCTTGATCATCAACTTGACATTATAACAGAGCTCCTCGGATTGTGCCGAGGACAAATTTTCTTACCTTACTTGTGTTTGATTCTCTTAAATAAACAACTATTTCTGTCTTTCTTACTCACTAGAACTAGTTCTTTCACCCACACTCTACAAATTCATTGTTTGGGCTTATTGGGCTAAAACCCAATCCTATATTGGGTCAAATTCAAATTCCGTCCTTACAAGAACCCTTTTTCTTAAAAAAAAAAAAAAAGTTTTCTTTTACCATGTTGATTTTTTTTTTTTTAATATGATAAAAAGAAATCTATTGAATGAGCAAAGTTTCTATAAGGAGCATTTATTTTCTTAAAAATCATGGGATTTTCGGAACCCAATCTTTCTCTTTTGAAAATAAAACCCATGAATATTTTCTTTTGTCCAAAACCAATTTTCCTACAAAAATGCTTTACAAATTCTCCTTCCCTCACAAAAATCATGGGATTTTTGGTTCAAACCCATTTTTCCCAAAGAAACCCATGAGTCTTTTGAACCCCACTTTTCTTTTGTTTTCTTAAAAAGTGTTTTCTACAAAATAATTTCAAAATGGGGAAAACTTAGAATGCCTTAATATTTTTGGGTTCCTCTAAAAAATGGCTTCCTTCTTCTTCTTCCAAGAAAAAAAAAACTCTTTTCAAAAACTTCTGTCTAAAAAAAAAAAATTGAAAATTTGTTTCCCATTGCAAACTTTACTTGTTCAAAAGAATTCTTTTCTTTAAAAAAAAAATGATAGAAGTAGTTTTCTAAATCTTTTCCTTTTCAAAATGACAAACTTTTCCATCATAAAAAGAAAAAAAAAAATTTCCCAAAACTTCCCTTTTCCAAGAATAATAAAATTAATATTTTCAAAGAAAAATTCTTTCCAAAATAATTAATGCATTGTTGTTTAAAACTTTTTCTTAGGATTGCATCTTTAAGCATTTGTGCATATGGTTCAACTCCATTGAACTCATAGGTACCAATCAAGCTAACATAGTCCCTCTCTTTTCTTTGGCACTAACATATTTTCATTGTCATCTTTTTTGCATGGTAAAAATGAGAAAAATTGTGGATGACAAGAAGGTGCTATCCTTTCAACCTTCTCTTTTTATTATTACATTCTTATCTATTTGTATATAGTATTTAGTATTCACGTACTAATTATGTGATCAATAAGTACTCAAATGCTATTGTATGTATTATTTCTAGCTATGTGGTAAATATCCCTCACATGCTATTTATGTATTTATCTCACATGCTTTGATTGTAAGTATTCGTTGACGTGAATATTCACATGATATATTATAAGTAAATAAGTACCCACATGTGTGTGTGTGTGTAGTTTGTGTAATACCTTTTTCCAAAAATCAAAATGCCAAGTATTTTATTTCTTCTCTAAAAGGACTTGAATTAAATTAAGATGGGGTACTATCCTTTGGATAGGTGGTGTGGGGTGCCTAACACCTTCTCTACACATAACCGAACTTCCGAGTCCAAGATCTTTAGTTTGAGACTTTTAATTTACCCTAATTAATAAACCCTTAAAATTGGTTTAGATAATTAGGTAACTTAAAAAGAGTTAGACAAATAGTGACCAATCACACCTAATACAAAACCAATGGTTGGTGGCAACTCTTAAAAAAAAAAAAAAAAAAGGAACTAACACACACACTTTACGCTAAAAATACATACACACTAAGAGTCACATTGCTAAGGACTCAATGTGTGATAAACCAAAAGAAATAGGGCAAAAGTCCTAACCTAGCTTTCTTTCTCTTTTTTGGGGTGTCCACATATCTCTCCATTAAAAATATTGGAAAGTGTTAACTAGTTGAGTTACAAACCTCTTGACAGCACATATATATACTTATATAGAGCCAATTGATTAGTCACTGTAAATCATTTTGCATACATATTCCATGGTTTATGGTACCAACTTATCAACGGTAAGTCGGTTATGTGTTTTAAATAATTAAGAAAAAAAAATTATCTTTTGCATATAATAATAATAATAATAATAATAATAACAATTCATTCATTCACCACAAAAATTATGCATCATTGTATCTAATATGCCCATCAAAAGCTATGAAAATACATTATAATACATCACTTGAACTTAACTGAAAACTAGTGAGAAACATGAAATAAGTATAAAAGAAGTTTTTAAATACAAATGTATTATTATATAATTTGTCATATTTGCATAGATGGAGCTCCTTACCACAAAGTTTTTGTTTAGTATAACTACCTAACCAGGGCAGCAATATCTGATTGAAGCTCCATAGTGGACATTTCATTGACCTCAGTTGCCATTGTTTGGCTACTTCCATGAGCCATCTCCAGCGCCAAACATTCCTTTAGTTCTACCAATACTTGACTCATATCTGGCCTTTGGATTGCAGCTGATGGTATGCATGACATGGCTATCTCCACAGTTTTCCAGGCAGAATTGGTGTAGAATTCTCCATGTAACCTTGAATCAACTATGCTTCCAATATCCCCACTTTCAATCACAGGATAAACCCAATCAAGTATGTGAGTGTTTTTTTCACGTTTTCTCATTATTGCTGGACGACCGGTGATTAGCTCAAATAGAACAATACCAAAACTATAAACATCACTTTTTTTATTTAATTTTCCAGATGCTTGAGACCTGTAGGTAAAACACAATTGATTTTTGTTGTCATTAAAGATAGAACAATCAAATATAGCAAATGGTTCCTATGCAAAGATGTTGATAAGCTGCGAAATCAAATAACTAGTTGAATTAAAATAGTGGTTAAAGGAGTACTTGGAGAGTCTTAACGATGCTAAGGAGACTTGGTGGTGGAATAAGGAAGTTCAAATAACATATATATATATATATATATATAGAGAGAGAGAGAGAGAGAGAGAGAGAGAGAGAGAGAGAGAGGCCTACGTAGATGTAAAGACACCACTTATTTAAATTATGAAGAGCTGAAGAAGGGAGGAAAAAAAGTAGCCGAAGGTGCTATATTTAAGGCTTTCAATGAATTATATAGTAGTTGGTGACAAAGGATGGATAAAAGAGTATCTTTAAACTCGAAAAGACAAGTAGAAAGGAAAACAAGAGACTTGAATTGTTCTAACTTCTAAGTGTATTTAAGATAAAAATCAATGAGTGTTAATAAATGAAGAGGAGATCAAATAGTTATTTCGAAACATTTTATTAATGGTAGCCATTAAAGAAATTGAATTGAGTAAATCAGTTGAGGATAAAACTATAGGCTTGTTTAAGAATTAGGTGGTCAGGGTAAATGATGCATTGAGGATCGGGTGGAAATAGGAAAGACAAGTGATATATTTTTAGTAGATGAAATTAGATGTGTAATCAATACTAAGTTATAAATTTGGAGGGATGATTTAGAGTCTAAAAGCTTTAGATTAAGAAGGAATAAAACACAATACATGGAGTGTAAGTTTTGCAAAAGTAGAAACAATCATGAAGATGTAAAATTTTATAATCAAAAGGTACCAAAGAATGAATATTTTCGATATATTTGATCAATAATTCGTAAGGATTGAGAGTTTGAAGAATCTATGAATTATAAGATAAGAGTAAGGTAGATAAAGTGAAAAGGTATATAAGATGTATTTTGTGTTTGTAGAATACCTATTAAGTTAACTAAAAAATTAGAATTGTAATTGGACCAACTATTCTATGGTATTGAATGTTCGGTCCTTAAAAAGTAACATGTTCATAAAATAAGTATAGTTGAAATGCGAATGTTAAGGTAAATAAGTGAAAATCCAAGAAGAAATATAATACCAAATAAAGAAATATTTTTAAAGATAGGGGTGACTCTTATTGATTAAAAGACAAGAGCGAGAGTTGTTTGAGTTGGTTTGTTCATGTGTATGGGAGAGCAATTAATGAACCAATAAGTAATGATTTGATTCAAGAGAGGGAATTAATAAAAAGAACTAGAGGAAGACTTTAAATAACATTGGTAGAGATATTAAAAAAATGACTGTTTGGATGCAAACTAGTTTGGAGGAATCCTCCAATTGGGTAGGTGGTACCATAAGAAGGAGACAAGTGTTCTGTTCATGACTAGATTAAGTGAACTAACAACCCCTAAAATGTTAACAATGATAAACTTCCCCTTTCCCCTTATTATTTTATTATTTTTGTGTCTTGGTAACTAAAATAAAGAAAAGTGGGTGTTTAAAAAAAAATGAGAGAAATAATAAAATAAATAAATAAATAATGAAATAATATTTTAATGAAATAAAATAGAGCTTAGAATAAGGAATCTAACGTGGATGTTTTGAAAAGTGATTAACTAAAATGCAAAAAGTGGGATCTTATCCTAAAATAGAGAGAATTTTAGGAAAACTAATATGAATTCTTATCTTGAGCCTTACTTAATAGTTGAGGGTATTCACATACCTTAAGAAAATTTCGATTGGTGAAGAAAATAAGGTGCAGGTCGTGATCAAAGGCTCAAAATTAGAATACGGAGACCTTATTGTAAAATCACATAATATCATGAACTTTGCATCCTAAATTAAGAATTAAAAACTTAATATAGCTTTTAAGTGGAGTGTGTGGTGTGTCTTTGTGTTAGAACTCATTTCTCTCTTCCTTGTGTGTGTGTGTGTGTTTGTTTTTAAAAAAGAAAAAGAAAAAGAAATTAACATTCTTTTCAAACACACCTTTTGAAAAGTTTTGACTCTTCCCTTAAATTTGACAGAAAATCCTATTAGACAAAGGGTAAGGTGCTTATTACTAATAGCCAAGAGTTAGGTTCTCCACCAAAAAAAAAAAAAAAAAAAGAAGATGGGGGAAAGTACTTTTCACCCAAAAATAAAGATTGGCATTACTCAATTTTGAAGTTTAAGGAGAGATTGCAATTGCACCATAATTAAGTGGTGAAAGTATAGTTAACCCTATTTCTTTGCCATTTTGTGCATCAAGGATAAAAGATAGAAGTAGTGGACCATTTCAACATAATAAGGTTTATTGTGTTGCTAAATCTATTAGAAATTACATACACAACACTTGAAGCTAAATATATTCTAATTTTTTTAATGAATAAAAAAATGGGCTCATAGGTGTGGTCTTTGCCCCCGCACCACTAAAACCCCCACATTGCATTATGGTGTGAGATCACCCAAATACTAATGGGTCTTGCCTAAATATATTCTAACTATGGCTAAAAAGTATATAAAATGCATAAAGTCATCACACTTACTCAGGATCGAGATACCCTAGTGTACCAAATAGACTAGTGGACACATGAGAGTCATTTTCAGTTGCAAAAGCCCTAGACAACCCAAAATCAGCTATCTTTGCTTGCATCTTTTCATTTAATAAGATGTTGGAGGTCTTCAAATCTCTATGGATTATAGGTGGCTTGCAACCATTATGTAGATACTCCAACCCTACAACTTCACCAATAAGCAATTAGTATGCAAACAAAGAAATAGATGCTATAGAGAGATAATGATGTAATTGATCTATTTCTAACCGTGTGCTGCATCCACTGCAATTTGAAGTCTCTGATTCCAATTCAAGACATTTGTGTTGGTCACTGCAACCAAAATGTATTAACTTGTCTTTAGTTTCAGTTGTTATGGAAGATAATATGGTTTTGCAATCACACTAGAATAGAAATAATAATTTTGAAATAATCAAATATTTAGTTGAGACTTAGTTTTCCCAATGTATTCCTTGCAACCTTTCACTTTTAGTAATGTTAAGAAGATAACATTTTCTTATAATTTTATTTTTCCACAATTATTAATATGGCTTGTTGTGGTTGGAGTAATATTAATTAACTAGGACAACTACTGATATCACTTTTAATATGCATCAATATTAGTAGTTTTTTTTTTAATTTTTTTTATAAAAAAAAGAAAAGAAAAGAAAAAGAAACTTGTATTCAGACTTATTGTTGCTTTGATTTCATTCCCTGTTCTTCATCCCACCTCCCCCCCTTTTGCCCTTTTTGTAACTAGTCTTATGTCTCAAATCAATGTATCATGGAAAGATCTTCTAGTCCCTTGATGAATTTTTAATCTTTTCAAACTCCTTCCCCACAAAAAGGGGGAAAACTACACTTCTCCCTTAACAATGATAGTGTAGTTATAATGGCTCATAAACTTTAAATCTAAATAATGTCCTCATTTAACAATTGGTAATAAGCATTTTGCCTCCTTCTATTAGGATTTTTTTTTCTTCAAATTCAATGCAAAACCCATTGTTGGAATTTTTGTCAATTTTGAAAATTGTCAATCCCAATTTTTTTAGAAAATTTGACCTTTGTATTGAATTGGGTGAAAATCCTATTTGCAAGGAACAAAGTACTTATAAATACTGATAGTTAAATGTAGACATTAAAATTGAAAATGCTTATAAGTTATAAATACTGATAGTTGAAGGTAAACATTAAAATTGTATTATAATTAGGGAGAAATGCAATAAACCCCCCAAAAAAGTAGAAATAGGATTTGACATTTGGTGCATCACTAATTTGCATATAATTTGCCTACCACAGGGTCATTATAACTTCGGTTCTCCATCAAGGAAGAACCAAGTGTGGACACTAGCTACAGGACTTGGTTAGATATGCTTTCATAGGTGGAACCGTGGAAGTCCTTTTTGATGTTGACTAGGCAATGTTGAGTGTGGACACTAGTTATAGGAATTGGTTAGATATGCTTTCTTAGTGGACACTACCAATTACAAATTGTAGTTATGAAACAACCTTGCCCTAGACTAATATGCTTTTAGTTTAATAAGTTCACACATGTTGAGTCATAAATGAATCACCTTGAATACAATAGTATTATTTATACCTGATAAATGTTGTTGTAGGTTGCCATTAGCCATGTACTCATAAATGAGTGCTTTTTTTTCATCCTCATCACAATACCCAACAAGAGAGACTAGGTTTCTATGATGAACTATCATTAAAAGTTGTGCCTGCATTTAAAAATTTGTCATAAAAAAAAAAAAAAAACAGTTGTGTTTTTCTTTTCCTATAAATTTTTTAAAAAAATTATTTTATAAATCAATAAAATATGTTAACTTTTTCATGTAGTTTCATGTTTCATGCTATTATATTTTTAATACAATTTTGAAATTTTCATTATTTTTGGGTATGGTTAATGTGTCGGGCATACATTAAACCATTTATTTTTGTAAACATTTTGTCAAAATTTGAAAAAATTGTCAATACTTTCTCAATTTCCGAGAAAATTTTTTCCAAAAATAAAAATTATTTTTTATACCCTCAAGGCATACATTAGCAAAATCCATTTTCAAATAATGAAAGAGAATGAACAAGACTTAAGTACAGTAGTTAGGTGATGTTCTTTAAATTCTCCTCTTAAGATTCTGCAATGTGATTTTTTTTCTCATAAGATGAAAGTGTATTTTTTAGTTAAGTAACCACATGACTGAATCCTAAGAGAGAAACCTAAGGAACAATACCTAAGACACTGTATCTAAGTTTTGTTCAAAGAGAATACAACACTCTTAATCATGATCTAACCTCTGCTCGAAATTCCTTATACCCTTGCTTTGATGATGGAGAAAGCAACTTAACAGCAACTTGAGTTTCATCATTCAAGATGCCCAAATATACTTTTCCAAATCCTCCTTCTCCAATAATGGTCTTAAAGTTATTAGTTATTCTTACAACCTCAGAGTAGTTATATTGCGGATTCTTCAATTTGAAGTTGGATTTTGTAGTCATATCTACAATAAACGAAATGATCACATGTAATACACAGAAAAAAGGAAAGGAGCTTTTGTTCCCATAATCTTGAATTACTTAAACCTATATAAATAAATATCAAAACCCAAAAATTTCTACTCACTGCCTCCCACAAATATCATAGTCTAACCATCACAAGCAACATTGTCGCCATAGATTTCTACTACAAATTTAAATGGAGAATTATTGCTAGAACAACTACTTAGTGACCAAAATGACCTAAACCAAACCTCTTTGAAAAAATCTAAGCATACTTTCTCTATTCTCAACAAAGCTTCCACAACTAGAAAATATGTTTATACACAAAAAAAAAAAAATCGTTAAAATAACATCAAAGTAATTGCAATAGTTGATACAAGATATTGCAATAAAATTTGAGACAATAGGTTTGTGCAACAAAAAATTCCATTGCAATAAACTCTAAATATTTTAATGACAACTTTAATACAATAATATATATGTTATGCAATAGATAATTATTTCATATTTGTTATAGTAATAGATAGTAAATTTTATATTAAGTTATGGCAACGATAACATTGTTGTAATAAACTATCATTTTGACTTTTTTGTTGCAATAAAATACAAAAAAAATTGATATCAAGTTATTACAATGATTTCTTCATTTTAAATTACTGCAACAAATTTTCCTAATGTAGTGTGGTATTAAAGCTTCTATTGAAATTGAAAATTATAATTTATTATTACAACTACATTTTTTTTATACAATAATTTATCATTTTTAATGTACTATTGCAACTTAACTTCTATGAACTGTAAATTGTAAATTTGTAATAATAATTATAAAAAAGAAAGACATACCTTGTCTTTTCCTTTTATAGATAGTTAGGGCACAAAAAATGAACAGGAGAACTAAAACTATTGCGGATGTTGCAACAATTGCCACAACAATAAGCTCCTTTTTCTGTTTTTTCTCCTTCTTCGTACATGGAACCGAGAGACAAAGATCTGACATTTCCTCAAGACTTGCATATTTAAACATGCCATGAAAATTCAGTTTTTAAAAGATAGATGTGATTAACATTATATATATATATATATATATATATATATATATGAAATTATATTTACGAAACAAATAAACATAGAACCTCTGTATTGGTTTTGCATGTTTAGAAAGTGGTAGCTAGGTGGGGTGTGTGGGGAGGGGGGGGGGGGGGGGACTTGAAATTAGAACAACTAAAAGGTAAAGAAAAATGAAATAAATAGCATGAAAAACTAACCTCAAGATCAATGATCCATCTCTAGACTTCTGTATAAGAGCCTCTGGAACTGAACCATCAAGCTTGTTTCCACTTAAATTACTGCTTGCAAATATAGTGTAAAATAAAATGTCATTTCCTACTTGCAAGTAGTACCCAAGTGATGAGTTCCATGAAATTTTCAGGGTGCCTCATGGATAGAAAATAGAATATTCTAATCAAAGGTTGGACATAGCTTTAGTTCAATAACTTACAGAGTCTTCAAATTTGGCAATTGTGCTAAAAATTGTGGTATGTTCCCAGTCAATTCATTGTACGATAGATCCCTAAAATTGACCAAAGAAAAAAGTAAATGTAAATATTTAACAATAACTTTGGGTAAAGAGTAAAGTTATCCATGGATTTGAAGTTAAACTATTTGCTTTTGTCACTGATGAGTGATGACAACCTCACATTGAATATTATAGTGCTTGCATGTAAAGCTTAAAGCATTTCTCCACAACAACAATTCTTTTAATTGCATGACCTGCATATAAATTTAAAAGTTTGTCCTCCACAACATCAACCACATTTACTTTAGATTTTTAGAGAGAATCCACTATGACTTTATTCATATACACGTTAAGATATCACTAGAACCCAAAAACATTGGAATACAAAATATATATCTCACTTTTTGTGTTTCACACTTTATATTCCATCAATCATGATATGTTATATGACTGATTTTTTTTTTCTTCTATTTTAAACATAAGTGGCTTATAAGAAAAGACAAATAAATACATAACAAATTGTAATTGGTAGAGTATAAGGAAAGTTAAACTTTTGCACACTCACATCAAACTTGAATGCTAAAATAATATCCCATTCCATTTTTTTACTTACAAGTAAAGCAGTGCTGTGAGGTTGGAAAGTGAAATCGGTATCTCCCCTCTCAATTGGCTTGAGCTCAAGTTCCTGCTTGTGATTTATCAAAGAAGAAAGAGTTGATGCCATTGTTGCAAAATCAAACAAACACACACACACACACAACAAATGAATAATGAATGTTTTTGAGTATTACAGCAGAACCTATTTCGTCTAAAAATTTTCCTTAATAGCTTGTTCTTAGTTAAATTTCAAATCCAAGCATTGTAATTTATAAAAAAAAACCAAATTGTTAATTAGTAATTACACCTTATAGGTTTGAGATCATTATGATTATTCCCCCAAATGTTAATACTTTAATCGTCCCGTTAATGACTATTGCTGAGGTGGCCACCTCAACTTAAAACGACTAGCATTAGGATTATAGAACACGTCATTTTGATTACATTAAGAAAATAATCTCTCTTTTATATCTTTTAATTATTTATTAGTAAAAAAATAGTTTTTTTTGTTTTTTGTTTTTTTAAGTTCTTTCTCTTCTTCTCCGGTTGCCTTTATTCAATCATTTCTTGCAGATTCAAACACCATTATCAACATTGAAAGGCTCAACTGTAACCCCCTCTCAGTCACAGCCACGGTACCCTGTATATAGCCATGACACTTCAGTTGGTTTTATCTCAAAATTAAAGCCACATGACAACCACCATGAAACACTACAAAACACACCACTGATATCACTACCCCATTTTAAATACCAAAGCAGCCGAACAAACATAAAACCGCCGCCCCAATCAAGAGTCTTCGATATTAGTCTAAGATTTCCATTTTCTTTTTTCAATTTATTTTTCTAACCGCAACTAAACGAGGCCTTAAGAAAATTATTAAAAAAAAAAAAAAAAAAACTCACGCCAAACAACAAACAAGTACACGGGCCTTACAAAATTAGTAATCAAATTAAGATATGGTCGCTAGAGTAGTAGGGTTGAAACAACTAGCGATCACAAATGATCGCTGAGGTTGAAAAACCTGGTGGTTGGAGATGGCCACTAGATAGGGTTGAAAAGATCAATGATTTGAGGTTTTAAAAAAGGATGTGAGAGAAAAAGATAACCCAATACACGAATCTTAGATCTCAAACGAAAAGATCCTAAACCTAGATAAAGAAATCGAAGCTGAAGATACACAAAAATTGTCAGTTGATCGTTCACATGCACGTCAATCGAAGTACCTGAAAAACAATAAGAAACAAAGGACCTACAGAGAGCATCAGAGAGGTACCGGTCAAAGATCCTCCAAAAGTAAAGTTAGAAAAATTTCCAATAACTCAAGAATGCAAGAGCTAGTGGAATTCACATACGTTAGGGTAGGGGAGATCTAGTGCTTATCTAGTGATGTAGAGTTGACCTAGATTCCTTGATCTCAAGGTTTTTCCTTATAGGGAAGATTTGGAGTTAAGACTTTGAAATCTTGGACTTTTCTTTCCGTATAAGGAAGATATGAGCGCGGAGTTTTTTCTTTGGGTGTGGCACATAAGTTCTTTCCATATAGACATATATGAGTGGGGAATATACAAAGGCTTGTGGGGCCCAGTGGTTCACTTGTCAGCTTAGGCCACCTCAACCCGTCGATATGCTTTCCCATCCGTCAAGTGTAGGCTACTTTCATCCGATCGGTACACCTTCCCATCCGTTAGTCTGTGAACTAGATAATGCCAATGCATATGTGGGTGCCCGATGGGACCCTCTAAAGGGGTGCTCCCCGAGGAGTCTTTGGCCCATGTCCATTTGGAAGACTTGATCATCCCGACGGGCAATATAGACGAATATTCTTTTTTGGACAAAAATGCCCTTATCGGAAGCTAAGTTTCAAAAATTAGAGATAGAGTACAATCGATTTGAAGATCAATTTCGACTCTGGCCTCTCCAATTTGAACATCCATGAGAGAGAGAGAGAGAGAGAGAGAGAGAGAGAGAGAGAGAGAGAGAGAAGGATCTGATTTTATTCTTTTTAATTATTATTTTTATTTAATTAACTGTATTTTTAAGTGATGCAACACGTTTTAAATGGACCAAATTGACATTTAACACCACACGCTAATGAGATTGACATGATGCAATTACCCCCTTTTCTCTCACATTTTTTTTTTTTTTTTTTTTTACTTTCTTAACTTTTTAACTTATTTTTAATATTTTAATTTAATGGTTGAATGAAAGTTATATTTTTCAACTCTCAATCTCATTCATTGATTACAATTGCATCACGTACAATACCCTAATTATTAAACTTGATCTTAATCCCCATATTACCTTTTTAAATTTTGGTGGGCAAAATCAATAATTGAAAACTTTAATAGTGAAATTTTCAATTCAGTAACATGCAAAACATTTGGGTACATCCAATTCCATTAGATATTTAGATTGAAACCAACGCTCATAGTTCACAAATCATTTGAAATGTGATCAATTCCATCTTGTTATCTTGAATAGCGCATCTTTAAAACTACTAGCAGTTTTGTGATGGTCCAGCTATTCTAAATTTCTAATGTATTCGTAGTCGATATTTATTCTTTAAAAAATAAATATATTTATTTTGAAATATAGAAAATAAACATATCCATTGAACTTCCATTGGTTCACATGTGTTGAAAATGCACTCACAGTGAAATGATCCTGGGAGTATCATCTGAACTGCAAGTCAAACCACTCCATGAATATTTGTTGGGGGAACATGGGTCTCCTTGCCAGTCGTCTCTTGAGATTCTTGAAGTTTGCTTAATGTCCACCATAGCAGTCACTGTTGTTTACAAAAAAAAAATGTTTCTTAAGATTATAATCGTTCAAATAAACTGAAAGGAGGGGTAAGAAATTCAGAATACTTGTTATACACTATGAAATCAACAAAGGAATAAAAATAATAATCCAAGATTGTCAAAAGCATCTTTTCTTCTGAAATTCTCTCGGTTTAGCGCGACCGCATATAAAGTGACTTAAGAGTGGTGCCACTAGCTTTTTAAGGAAAATGCTAAAGCCACAAACTTTTTTACAAAACTGTTGATGTCCTAAATGATTATTGGTAAGTAAAAATATGATATTACATTGTGGGTCCATATAAGAACCAGTAATAATTTGTCATATCAACAGTTTATAAAAATGTTGTAAAATAGTTTGTGTTTATAGCAATTTTCTCACTTTTTAAATAGGGCAAAGATTTGGTCTAATACTGTAGTGCACTGGATTCATTGATATGATATGTGTTTACTTTTAGTCACTGGTTGCTATCACAATGGATCCAACACTTAAGATACTAGACCTAAGCTAAGTCCTTTTAATTAACCTGTATGCACATTACTTACTTTTATACTAAAAACAGGTTTTTCATACAAGACTCCCCTTAAGATTTTTTTAATTTTATTTATTTTTAAAACACTGCCATTTATTTATAAGAGCAAGATGTCTTGGTGTTTCTAATAGAAACATTCAAAGTTCAAATCTCTCTTCTCCAACAATCAATTTATTTTTTATTTTTTAAGTTCAAATCTCTCTTCTCCAACTATCATATTATTATTATTTAAAAAAAAAAAAAAAAAAAAAAAAGGAAAAGCAAGATCTAACTTCATGTTTTTTAAATCTTTCTGAACAATACTACATACACAATATTTTTTTCACAACAAAATTGACAACAGTTAAGTTATATTGATTTTCATTTGGACTCACTATATATGCCTCTTTATTGTCTACAAAAGCCAGTCAAATTAAAGCATCATATATAGTTAATCATTATTTTAAACTAGTGTATAATTTGTACATATGCACGATACAATTAAAAAAAATTACAATTACACACACACACACACACACACACACACACATATATATATATGGATTCAAATTACTCTCTCTCTCTCTCTCTCTTTATTTTTTTATTTTAATTTCTTTTGGATATACACATGAGTTTACACTTTTTTTCATTGAGTTTTTGATGATTTATTTATGTTAGACCCTTCGTCTTTTTTATGTCTCATTAATTCACCTATAACAAATGTAAAAAAATTTAAATAGGACACGTGGCACAACTTAGACAACATAATCCAATTTAAAACCTAATTGGATTTTCTTTGAGTTTTACCTATTAATTAATATATATATATATATATATATATGATTCCGCCAAACTCTAAAAATGGTACTAAAGATTTGTGTTTGTTAGTTCTGATAGGAATCAACGACAACTTAATAACTTAAAAGCTGTGAAATTTGTTGTGAAAAAAATTGTCTATGTAATATTGTTCAACCAATAAAAGGATTTAAAAATAAATAAAAATAGGAAACCTGCTACACTAACATTACACTCAATGTTACCATTATTATAGCAGCCAAGAGAATAATGAGATATAAAATAAAATGCTATAATTACTACAAACTTTATAACATAACATGATATAGCAATGAATATGATTGGTGAAATTCAAAATCATAACAAATGAATTTTTTTTTTCTTTTTGTGATTAATAACATGTAACTTGCAAAGGTAATGTTATAAAATTTGTAATATCTCTTTAAAATAAAAACATACCATCTCTTGAGTCGGTTGCTTTGAACAGATAGAAGGGAGAGATTACACCGTAAATCTCAAAGGCGTTGAGGATGGGGGGAAGATCGGACCCCGTTGTTGCATTAATAGAAAAACTAAAATGGCCTTTGAATATTTGATTGAGACATGTGGAAAGTGGCTTTAAATGGTCAAGTATTATAGGTTCTGAGATATAGTTTCCCCCATTCACATCAATAATGAATTCTCTTTTCATTCCTTGCGTAAGTTTTGCAATTTCAGCAAAGTGAAAGCAAACATAACGTCCAGAGGCATCTACAGTAGCGGTGTTGCTGTCAACACGTAAGGCATGGTAACCACTTGGTGGTTGGACGGCAGTTCTCAACACTTCTAGCGGTGGTTTATAGCTATCGTTGCTGCCCTGCATGTCAATTGCTAAGGAGGTATTGGTCGGAACCCAGTTTGATAATGTTCTAACAGAATACCAGACTCGATCATAAACATCGCTCTTGTACCTAAGATAGGAAAAAGGCCAATGTAGAATTAAAAAATATTAGAAACTGCAAAAGTATAAGTACAAATGTTCAATCACTTCATAATTAAGTAATTTGGACATTGATTTTCTAATCGTTATTGGAACAATTAAAAAATATTTAACAATTTATGAAATTCAAATGTTGAACTACATTATATTATGCTCGTAATAATAAAGTTCCATTTTCAACCGTACTTTTTGTTAATTTTAATTCTTATGAATGCAATTTTTTTTATTAAAAATCAAATATAAAAAATAAAGATTTATGTGCTTATCAAGGATGAAGTTATGCTTATTGAGGGTCAAGGTAAACAAAGAGCAAATAACATGTGTTCACTAAATTGATATTTAATCAATTAATTAAGAAGTTTTTTTTTTTTTTTTTTTGAGAGAGAATTAATTAAGAAGTTATTACAACATAAAACAATACATAACTGATAATGATGCCTAATTATAAAGTCTTCTTGCTAAGAAAAAAGAAAAAGGAAAAAAGAAAAACCCTAAACAATCCATTATTTACAGTTTAGATAGTACAATAATTCTCAAACTCAAAAATCGAAGTCTGACACTTTTAATTTTGAATACTAGATAAGCGAACAACCAAAGTGTCATACAATATGCAGGTCAACAACAACAAAAAAAAGAGTCATACAATATACATAGTTATAATGCATAAACCAATTTGTTTTTAAGCAGACATTTTTCTAGTCCACCTAAGAATAAACCTATTTCCACACCCTATTTAAGTGTCAACTTATGATTAGATTTAAGCACTTTAATGTGGGTCTACCATAAGCACTTGAGCATGTTGTGTCAACGATAACTCACAACTGATGTATCAATTATGAGTTGTCACTTAAGTAGGATGTTGATTAGTGAGTATGGGTGTGTCGAATAATTTTTTTTAAGTGATTTGTTTTTGCTTTATAAAAATAAAAATGGATTTTTTTTTTGTTTAAATTTGGAATAAAACTCACAAATATTAATATAGGATTAAATTTAAAAAAAAAAAAAAATCTAGGGACCCTGTCTACTATAAACACACACACACACACACACAAAAAGCCAAAGAAAAATCAAAAAAAGAAATTATAGCTGATTCACCTGACAAACACCTTATCAGTTGTGGAGCCCATGTCATATCGCCAGCCATTTTGTAGCGCTCCGAAGTCAAATGGATAAAGGGACTTGTCCAAAGGACGCAACTCCAAACCCGAAATGAAAGGTATTCCAGATCCCGTGTTTATCAAACAGACAAATATGGTGTCAGATGAGGGAACATAAATGATATCGGGATAAATTGTATATGAAACACTACTTATTTCCACTGTGCTCCAATAATTGACTCCGACATATAAGTCGAACTTTGGAAATTCATTCTTGTTGTCATAATTTCCATATTGGAAGAGAGCTCTGATGAGATAATTGCTGCTTTTCCCTTGTTCAGGTTTGAGGGTGTAACAATTCTTTGTTCCTTGGGGAAAGCTTCTCACACTAATTAATTGCCGCCCGAAAACAGTATTTGAAGAGTAGTATTCAGGGGATATGACATTATTTGTCCCCGTGTCTACAAAACCTGTATCTGACTTGTAAAATATACCAGTGTCTTCATCCAAGTAATCGTTGGTTGATCCACAATCAATGCTTATGAATCCTAGAAATTTTATGCCGAAGAAGAGAGAGATATAAATTTATACATACCAATCAATATGATAAATTCATGTAGAATTTAGTTCGAAATTCAACATAATTAAAAACAAATAAAATAAATGAAAAAGAGTGGTCCAAACTAAGTACCTTTTTCTTAATATGAAATATTATCATAGTTTTAAAACTATTAAGAATTTTGTGGTTCCCATAAAAGAAAAAATTGTGGTAGTTTAAATGAAATCTTGTTCTAAACTGTGGACTGCAGCTAATAGCCCTTCTCTTAAAACCAAACGTGTATTTGTGAGTGTTATTAATTGGTTGTCCAAAATTCTTGTAGTTTACCTAGTTGATACTTTCTACCATTTTTAATAAAAACATCCACAGTTAAAATCCTTCCACTCCCAACTATCTTTGTATATATTTCAAAAAAAGAAAAGAAAAAAAAAGGTTAGTGCCCCGGGCATATGGTTGTCAAAAATTATAAATTAGAGTGATATTAAGGATAATACCTTTTTTTTTTTTAATCAGATACTTCCAAATTTTACAAACTAATGTGCTACTAATTACATAAAAGTAATATAAACATTCATTTATTATATTATTTTAGTGAAATTGTTATGAATGTAGCATTTCTCTTTTTTAAACCATCGTCAATTTTGGGTTGTGGTTTTTATTTTGGAGTATGCTACACTTGTTTTGATAGATAAGAAAAGAAACTTGCATTCCAAATTCATATAGTGTTCATGGTTCGGTTAGTGTGGTTATTGGAAAATTTTGTCACCACACCATAAGAGTCAATTACCCCCTTGTTGGCTTTGATCATGATCGTAGGAGGTCGGTTCTCCGGCCTCCATCAATGTGGTTTTTGCTAGATCAAAAGTCAGTTGCACCAAAATCCCAGATTTTTCCGAGAGAGAGAGAGAGAGAGAGAGAGAGAGAGAGAGAGAGAGAGAGAGAGAGAGAGAGAGAGAGAGAGAGAGAGAGAGAGAGAGAGAGAGAGAGAGAGAGAGAGAGAGAGAGAGAGAGAGAGAGAGAGAGAGACATCTAAAAATTTAAGTTCTAAACCCATAAATCTAATATCTAAACCTACAAATCTAAGATCTCAATCCAAAAATCCAAGATCTATACACCAAAACCCATAACAAATGAAACCCACATCCACATCAAATCTTACCTTGTTAGATTTGCTTTAGATTCGCTTCTGATTTAATTTAGATATGCTTCAATTTACTTCAATTAGTGGGTTTTTGGGTTACTAGGTTTGGTGTGAGTATGGGTTTGGTGTGCTCGCTTACCACCATTCTCTCTGAGCTCGAGACCGATCTGGCTCTAGAGAGATAGAGAGAGGAAGCACAAGAAAGAAAGGTGATGAATGTATCTAGGGTTTTTGGAAAAGTATTGAGATAGATGGGTTTGTAAGAGAGAGAGAGAGAGAGAGAGAGAGACACACACACACACACACACACATCGGTGTGGTTTGGTGGATGTCAAAATCTACAAACCACAATCAAGAGCACATCGAACTGTCGTTAGAGTGACCGGTCTTTTTCAATCACCAAGAGCGGCTCTATCGGTAGCAGTGAGCAAGGGTGTAGCTCTGTCGGCAGCAGCTTAGGGTGTTGGCTTGAATTGATTTATACCCCTAGATTTATATATTGGCTACTTGCCAATTTGAGAGATTCGATCTAGTCAATCATTAGTCGAACTCACAAAGGTCGTAAAAAGAAGAGATATTTTTCTCTTGCATGATTATAGAAAAAACTCCATTAGTAAGCAAGGTTTTGAAACCATTTAGGAAAGTAACATCTTGAGCTTTTGAGGCTCGAGTTTCTTCCCTTTGAGGCTCAAGTTCAGTGAAGAAACTCAAGCCTCAAAGGCTCGAGTTCTCATTCACGACATTAAGATTTTTGCCACATGGAATTCGAATCTCTAGGACTTAAGTTCCATAGAAGAAGAAGAAGAATTTGAAGAAAAACAAGGTCCGAAGAATCTAAAGAAGAAGAAAGATGATTTGAAGGATTTGAAGAAAAAACCCATGGAGGAAGAAGAAGATCAAAGGAAGAAGAACTCAACCCATAGAAGAAGAAGAAGAAGAAGAAGAAGAAGAAGAAGAAACTAGGTGAACACAAGAACTCGAGTTACACATGAATTCTTTTTCCACATCATATTGCCACCACATGCAATTTGAGTCTTAAAGACTCGATTTCCACCTTTAAACTTGAGATTTAGAGCATCGAGACGCTAGTTTGCTAAATAGTTTTGCAAACATGACAACTAACTAAATGTTTCAAAAATAAATCTAAATACAAAAAAAAAAAAAAAAAAAAAAAAAAAATCACATTTTTGGGGTTATGACACACCAGAACTCGCATCATCATTTATTACTCCCCACCAACTTGCAATCACATGAATGGAAATTTAACTTGTCCCTAGAGGGGAACATTGTTTGGACAGAGATTCCATTAGTCAAACATCAAGTCCCTTAAAGGCTTCTGAGAAAAAAATAAAAATAAAAAGCCTAATTTTAGGGAAGGGACAATAGGGGAGAGGATGTAGGGATGGGCTCATAACCCCCACCCCTCTTATGGAAACAATTGGGTATGGAATGAGGTAAATAATTACAAAAAATACATAACTATTAGGAGCATTCCCATTGAATTGTTCCTTAAAGAATTATAAAATAAAATAGTCGCTTCAATTTAACATTCTTTGAATTGTTTCTTGAACTTAGTAAAAAATAGTTGGAGCTCATTCCCTAACAAGTGCAAGTAATTCAAACCTGTGATGGGTCTCTTCTCTCCTTTTCTTCTATATCATTCTTTCTCCATTATTATTCCCTCTCTTCTTCTATAATCTTCGTTCTCTTTTATTATTCCCTCAATCTTCATTTGGACGCTCCTTCCCTATTTTATTCATTTTAGTTTTCTTTTGTGAAATATTTGATATGAGTGAGGGTGTGTCTAGTTTGTGTCAAAGATTGGCAAGATCCTCCATTAACAACGACCATACAGAGATTAGTAAGGAGGCTTTGGAGAAATTGATGATGAAAGGGCAAGCAAGCCTGCTAATCAAATTGCTCACCATAAAGCAATTTAATCGAGAGGCGTTCAAGCAAGCCATAAATATCGGAGGATAGGTGGAGGGTGGGGAATGGAAAAATAATTCACATATGGGAGGATAGGTGGCTACCAACTCCAACAGCATTCGCGTGGCTCGTGTCACCACAAGTGGATTTTGATGGTATACCTATAACTTCCTCTCTAATTGATACCAAAACAAAACAATGGAGGATAAATATGGTGGAGAGATTGTTCTTACCACATGACATTACCACCATCCTTAGCATCCCAATAAGTCATAGACATCCGGATGACTCTATAATTTGGGTAGTGGCGAAACATGACAACTTCAGTGTGAAAAGTGCTTACCCTATAGCACTTGACATATTGGAAGGAAAACATGAAGGGGAGAGCTCAAATGGTGACCACATTTGGAAGAAAGTTTGGATGTTACAAACCCATAAATAGAACTCACTCTTGAAAATCGGCTTGCAAGGAGAGGGCGTCCAAGAGTTTATAAATACATGGTTAAGCTTACACTTAATCAATGTAGGACACTAGAACCATAGCATACCACCGCGCTTCGACATCCATGATGGCTCACTCTAGCAACATTGACTCGTTGGTAGCCCTTTCTCTTTTTGGTGGCTCTACTCAACTATCGGTAATTTTAATCTAGCCTCTAGGTCGTCCCTTCCAGAATCCAACCATAAAGCCATAACTCATTTGATCTCATACTCAATGAGCTATGCCTGATTAATCGGGGTGGTTTTTGGCTCTGATACTAAATGTTACAAATCCAGGAGTAGAAATCGCCCTTGTAAATCAGCTTGCAAGGGGAGGGTGCCTAAGAGCTTATAAACTCATGGTGAAGTTTACACTTAATCAATATGGGACACTAGGATCATAACAGTGGAACATGCGATCACCACCTAAAATTCATAATTTTATTTAGAGAGTAACAATTGACAGCCTCCCTAACACTAGGAATTTATTGAGGTGTGGCATCAATACTATTGGTCAATTCAAATTATGAGGCCAAGGTGTTGAGTCGATGGCTCTTGCTTTGTGGGAGTGTAGGGCAGCAAAAACACTTGGGATATCTATACCGACATCCGAATAGAGGAATTAAGTACTTACTGGGATTTTATGGCGCTCATCTTTAAGATCAGTCTTGAGGGAACAAGTAGCGAGATGGCCCTTTTCTTTACAATGGCATGGGCAATATGGTTCAATAGAAACAGAATTGGTCATGGGGACATTGGTCTTAGTGCTCAGGAAATAGTGAGATGGGACAACAATTCCTGGAGGATTTTAGCAAAGCAGACTCTGCCAAATTCTATGAGAAAATTAATTTGGTGAATACTAATTTCTTGGGATTTTATTCATTGATCAAAAATCCTTATATATACAAGCTAAGAAGGTAATCAATTCTTTTGTTTTGTAACTAACTTAACAGACTCATACACATGTGAACAAGAAATAACAGACTTAACAAACTAAAACACATGCGTGACTAAACTAACCCTACTAACAAAATATACAAATCATTTATTGTACAAAAGTGAGCTAAGCTACAATGTCATTTAGATAGACTTAGAATCCTCATAGATTCCTTTATCTCTAGAGCTTGAAACCCGATCCTTGGATGATTGAGTTGTTAGTTCTTCACCAATTGAGCCTGAACTAGTCTGCACCTTTGTGTGAATCTCTGAGCCGCTTTGGTGCGGTAGTTGGACTTGCTGCATTCTATTGCCTTTGATACTCCTCTTCAAGATGGATTAAGGAAGGATATATATTGATCAGTCCCATCTTGGACATTAACTCAAAAAACTACATGTAACTCATAGCTTTAGTTAACAAGTCTCGCAATTGACAAAGAGTTCTCACACGATTCAACTTGATCACTTTAGCTAGAACTTTATCTCTCACAATGTGGCAATCAATCTCAATATATTTGGTCCTCTCATGAAACACAGGATTGGATCCTATATGCAAGGCTAATTAGTTGTCACAAAATAGCAATGCTTCTCTATCATGACTAACCCGCAAGTCTCTCAACAAGTAAAGAATCCACACAATTTCACATGTTGACACAACCATAGCCCTATATTCTGCCTCAACTAAAGATCTTGATACAATGGACTGTTTTTTTGACTTCCAAGAGACTAATGAATCCCCAATAAAGATGCAATACCCTGTTACGGACCTCCTTGTATCCGGACAAGATGCCCAATTTGAATCACTCAACCCTTTCACATGGAGTTCTGAGCTTGTAAAGAAGAAAACTCCTATCCCTGGTTCATTTTTTAGGTAATGCAAAACCTTTAGAGCAGTTGCATAATGAGGCTTCCTTGGCTTTGCCATAAATTGGCTCAACTTGTGCACTACAAAAATAATGTCGAGTCTCTTTGAAGGTCAAGTAAAGCAACCCGCCTACAAGCCTTCTATACTGACTTCGATCATGAAGCAACTCACCTACATGCTGAGTTTCAAGGTATGGTTCGTAGGAACTTTAGCAAGCTTTCATCCAAGTAACCAGCATCCTCTAATACCTCTAGAGTATATTTCCTTTGACATAAGGAAATTTCCTTCGTTGTTCTAGCCACCTCCAAACTAAGAAAGTATTTCAATTCCCCTAAATCCTTCAACTTAAATTTCTAATCTAACAAGACCTTGAATTCCTCAACCTTCTTCTTGTCATTGCTCGCTATTAGGACATCATCAACATAGACTAACAGCACAATGAAAGACTCACCTTGTTGTCTAGTGAATGAGGAGTAATTTGCCTTGGATTGAACAAAGCCAAAACCAATTAAAGCGTGAGAAAATTTGGAAAACCACATTCTGGATGCCTATTTAAGACCATAGAGTGACTTGTTGAGCTTGCAAACCACTTGCTTTGACTACCCCCCCTTATTGTGAAGGCTTGGTGGACAACACATGTAGACTTCCTCATGCAAATCTCCATGGAGAAATGCATTATTGACATCAAATTGCTAAGAAACCAGCCTTTCACAGCAACAATAGCAAGCACACATTTGATGGAAACCATTTTGGCCATAGGGGAGAAAGTATAAATGTAATCCAACCCCTTATTTTGGGTAAAACCCTTAACAACCAACCTAGCTTTATACCTCTCAATTGAGCCATCTGACTTGTACTTCACCCTATACAATCATTTACAACCTATAGGTTTCTTACCAAGTGGAAAGGAAGTAAGTGTCCAAGTATTGTTCGCTTCCAATGCTATGATCTCACCATCCATGGCTTCTTGCCATTTGGGATTGCCAACTACTTGGTGATAATAAGTGGGTTTTGTGATTGAGGAAATGGAACAACAAAAGGTTTTGTATGCGGGAGAAAGGTTATCGTAAGAGAGATAAGCTTGAAGTGTGTGAGATGTACCCGAGGTTGAATTGGAGTGACTTGGAATGGGAGCTAATGTTACCTAGTTACAATGATAGGCCTCAAGGTATGAGGGTGGCCTAGAAAGTCTTGTAGATCTTCTAGGGACAACGTAAGGCTAATCGGATGCATTAGAAAAGGAATTAGGTGCATCAAATGCAGGCATAGGAATAGGTATATCAAGAGCATCAAGAAAATCCTAAATATCCTTATCAAGATCATGATGAATTTGAACAATAGTATCATTAGAAAGAGATGAAGATGATGAAGTAGAAGTGGATAAAGGAAAATCAAGAAAAAGCGAGGAAGGGGCAATTGGAACAACAGGTAAGAGAATCAAATAAGTGGACTGAGGAGATGTACCTGAGGAGTAAGGAAAAATGTTCTCATAAAACACCACATCCCTAGAGATGAAAACAGAATGAGAATCAAGATAAAAAAAAAACTTATATCCTTTGACATTGAAAGGATATCATAGAAAAATACATTTCCTTGCTCTAAGTGTGAACTTATGCTTTTGAGGATTGAGATTAGTGGCATAATAGAGATAATCAAAGGTTCTAAGGCGAGAGTAAGAAGGAATTTCATGGAAAAGGAACTCAAAAGGTGTCTTGTTATTAAGAAGGGGAGAGGGTAGTCTATTAATCAAATAAACTGCAATGAGAACACAATCCCCCCAAAAAGAAAAAGGAACATTAGATTGTATCCGTAATGCCCTAGTAGTAGCAAGAATATGTTGATGTTTCCTCTTCATAACTAAGTTTTGTTGTGGAGTGTAAACACAACTTAATTGATGAACAATCCCATTTGAGTTAGGCATTATCAGATCTAATGGACTTAATTTTAGTTCCAAATTGAGTTAGAACCATATTATAGAAAGAAACAATTAAGGGTCTAACTTTAGATTTAGCTTTCAAAAGGAAAACCCAGGTTGCTCTTGAAGCGTAATCAACTATAGTGAGAAGATATCTATGTCCATCGGATGTTAGAACAAAAAATGGACCCCAAACATCCATATGTACAAGATCAAAAGAATGAGAACATTTCTTATTATTAAAAGGAAAGGGAAGTCTCTTCTACTTTGCCAAAGGACAAACAAGACAAGATTTATTACAATAGTGCTTAAGAAAAGGTAAAACATGGCTCAAAGACTGAACTTTCACATTAGAAGGGTGTCCAAGTCTTGAATGCCAAAGAGAAAATAGATTACTAGGAATGGTGGAAGAACAAACAACAGTGAAAGACTTGAAATTTTTCTTGGAAAGGAAATCGGTAAGAGAAGTAATGGCTTGAGAGAGCTTAAATCTTGTAACAAGTATAAACAATCAAGCATTTGGCCCATTCCAATCGTGCTCCGACATGTAAGGTCCTGTATAAAATAGAATTTTGACAGAAAAACAAGGCATATTGGTTGTGATTTAGTCAAAGCACTAACTGATAAGAGATTAAAGGTGAAGGAAGGTACACAAAGAACATTGGTAAGGGTGATGTGAGATGAAAGTCGTATGGTTCCAATATGAGTAACAACAACATCTTCCCTATTAGGCAATTCAACCACAGTATTTGAGATTTCAATATAAGAAGTCAACAATTGCATTGAACACACTATATGAACATTAGCATCGGTGTCAATTACCCATGTTTCAAGACCATAAGCTTTCCTATTAACCATTTTAGCAGGAAACACTGAATGCTTAAAGTTAATAGGATTACCTGCAACTATATTGGATTGAAGAGCCATAGTATTAGCCACATGTGTTTCTTGACCTTTGGAAGTGGCTGAGTAGAGTAAGAACCAATTAAAGCTAGTAGCTATTGGTATTGATCAGGAGTGAAAGCTGGAGCATGAGATGCGATGTAAATGAGGTGAAATCGATGATCCCAACAAATGCATTGCCTTGAAGCAAATCAAGATTGGATGAAACCCGATGGGCTGTTGCATTCTTGTTGCTCTTAAGCTTGAAACCTGGTGGGAAGCCATGCAATTTATAGCACTTATCCACTGTATGGCCTAGCTTTCCACAATTAGTACACAAAAGTCTCTCTTTTCCATTGGAATTGTGACCATAATTAGCAAGATTCTGTGATTTGGTAGCTAGAGCAGTGGATTCAACCCCGAGAGAGTTTCCTATAGACCTTTGCATCTCTTCTTGAATGAACAAGGAGTATGCCTTGTTGATTGAAGGAAGCAGATCCATCAAGAGGATTTGAGTCTTTACTTGAGAAAAGGACTCACTCAACCCCATTAAGAACTTCATTACTAATTCCTTTGCTTGAAGATTTGCAAGCCTTTGATTGAAGCCATAAACACACTTTCCACATGTGCACAAAGGAAAGGAACCGAAATTTTGTAGCTAATCCCATAGTACCTTCAACTGAGTGAAGTAATCAGTAATTGATTATTCCCCTTAATGAAGCTCAGCAATTTTCTTCTGGATATTGAAGACCTTAGGTCCATTCCCTTGACAAAATGTGTCTTTGAGATCAGTCCAAATTTCTAGGGTTGTATCTCTATATATGATGCTTGCTCGGATTTTGGGAGAGATAGAATTGATAATCCAAGTCCCAACCATATTGTTATCTCTAATCCAAGCTTGCACAACTGAGGGAGAATCCACCAATGGAGAAGAGATGGTTAAAGAACCATCTATAAAACCAAGCTTGTTCATGGTAATCAGTGACTTTCAAATAAAACTTGCCCAAGCAAGGTAGTTTTCACCTCCAATCAAAGGTTGAGAGGTGAGCACAGCACTAGGATTCTCTCCATGTTGCAAAAACAGTGGATCATTTGGATTGTACAAATCCTGTGCTGAAGAAGAAGTCTATGAGGAAGTGTTTGCTGTTGTTGTTTCAGTAGCCATTGAAGAAGCTTTACAAAGATCAACAATGGCGTTGAAGAAGCAACAAAAGCTTGAAGAAGCTTTGAAGAAATCAACAATGGCGTTGAAGAAGTAAAGAGTGAAAGAAGAAGAGAAAATCAGTGAAAATCCCAAATTGAAAGAACCCTAGAATTTTAGAATTTTCTAGAGCTTTTTGCTCTAATACCATATGAGAAAATTAATTTGGTGAAAATTGATTTTCTCAGCTTCATTCATTGAATAAAATCCCTATATATACAAGCTAAGAAGGTAATCAATTCCTCTGTTCTGTAACTAACTCTACTAACAAAAGCTACAAATCGTTTACTGTACAAAAATGAGCTAAGCTACAATGTCGTTTAGATAGACTTAGAATCATCATGGATTCCTTTATCTCTGGAGCTCGAAGCTTGATCCTTGGATGACTGAGCTGTTAGTTCTGCACCAATTGAGCCTGCACTAGCTGCTACACTCTGTGAATCTTTGAGATGCTCTGGTGCAGTAGCTAGACTTGCTGCATTCTTTTGCCTTTGATAAATTCAAGCTAACAAACGTCCTCGGATGGGGTGGAGCCCGCCAACCCCTGGGGTAGCCAAATTAAACATTGATGGAGCAACATTTTATCTGGATGGCAGCTCAGGTGTTGGGATAGTGGTCAGAGATCATCAAGGGCGAGTTATTGCAGCTAAATGTATAAGGTTTTTGGAACAGCTACAACGCTGAAGAAGTTGAGGAGTTGGCATTTGAATCCGCTCTTCTATTCGCAAAGGAACTCGATCTCAGGAAAGTTCTGATTGAAGGAGAAGCTCAATCCGTTGTCAATGCAATCAAGGGTGCAGTTGAATCCTCATCTAGCGTTGGTCCCATCATTGAGGGTATCAAGTTATTATTGAATGATTTTGTCCAAGCAGACGTGGGTTTCACAGGTAGAGAAAACAACAAGGTTGCCCACTATCTCGCTCAACACGCTAGGAATGTTATGGATATGTACATGTGGTTGGTTCGGGGAATGCCCCTATCCAATCCAATTGGAAAGTAGCTTGGGAAGCAGATGTTGTAAGGTCAATTGCCTAATAACTCTCCTAGGAATGCCTTCGATCACAAAATAAATAAATAAAAACATGGCTTGAGCTCGGACCTGAACTTTGATAGTAGCATTCCTATGTACCCATGTTGTGGTAGTCTCCACTTATCTTGGGTCATCTTGACCCACATACATACATACATACATACATATATATATATATATATATATATATATATATATAATATTAGCATGTAACCCACACTATGTGCAGCTACAATTTTACATACACTAAAATTTATAGATCCTTTACCTTAAAAAAGAAAGATTTGTAGATCATATGTTTAGTTATAGTATCTTAATATTTTTAGGATGTATTTATTTATTTATTTTTTTAAATCTCTTTCTACTTTAACTTATATCTAACTTAAACTATGATAATTTAATGTAAATTTTTGTTAGCACTTATTTTAAATATTTTATCATACAGTTTCAAAGAGGTGTTTTGATCCTAATTAACCTATATATACTTAAAGTTTGGTCAATAACAAATATATATCAATTTTTTTGGTACTAAAATGAAACTTATCAATTGCCCACATAGCAATATTTCTAGCATATTAAATAGTCCATAAAATACCATATATTATCCTAAGATCAACCTTAAGATGATTAAGATCATAAGTATTTATAAAAAAAAATTAAATAATAAAAAAAAAGGTTAGATTAGGTGTATGATTGATTTGTTTATATGGTTAATTTAATATTGGACTCTTCGCTTTTTCCAATAAATAATTAACTTGGCACAAAAATTAAAAATCTTAAATTGGACACATAACGCAAAATTGGACCTTAATTAAAATCCAATTCAACCACCACACACCCTTGGTACGGTAGTCACTCCACAAGTATAGGTGCTTGAAGGGTATGGGAGGTAAGGGTCAAGGTTCAAGTCTCTAAGAGTGATCAGTTTCACACACATTTACTTTAAATTAGGCTAAAGTAGAATTTCTATCTTAAAAAAAAAAAAAAAAAAACAAAAACAAAACAAAACAAAAAACAATTTAGAATCTAATTGAATTTTTTCACAATTTTGACTTTAAATATATATATACACACAGACACACACCTTTGCATGGATTACTAGAGAAATAAAAGGGAACTTCAAGAAAAAAAAAATTGAAAGCAATGTGATCATAATTGAAAGCTCCTAATAATAAAACTAATATATAACTCGTGCATATGCATGATACAATTAAAAACAATCACAATAATATATATATATATATATATATATATATATATTCAAATTATATCTAGTGTGAGAGTTACACATTTTTTAAGTCATAAAATGACTCTCTCTCTCTCTGTCTCTCTTTGGGTTTTGATGATTTAATCGTGTTACGTTTTAAAATTTTAGAATAATTAGCAAATCTTGAGCACAAATTTGTTTAAATATAGATTACTGAGTCTATAGATATGATTAGACAATACTCAAGGTACTGCAAGTTAAAATACAGGAACAAGGAAGTTGTAGGTTCAAGAAATTCAAAACATGCCAGGTTCAACTATTCAAAAAGAAGGCTCGATCAATTGAGACATTGATCTGCATAATTTAATTAAGGCCCAACAGCCCATTTAGCCTATCAAGTGATTAGGGTTTCAGCTCTAATTTACATAGTATTTAAAGGAAACCCTAAGCCACATTTTATGATGACTTTGGAGCTTCTCTTTTAAGATTTAAAAAGTTCTGTGCCTTCTCATTTCAAGTCATAACCGGAAATTAATCTATATACCATTAGAACCGGTAGATCTAATGTTTCTGCATCACTAGTCATCAAAGGTGCTAGAGATCTAAACCTTCAAAGGTGATCTTGGAGTCATAGACTGGAGGTCTATGTGGGAGATTCAAAGCATGAATAGGTGGTTCATGCGGAACAAGATCCAGATCAAGGAAGTGTGTGGAGTTAGAGCCCGATTAGGTAACTGTGTTAGATTTACTATGAATTGATATTCTGAATTGTAAATCTCAACTTGATATAGTAGATTGTTCTCTTTGGATCATTCCTCCCAGGTTTTTTATCTTGAAACAAGTTATTTCATTGGTTTTCTTAGTCATCATATTATTGTATTATTTACTTTTTTGCTGTGCATGATATGATTTATTATTGCTTAACCTAGATCTAAATAATTGACCTAAGTAACAACTTGGCTATTATATTAGGTTAAGCAAGTCAGTGTTTCAGGGGGTCTAAAAATCTAACAATTTATATTACTCTTTGCTTTTTGCACAACATTAACTTACCTAGAAAAAAAAAATTTAAAAACATAGATAAGACACATTGGGCAAAATTAAACAACAATTGAAATCCAATTTATAATCTAATTGATATAGATAGTAATAACAATAATAACAACAACAACAAAATAAAAGCTTCTTTCTTCGTAATTGCTATGGCAACAAGTTTTTATATTCCAAGCAAGCATGTCTAAAAGCTAGTTATTACATACCTGGAACGTGATCAACAAGTTTTCTTCCTGCATGTTCATTATTTCCTTCAGCTATTTTCCAATTGCCAAGAACACCAATCATCAAAACAACGAGAACACATGCTTTCAGAATCCAAATTGATTCTAAGGCATCATCCATGCTGATCTTTATTGGCATATCATGCTCTACTCAGAAGGAAGATATATAAATAGCACTTTCGCGACAATGACATATATGTTACGGACAAACGGCTTCTCATCAATTTCAATTGCCTACTTTTATTATGGCGAGAGAGACGGAGATATTCTTGTCCCGTATTTCCCACTATATTCCTCTCTCTTTAGCACACGATAGAAAAAGAAAAAAACCCCGCGTTGACTGATAAAGCAATACTTTGATTAATGATTTCGGTGCCGTGAATGTCCCGTTGCTTATGAGTCATTGCCCCTATGAAAACAAGTTAACCAAACATAACCAAGTTATGAAGTTATTCTATTCAAATTCATTGCCGCTATGAATCAACCTTTCCCTTTGAGACATGGCTTGGGTCAGGTGTCCTAAATCAATATGACACGGTCACATGTTCTCATCATATTGGGAACACACTAAATCTAAGCCTCTTCTTTAAGAGCATTCATATTAGCCATCCTAAATCAGATATGACACAGTCACATGTCATTAAAATACTTTTCAAAAACATCCATATCAAATTATCTATTATACAATACACTTCATTAAATTTTTTTTTTTTTTTTTTATTACTATCTCTCAGTATATATGAGTATAGTACTGTAAAAAGTGGATTTGCATGTGAATAGTAAATGTGTATATTTACACGATTATTATAACAGCAATTCAAATTTACATAATTTTACATGATTTGATGTAAGTAATTTTTAATTTCTTAAGTTGGAGGTGAAAATTTACCCCATGAACCGTTATATATTGACTGATGTGAATGAGCTACTTAGCCATTCTCTTTCTTTAAGTCATTTCTTAGAGCATGACATGTGAGAGGGAGATCTAGTTATAACATGGTGAGTTTTCCAATATTGTATTTGGTGTGACTGGCAAGACTACTATTTTTTTTTTTTTTTTTGGTAAAGTGACGGTTTTTAGCGTGTTTGTTTGGAGGGAGAGAATTGAGACTAGAGGAAAGGTGATTGGGAGGGGTTTCACTTCAATTTATAAAGTTGAATTGTTAATATTATCATTTTGGTGTCAACATATATCTAATTTTTTAAAAATAATAATAATAAAATAGGATCGAAATTTTCAATACATATGACTATATATTCTCTATTCTAATTAGTTAATTTTTAAAACATCAAAAGGAAATGGATAATTTTGTCTCCATTTTTCCTACTTTTCTCTCCTTGTTTCTCTCTCCAAACTTCCAAACATATTTTTAACAAAATGAACTATATAATAATTAATGTGGTCCGCTATACATGTATATAGAAATCTTTTAGTTTTATAATAAAACCAAAAATATAGAAATGAAAATGAATTATGTATCTTTTATTTTATTTTATTTTATGGAAGCTGTATTTTTTTTATTGTAAACACATAATCAGATCCAATTCCTAAAAAAGAAAACAAAGAAAATAAATTAATTAAAAGAGGAAAAAAAAAAAGAGTGAAAAACTTTCATATATAGGACTGCAGCCCGAAAAATTGATGGGATCATATCCATTTTAATAATTGCAATACATATAAATCTAAATCGTTCAAAGAGTTCAAACAAATCAATATTTAAATTTTGTTTAAATCAATGGAGTGTTGTAAATATATTGTATTTGTATGTATGAGCAATCATAACCTTTTTTTTGAGAAAATGAGAAATCATAACCTTATTTAGCTTAACCATGTAAAATAAATAAAAATATTAAAGTAGTTTGCTTATATAACGTCTTCTCAAAAAAAAAAAAAAAAGTTTGCTTAATAACGTTCACCATTATATGTTAAAAAGAAAATTCATAATCCCATTAAAGTTTACGAGGCCATCTTATGTTGAATTTAAATGCTCTTTTAATAGATAGGATAAAATAGTATGTGTGTGTGGTATCATTGTTGTTGTTGTTGTTGTTTTTTTTTTTTTTTTTTTTTTTTTTTTTTTTTTTTAAATTTGATGGTTACAATGAAAAGGAAGAATTTGAAGATGCTAAATGAATTTCAAGTATTTAGGAAATTTATCCATCATTGAATGAAATGAAAAAATCCTTTAGTTGATTAGTTCTAACTTACCTTATTAGAACATTCACATCAGCCTCAACAATATTTGAGCTCAACTAAATAATTTTTTTTTTAAAAAAAACTATATTTTTACTACTTTAACAAGTACTCTCATATCAGTCTCAATATTTATTTCTCTATCCTATTTAAATATTATTTTTTTCTATCTCCAAAAATAAATAAATATATCTTTTTGTATCCTCTTCCTCACCCACCCCTTTCCCAGCAACCCTTATGCCCAATGGACCCTCCTTCAGCAATACCACCAGACTTCCTGCTGTCCAACAAAATCACAAAAAATTCCGGACCAAACTTGTCGCCTTTCTCTCTCTCTCATGGAACCAACATAAAACCCCACTCTCTCAACCAAACTCCATCACAAACAACCCAAATCAATAACCAACGTCCTCCACCGCAAGCTCTGCTACAAACCCAACTTCGACTTCAAGCACAAAACCCAATCATCGACGAAACCCACGTTTAAGGCTCAAGCACCAAACCCAATTGCACCACCAAGCATCACCAAACCCACAAATTACTATTTGCCGTTAAAACCTATCTACCACCATCACTCAACAGATTTGTGGATGAGAGAGAGAAAACCCATCCACCATCTTTGCGGCAGCGTCGTGCGAGAGAGAGAGAGAGAGAGAGAGAGAGAGTCATTGTTTTAAAAACCGGACTGACTAGTTCAACTAGCTCAACCGGAAATCGAGCACTAGTCTGGTTAGATAAAATGCCCCAAAACTAGTATAAAACCGGTAAAAACCAAGAACCGGGGTCAAAACCGATTTTTTGACCATACTAGTTTTTTAAATCATGAAAATAATCATAAAAAAATATTTTTATTACTAGTAGCGGGTTTTGTGTCTCACTGATTGTGGCAAGGTAACTTTGAATGTCAAATTTTTTTGATAGTTTGTTGAGGCATGAGCTTTTGTGAGTTTTTAGCTAAATTTATTTGATAGTTTCTTGACATTTAGGCATTAAATTTGAAATTTATCCACCTTTTGATTGGTCAAATGACTCAAATCTACTAATTGAATAATAAAATTTGGGAAAAGTCTAAAAATGAAACCTTATAGTTTTATGGCTTTTATCTTGCCTTAAATTTAACCATAGTTTGTGTCACTTTAAAGTTTAAATTCGACACTTCCCAATTCCCATCTCTTATTTACAAAATAAATAAAAATGAAATGAATAAAACTCTTTAGTCCATTTGTTCTGACATACCTTATTACCCTAAGGTAAGATTCAAAGAAAATCTTCAACCCAAAAAAATAAGGTGCTTATTTGTCATAAACATAAAATTATATAAGTATCACAATGTTGAGGATATCCCAAAAGCTGGGGGTTTAGCGTGAGGATATCACAAGTTTTTGCTTTCAATCTGTTTTTGCTTTTGATTGCCGTGTCCAAGAGTAGGATAAAAGTCATAAGATGCTAACATCAATTCTTGACTTTAGGCCCCAGGCCCAGAAAGTCGGTTTCAGCCCGACATTTACGCCTTGAATTTGAAATTATTGTGGGGGCCCTTATATGACTTTACCGGGTCATTGGGTCTTCACAGTTAGAATCCTCTACTATTAATCTATCTATCTATGATGTTAATAAGATAATTCTCATGTTTCCTGTTCAATTTTTGGGATACTAAAATATCTTCATATAAATTTTGAAATAATATAATTTTTAATTTATTTTATTTTTCTACAAAAAAGCAAAAAAAAATGTTAAAATAGTAATACTATCTCAAGTATAAAAGGAAAAAAAAAACATTTATTTTTACCACCCATTTGTCTCAAATGTCTAGGTCCTATTTGTATTTATTATCTATTTGAATTCAAATATTTCAATTATCTTTATAAAAAAAATACAAAATTACTTCTTTCAAAAAATGTTAAAAAAGTAATAATATCTCACATACAAAAGGGTAAAAAAAAAAAAATACTGTTATTCTTGCCATCCATTTGTATTTAAATGTTTGAGTCCTATCTAAATTTGTTATCTATTTGTATTCAAGTACTTCAATTATCTTTATAAAAAAGAACATAAAAAATTACTTCCAAAAAAAAAATCCCCACTACCTCATATAAAAACTACTCATTCTTGTTCAAAAATTTCTATTTTTTTTTAATTCTTTAAAACATTACAAATTTTTTTTTTATCCAAATTCTATACAATTATCACAAATCCTTCATCCATCCACACTAACATATATCATCTTTCTTTTGTTTAAATCTCAAATTTTTTTACTTATCACAATTCTTTTCTTTATCAATAAATTCAAATGTTCCATTGGATTTCAACTTCTTATGGTTCTCTATCCCATTTTTAAACATTATTCCATGTTACCTTATATCTTTCTTTAAAAAAAAAATCACATGGTTATTTATAACACCAAACCAAAAAAACAAATAAATAATAAAGAGCATTGTTCCACACGCAGCGCGCGTGTCATGAGACTAATACTATTAATAAGAGGATTCTCAGTTTAGTTTTCAACCTTTTGCGTACTAAATACCCGCACACAAATTCTTAAATTCTCTAAAATACCTTTATCATTTACTTAAATAATTAAAAAAAAAAAAAAAAAAAAAAAAAAAACACAAACTAGTTAAAAGAGTAATATACTTTTCCTAAAAATTAAGACATTGTTACTATCTCATTTTTAAACACTATTCCATGTTACCTTATCTCTTTCTTTAAAAAACAAAATACACACGGTTATTTATATATCACTTTTAAACACTATAACACTAAACAAAATATATATATATATATATATATATATATATATATATATATATATATATATATATAAGAAAAAAATCGCACACGCAAAGCGCATGTGATGAGTTTAGTTTTTTTTATAGGAGTTTGGTTAGAGGTGAGAAGTTTGATGTTTGAAGGTGGTGGAGAGTAGGGACTTCAATTGAGAAGGAGAGGAGATAGTAGGAGAATGATTATTCTTTTTAATTGAAATATTTTAAAATTTAAGTAAGGATCAAATGAGAATAGATATGATTATTAATATCTTTTATATGGCATTTAGTACGGGAAAATCTACATTACTCCTGGCATCCAGATTCCTAAGAATGTGACTTCTTATAATCTGGATGCCTAGGAATGTAGTTATTCCTATGTTTGATTTCATTGGGAATCTCTTATGATTCCTGGGAATGTGAGATGATAATATTTAGTTTATTCCTACGAATCTTAAATGAATTATTTGCTTTTCCCATTCTATCCTTAGATTTGAATGTGAACTACCAAATCCTTTTAAAAAAGTCTTCCTCTAAATAAATAATGAAAAACAAAATATAAACTATTAATTATGACAAATTCATTAAAACTGTAGTTTAACATTTTAAAATGACAAGTACAATACAAAAATAACTATTTAAATTCTCGAATACTTTATTCTTAATAATAATTTTTAAAAGAGCTTAATCCATAACAAAACAACCTAACAACGTTTAGGTCTATATGACAAGAGAAAAGATATTGATGATTTATTTTATATCTTATCTTAAATATTGCTTAAATGATAAGGAAAAATGGTTAAAATTGTAAATTTATAAAAAAAAATACAATATTCTTTAAGCTTGGGAATTTGGATACCCACCTCTTTTAAATGAAATCCACATTCCTATTGAGATGGGTTTAAAGGGGGAATCCAAATTCCCCTAATATCTGATTCCCTAACGTGATTTGTAATCAAACATGGGAATTTTGAAACTATCCTAGGAATCTTAAAACATTACTCGGTACCAAACGCCACATTAGGGTGTGTTTGTTTGGAGGTGAAATAAGATAGATGGAAAACTTTATAGAAAAAATGGAAATGAAAACTTTTTTGGAGTGTGTTTGTTTGGGTAGGGAGGAAGGAAAATAAATAGTGAGACCCAAGTATTTTCTCCCCAAAATGGGGAGAAAACTGAGAAGGGATAACTTTTTTCTTTTTCTTTTTTTATTGGCAAAAATGCCCATGTGCATGTGCACATGAGCTTCTTCAAGTTGCCTTTAATTTTTTTTTTTTCTTCTCCCTTGGGTAGTATCGTTGCCACTTTTTTTTTTCTTTTGATTTTCTAGGGCTTGGGCATGATTTTTTTTTTTTTTTTTGGGACATGAGTTTCATTTTTTTTAATAAATTTGCGTAATCGCTCTTTTTTTGTGTGGTTATTCGTCACTTTTTTGTTTTAATTTAGTATCATTCTTTAATAAGGGTATATGAATAAATTAATTCAAACTCATTTTTTTCATTCCTTCACTTTTCCACTCCCAACCAAACAAAAAGAAGAGAAAATAAAATCCTTTCTATCCTCCCATTTTTTCTTCCTCCCACCTTTTCACCCCTCCAACCAAACGGACACTTAAAGTTTTTAGGGAACTCTTCTACTATAATATTATAAATTCTTTAAATTTTAATATTTCTTTTATAATAAAAGGAAAAAATTATGCCACATCATCAATCCAATACATAAACTCAAAATTATAATTAAAAAAAAAAAAAAACTCAAATTTTGTAAATATTATTGACTCAAGTAAGGACTCTAAAAGCCAAGGAGTCTCAAATTTTTTTTATGTTATACAATATAATTATGTTATACAGTATAATTTTGTAAAAAAATTATTAACATGTTCAACATATAAATGAAGTATTTTATAAATTGATACATGTATTATGTAAATCCTATATCAAGCTTAATAAATGTTCTGATAGTAACAAAAATATTACATTTTTAATTTTTTACCTACCAAAATTAAAAGCAAAGTGTGAAAGGAAAAATGAACTATCAATCTAACATGGCTTAATCTCCTAAGCATAGTGGATTCCCACCTAAAAAAAATATATCCTAAGCATAGTGTAAAAAATGTGAATGTATTTGACAATTTTGTTTAGTAATGACAGAACCACATCATTTTAGTTTATTTTTAAAATATTTTAATTGCTTGGAGTTGACAGTCAAAACAAGAAGATTGTGAACTATGAACCACTAATAATAATAAGAGATAATTACACTTTACCCACCTATGGTTTACCTCTAATTCTATGTGCCCACCGGTGGTTTAAATTTTGATACTTTGCCCACTTGTGATTCTCACCGTTACCCAGCTGTAACCCACCTCTCCAATTTCCGTTACTCTAACACAGAAAAGGTAAAAAACAGAACTCCACACGGATCAAAACTCACTCTCTCCCAAAACTCACTCACTCCCATCCAACCCAACGAAGATCCTACACAATGCAATGCAATGCTAGTACGTGTCAAGTGCTTCTTCAAACAACTTAGTAAATTTGAAGCAACAAAACCAAATTAAATCCAAGAAAAAAAAAACCAGCAAGTGAGAATCAGACCTTAAAATGAAAAAACATCCAAATTTCTGAATTTAAAATTGATTTTCTAATTTAAGTAAATACCCACAAAAAATTAAAAAAGAAACTTCAAGTTATTAATCCTCCCGCACAATTTACAAACCATTTGATGTTTGGCAAGATCAATATATTGTGAATCAAAGCAAAACCAAATTTTGACAATAACCTCGACCTTGCTCAGTTTTTCATTTTACATTTCCCAAGTTTGATCATCATGATTACGATGATGAGGAATTGTTCGAGGAAAATGAGGAGTTCGAGTTCGTGTCCGTTTGTAAAGCCGAGGACGACGTGGTCATGTTGGATGGTCAGATCGGTCTGGTTTTCTTGGTCTTCAATCGCGACCTCCTTCTGTCTAATCAGAACCCCACCAAAAGTCAACAAATTATCGATAGCCAGGATTTGAAGAACAGAGAAGGAGAAGAAGAAGAAGAAGATGAGGATGCACGGTGTTAGTTTTAATTTGAAGAAGGTTAAATTCAAATTATTAACCTTCATACACAATTTTGAAGTGATTTTTCTCATCAAAATTAGAGGGTTTGAAATTTAAATTTCAAAACAAAAACCTATAGGTGCAAGTCAAGAGACTGGGCCTGATGCTGTGTATATGATTGCCCAAGAAATGAATAGGGAAAATACAAATTTGGATTCAAGCTTTAACATCACTTGGAACTTTCCAAAGGGTTCGGGTGGTGCTCAATACTTGGTTCGATTGCATTTCTGTGATATTGTTAATCATGCACTTAACTTGCAGTACTTCAATATATATCTCAATGGGTACCTTGCTTATGAGGATCTTGATTTGTCAGTACTTACGTCCCACATGCTTGCATCTCCGATCTATGTGGATTTTGTTGTGGATCTTCGTTGGTTTGGATGGGAGTGAATGAGTTTTGGGAGAGAGTGAGTTTTGATCCGTGTGGAGTTCTGTTTTTTACCTTTTTTGTGTTAGAGTAACGGAAATAGGAGAGGTGGGTTACGGTTGGATAGCAGTGAGAATCACAGGTGGACAAAGTGTCAAAATTTAAATCACGAGTGGGCACATAGAATTAGAGGCAAACCACAGGTGGGCAAAATGTAATTATCCCTAATAATAATAATAAAGGCTTTAAAGAGGTAATTTGACAAGTTGTGAGTTCAAAAGACCAAAAATATTAGAGAAGTATTACGTCCATAATATTTTCATAACAAATTATAGATAGTTAGTTATTATTGGTTATAATTTGAATCTATAGCTAAAATTACTTTTTAGCCTCACTAATAACAACTTGTAACAACCTGCCACTTAGAATTTATTGTAAAAATATTGTGAAAATGTTGTGAATATAACATTTCTCAAAATAATATTATATATATACACACACCTTTTGACAATGAGAGTATCTAGTCATTTTCCTCTGCCTCCTCCTTTCAAACCCTCTAAAGTTAGAGGAAATCTAGAATTGTATCATTAGAGAGCTTTTCCAATTGGAGCCCAAGTTATCCGAATCCACCGATTAGCTTAGTGTGAGAGACAGGGAACTTGGATGCTCTCAAAAAAGAGATTTGGATGCTTTTAAGGGTACTTCTCTTTTTGGGTAAGTGGTGTGGAGTCGCCACTTATTTTTTATACAAAAAATAAAAAAGAAAAAATTAAACACAAAAAACGTATTCAGAATACTTTGAATGCTATTGATTGAATAAAGAACAATACAATTTTGGTAAATTAAACCTTACAAGGCTTTGGGTCCTAGTTATAGTCTATGTAAAAGAATACAAAACTTTAGTCCTAGTTACAATCTACCAAAATTAAAGAAAGACAAAAAAAAAAAAACTAATCTACCTATCCAAAAATCCTAAGCGCGGGGACTAGGTTACGAAATGGGAAGGTGTTGGGCACCCATTTCGCCCCGACAGAGTCCGGTTTTCTAGACTCTAATGACCAAGGACACGGATTTCCTCCAAACAGGTTTGGAGGAAATCCTGCAAACAAGGGCAGCTGTCACTAATAGAAGGAGACACGACAGCTTGGGGTCTTTTTTTTTTTTTTTTTTTTTTTTTTTTTTTTTTTTTGAAAACAGCTTGGGGTCATGTGCGTTAGGCGTGGAGTCATTAACCATAACAGCGTTAGTTCTTCTCTTCTCAAGCACACACAGCCCTCAAACACACATAGCCCAGCCTCACGCCTCTCTCTCATCTCCTCCACCTTTGTTTTCTGAGCAAACTTAGACCGGCGAGATCTTGTGAGGCGAAATCGACGGCGGCCACGTGCAAGAACCGCCGATCTCACTGGACAACTGGATGCCCCTCTCTCTCTCAAACTCCTCAAACCTGCATCTCATTGTGTAGTAATGGTGCTATTAGTACTGTATGTTAAAAGCAATGTGTAGTAATGGCCAAATTGACAGCCTCTACGGTCAGATTCTTTGATTCCTCCTTCCCTACTAAGAACAAAAAGAATCTGCCAATCAGGCCACTCTCTTCTCAGGAAAGAAAACATAAAAGAAAAAGGGAAAGGTAAATTAAAAGAAAAAAAAAAAAAAAAAAGAAAGAAAAACCCATTTGTTATTCCTTTTCAGTCATCAAAAAGAAATATCCATACCATAACCCATCTGCATCTCTTTGTTTAAAAAGGCTCATTTGCCTCACAATAATAACACAACATAGCTTGAAAAATACACGTTCAATAACACTTTCCATTCATTACATTTCCATTCATTACATCATCAAAGATAATCTGCTGAAAAACATCAATGCTACCATGCACTTGTACACAAATCACCAACTAAGTGCCACCGGTTACGCAAAAGAGGAAAAAAAGCCACTTTTTACACAAAAAAAAAAATAATAATAATAATTGAGGGAAGCCAAGGCTACAATTTCCAATCAATTTTCTGCACTTCTGCTTTTAGTTTCACCTCATCTGCAAGTCATGATATACTTTACAAATTTTTCTGCTTTACTCTCATAGTGCTAGTAGCACAAACTCAATTTGACCACAACTATGGTGAAATGCCAGAGAATTCCTTTCCTCTCTAATTCCCAATGAGACCAACCAACAAACAAATAGCTCGGACCCATTTGGACAAAAGCTAAAATGGTCCAACCAAGCACTTCCAATCCAGCTACATTGGCGGTAAGAGAAAAACAAGCTCTTCCAATTAAATACTATCAACTTGATGTCAGCTAGAAACTCGTGTGTCATCAACTTGCAAGTGGAAAACAAAATTTGGGAATGAAGTGGTTATATCTCTGCCCAAGAAGAAACGGATGGATGTTAGCATCAAGAGCTTGAATTTAGAAATTATTCATGATGGAGAGGCCATCATGCTCTAAACATGACATGAGTAGTGAAATACTAGAGTCATGAGTAGTTGAAACTTCCTTTTCAATTTGGCTGCTCCAACTACTACCATCACATAAATTTTGTCAAATGCAGGACCCAATGAAAAGACGGGGGCATATTCCAGCCACTCATCAATCTGAGAAGAAGCAACGGCAGGATTAGAATGAAGTAAAACATTAATAGAAAACAACTTAAAAAAAGATTCCAAAGAAAATAACCTGGCCAGATTCATATGCATTCTGTCCATAGAAATTGGGAAGGCTAGCAACACGAGCAATATAGCGAAGAAGCACATATGTTCCATGTAATTTATGCCTACAATGCAGAGGTTGAGTTTGAGTACTGTAGAATCTCTAAAATCTCTCACAAAGATTACATTACATATCGATAAAAGACAAAGATCTTTGGGTTTTAACTTGAGAACCCATAAAAGGGGTACACTGATTGAATAAAGAACATAGATAGATGGAAGTGGAATCCCTATAAGTCGTGGAAGCAGCAGAAATATATAATTACATCAAAGACAAAAGAGAGAAACAAAACCCAATACATCAATTCAACTAAAAAGACCCATATAAGTAAAAATAAAAACAGATACATAAAATCTAAGCTTTAGGAAGAAAAAACAAATCTTTATCGAAAAAGAAGAAGAATGAATACCCATTAGAAAAGAGAAGCGTGGGAGCAGAGTTAGGAGGTAGGGAACTATCGATTGGAAGAGCAAGGCCGGCAAGCTTGGCAACCACAATTACCGGTAGAGGCGGCACTATCGGTAGGGAAAGACAATGTCCGAATCTCCATAGTAGCGTTGCTTTGCTTTGCTTTGGCTGTGTTTGTGTATTAGATTTAGATTTAGACTAGTCTGTCTCTTATTATAAACCAGGGCTTCTTTCTAATTTAAAAAATAAGAGAGAGGGGCTGTCGGTTGTTTGGTGAGATCGGCGGTCGCCGTCGATTTCGCCTCACAAGATCTCGCCGGTCTAAGTTTGCTCGAAAAACAAAGGTGGAGGAGATGAGAGAGAGGCGTGAGGTCAAGCTGTGTGTGTTTGAGAAGAGAAGAAAGTGTGGTTAATGCTGTTAACCCTAACATCTCCACGCCTAAATGGGTCATGTGCAACGCACATGACCCCAACTGCCGTGTCTCCTTCTATTAGTGACAAATGTCCCTGTTTGCGGGATTTCCTCCAAACAGGTTTGGAGGAAATCCGTGTCCAATGACCAATATACCTTTTTTTGCATGATGTTGAAGGATATGCTGAACTCATATGAAAAACACTTGACAAGAATTAATCTAAATTAAATTTGCCTCATGAATATGTCCTCTTTTTAAAAAGAAAAATTCAGATCTGTTTTGAGGGTAAAAAGAATAAGACTTACTTTGTTGGAAAAAATCAGATTTGTTTTTGTAAAAAAAAAAAAAAAAAATGAAAGATTTTATCAAGAAAAAATCAAATTAATTTTGTGTAAAGTAAAAAAAAAAAAAAAAAAAGTGATTTTATCAAGAAAAATCAGATCTGTTTTTGTGTAAAGTAAAAAAAAAAAAAAAAAAGGGTTTTTCAAGAAAAATTGGTTTATAAAAAAAAAAATCAGATTTGTTGTTGAAAAAAAAAAAAAAAAAGACATTTTGAGAAAGGATCCACATTCATGAGGTAAATTTAATATGCAAGCATCACATATTAAGAAAAAGAAAAGACTTTAACCTAATTTTCAATCCCTTCTTTTAAATTTCAAAATCAGTAATTGTGTAACCAAAAATCAGATTCGTATTTAATGAAAATAGAAATCAATTTTTAGTCTAAAAAAATCAGATTAGTATTTAATGAAAATGTAGATCAGCTTTGTGAGTTTAAAAAAATCATATCTATATTTAATGAAAATAAAGATTAGTTTTAAATCTTTAGAAAAATCAGATTTGTATTTAATGAAAATACATATCAGTTTTAAATTAGAAAAAATTAGATCTGAAAAATTCAGATCAATTTTTTGAATTAGAAAAAAAAAAAAGATCTAAATAAACTCATATTAGTTTTATGTTTTTTAAAAAAATCAGATCTGAAAAATTCAAATTAGTTTTGTGTGTTTAAAGAAATCTTTGATAGTCAGCAGATTTTGAGATTTAAGAAAGAAATCACAACAAACAATCATCTAAGAACATGTTAAAGAAAAATTCAAGCAAAACATGGCAATTATATGTCAAGAACAAGAAATAGTAAAACATTTTAAACCTATTCATGCATCATCAACCAAAATTAATAGAGAAAAAAAAAATACCTCTTGCATGAGCGTGCTCTTCTAGTGAGAGAATATTTTAGGATTCAAAGAAATTTATTCAACTTTTTGAAGACTAAAATACTTTACTTACAAAAAAGAAGTTCTTAAAGCAAAAGCCTCCAGAACGTCTTTAATGTAAGGGGAATTGAAAAGAAGAGAAGAGCCAAAAAGAGAGGGGTTAGTAAGTGTGCTGAATTTTTTAGAGGCATCCTCTATTTATAGAGGTTTAAATGCTTCGAAAAATTAGCTGAATGATCATATACGAATTGAGACGCGTCCTTATCTCTAAAAAATCAAAAAGGGTAAGGTTTATCTCAATCTAGGAGTCCTCGGGCTGAGCCTTGAGTTTGTGTCAATCGGCACATGGGGAGTGCCGAATGGTCCTCTTGGGTGACGAACCCAGGTTTGAGTTTTGGTTGAATTTGGACTCATTTTTTGAGGATTTTTAGTTGGGAATTGTACTTAGACGCATTTTTAATCCGTATTCTAAAAATTAATCCCTTTTTCTAGATATTTAGGTCTTTAAAGCGATAATTATCTTGTAGATAAATATTCCAAAAAGTCATGATTATCCACAATTCCTTTGTTATTTGATTATCCACTTTATTCCCATGCAATCAAGTCTATTTTTGACACTAACTAACAACCAATCACAAAATTATTTAATTAATTTTAATTGTCTAGCCAATCAAAATTAATTTAAATTAATCATGCGTGATCGGTTCCACCCAAACACAATGCATGCAGACCGTGCAAACTTGATCATGTGATATCTTTCAATCCGACAAACCGATTTGGAAATTGGACATATTGCCATGCCTATTAGAACCTCAAGATCATTTTTATGATATGCAATGAATGAATTAATGCATGTAATGCAACTCTAAATTTTGGGTATATGAATGGTCATGCTAGTCATCTTCCAAGATTAAATTATGGGTGTGCAAAATCAAGTGTCTACACTTAGCTTTACTGACCATTAATCTAAAACAAAAATAACACACAAAAAGGGATTCCCAAAAAATGAAGAAGAAAATCCTCTCCTTTTTCCTCGTTTTCTTTGTAACAATGAAAAATTATCACAGCAATTTCAAATTTTAGACATCATTGAAAGTCTAGAGATAGAAGATGATTTACAGAATCCTATTCCAATGGTAAAGATCAAAACAATGTTGTAGGAATTTGTTATTTCTACGCAAGTTTAGTATTTTGGTAAGTTTTCAGGTTTAGGAGTATTTTGGCATAATGCAATTAATGCCAATGTCATAGGGTATTTTGTTGTAGGATATTTAAATGTTGATGTTTTAGCATAGAAGTAGCAAAATCACTTAAAGGAGGAAACGCAGATGATTGATCTTTCCCTAATGCGCTGGATTAATTACTAGGATCCTAGGGATAGTTATTTAGATAATTAAGTCCGTTAGGGACTGTTGTAACAAACTTATTTTCCCACTCTTTCTCTCTCTGCTAAGCTAAAATGTAAAAGAGAGTAATTGTAAAGATTTAGATTAGCCATTTGCAATAATAGAATTTCCATTTTTCTTTAGAAAACTTTTCAATCTTTGATAGTAAGACAACTCGTCGAACGGATTTTTTTAATATTTTTCCAATTTGTTCCATTTCTTTTTTTTAAATTTCCCTACAACACATAGAAACCTCTCTAAAATAAAAGAATCTTTTACATCATTTCAATTGTTTTTTTCATGGGCCTTGTGCTTGTCAAAACGGTCACATTTTAGTTGAGGGAGTGGTGGCGCCACCCACCCATATAAGCTGTACAATGCTATGCCACCGGCCCACCGTAGCATTGGCTTCGTTGGATTTTTAGTTTTCGGGCTCTTTTGCCACTTGGAGATTTCATTTGATTTATTGAAATCACATTAGCTCGAAGAAGTTCGAGTTTTGTTTTTTGACCATTATTATTCCAGAGTTATGCTACTGGACTGACAATGTGACATGCTCTTAACATTTTATAGGGCTTAAAAACGTCACTATAGGGTTTAAAAACGCCACTATAGGGCCCCTTGAACCTGTTATGGGGACTTGTAAAAAAATTTTGCAGGAAAACGCCGCTATAGGGCCCAAAAAAGTCACTATAGGGATTAAAAACGCCACTATAGAGCCCCATGAACCTGTTATGGGACTTATAAAAAAATTTTGCAGGAAAACGCCGCTATAGGGCCCTAAAACGTCACTATAGGGCTTTAAAACGCCACTATAGGGCTCCTTGAATATGGGGCGACAGTGGATTAAAAAAACATGGTACTCGAGCTCACCAAGCTCGAGTACTAGAAAAAGTGGTATTTCCCTAATTATTTCCGAAACAGTGCTCTGTTGCTAAATATTACAAAAATTAATGCTAATGGGCCATTTTGGCCGTAAAAGAAAGGGTCTATTCCACGCTATTCTTCCAAAGTCCAAACACAGTCCAAGAAGCATACGGTAGAGATCGCCAACACAAAAATTTTCATAAAATATTTCACAAAGGTTAAGGTCTTAAGTTTTTAATGATAAATAATAAAATAACATCAGTAATGAATCTAAATAGGGACCAATAAAAACCTGTAAATTTAACTATTGTGAAAATTTTGTGTCCATAACATTACTCTGTAATCACCAAAGGCCATCACCACTATAAAATAGCCACCTAGCCAAGCCACAGAGCTAATGAAGCCTTATCTATATTGGCTTCTTTTTCTTGGGAGCTAATTTCAAAAGCGAGAAATGTGGCACATAACGTAAAGTATAGAAAAATGGGTTAGTATTTCTTCTAGATAAAAGCCAAGAAATTCTTTAAATCCACAAATATAAACTCTCCAATCTACTAAAAATAAAGAAAATCTCAATTTTATGGAGAGTGAATTGTTTTTTTTATTTTTTATTTTTATTTTTTACCGCCTATTTAGAAGCTTCAAAACTTAAAACAAAATCATTTATAAATTCAACTCTTATAGTACCACGAAAACTTTGCTTTAAGGGATTGAAAACGGCAATTTGGTCTTTTCATGTGATGCCATGTACTTAAAAAGTCACATGAGTTACACATGATCTTCTTTTTCGTCCAAGTTAACAAACAAAATATCTATGGAATGTGAAAAGTTTTCCTCAAGGATATAAGAGTTGCTAAACCATAAGACCTCTAGAAGCTAGGCAAAGATACTACCTACATCACTAGACCCTCCTTCATGTACTGGAATTATGATGAATAGAACCAATATGTAGCCAGAATTTTATCCATATGTTCGAATAAATCTTTGGGACACCATAAAGTTTGACAATGAATCTCCTTTTGTCATCAAGGAGAACGTACATTTTTCATTGGGGCATAACTTCTTCTCTTAAACGTTTGCGAATTAGCTCACACTCAACTTCCATTTTTAGGTTTAACTTGAATTTAATTTTGTTATAGTAATTAAAAGGTAGAATTACCTCTATGAATTACACGATTGAGGTGCATGCCTATGTCATTACCCATAAAAGTTTCTCCAAATTAACCTTTTTTTAATTTTTTATTTTTATAACTTACCAAAAGGATGCAACTAGGAATGAGCTATTTGCAAATGATCTCAATAGATATCTTTAGAAGATATCTCAAGAATTGGAAAAAATAAATAAAAACCAAATATACCTAGTATTAAACTTATATATATATATATATATATATGTGTGTGTGTTATTATTTTTAAATGCATCAATGCCTATGCAAGAAAAACTTACAGATATTAATGATTTGGATCCTACAGTGAATTTCATGGCTTTTCCTTTTTCAAATTTTTCGGCGATATAATTTAACCTATTCAATAATGTCCACACCTCTTTTTTTTTTTTTTTTTTTTTTTTTTTTTTTTTTTTTTTTTAGGAAAACTTCTATTTTGTTCCATTAAAAATTTCACTTAAGTTATGTAAGAGGTCACTATAGAGATGTGTTCATTATTAGCTTTGAGTATCCCTCAGAATCTCTATAGTACCTATTTCCAAAGAAAATTCCAAAGCTTTCACCACTACAGCAGCTTCAACTTCTGCAACTAAATGTGGAAGAGCCACTGTTTGAGACAATATGACTCATCCTAGTCAATAATGTCCAAACTTTTTGGTTTTGGTAAACTTCTATTTTGTTCCTTTAAAGTTTCATTAATTTCAATTGGATCGAAAAAAATTTAAAAAGTGTGGAAAGCCTTCTAAGTATGAGCCCCAAAATCCACCTAAAAAAAAAAAAATGATTTTAACATCGAACATATGAAAATTTTGCCTGTTGCTAGCTTGGTTGGTTGGTTCATGTAGACTTAATTTGCATGTTATTGCCTAGGTCTCCATCTCATGGTTGCAACTTAAAAAAAAAAAAAAAAAAAAAAAAAAAAAAAAAAAAACTCATACAAGGTTGCAACTTGCAAATTGATTTCATGGACCTCAAATTTGGATTTTATTGCATGGGCCATTGAACAATTAAATAGTTTCGGCTCATTTCTACATGTCAATTTCATCGGCAACCATTAAGTCCCTATCGGTGCTGATCCAGATCAGTATAGTGATAAGGCCGTAATAACTACTCCCTCCGTCCCACTTTGTTTGTCCTCTATTCCATTTTGGGATGTCCCAAAATATTGTCCTGTTTCTAAAAATAAAAGTCATTAATTTACTAATGTTCCTATTATACCCCTATTAATTTACTAATTCAATTTTTTGATAAATTTATTTAGGGGTAGTTTTGGAAACTTATATATTTTTAAAAGGTAGACAAGACAATAAATGATGTTCCATTAAAAAGTTTGACTTTTCAAACAGGACAAACAAAGTGGGACAGAGTGAGTAATAAAAAGCCCGTGAATCACAATAAGTCATTTGGCGGACGCAATGTGTGTAGTTTTCATGGTTGTATCCAAAAAGGTGAGTTTTTTTTTTTTTTTTTGGGGAAGAAAAATGTTATGTCCAAAATATTTTTACAACACTTTTATAATAAATCCTAAATAGCAGTTTGTTATTAGTTATTATAAATGAGCAAAAAAGTAATTTAAGTTGTGGATTCAAATTAGAATTAATAACAACTTACCTCATATGATTTGTTGTGAAAGAATTGTGAAAAATGTTGTGGACTTAGCACTTTTCTATTTGAAAATTTGTACATAAATAAATAAATTAATTAATTAATTAAAAGAAATTTTTTTTTTCCACTTCTTAACAGAAAAATTATATTTTAAAAGTTTCATTTTGATCCTCTGCTTTTGAGTATATTTTGCAAGATGATTCTCTTGGTCATCTTTCTGAGTAACCTGATTGTTAAGTGTCAAGTGGGCAGATGATGCATGCCTAGTCATACAACACATCACCCAAATACTAAGAGGAAAAGAAAGAATGCCATGTTAAGAGAGAGAGAGAGAGAGAGAGAGAGAGAGAGAGAGAGAAAAAAAAAAAAAAAAACAAAGACTTGGTCGACTAGATCAATTTTCAAATCACAAGAACATACTCGATCTCATATGTCCAATATTATGCGACATTTACAATTTAATGTCATAACTACAACACATTTTTTTTGACAATCACATTGAAATTATTTTTTTTTTTTTTAAATTTAATTAATGAGACTTACTATAAGTATGATGAGAAAAGAATGAGCATTACTCCAAAAGTATTTTATATACCTGTGAGAACTAGCGAAGAATTTAGTTTGGGGTTAGAAGTAAGATTAAAAGACAAAGTTCATAAAAAAAAATTAAAAAAATTGATCCTCAAATGTTAGTTAATATAAGTTAAAAAAAAAAAAATGAAGATTAAACAAAAATTTTGGTATGATACAAATCTAACATAAATATAAAATGTATTTATGTTTACTGTATAACATAAATATACAAATTAACATAAATTTGTTGAAGTATTTTTCTGATATTTAAATATTACTTAAATAATACTCCCTTAACCTTTTATATATTTTTTAATCTATTCCTTTTGTCGTTGAGATATAAAATTGTTGATTACTAGTTTTATACAAATTCTGCTAATATTTCATCATTTTCCATACAAAATATGATTAATCCAATGTATCTTTCAATTATGATTAAAAAATATTAAACAAAGAGATAAATGAATAAAGGAAAGCTTAATTTGAGGGCATAAAGTAACTAGAAAAAAATGTTTGACCTAGTAGACGGAAAACCAATAAAAAACTACAAAAATCGTTTAGACTCAAGTTAAAAATTTTGTAGATCAATTGGCATCTTTTATGTTTTCGGAAGAAACGTAAACATATCAAATCCCCCTCGTGAGAACTATGAAATTTATCAAAAAAAGCAGAAAAAAACATTGTCCAAATAATAAAAGGAAAAAGAAAGAGAGATATCTAGGGGGGACATGGGTCCATCACTCCATGAGACAAACGCCCAAACAAACTTGACCGGCAAATAAATCATGAAAGAGTGATCCATAACTCCACCTTACAAGTTACAACACATAAGTACAAAGACAAGCATTTTAAATCAAACATAAGACAATCATTTTAAAGTAAACATTAAGAAAAGTAAGTGACCAATTTCAAAAAAATCAAAACAAAGAAAATTTAAGAGCTGGCTCTGAATTATTGTAAAACCATAATATCACGTTGTTTTAAGGTGACCATTTTCATTTTCGCGTGTGAATGACAAATTCCTTTGAACAAAAATATTGCTAGGAAGCACAAACACTGACACAAACATGGGTACGGGTGCGACACAAGAACACAAGCCAGTTCTGAAAAATTATAACATGAAACAAATTGATAAGATACGAGTACAACACATGTACTACATCCTAAATGAAGTATTCGTGCTTCTTAGCAATATTGGCTTCAATAAGTTCAGCAACTTTTCCATAATTTATCTCCAATAAATTTGGAAGATTCAAAATTAGGCAATGTACAATGGATAAATTGTAAATTTCAAAGCTAGAAGCAAGAGTATTTAATTTATTGTGATTTATTGGAAAGCACAGACACAACATTTAGGTTGCCATGCCCATGTCCAACACATACAGATACAGGAAATGCGTTGGACGCGGCTACAAACATGTCCCAGCCGTTTTATTTATTTTCTTAATAACAGACATGACGGGTTGAGTCACGACCTCTTCCTCTATTCATTCCCAACAACTATATTTTTCAAATTCTTAACAGCTATATATTTTAAATTTCTCAATGGTAACATTTACAAATTTTCCAACAATTATATTTTCTCAATAACCTTTTTTTAAGGATCATATTTTTCAAATGTTAATACTTCACAATAGTCATATGTTTCAATCAGACTTGATAAATTTCAAGATTAACATATATTTGATAAAATTTCAAATTACATTGAATTTTTAAAGTACTTGCACATGAGTAACATAAATGAAGAGAAATAGTCCTGAAAAAGTCTTTGGTGGCCTTGCTTATGATCACAGTGGATGAACCTGTAGCCTGGAACAGAACCATGACGTGATATTGATGCCCTCTTTCTTTCTAATTGTTCTTCTTCCAATGCAAGAGAACAATTATCTCAAAATCAACATCGGAATCAGAGTCATTTCAAAGCATATTATGTACATAATTTGTGTTTCAACCCAGCAAGCATTGAAGTATCTGTAGTATGATTATATTTTAGTATAAGATTCGGCTGTCCCTGCAAGCATTCCTAGTTTGACCATATACATACATTTCTAGATAATACTATTTTTTCATAAACGAAGACTACAAAAATCATTGAGAATAAGAAAGAAAGAAAATTAATGTTAATATCAGGTATCAAGAAAAAGAAAAATGAGTGAAGTAGGAAATATGAGATGGTCAAGCAAGTAATATATTTACTTTCTACAAGAACAAAAAATTTCAATCACAATGAAGGCAATACATCTGGGGCTTTTATCACTGTTTTATTACTAGAGACATCTGCATTCGAGGCAAAGTAGGTGCAGATAGATGACAAGCAGCCCCAAATTAGAAAACAAAGGATTGGATTCTTTCTCATCAGCAGGATGCCACATTACATCCCACCTTCTTTTTAGTATTATCAGAAGCTACTGCTACTATTAACCAAACAAAACAAACTAATTATAAAACTTGCCATATTATTTTAGCATAGAAAAAATTTGGATATCACTATCACTAGATTTCAGGACAAATCCCTTTTCTGTTTATGGGTAAGTAAAATCATAGACCACAAAAGCAACAATAACCATGGCTGAGTACTTAGAGAGTCTGAAACTGCTTATTGTTATTATTTATTTATTTATTTTTAAAATAATAATAATAATTAAAAAAAAAAAAAAAAAAAAACACCCAAGCTTATCTGCAGAAATCAATGAAACCAAGATGTAATCTATTGAAGCACACCTATTGGATAAGGATAAGGATGCTAATTTAAATACATCAGATAACTTTAACTCATATCAATTCAAGATTAGCTAAAAAAATAGGAACTCTCTTATGCCATTTATTCATTTTTATATCTTTCAAATATCTTATCTCTTATCTCTTATCTCCTGTAACATGTAAACAAATCTATTGTATAAATGAAGGTCAGTCCCAACGTTTTGGGTGTGGGAGCACAAATTGCAAATGTTACAACACTTTATTGTTAGTTTATTATGTTCCGATATGTTCAATAGTTTGGCCGAGAGAAAAGAAAAAGTCACGTCTTCTTCGTCCTTGAGCATAACCCACTTGTAATATGGGCACTCTTCTTTATTTTTTACGAGTTGACTCAAATCTTGTATGCAAATTCATTTTTCTATTTATGATCATGGGATTGAACAACAGAACAATCTATTCAATCATGGTTTTAAACAATTTGATAGAGAGATAAAGAACCCAGAAACCCAAAACCTAAACCTAAACCCAGATAGTAGTGGGGAAAAATAGCAAATCATTCAAAACTACCAAATCATCAATTCGTAGAATAAACCAATAAATTCAAACATGATGAAACCCATAAAATCAAATTTTGGGTACCGATTTTCGTGGATGAGTCGATGTTCTCAATCTCCATTCTTTCTCACAGGTAGTTGAGCAAACTCTGACTGAAAGCCACGGTTTAGGGGTTTTGTGAGAGAGAGCTGTGCTGAATTTGTGAGAGAAGGGTTGCTTGCATTTGTTCTCTGATGGGAAGCGACAGAGAGCAAAGAAACAGAGAAAAGAGAAGGAAAATAGAGAAGGAAGAGAGGGAAAGAAATAATATTTTAATCCAACCGGTATTTTTTAAGACGAATCTATATTATCGGTACTTGGTCTTAAAGTTTGCGCCGTGCGCACAATTGCTCTTTGAAGTTTCAAGTGAGCATTATCGAACCCTGAGATTTCAAAAATAAGCTCTATTGACCCTTGCATTAACTTTAATTAGTGTGTAATCCAATACATATATAAGAGTACAATTAAAAATTTTAGAAAAGATTCAAATTATACATGGTATTAATTTACACTTTTTTTAAGCCATATATTTCTAAAATATGTAATGGTTTCTCATTTTATATATATATATATATATATATAATTTAGAATTTAATTGGTTTTAAATTCTTTAGTTTTTGTACTCAATAATTCACTTATAATAAAAATAAAAAACTTCAATGGACACGTGACGAAAATTGAATTCCAATTGAAATTCAATTCAAAATTTAATTAGATTTGGACTATTCAATTTTTACACTTAACAATTTACTTGGTACAAAATTAAAAATTAAATAGTACACGTAGCGCAAAATTGAGAATCCAATTAAAATCTAATTGGATTTTCTCTCTGCTTTATCTATTAATATATAATATATATAGTAAGTTACTCATGCGATACATAAATAATGTTGTAATGTTTTATGTAAGATGGTTTCAGAGAATGTTGTATATGTATTATAGTATAATTTTTATAGAACTTTATTAGTAATGAGTTTATCATAAAAAGTAACAATTATAAATTGCACACATATCTTTTATAATTATTCTATTGAAATAAAAAAAATTAAAAAAAAAACTTTGGAGGAATATTATAGAATAAAATTTGATACATAATGTGTATTTCTCTTTCTCCTTAATTCTAAAACAAAATACACATCCAAAACACCTACATGATGATGGTAGCAGCCTTTTAAATATTTCTTTTTCCTTCTCTTACAAATATTTTTTCAATCTCAGATCTTTTATTTTAGTAATAGTGAAACAATACATTTCATTTAACAATCCACAACATTTTGTGTCTCTCTATCTCTCCCCAAGACCTTATCTGGTTAGTTATATTAATCCTTAATATTTTTTCTTTAGTTTTTAATATAGCCTACCTACTATCCTCAAAACACACCTTGTGTAGACCAAACAACAATAAGCTCTAGGAGGCTTGCATGTAAAATACATGTAACAGTTCCTTAATTTTGCACCATTTTAGAAATTAAGTATCTAGGAACACAAAGTCATATTTAAAGTCCTAGTAATGTGTTCAACATTGACAACAATAGATTTTCTTATATATTGAAATATAGTAATGTAATACTTACAATTGACTAATTTATCCGAAGGGGAAAAGAAGTAACTACACTTCACCAAAAATGACAATAATAATAAAAATAGTAGGTACGATGTTGCAATTGGGCCTTTGCTCAAGTGGTAGAGGGATGACTGATGAGATATCATGTAGTACTTAGCTACAAATCCTGATTAACAAACATATGCCGAGATGATGACCACTATTTTCCTTCTAGCATTAGCTTTTTAGTTCCAAGCTACCACCTAGGATTCAAAGCAAATTCAAATTAGTAAATTACAACATGCTTGACATGGGTTGAATAAGTTAGCTACAAAAGTCGGGACACTTGCAAGCATGTTTGCCACACACATATTGATACAAACATATCCATTCACATGTGAAGTCATTTAATCTTACCCATAGAAGATTGAAAGAAGCAATAAAAGATATTTCAAGATATACATGACACTATTAGCTTACTGTGTCAACAAAACACATGCTCTCCAAATTGCAAACAACACGAACTCCCAAGTCCAACAACACATGAAATGCCCCAACAAATTGGAAACTTTATATAGATGCAGCATCAAGGTAAAGAGTAGCATCTTCAATGTGCTATGATATCCAAAGACAAAGGTGAATAAATAATATTAGAATAGATCAACTAAATGTTGGACCAAAGTAATCACATGTCAAGTTAATACTATCACTAAATTCAAAGCAATTGCAATATTGAACTCTACACAGTGCCTCTCAAAGGCAAATACAAAGCAAGAACTTAAAAGTAGAAACACATTCAAATACATGCATATTAAGAAAAAAGAAAACTACTTTTCAGTTAGACAAAAGCTATGTCGGTGATTAGGAAACTATCATTAGACTTGTGCTTATGCCTCTAGTAATAATGTGCCTGATAAGGATATCAAATTAAACACACATAGAGAACAATGAAGACATCATCACTTTGGGATAAAATTTGTTAAGGTACAACTTAACAACTTACACCAACTGTTTCACAACCTACACCAAATTCATTTTGGTCTTCAATTTTGTGGTGTCTTCAACTTGAAGCACATAAATTCATTTAGGTGCCATATAATTGGTCCTTGTCGCAAAAGACTAATCCCTGTAGCCTAGGTGTCTCCTCTAATTTCCAAAGAAAATAACAGATGGACACTAAGAACTAAGAAGGCATCATCACAAACCTCTAACATATTCCTGTTAGATTTAAATCAAACTACATATATCCCAACTTTGATTAAGCAAACCAGAATGTTCTTTATAAAATTAGAGAGCATTTTTACAAAAATATTTTATATAGACAATTTAAAAACTTGAGACCAAGAATAAAATTGCTTTCACCTAACGCTATACATAAAATGGGTTGACAAAATATTGCAAAACAACTTTCATATCTGTTATCTCTAAAACAGGGAACATGAATTGGCATGTGTACTGCTTGTTAGACATTGAGCTTAAGTCCAAGCTTATGAGTGTCTATATAATCAACTAAAGGGGGAAAGACCTTAGCTTTTCTAATGTGCTCACGCTTGCTCCTACTTTTTTCACATAAAAGTACATTACATAAAAATAAGATAAAAAATAAGTTGATACAAAATTAAAAAAAGGAAGAAAACCTGGAGCTAAATTATTGGGCCTTACCAAATCTTGTATATACTGTAGGAAGAAATAAACATGTCCATGTAATAGACCTGTAAATTGGGAATTTTACAAAGTCAGATTCTACAAAAAGAGGAAAACATTCAAGTATTTTATCAAACAATTTCCATGCATGTAATAAAAATTTTGTTAGTTAAGTCCACCCCAACAATATAATTTTTTTTTTTTTTTGGAGAAAAGGGGGTGATTGGCAGAGAGAGAAACAAATTAAACTTTATAGAATAGAAAATAATCAAACCTTGAATTAGAAGGTGAAATCAGTGTGACCAAAACATGCTCCAATTGAGTCAGGGAAAATAGCTGTGAAAAGGAGATAAAGCACTCCAAGCAGAATGGCATCAAAGGAGTAGAATGCTTGAGTGTGATATATAATTGGCTAAAAGGATTAGGGAAAGTGGTTGGATTGAAGGCCAAAAGACCAAATACTGAAATCTCTTAAAGCTTCTCTACATTTATCACTTCAAATAATCAATGAATTTGGATTGGAATTCAAAGAAGTCAAAAAGCGTTGTCTGAGGGCAAGGTCATTGCTTTCATTACACTTGGGGGAGACTAAGTTGGTGTGCATAATCAAATTGCAATTGTGCTCTTGGTGGTTATTCTCTAGTCATGGATGGATATCTTTTGTGATTTAAGTTGTGAATTACCTAATAGGATTGTAAGTTTCTAACCTTGCATATCACCTATTGCAAAACTTAACTACATTGACTTGCTAAACAAAATTACAAACAACCATACAACTGTAATTTTCTTTTGGCCTTCATATAATAACTTCGGAATATTGTTTATCATATGTGACAACAGAAAATGCATTGAATGAGGTAAATAACATAATGAAATAGATAAATAGTACTAAAAGAAGCACTAAAGAAGAATAAATTACTTTACTAAGTTTACTAAAGACATATTACCCAATATTGTGGCTTCTTCAGTTTGTGAACCCCTCTATTTATAAGCTTTTGCTATGGTACCACATATCATTAATCTCTTCCAAAATGGACCTTAAAAGTATAAGAGGATTATGTTAGGACATATGTAATTCACTTGTTAGGAACATATGTCACTATTTTATGTAATTGACTAATCCTTTGACAAAACACACTTTACTTGTATTTGGGTAGATCTAGGATGTGTTTGATACTTCAAGAAACTTGTTTCAAGTTCAAGTGTTAAAGCCATGCAAGTCTGTCCAAGATTCAAGTATAGAAAGTGCTATTCATGAAAGCTCGATAGCTAGCTCGATAGCAAGCTATCTATCGAGACCTATAAAACTATTGAAGCTCGTGGCTCGATAGCAGCCTGACAGATAGGGTATCCACGAGGTTTTATGAAAAACAAAGTTTCGATTCTGTTTTGACTTCAATCTATGATTGTATGTATGGTCTTTCTTTTCTCACAATCCTAAACATATAAAAGGATTATTTTAAGGGTCATCAAAGAAAACACAAATTGCACAAGTGTTGAGCAAAATTTGTTCACGCAAATTGTGACCGGAGATAGAATTTTCCTTAGTTCATCTTTCTTGTGAAGAATCTGCTATGTTTGTACACCGTAGGATTTTGTAATCAAGGAGCTTCTTGATCTTCATCGTGTGATAAATTGAAGACCTTTGCAGCCAACAACCTTCTCTAGTTGGTGATTGAAGTCACGTATTGGGATTTGTGTAATTGGTTAGTCATGTATTGGAAGCTGTGCATTACAATGAGAGATTGTCACTACATAGCAAGTCCAATTGTATATTGGGGTAAAGATTCAATTGTAGGTTGGTATAAGAGACTAGAATTCCTTTACTTGTAATCGCTTGTTGTGATAATAGTGGATTCTTGGGAGTAGTGACCTGAAAATCACCTGATGAGATTTTTGTCAGGTAGGTTTTCCCCATTCGTAAACAAATCACCATGTCAATTTATTTTTTGCTGTATACTTAGTTTAATTGGTGATTTGTTTGTGCTACCACGAGTTTGCATGTTAATTTGATTAATTAATAAACTTGGCTAATTAATCAATTAATTCATCACAAGGGGTCAATACGTTTTTTGGCCTATCAAGTGGTATTAGAGCAGGCACACTCTGATTAGGGTTAATCTTTACTGTGTGATCTATTAACCACTATTTGGCATGGATAGAGGACAGTCTCTTATTATACCTCCTTTATTTGATGGCATTAACTATGCACACTAGAAAGTACACATGAAAGCTTTCTTGCAGTCTCTAGATGAGAAAGTGTGGCAAGCTATAGAGATAGGCTGGACCAAGCCAAAGGAAGCATTGGCCGATTGGGATGATGCCAAGATTAAGGCGGCAAGCTTCAACAACAGGGCATTGAATGCCTTATTCAGTGCGGTCACCAATAAGGAGTTCAAGAAGATATCCTCCATTGAAACCGTGAAGGAAGCATGGACCATCCTTCAGACAACCTAGGAGGGAACAAAGGTCATTAAGGACTCGAAGTTTCAAAGACTCACTACTAGCTTCGAAGAGATTAAGATGGAGGAGGATGAGTCATTTGATGAGTTCTATGCCAAGCTCAAGGACATAGTAAACTCAACTTTTAATCTTGGGGAAACCATTCCTGAACCCAAGATTGTGAGAAAGGTGTTTAGATTTCTACTTGAGAGATTCCATGCCAAGATCACTGCAATTGAGGAATCAAAGGACATTGACAAGATTCCTTTGATAGAGCTGGTTGGTAATCTGCAGACCTATGAGCTAGGTTTAACAAGAATTTTTAAGTCAAGTAAGGGCAAGAGCATGGAATTGAAGGCCAAGAGCAAGAATATCTTGATGAGTCTTCAAACGATGAGGATTCTAAGATGAAGTCCTACATTACAAGGCAATTTAAGAAGTTCATGAAGAATGCCAATAGGAAGGGCTTTAACAAGGACCATAGGCAATCCAGTTCTTCTCAGTTCAAGAGCCAAGATAAAGGGAAGAAGGATGCTAGGGATGGCGATCGATATCTTTGTTCCCTCAAGACCAAAGTGCTTTGGGTGTCAAGGTTTCGGTCACATAAAACAAGAGTGCCCTACATTTCCCAAGACTATTGAGAAGAGCAAGGCACTTGCTGCTATATTGAGCGACATCGAGCCTGAAGATGATTCCGACAATGAGGATGACAGGATTCTCAATGCCTTCACTACCACTATCAATCCTACTGAGGGGATTGTTGAAGATGTTGATGAATAAGAGAAATTGGTGGAGTCCAAGTTTGAGAAGATGGATGAACAAGATGACATCTACACAGCCTATACAAAATTATACAATGTCTCAAAAAAGCATGAGAAGTTGTATAGGTTGACCACCAAGAAGCTTAGTGATGTGGAGATTGAGCGTAAAGAGCTTTCCACAAAGTTTAATGAAGCCAATCAAACTATTGGAGTATTAAGGTTTGAGAATAACTTCTTGGCTAAGAAGATCAAGAAGCTTAAGGTAGAACTATTCCAAGTCAGAGCTCAGCTGGAAAGGACTTCAAGTGCTAAGCTCGATGAAATGCCCAGTCTTGAGAAATTTGCTTCCGATCGAATTGGTTTAGGGTATGATTTCTCTCCTTCTAATATTGCTTCTACTAGTACTACTGTTTTTGTTCCTCCTACTAATAATGTTGAAATTGAGAACACTAATGTCAAAACTGATTTAGCTAGTGAGAACATAGATAAGGGTAAATCTATCTTAGGAGCACCCCTTAAGCAAGATAAGAAAGAAGCTAAAAACCCTAGGGCTAAGAAGGCCAACTGTCAAAAGCCTAAATAGAAGAAGCGACATCTCTGTCATCACTGTAGAGCAGCCAGTCATACTCGCCCAAATTGTTATAAGTGGTTAGCCATTCAATAGAGCAACGACATGATTGTATCGTGAAACCAGAATCAATTTCCATCCTCTTTTGCTCCTCTTGGAGATCTTCTCAAAGCCCTCATGTTCTTTTCGAACTTGAACGGTTTTAATTCTTCCCCTTCACCACCGGATCAAGGTTTTGCTAGACGGAAAGGCTCTTCCAAGGTGTGGAAGGAAAAGGGCTCCAAGTGATTTTGTCACTTCTTCTCTCTCTCCCTTCTTGTTTTTGTTTGCATTACTTGTGTGTTTTGCTTTCAAGGTTTGAGTCAATCTAGTTTTTATGCTATGCTTTGTTTAACATGTTTTTGTTTGTTTTCAGTTTTGTTTATTTTGTTTTTGATATAAAAATAAAAAAATTGAAAAATAAGAAAAATACAAAAACAGTGTGTATTTTGTGTACATTGGTACTTGTGTACCTTGGATAGTCATTAAAACAAAATTTTCTAAACTTTGTATCCTTTGTAGCTTAGATGAGCATCTCAATGCACAACTAAGTAAGTGAGCTTTGTGGCTTGTGTTTGTGATGAGTAAGATTAAGTAACCTCTTGCACTTAACACTCGTATCACACTTTTTGACAGGAAGGACTAGAAAATCCTAAGAGAAAGGCATAAATAATCATTTCATCATTGTTGCCCGCCAATCATGAAATGACATTTGTATGCTTCGGTATAGCAAAAGTGCAATGTCAAATGCTTAACATCATCGGGCATTTCTTTTCTCTCTTTTATATGCCCATGCATGATTTGCTTAAAACGAAAAAAAATATGCAACAAAAAATAAAAAGGAAAAAGATCAAAATGCTTTATATATGATTACAAGCATGTATTCTAGGAGATGTGGGAGTTATAGAATGTACCTCAAAGGTGATAGTCCCCATCAAACAGTTATGATTGTGTGTGAGTTAAAGTGATTTTCTCATATCTTAAATCATCATAACATGTATACACCTATGCAATCTTGCGATTTTTTCACACAAAACATGCAATATTATTTGCTACTCTTGATACATGTGAAGGTATAATGTGATTTGGCCATCACAAGGTTTACATGTGTTAATGTATGCTCACTAAACTGTCTTAACTTGTTTTTAAAATATAAAATTGATTAGACTTGTTTAGTGTGTGTGTGTGTGTTTTTGGGATCTATGTGCTTAACATTTTTTTTTGGTTGAGAGATGATTTTGAGTGTTCAAAATGTTGTTTGGATCCTTGGTTGAGTTGCTTGTTTGATTGCATTCATATCTATGTTTTTCTCTTCTTGAAAAACTGTTTTTAAGCAACCTCGACAGATCCTCGACACCTCTCGATACCCGGCTTATCTGTTCAGCTCTTGATTTGTTTTTTATCGCAATCTCGACACCTTTCGATAGCTAGGTCGATCGATTGAGAAAGTTTCTGTCCCCTCGATAGCTCCTTAACATATCCTCGATCCATCAAGCTTCTTTTTGCCTTGGACACTTGCTCGATAGCTTCATTTGTCGAACCCTTTAAAGCTCGACACCTCTCGATTGATCGAGATACCCTTGCATGCATTTCATTTTTTTTGTGTTGTATTTTTTTTTTCCTTTGTGTCCATAGCATCTTGTTTCTCTTTTTCTTGTAGGTCTATGGTTCCTTGTTCTCCTCGTTCCCTCTATATCAGTTTTCTATTTATCTCCGGTCATGTCTTTTGGCTTTTTATGCCCTTTGACAATCATGTCAAAAAGGGGGAGAAATTTGAGAATTGAATGTCATTCCTCAGGGGGAGTAATAGACTAAGGGTGAGAATTTCATGTTAAATGGAAGAAAGTTTTTGATGTAACTAACTTAGGGGGAGAGTTAGTTTGATACACATTGATATTGATATTTATTTTGTGTTGTGTATCTTTTGGTTTTGTAATCATTTACATACATCATGTGTTGTTTCTATATTTGATGATATTGTATGTGTTTCACTCTTTATCTCACATGTGTTGTTTCTTTTCTCTCTTTATACACATGTTTCTTGTTTATATAATTTGTCATTATTTTCCACATGGTACCTTGATGTGTTTTGTTTAGTACCTTTTAAGAAAGACAAGTTAAAGCCAAGTCAAGATTCCGAACCTTCTTCTTGCAGCAACTTCTAAGGTTCGGATCTTTTAGACTAGGCTTATTAATTCTGTAATCTTGAGTAGAATGTATTCTAGGACATTCAATGTACTCTTGTGGTTTTGTCATGGATTGCCAAAGGGGGAGATTGTTAGGACATATGTGATTCACTTGTTAGGAACATATGTCACTATTTTATGTAATTGGCTAATCTTTTGACAAAACGCACTTTACTTGTATTTGGGTAGATCTAGGATGTGTTTGATACTTCAAGAAACTTATTTCAAGTTCAAGTGTTAAAGTCATGCAAGTCTATCCAAGATTCAAGTGTAGAAAGTGCTGTCCATTAAAGCTTGACAACTAACTATCTATTGAGACCTATAGAGTCATTTGAAGCCCGTGGCTCGACAGAAACTTAACAGATAGGGTATCTGTTGAGGTTTATGAAAAACATAATTTCAATTCTGTTTTGACTTCAATCCATGATTGTATGTTTGAGCTTTCTTTTCTCACAACCCTAAACATATAAAAGAATTATTTTAAGGGCCGTAAAAAAAAAAAAAAAAAACATAAGTTGCACAAGTGTTGAGCAAAGTTTGTTCAAGCAAATTGTATTTGGAGATAGAACTTGCCCTAGTTCATCTTTCTTGTGAAGAAGCTGCTGTGTTTATGCACCGTAGGGTTTTGTAACCAAGGAGCTTCTCAATCTTCATCGTGTGATGAACTGAAAAACTTTGCAGTCAAAAACCTTCTCTAGTTGGTAATTGAAGTCACGTACTGGGATCCGCGTAATTGGTTAGTCACGTACTGGGAGTCGTGCATTACAAGGAGAGATTGTCACTATAGAGCAAGTCCAATTCAGTATTAGGGTAAGAGTTCAACTGTAGGTTGGTATAAGTTATTGGGATTCCTTTACTTGTAAATGCTTGTTGTGATAATAGTGGATTCTCGAGAGTGGTCACCTTAAAATCACCCGGTGAGATTTTTGCCGTGTAGGTTTTCCTCATTCGTAAACAAATCATCATGTCAATTTATTTTCTACTGCATACTTAGTTTAATTGGTGATTTTTTTTGTGCTACCACGTGTTTGCATGTTAATTTGATTAATTAATAAACTTGGCTAATTAATCAATTAATTCATCACAATGGATCAATACGTTTTTTGGCCTATTAGATTAAGAAAACTAACAGAAGTAACTTCATATATTATGATGAAGTGTGACTTCGTCGATTTAATTGAACGTGTCCAGATGGATCCAAACTCTCGCCTGGATACCTATGTAAATGAAATGACTGCTCCTTTCAAGGTGGTCATCGGTGTGGTGCTTGCCACAACGTCTCTGATGCCCAAGTCAGAACAGGAAAATGCTTTGTAAAATGAAACAGAATAGCAGGATAACAATGAGTATTTCTCAAAGTGTCTATGTACCTTGTGTTGGCAATGTGAGGGCTTTATATATGTTTTCTTGGATTCTAGCCGTTGTGGTTGATATTGTGGTGTTAATGCCTTTCTTGGTAATGCCTCCTGCTTAGTAATTGGGCTTCAATATGCTTTCAATGGTCTGCACATCTAGTTTTGTAACCATCCAAGGCATTATTGGCGGTATTGAATGGTCCTGATATCCTCATCGGTGACGTGGGCACTGGTTTGGGCTCGTCTTAGAGAATGACCTCGCTTGTCTTATTGGGTTCAGCTGCAGTTGATTTCGTCAGTCCCATCATATTACACTATAAATTAGGTAAATCATATACTTCTATCATTCACAAAATTAGAAGAAAAAAATTCTCAATTGAGTTATGTATCATATAAAGCCTTAAATTACTGAATTTTCTCACATGACTACATGATAGATTCTCTACCTACTCCTCAACTTACTGAAAGTCTGAAATTTCATGGTATTTAAATAGCAGAAGGAATCCATAATCAGCAAAGTTAATTAACAAATGTAATTGAAATTTGAAACAAACAAAAAAACAAAACTTTAGAACTGGCTGCAATTCCTTTTACTATTGCTTAATTTTTTTTCTCAATGCCAAACAGATTCCTAATTAACTTTCAAGAATGTAATGCTACATGTGAAAAAAAAAATATATATATATATATTGTAAACACTGAAACCAATGCTTAGGAATCTCTTAAAAATTTAATCTTTGCCACAACCTACAAAGTAATCGACTTTGTACAAAGAACATTATACTTATTTCACAATTTAAACCCATCAAAACCAAACATCAAAAACAACAAAATCAAGACTTAAAAGTCTCTCTCTTTTTTATTTTTTATTTTATTTTTTTTTAATTTCAACTAAAATCTACAAGTTAATCAACTTAGTATAAAGAAAGTTATACTATCAGATTTCAAAATCCCACAATTTCACTCACCCTTACACACACACACACACACAAAGAAGAAGAAGAAAAAAGGTAAGAGGCCATTAAAACTCAGGCAAGATTTTCATATTGTGAAGGGTTTTCCCTGATTTTAACAAACAAAAAGGGTTATGAATCCAAATTCCTAAATTGATAGTAAACCATAATGGAAAAGAATATTAGGAAAAGAAATTAGTACCTTTGCTTTGATTAGATTAGAGACTCTAGATTGTTTTTCTGCAAAAAAAGAATTTGAATGATTTAAATCTAGAAGAGAAGAATTCAGACAAACCGATTACCAAAATAATTTTTTAAAAATAGTCACATATCATAATTCCAATTTTCTTAACCCTAATTGCTAGAACCAAAATCCAACTGCAATTGTAAAAGTTGAAAACATATAACGGAACTAATTTAACTTTATATTTGGGGGGAAAAAAGTCGGAGAAAGAATAGTAACCCATAAAAATTCGGAGGGAACTCTTTTTAGTCAGCTTCATATTCCTTTTGCTTCTTTGTTTGGAAAAATTAGAAATCAAAAAGGTCGGTTTAGCGTAACTCGAAACCAAAGATTTTTTGATAGGAATTGGGAGACGGTTCCCTTTTTTCTTGATCAAAATCTCTAGAAACAAAGATTGAAGTAGATCTTTAAGTTTGGAATGATATATGGTCCTTCCAACCAGTAAGAGTTCGAGCCTGGACTATCTTACGGATTGACGCAGTTGGGATTCACTCCATCTCTCTCTATTTCTCGGACTCTCTATTTGTCTTTCAGTTTAACCGTGTTTTGTTTTAAACCGTGTGGACAACACAGTAAACGGATTAAATCTAAAGCCCTTAAATGGTGCAATGTGTAGTATTTTGTATCTTTTAATGTGTAAATGTGTCAGTTTTTAAAACATCCTTTTTTCCTATAAGGCAGCACAACCTTAATTGTAGGGAAAGGCTTCTGCTTTATATATAGTATTAGATTAGTTTTCTTGCCTATGTCTCTAATGGAAGACTAATGTATCAATATTTAAAGTGATGTGGCAACTTTTTATTATTAAAAAATTACATATCAACACCAACTCACAATTTGACTTGTCAAACACTTTTAAATTTTATCGAATTGAACTCCCCAAACAATCCAAATCCCTTCAACCACCGCGATTGCCATATGAAAAGCCAAATACCAATCTAAAGACGGCTACAAATACCATTGAAAAATCTTAATCTTCTTGAACCCATCGTGGTTGACATATAAATTGCCAAAACTGAAAATTATATATATATATATATATATATATATATATTTTTTTTTTTTTAAATTAATCAACAAATTTAGTTTTGAACACCTAAAGTATCCTTATCATTTGGCACGCAACTTAGATAGTTGTCAAGAAAACCAAAAACCCAGCCAAACTCCACCTACACAATCTTGGGCAATTCTCATATCCTTGTTAAGATCAAAGGCCCATAGTCCTAAATGACTCTAGAGGCTTCCAAGTTCGACTAGGGAACTCTCATTTCTTATGAAGGCAACTTGGCTTGTGAAAAGCCGAGAACAATCGCCCCATCATGGTCTCTAATTTTGAGTTTAATGGCTCTTACTCCACAAATTTTGACAAATCAACCGGTTCAAGAAGATTTGGATTTCGTGATGATATTTGCGGCAGTGTGGTATTTGGTTTTAGTACGGAGGCTGATGGAAGATTGTGGTTGAGGGGACTTGGGCTATTTTGGGATTAGAAGAAGTTTAATAGTTTAACAACTTCGGTCATAATGGGTAAATAATTTTTTAAAAAATTTTTCATTAAAAAAATATGCCACATCTTTAAAAAAAATGTCTAGTCACTAATTTGATAGCCATGTAAGCAACACCACTAACTGTAGTTAACAGGCGAAATAGTATTGCTTACTTTTAAAACTTGAGGCTTACTTGAAACTTGAGGGACCAATAATGCAGTTTCATCGTTTTTTAATAGACAAAAAGGCTTTGGAGTTGCTACGATGCTCTCCAGGTCAAGAGATCCGATAGGCCAAGAAAGTATTGACCCCTTATGATGAATTAACCAATTAATTAGCTAAGTTAATTAATTAATTCAATTAGCATGCAATAAGTGTGGTAGCACAAATAAATCACCGACTAAGTTAATATGTAGTGGAAAATAAATTGACATGGTGATTTGTTTACAAATGATGAAAACCTACACGGCAAAAACCCCACCGGATGATTTTAAGGTCATCACTCCCGAGAATTCACTATTATCACAACATGCGATTACAAGTAAAGGAATCCTAGTACGTTATACCAACCTACAGTTGAACCCTTACCCCAATACCCAATTAAACTTGTTCTATAGTGACAATCTCTCCTTTCAATGCATGTCTCCTAATACGTGACTAACCAATTTGATGCGCGTATACTAGTATGTAGCTTGCACATTAACTTGAGAAAGATGTTGGCTGCAAAGTTCTTCATATTCGTTTTTAGACCCCTTAAAACACAAGTTGTTTAACCTAGATATTTAGCCAAGTGATTACTTAGATAAATTATTTAGATCTAGGTTAACATAAGTAAATCATATCTTGTAAATAATGCGGAAATATAAAGAACACAACGATATGGTAATCCAGGAAATCCAAACCAAGAAAAAACTTGGGGAGGATTTAACCTAGCTATCCTCAAGGTAAAATAGATCCATTATGAAAGAATTGAAGTTTATACAATAAAACTTAGACCACTAACATCCTATTACTACCTCGAGTAGAAAACTTAATACCATAACCTCGTGACGGCTCCAAGTCCACGGACTACTTCTTTCTCTGATCCACAGCAACCACAAGTTCTCCTACTTGTGTTTTTCTTTAAGCTCTTGAAACAGCAACCAAAGAGATCACCAAGTTCTTGACATCAATCTTGATCTTGATAATCCTAGGTGTGTATGAAGGTAAACACCTCTAGATTTCACAGAAGATTCACATACACAACATATCAACAACATCTAAAATGTGGCTAGCGTTTCTCCTTTTATACTTGAAGCAAAACATAAAACCCTACACACTATATGGGCTTGGGCTGAATTGGAAATTCTGCGAGAAAAAACAATCTGCACGAGGTTCGATCGATCGAATCTAATTTTTGATCGATCAAGCCTTGCAAATTTAGTCCAATAAATTCTGCAATCACTCGATTCCAACTTTACACATAAACACACTTTGAGCAGCCTAAATCTAGACTCTAATTTTTTTTATAATAGTTTGCCAACACATTACACATTGAAGTTCTAATACATTTAGTTCCTAAAGTCTTAGAACCTAACACTTCAGTTCATCAATACGATGAAGATCACGAACCTCTTTAGTTACAAAACCCTATGGTGTACAAACACAAAGACTTCTTGAAGAGAAAGATGAACTAGGGCATATGTCTCTGGTTCACAATATGCTTGTGAAAAACATTTGCATTGAGGTGCATTAGCTGTGACGGCCCTTAAAACAATCCCTATATGTGTTTAAGGTTGTGAGAAAAGAAAGCCTAAACATCTATACACGGATTGGATGAAAATCGGATCTAAAAAACTGATTTTCTTAAATCTCAATAGATACCCTATTTATTGAGTAGCTATTAAGTATCGGGCTTAAACAACCTTTTAAATCTTAATAGATACTAGCTGTCGAGTTTTAAAATACTTGAACTTGAAACCTTGTTCCTTGAAGTATTAAACACATCCTAGATCTACCCAATTATAAGTAAAGTGCATTTTGTCAAAAGATTAGCCAATTCTATATTGACATATGTTCCTAACATGATTCACATATGTCCTAACAATCTCCCCATTTGGCAATCCATGACAAAACCAACAAACAAATAAATATATAAGAGAAGTCATAAATCACTCAACTCATACTCACTTGTTGAATACAGTAAAATCTATCCTAACAAAAACTCTTGAAAAACTTTGCAAGAAGAGAGTTTGTGGCAAGAAGACTTTTAAAACCTATATTTCTGAAACACTTTAAACAAAACTCATTACGGCATCTTAATGTGAAACGGAAATAAAAGATTGTATAAAATAAATAAGAAGTATGTGCATAAAGAGAGAAAAGAAACAACACATGAGAAGATAGGTGAAAGAATTGTAATAACAACCTCATTATATATATATATATATATATATATATATATATATATATATATATATAACATCATAAGCACAAGGTTTGCTATCACAAAGTAAGAACAATATATTTATAAAAGAAGAAAAGAAAAGAAATACATAAGTCCTCACTACATCCCTCAAAAAGAAAACACTCCCCCTAACAAAAATCTCCAATGCTAACTCTCCCCTATGTACATGATTACTCTCATATCCAAAACTACTTCCCCTTTTTGTCATGAATGACAAAGGGTAAGTAAATCAAGCGATCATCTCATCGTTACTGGGTGAGCTATCATCCTCATCCTCATCATCATCATTGTCGGAGTCATCATCATCATCCTTATCCTCGGATACCTCTAGAGAAGGAGATGGAGACTCTCTGAAGCCACCAAGGCGAGCCTGCCATCAAGCAATATGGCCGACATGGGTGTTCACCTAACACAACTCATCACCGAGTGTGTCAAGGAGAGCATCCATGCACTGCAGCTATGCCATGACCGCCTCAAGGGTCATACCACCCGCCGATGAAGAAGGTGTGGATGTGGAAGGAGTGGAAAAAACTGGAGAAGTCGCTGTCTCTGTCCATGGCCGCTTCGGTCGAAGCCGGGCCTCGCTTCGTCTGATTGTAGTAGCATCTATGGCACATATAACCGAAAAATGAGGAGACTCGGGATAGGAGACAGAAAAATGGCGAAGAATCTGTGTGATAGCCGAAGGAAAAATAAGCTTATCACGGGTCACCGTATCTCTATAGACATCTATGAGGGATAGAATGAAGTGACAGGGAAAATCAATGGTAAGCCTCTCAAGGAGGGACAACAAAAATCGAGCACGAGGCTCTGTGATAGAGTTATAGTGAGATAAAGGATGAAGAACAAATGTTATCACCATATCAAAGAACCTCGAAACTTTTGCAAAGCCCGAGCAAGGGGTGTTTTGATGGTCACCCTAAGAAGAAGGTGTCTCACAAAAAAGAGTCGAGAGTTCATCTTTGGACATAGTCCTCGGATGATCGCAGCTAGGGTAGTCGGGATGCGTTACCCTAGAAACATGTAGCACCTCGGATACAATATCCAGAGTGACTATGATGCGTGTACCTCGAACGCGAGTGACAAAATAAGGTACTAAATAATCAAATATGTGCATATTGGAGTAAAACTCTCGTATGATCGCGGAGGGACAAGTGACTGGGATGCCATATAGTGACTTCCAACCCCGATTATAGATGACAATGGGAAGGTTAGTATCGAAAACATTCGATAGAACGACTTGGCGTTTTGAATGAATGCCTCGTCGTCAGAAGTTCTCCGAAAATTCCTTACGGACTTTATCATCACGGAAGCTAACATGTGTTAAGATATTAGGGTGCTGGCTTAGGTGTGTTGGCTTAGTAGTGTGTCTGATGTGCCAACAGCTGGCTCGGTAGCTGGTGTGTGTGATATGCCTAACAGCTAGATCGGTAGTGTGTGTGTGTGACGTGCCTAAAAGTGTGATGAGGTGTGCCTATTGTGGTGATGAGGTGCAATGGGGCTATATAGAGGCGTGCTTGATTAAGTGAGCTATTAGTGATAGTTAGTTAGGAAACTGTTAGAGATAGTTACAGATAGTTACAATTGGTAGTTCTTGAGATTGTAAGTGATTGTAATTGTATATAAGCCCCAATTTTGGAATAATAAAGGAAAGCTTGGAATTACTCGATTACTCTTCTTTTCTTGTTCTGACTCTGTTTGGAGGTGGTCCCCTCGAAGTGACCAATATCTCTTCTTCTCCATTTCTCTATTTCCTCCATTACTTCCTTCCATATTTCAGTTCATAACAATTGGTATCAGAGCCCTCTTTCTTGTGACCATGACTGAAACCCGATCTATAACTTACATCAATGAATCCATTGCATCCTTACATACTACCACAGACCACCATGCCCACTCTCTTCAAGAAATCACGAAGCAATTGAATGCCAATACCCAACAGTTGAATGCCATTAGCATTACGTTGTAGAAGTTAACGAAGGCTGAAGAGAAGAGAGAACAACCATCATCTCCTAAAACACCATCGTCTCAAGCTGTTTCTCTAGCATTACAAAGTTTGGCTAAAAGTGTGAGACTCCAATTTCCAAGATTCAGGGGAGATGATCCAGCAACTTAGGTATACAAGGCTAACCAAGATTTCAATTTCTATCACACCCCTCTAAGTGAGAGGCTTTTGATGGCTTCTTTTGATATGGATGGTGAGGCTCTAGTATGGTTCCAAGATTGTGAAGCATTTGGGGTATTTGTGGCTTGGGAGAGTTTTGTGGAGGCTCTGTTAGTCGGGTTTGGTTCGTTTGTCTATGAAGATCCTATGGAGGCTTTGACAAGGTTGAGACAGACCAATAATGTGATTAATTACAAAGGCCAATTTGAAGCTCTCTCTAACAGAATTAGAGATTTGTCCGAAAATCACAAATTGAGCTATTTCCTCGGTGGCCTTAAAGATGAAATTAGATTGCCTGTAAAAATGCTTAAGCCAAAAACTCTCAATAAGGCTTTTGGTGTGGCTAAGATTCAAGAGGAATATGTAATGAGTAGCAAGAAATTTCTAAAATCATCCTCACTGGAAGTGACTAAACCTTCAATTCTTAGAGCAAGACCTAAGACTAGGCTGGATTCCAAGTTCAAGCTACCCTTGCGTAAGTTATTGATAGGCCAAAAACGAGTTGACCCCTTATGATAAATTAACCAATTAATTTAGCCAAGTGAATTAATTAAGTTAATTAACATGCAAACACATTGTAGCACAAACAAGTCACCAATAAACTAATTATGCAATGGAAAATAAATAACACGGTGATTTGTTTACGAATGGGGATAATCTAATAGCAAAAACCCCACTGGGGTGATTTTCGTGTCATCACTCCCGAAACTCCACTATTATCATAACAAGCGGTTACAAGTAAAGGAATCCCAAGCACCTTACCAACCTATAGTTGAACTCATACCCCAGTACCCAATTAGACTTGTTCTGTAGTGACAGTTCCCCTTTTGATGCACGGCTCCTAAGTACATGACTAACCAATTGCGCGGATCCCAAAGATCGCGACTTCAATCACCAACTAAGAAGGTTGTTGGCTGCAAAGTTCTTCAGTTCATCCACACAATGAAGATCAAGAAGATGCTTGGTCACAAAACCCTACAGTGCACATACACAATAAGTTCTTCAAGAGAAAAAGATGAACTAGGGCAAGAACTTTGTCTCCAGTCACAATTTGCTTGAACAGAGTTCGCTCAATGCTTGTGTAACTTGTGAACTGTTTGACGGCCCTTAAAATAATCCTTTTATATGTCTAGGGTTAGGAGAAAAGAAGGCCTAAAGACACATTCACGGATCCCAAGAAAATCATATCAAAATTCTGGAATTCTTAAACCTCGACAAATAGGAGGTGTCGAAAGCAAATATCAAAAGCACCTGCTGAAACAGCTTCCTTAAACCTCGACACATGCTAGCAGTCGAGCTTTAGTAATTTTGCACTTTCAGCTTGTTTTCTTGGACAGACTTGAAGGCTTAAACACTTGATCTTGAAACATGGTTTTTTGAAGTATTTAAACACAACCTAAATCTACCCAAATACAAGTAAAGTGCGTTTTGTCAAAAGATAAGCCAATTACATAAAAATCATGACATATGTTGTTAACATGTGAAACACATATGTCCTAACAGTTATCACCAGCATAAATGGAAGAGAGAAGGAAGAAAGGACTCTGCTTCAATTGTGATGAGAAATTTCAACCTGGACACCATTTTAAGTCTGCTAAACCCTTTTTGTTGGAAGGTCTTTGTCCCTTTCAAAGGCCTAGCTCTAGTGTACAATTGGTAGAGCTTAATGAGGGTGATAGTGCATTAGCTTATAATTCTGATGTGCCTCATCTTGCTTCTATTGAGTTTGAACATAATATGCTTGAACCCGAGATTACACTATATGCCCTTTTAGGTAGTCTTTCACCTGGTACTATGAGAATTAGGGGCACAATTAATGGTCATTGGGTTATCATTTTGATTGACACTGGCAACACTCATGATTTTCTTGATGCTGCCATTCTTTCCAAATTACAACTACAATTAGACCCTACTATTTCATTTGAGGTTAAGGTAGCTAATGGGGAAACAATCAAGACTAAGGGTGTTTGTGTGGATGTTAAGGTGGTTATGCAAGTTCATGTCTTCTCTATGGACTTGAATGTTTTACTTTTAGGAGATTATGAGTTGGTCTTAGGGACTCAATGGCTTAAATATTTAGGTCGATACGAAGGGATTTTTTGGCATTGTCAATGCAATTCATGCATCTTGGCGGACCTGTTACATTGTTTGGATTGCATCCTACTAATTCCACTCTCCAAAAAGGTGATCACTTCTTTAGGAAGCCTGTCGGGAAGGGAATTTTTTTGCAAATAGTTTCTTTGGGTCCAAGAACTTCCCTATCTCAACTAGCTTGTGATCCTTTGATCGAGAAGTTATTGGTGAAGTTTGCATCGATTTTTGATACACCTACTGGATTGCCTCCTTCTAGAGGGCATGAACACAAAATCCTTTTAAAGGATGGTACTGCTCCAATTTGTCAAAGGCCTTATAAGTACCCACATTTTCAAAAAACTAAATTTGAGAAGATCATTGCTGACTTGTTGGAAGTCGGTTCTATTAGGCCTAGCCACAGTCCATTCTCTTCTCGAGTTTTGTTGGTAAGGAAGGCAGATGGATCTTGGAGGATGTGCATTGACTACAAGGCTTTGAATTAGGCTACCATTAAGGATAAGTTCCCTATACCTGTAATTGATGAGTTATTGGATGAGCTTGCTAGTGCTACCATCTTTTCTAAGTTGGATCCGAGATCGGGGTACCATCGAATCCGTATAAGGGAGGAGGATATTTCTAAGACTACCTTTTGGACCCATGATGGGCATTATGAGTTCTTGGTTATGCCATTTGGTTTAACTAATGCCCCATCCACCTTTCAGTCCCTTATGAATGATGTTTTTAGACCTTATTTGAGAAGGTTTGTGTTGGTATTCTTTGATGATATTCTTGTTTTTAGTCCTACCTTGGAGCTTCACATTCAGCATCTTAGATTTGGTTTGGAGTTGTTGCAACAACATCAGTTTTGTGCTAATCAGAGTAAATGTGCATTTGGGTACTCAAAAGTGGAATATCTTGAGCATATCATATCTGGCCAAGATGTGAGCACAGATCCAAGGAAAACTGCAGCGATGGAGGCTTAGCCAATTTCTACTTCTATCACGGCTTTGAAGGGGTTTTTGGGCTTGACTGGATATTATAGGAAATTCATCAAAAACTATGGACAAATTGCTGCCCCTTTGACTACTTTGCTTACAAATAATGCCTTTATTTGGTCCATTGAAGAAGTGAAACAGCTTTTAACAAACTCAAAGCAATTGTAAGTAAACCCTTTGTCCTAGCTCTACCTGATTTTAATCAAACTTTCATTATTGAGTGTGATGCATCAGGTAGTGGTTTAGGGGCTGTTTTGATGCGTAATCATAGACAAATTGCTTTTCATGGTCAAGTTCTTAAGGGAAAAGCACTACAATTGTCTACCTATGAAAAGGAGTTATTGGCATTAGTCACAGAAGTACATAAATGGAGACCTTATCTCTTAGGTAGGCCTTTCATTATAAAAACTAACCAACAAAGTTTGAAGTAGATCCTAGAGCAGAGAATTGCTACTCCCGCCCAACAGAAATGGTTAACTAAATTGCTGGGGTATTTGTTTGTGGTGGAGTATAAGCAAGGGTGTGAGAACAAGGAAGTCGATGCCTTGTCTAGGAGGTCAGGTGTTGGGTTTGAGGATTCAAATGTTTCTAACTCTGCTGTGGTCTCTCCATGTCTGTGTTTAATTTCTTTCCCAAGTCCTTCTTGGATTGAAGAGTTGAAGGCTACCTATCAGGTCCTCCTTTGTGAAGCTGCAGTTGCTACAACAACTACAATTTGTTTCAGCCTGTCCTAAATTCTTTTCTTTACACAATGGGTAGATTCTCGTATGCAGGGAGGGTCTATTTGGATCCACAGAGCGGTTTGAAGTCCAAGGTGCTTCACTTGGTCCATGACAGTCCTTTAGGTGGCCATTCTGGCTTTCTCAAATCTTTCCATAGATTAAAAAGGATTTTTTTTTTTTTTTTGGGTGGGGATGAAATCGGACTTGAAACTCCATATCAGAGATTGTGGGGTTTGCCAACAAATGAAGCATGAAACTTACAAGCCAGGTGGGTTGCTACTGACCTCTTCAATTCCTCATAAGCCTTGGACTGCTGTTAGTATGGATTTTGTAAGTGGTTTACCTATTTCTCAAAGGTTGGACACAGTAATGGTTGTCATGCCCCGAACCCAACTATAAAGATAGGCACGTGACAATTATAATGGTATCAGAGCTTAGGTTATGATCTTGTAGGCTTTATGCTAGGTTTTTATTTAGAATGAAATCTACGCCCTAGGCATTACAGTTCTAGTTATTGTTTATGAGGGTTATTAGGTCATAGATAGTGTTCTTTTGATGACTTGATGAGAAGTGTAAATGAGGTTCCATCATATGATGATTTGTTAGGTCATATTTGAAGGATTTGATATTTATGTATATGTAGTTATGCATACGTGACTTATAAATACAAAAGGGAGGATTTTAATTGATATACTACTATGATCTTATACTAGTATTAAGTGGGTGTATTTTATTCTTGAAAATTTTGTAACTGATTAGATTGGTTATTAAAACTTCTTCTTCTTATTATTAAAAGGAGAAGAGAGTGAGAAAAGAATAAGCAAAGGAAATCTTCCTATTGTTTTGAGACTGATCTTTTGAAAACCCATTTGATAGTTTTGCCTAATACAATCGACCTACCTAAGGTTAGTTTGATCTGTAGGAGATTCTCAAAGGTTTAATTATTGAATGATAGTTTACTATATGCCCTATTCAGAATTTGGAGTGCTTGATCATTATTAGGGAACTAACTATTGCAGAACTTTATTTAGGGGTTAAGGTTTGATGTTAGAGCTATGATTCCTTGATTTTAGTTTATATGGAGTAAGGAAATTAACAGAAAGTTCGTAGTGTGAAGGAAAAATTAATTTGTGGTTATTGTAGTTCACATTATATTATATGTTGTTATATAAATTCTAAGGGTGTTTAGAGAATTCAGTAATATATCGGTGACTTCTTTGGATTCTAATGTTAAGGACCGACTTTTTGGGATCATTGTTCTTGTTAGGGTTGACCTACATGGATTAACATAACCTAATTTATGTGTGAGGTAGTCCCTAAATGTTTTTGAGACATGTTCTATTACTTAGAAGTTTGAGGTCCTCAATCTCTTTCTATGGACTTAGAGGATTGTTTAATATCCTGGGGAAATAAGTTTTGATGCCAAAAATATAATTCTTTGAACTTAACAGATAAGAGTTAATGGATTGGCTCAATAGAAAATGAAAGTCCAAAAATGTGTACAAAAACACTTTTGAACGTTTAGACCCCCAAAAACCAACTTAACCAACACAAGCAATATGTCAAACAACTAGTGTGCGGAAACTTAACATATGCTATAATATGGAATTGGTTAAACAACTATCTAAGCCATAACAAATTAAACCACAACAGATAATGTAAAGGTAGAGATAGAGAGGAAGGAAGATGCAAACACAAATGATAACACCGGATATGTTATCGAAGAGGAAACCAAGACCTCGGCGAAAAACCTCTCCGCCGCCCCCTCCAAGCGGTAATCAATCCACTAGAAAATATAGTTGGGATACAAGGACAACAATAGACCCTCAAGCCTAATCTACCCAATGCACCTAAGCCCTCCAAGCTTCTTGCTCCAACGAGGTTGCGCCGAACCTTTTTCTTCTCTAGCTTCCCGGTTCCGCTACTACACCGTAGCATCAACCAATAAAGATTGGCTCCTTCCTAACTCGCTTCCCGAACTCCAAACGTCCTGTCTCACGAGAGATGATAATGGTGAGAACCAGGTTTGGTTATAAGGCCTCTCAAGGATTTGACAATGGAGAGGAAGAGAGTGAGGGAATTTGATGAGACTCTAAGGTAGAGATTGTGGGTAAAACAATCTGGTTTTTCTTTAGGGTTTCTCTCTCAAAATTCTCTCTGGAAGCTCTCTTTCAATCGTGGGTTAAAAGGGTATTTATCTTTGGAGTGGTGAGGAATGTGAAACGTCGGGTTTTTCCAAAACGAGGGTGGCTCGCGGCTTGACCTCGCGGCTTGACTAAGTCGCGAGTTCCATCAGCGAGATAACCGTATGGCGATTGTCCTGTTTTGTCTGTAGTGCTCCAGCTAGCATGACTGTTCATCTTCCAAAGCATGCTTGGCACGTGTGCGCAGATTCTCGTGGGTTGAAGCCGCGAGTCCCAGCCGCGACACTCTGTTTTCTTGCACACTCTTGAGCAATCTTCACTCTATCTCACTCACTACCCTTACAACAATCCCACCTAAATACGGGGTTACTAAATGCTTTGAATTACAAGCAAATTTGGCACGGAATAAAGCCAATTAGATGGTTGAATAAATTCAACCTTACAATCTCCCCTTTGGCTATTCCGTGACAAAACCCTAAAACAGACTCTAGACTTAAACTGTGAGTTGGGAACAGTTGAACAAAACTCACTCACACCTAACTCTAGAAGTCATGAAGCACTTGAATCATATGAACAATATACTCCTGAAACACAACAATACACTATGATTATTGCAAGCAGAAAATTATAGATGCATATGAAACAAGCTGAAAGTGATCAAGCAAAGATGGAGTTGATAAACAAACCATGGCTTGATCAACCAAGTGAACACTACAAGGAAGTGATCACGGTGTTCATTCACACTTGGAATGAACACAAGGACATACAAGTTAGCAAGCACAAGGCAAGATACTTGTATGCTCAAACACTCAACCAATGCATAGCACATAAGGCATATGCATCTAGGAACAATCCTACAAGGGCACAAGAGTGACAAGACAATAATCCACAATGCGGAACATTTGGAACAAAGTACTGATTTCAACAAGCATAAAGGCTGCACTTAAGCATGGTACAAACCACAAGGCCTACAAATATGCTTAAAAACATAACCCTAAAAGCTTACAAAAGCATATGGGTACAAACACATTATATTGAATAAAAACTTAAACAATATAAACTAAAAGTGCATAAAGTTTCTCCCCTTCAAGGTGATGAGAAGTCATGATGCACTTGGAACATATATACTTGTAACTCAAACACTTGCACAATACACATTAGACCCTCAAGGTAAAGCAAGTAATAAAAGGACAAGTATAATGTAACAAGCAAATTGCGATCAAGTAAACATGATGTAAAACATATGAGCAACTTGATCAAACACCAAAACAGTCATATAGAAATGACTACAATGAACACATAGCAAAGCAATTGATCATCCGAACATGCATTCAATGAAGCACAATAGCATAAGGAAGTATGCATGTCCAAAGCACAAACATGATGCAATGAGAACAACAAAGCATAACTCAAAGAAGCACCATAAAGCCAACAAGAAAACAAACATAACAAAGTTTTCTAGCTAACACAATGTCTTCTCCCCCTTGGTATATGCATCTCCCTTATGGAATATCTCTCCCCCTACAAATGTGCATGTGAGAAATAGAATTTTCTCCCCCTAAGGATGTGCACAAGAGTCATATAGAAATGACAAAATACTCCGAAACATTCTCTAGAGTATACTCTCCCCCTTTTTGTCGGGAATAGACAAAGGGTCAAGGAGAAACGAGGGCAAGAGATGAAGGAACGAACAATGCCAATGATGCATGAGGGGAAAAATGAAAAAAATTTTTTTTTTTGAAAACAACTTTGAAAATAACCCTCAATATGCAAAACACGCGATTTTCGCGATCGAGTTAAGTCGCCAGGGCAAGCCGCCAAAACGCTCAAAGACAAAATTTTGAAAAAGTTTCTAAGTATTTTTCGCGATTGGAGGGTCTACCCGCGAGGGAGTTGCGAGCTGAGCCGCCAAAATCTCTGAGTAACCCTCGCGACTGGACCTTCCACTCGCGAACAAGTTGCCAAAAATGACCCGCGAAGACGCGACTGAGTCTCGCGACTTGACTTACCCACGACCGAGTCGCCAAAACAGGGCAAAACTGGGTTACTTGAAAAATTTCAGATTTTTTAACAAAATACTTTCCAAAAACACCCAAAACACTCAAAAATCTTTTTGCGCTTGAATTAACAAAGATTGAGCATGTGAAAACACATTTCATCAAGTACAATCACACAAATGAATATGGCATTTATTGAACATAAACTTGTGTGTTGTGTGTGGATATCAACAATGAAATAGTCCTTAGTCTAATGTGAAGCTTCAATGATCAATTCAACCAAGGCATACACAATTAGCACTAGATCAAGTGATCCATCTCAATTATAGAAATATGTATATATGACCTCCCAGAAAACTTGATAACATATCTTGGAGCTTTACATTTGACTCCATAACATTTGATCATTTTGATCTCTTGAGACAATCGCCTCTCATTGTGAGAGTGATATTTGATATTTCACTTTAATGAACAAGCCTTTGGCTTTTTTGAATAGACATTCTCTTTAATATAAGGTCGCTTACCCTTTTTCCTAGTCGAATACTAGAATGTGCGACAGGCTTTTGCAGCTCAATATCTCTTTTCATTTGGAGATTTACATTTGGTGAGCTCTTCTTAGCAAAAACAAAAATAAAGAGTGGGAAGATATATAGACACAAGTCTATGCAAGTTTCAAGATCAACATAACCATTCACTAATCATTCATGACAAGTTTGAAGATCTATTTACAACAATCACATAGATTTCAAGATTTCTTCCACAGTGATATGAGTGCAAAGAAATAAGCAATGCTCAAAAATGCACAAAGCCATTAGCACAAAGGTACAAGGCAAAACAAGTTTTGAGACAAAACTCAATAACGTCGATCAAGCTTTTTGATTTTCTACTTTTTATGTGGTTTTGGATTTTTACACACAAACCAAAGACATAAAAGTAAGATCAAAACAAAAACAAAACAATGCATATAAAGATATGCATGATGCACAAATGCATGACAATGAAGCATCTAATGCATGAAGGGTCCTACAAAGATCGAAAGAATTAGATCAAGGACCAAAGGAGCAAAAGCTCAACCATAGGAACCCTTCCTCATCCAAACAGAACAATTGTTTGGAATGAGTGTCTCATGAGAAGTGAGACGAGGGTTGGAAGAATGAGAACCGGAGATGCACATAGACAAGGAGTTAAGAGCATTAAACACTTTCTTTAACAACATGCTATTATCACTCAAATCCGGTTTATCCTTTTTAGCACAACTTCCAAGAAGCTCAAGTTTTTCTTTTCTTTTGATTCTTTTAAAAGCATGAAACTTAGAGCATTGAGGTCTTAGATGACCAAAGGCACCACAATGGTGACACACAATGTGTTTAGGTCCACTAGGCCTTTTGGGAAGGGATCTAGCAATATGGTTTTGTTCCCTCTTCAACTTATGACATTGAGGTCTTATATGACCAATCACACCACAATGGTGGCAAGTTGGAACAAACTTAGATCCATCCAAAGCCTTAGGTTGAGACCTAAACAGAGGCTTTGACTTAACAGCCTTTCTCTCCACCTTTTGATTTCTTTTATGTGGAGGAATGTACACCGATTTGTCCTTTAAGGTAGAACACACACTAGGCACAAAATCGGGTATCACAACATGATTGCAACAAATATTTTCATCCTTTTTAACAATAGGTTCAGCAATCAAACACTTGGCATGCATCTTAAGAGATTCATTTTCACATTTAAGATCATCAACAAGTTTGTTAGATAAAACAAGTTTAGCATCCAAGTCCATATTCAAACATTCAAACTCTTTCAGACTTTTCAAGAGAAATTTCAGCAAGTTTTTATATTTCTCAACCAATTTGTTGGATTCATTGAGCTTAGCAATCAAATCATCATTTTCACAAAATAACTTGCTCAAATTCTTTTGAAACTTCTTAGCATTTTTCTTCAAGAGTTTGTCAACAACACCCATGGATTCAATTAACATGTCATCACAATTATGAGGATTAGCACTCATAGAGGCATTTTCACAAACATGTGGCGTGTTACATTCATCACCAACCAAATCATGCAAAGAGGCATACAAAGCACAATCCATGGCAAATAAACACAAGGGGTCAAGGATCACACTTAGGTATTTAAACCACAACAAGTGTACCTGCTCTGATACCAGTTGAAAGTTCAAAAACGTGTACAAAAACACTTTTGAACGTTTAGACCCCCAAAAACCAACTTAACCAACACAAGCAATATGTCAAACAACTAGTGTGCGGAAACTTAACATATGCTATAATATGGAATTGGTTAAACAACTATCTAAGCCATAACAAATTAAACCACAACAGATAATGTAAAGGCAGAGATAGAGAGGAAGGAAGATGCAAACACAGCGATAACACCGGATATGTTATCGAAGAGGAAACCAAGACCTCGGCGAAAAACCTCTCCGCCGCCCTCCAAGCGGTAATCAATCCACTAGAAAATATAGTTGGGATACAAGGACAGCAATAGACCCTCCAAGCCTAATCTACCCAATGCACCTAAGCCCTCCAAGCTTCTTGCTCCAACGAGGTTGCGCCGAACCTTTTTTCTCTAGCTTCCCGGATTCCGCTACTACACACCGTAGCATCAACCAATAAAGATTGGCTCCTTCCTAATCGCTTCCCGAACTCCAAACGTCTGTCTCACGAGATGATAATGGTGAGAACCAGGTTTGGTTATAAGGCCTCTCAAGGATTTGACAATGGAGAGGAAGAGAGTGAGGGAATTTGATGAGACTCTAAGGTAGAGATTGTGGGTAAAACAATCTGGTTTTTCTTTAGGGTTTCTCTCTCAAAATTCTCTCTGGAAGCTCTCTTTCAATCGTGGGTTAAAAGGGTATTTATCTTTGGAGTGGTGAGGAATGTGAAACGTCGGGTTTTTCCAAAACAGGGGTGGCTCGCGGCTTGACCTCGCGGCTTGACTAAGTCGCGAGTTCCAATCCGCGAGATAACCGTATGGCCATTGTCTGTTTTGTCCTGTAGTGCTCCAGCTAGCATGACTGTTCATCTTCCAAAGATGCTTGGCACGTGTGCGGTTCTCGGCGGGTTGAAGCCGCGAGTCCAACCGCAAGTCCCAGCCCGCGACACTCTGTTTTCTTGCACACTCTTGAGCAATCTTCACTCTATCTCACTCACTACCCTTACAACAATCCCACCTAAATACAGGGTTACTAAATGCTGAATTACAAGCAAATTTGGCACGGAATAAAGCCAATTAGATGGTTGAATAAATTCAACCTTACGAAAAATGAAGTGCATAGAACACAAGTACATGGTAGTACTGAATTGGACTAGTGAACCATATTTTTGATTGGATATTGAAGGAGTTGGGATGGCAAGAGAGTTTATTTTGAAAGACTATTAAAATTTGAATTATAGTCAATTGTTGTACCTTTTGTTTTATATTGGCGGATGGTTAATGATTATAAATTGTAGTGTACTCTTAAGTTCTAGACTGCTGGGACTATTATTTGCAAAGTAAAAAAAAAAAAAGGTTGAGATACTTCATGGACTATTCCCTTCTAGCCGATTTATACCTAGAGATTTGTTATCATAATAGGCAATGTAATTATAAGGAACCCAGCTCTTCAATGAGTTCCACCCTAAGTATCATTTGGAGAATAAAGGTGAATAAATGTTGCTTATTTGAGAAGATAAATTATGGTTAAGATAGAGGTTCTATGAAAGGCCTTATATCAATGCTCAATTGATTATTTATGGAGATTTTGAAATTTCTTTTTCGTATAGAACTTGAGGAAGAAAATATATAGTGATATACGCATATGTTGCAAATTAGTTTTGAACTTAGGAAGGATTGGAACTTTGGATGCACTACTTAATTTTGAGGTATAGAATTAAATGGATGCTAGCATTCAATGGTCTATGGTGAATCTCAAAATTGTGGATTTTCCTTGTTGTAATTTTTGGAGACTAATTAGGCCTTGGAATTTTGTTGAAATTAATAATTGATGGAAAATCAGTTATTGGAGTTAATCTAAATGAATGGGCCTTGGAACTTTTATTCATATTGAAAGGAACTTAGAGAGCTATTTAGACTAGAGATATGTATATCTTTAAAGAATCTTATGTTGTTCGTAATATGGTTGTTCTTAAACTATGGGTAATTGAGTAAGAGATTTTAGTAGTATTTTATTATGCAGCGGAAGCATCATGGCTTCATTTGCTTTGGAATTTTTTATTTATTTCACAAATCTTGGGAAGGAAAAATCTATGCATATCTTGTGAAATAGTTTTGAACCATGGTGATGAGTGATAAATTTGTATAGATTGATACAATTGTGGCTTTAGAGTAGTGCAATGGAAGCGTGATAAATTGGTTCGGTTTATGATGAATTCAGAGGATTGAATTCTTATAAGTGGGGGAGATTGTAATACCCGGTTCCAAAAAAAAATAATAAATAAATAAATAAAAGGAGATTTATTTTAGGGGTAATTTAGTAACTTCTGATATTGAAGTTAGCAATATTTATACCCTAATTGTATCATGTAAACCCTAGCCACCCTATGGATCTTGCTTTTTATGCCTAAAGATTTTCTAAGAGGAGTTGCCATCTACCCTCCCCCCCTCTCATCTTTTCTCCTATCTAAGAAGCCAACCAAGATATGTCCAATTAAGCAAAATTTCACCACTAAAGCATCTTTGCCTTGTTGTCTCTGTGGTGTTGGATGGCATTGAGATTTAAGGTCCAAGGATCTAAGTGACAAACTTGTTTGGAGTAAATTCTTTATTTAGTTTGCTAAAAGGTTTACATTGGATTGGTCTTGGGAAATTGCAAGGATTTTTTAATAGGCTTTGGATTGAGGTAAATAACATTATCCTAATTGATTTTATTTTGCGTAATTTTAATTACTGAAAATTGTTTATAGTTGTTACAATTTTATTTCTATTGTATTACTGATTTCAAGTAAAGAATTATCATAAATATATCTGATTACTAAATATATGATGTATTTTATTTAATTTTTTTTTTAGCTATACTGATTCAAAATAAAGAATATAGAATTTCCACAAATATATATATGAGCATTGAATATAAGATTTATTTTAACTAATTGTTTTTTTAGCTATATTGATTTAAAGTAAAGAATATAGAAATATCACAAATATATTTGAATATTGAATATATGATTATATAAATATATATATATATATATATATGTATATGTATTTGAATAAGAAATATGTTTGTTAGAAACTATGATGTTATATATATATATGATTATGGACAATCTGACTATGAATTAGTTTTGATACCCAGCTAATGGGGGTTGTTCATTGGTACTTTGATACCCAAACCAATGGAGATTGTTCATTGGTACTCAGATACCCAAACCAATGGGGGTTGTTCATTGGTATTCTGATACCTAGCCAATGGGGGCTATTCATTGGTATTCTGATACCTAAATTAATGGGGGTTATTTATTGGTACTTTGATACCCAGCCAATGGGGGTTATTCATTGATACTCTGATGCCCAATCACAGGGATATAATGTGACCATAGTCATAAGATTGTTAAGAATATAAATTACATTTGAATATTTGAACTATTTTGAGTCCTTAAAACTACATATGTGATTTTGAAAATGTTTGAGTATTTGAACTATTTTGAGTCACTTAAACTGCTTATGTATTTTTGGAACCTATTGTAAGTTATAACTTTTGATATATGGAAAAGTGAGTACTTTCTATACCATCTATGATATATTTGTAAGATTAAAGTATATGATCTATTTGCAACTTATTATTTTAAGACTATGAAACTTCTTTAGTTATTTTTGAAAACCCATAATATATTATAACTTTTGACTCACATTACATCTTATTACTTTACAGATCTATTGCTTGATAGAACTTATTAGGATTTTGGTTACTTATTGAGTTGTCAACTCACCCCCTTTTTCCCATCCAGTTTCAGATTGTGAAGAATATATAGCGAGTCTTGGGAGTTTTGATGATGTGTTGTGAGCGGGAAAAGAAGCTTAGTGATTTTGGGATTGGATGGTCTTCTAATTGTTTTATATTTATTGGCCAATTAGCATTGTGTACATGAGGTTTGGATTTTGTTCTTATTAAATTATTGGAGATCTATTTCATAAAGAAATTGTTGAGGTATTTTGGATTTATTTGATTTAATTTTTGAGGATAGATTTTTAGTTGCTAAGAAGGCCTTGCACACTTGTAGGGTGTTTACTATATAAACGTGCGGCGGTTGTCACTTGAAGGCTACCTATCAGTCCTCCATTGTGATGCTGCAGCTACTACAACAACTACAATTTGGTTCAGCCTGTCCTAAATTCTTTTCTTTACACAATGGGTTGATTCTGTACAAAGGGAGGGTCTATTTGGATCCACAGAGCAATTTGAAGTACAAGGTGCTTCACTTGGTCCATGAAAGTCCTTTAGGTGGCCATTCTGGCTTTCTCAAATCTTTCCATAGATTAAAAAAGGATTTTTTTTTTTTTTTTGGTGGGGATGAAATCGGACTTGAAACTCCGTATCGTAGATTGTGGGGTTTGCTAGCAAATGAAGCATGAAACTTACAAGCCAACTGGGTTGTTACAGTCTCTTCCAATTCCTTATAAGCCTTGGACTGCTGTTAGTATGGATTTTGTAAGTGGCTTACCTATTTCTCAAAGGTTGGACATAGTAATGGTGATTGTGGATAGGCTTACTAAATAAGTCCACTTCATTGGATTGTCTCATCCTTTTTCTGCTGCTAAGGTGGCTGCCTTGTTTGCTCAAAATGTCCTCAAATTTCATGGTATGCCAACCTCCATTGTTTCTAACAGGGACCTAGTGTTCATTGCTAAATTTTGGGTTGAGCTATTCAAATTACAAGGGGTTAAACTTGCTATGTCCTCAGCATATCACCCACAAACCGATGGCCGGATAGAAGTGGTGAATAAATGTTTAGAGTAGTACTTGAGATCTTTTTCTGCATATAGAGCTACTGAATGGTCCGATTGGCTTTACTTAGTTGAGTATTGGTTTAACACCGATTACCATTCAGCTACCAAAGTAACTCCATATAAGGCTATGTATGGATTTCACCCTCCTCGTTTGTTGGATTACGTTCTTGGAACAACTCAAGTGGCAGCTGTGGATTCTCTTCTTCAATCCAGGCAGCATATCTTAACTTTACTTAGACAAAATTTGGTAGATGCCCAAACTTGTATAAAGCAACAATGTAACCTTCACGGATCCGAGAGAGCCTTCAATGTTGGTGACTAGGTTAACTTAAGGCTACAGCCTTACAAGCGAGAATCGGTGGCTCACAGAGCTTCTTAGAAGCTCTCTCCTAGGTTCTTTGGTCGTTACCAGGTCTTGGAGAAAATTGGAGAGGTTGCTTATAGGCTGGACTTACCATCTGATGCTGCCATACATCCAGCATTTCATGTCTCTTGCTTGAAAACTAAGCTTGGACACAATCATGTGGCTATTGCCTTGCTTCCATCAGTGAACTCTAATGGCATTCTTACACCTAAACCATTCTTTGTTCTCCAAACCAAGTCTCACAAGCTTAGAAATAGGCTTATAACTTAACACCTGATTCGATCGCAAGGAGGAAATGCAAATGATGCTACTTGGGAGGATTTGCTTTTCCTTCAACAGCAATTCCCTCATCTTGTGGGCAAGCTGTTTTTAGGAGGGGAGGAGTTGTTAAGATACTAGGTCTTTGGCTTAGGTGTATTGGCTTAGTAGTGTGTCTGATGTGCCAACAAATGGCTCGGCAACTGGTGTGTGTGATATGCCTAACAGCTGGATTAGTAGAGTGTGTGTGTGTGTGTGTGTGTGTGTGTGTGTGTGTGTGTGTGACATGCCTAACATTGTGATGAGGTGTGCCTATTGTGGTGATGAGGCGTGCGTGCAATGGTGCTATACAGAGACATGTGCGATTAAGTGAGTTGTTAGTGATAGTTAGTTAGGAAACTGACAGAGAGATAGTTCTGAGATAGTTAAAATTGGTAGTTACTGAGATTGTAAGTGATTGTAATTGTATATAAGCCCCAATTTTGGAATAATAAAGGAAAGCTTGGAATTACTCAATTACACTCCTTTTCTTGTTCTAACTCTGTTTGGAGGTGGTCCCCTTGAAGTGACCAATATCTCTTCTTCCCTATTCTTCTATTTCCTCCATTACTTCCTTCCATATTTTAGTTCATAACAACGTGAGATGGAGTGGGATCGGAGGGGGAAGTAAAAGAAGATGCCCCGGAATGAAGAGGGCTTTGGGACGGAGTAGATTTTCGTTTAGGTGCCATAGAGCAACTAACGAAAGAAAGAGATAGAGATACATAGAAAAGCACCAAATAATTTAGTATCAAATGATAGAAACAAAAATTGGTACGTATGCATGAAAAATGCATGAACATGTGACATGCAACATTAAAAGCATCATGGGCTCAGCCCAATCCAAACTTAATAGCACACAACAATTCAACATAATAATCACATCTAAAATGAATGAATCATAGTTAAAATGCACACGTGGTACAATGCATGATGATTTAAAATCATTTACACAAAAACCAACCCAAAAATTTGTGAAGAACTCATCAATTTTGAAAAACCCCAAAATTTTCAAAAAAAATCCCAAAAGGTAGGTCAAAAGTCATGAAATGCATGATAAGAATAGAGAGAATAAGATCATACCAGATGAAGAAATGATCTTGAGGCCGAAAAACTTCTGGGTTTGAGGTTTGGAGTGAGAGAGAAAGGTTTTGGGAGGTGAAAGGACAAAAACTGTCGAGAGAGATTGGGGAGAAATGATGAAAAATTGCACAGACCCCTTGTATAGAAATCCCGGTTTCTCGATGGATCGAGAGGTGTCGAGAATTAAAATAGCGAGAAATAGCTATCGAGGAACTATCCACAACAAAAGGGGTTTGATGGATTGAGAAGCTATTGAGCATCCGAAAACTTCCTCGGTGGATTGAGTAGTTGTCGAGTAGCTATCGAGATTGAATCTCAAGAATCTTGATGGATCGAGATTGCGATAACAGCTATCGAGAAAGGAAGCTCAAAAGGCTCGATAGATAGCCTAGCTGTTGAGAGGTATCGAGAAGTTGTCGAGATTGCTTAAAAATAGTTTTTCAAGGAAGAGAAAAACACATACATCAATGCAATCAAACATGCTACTCAACCAAAGATCCAAAAAACATTTTGAGCTCCCAAAATCATCTCTCAACAAGAAAAATTTCAAGCATATAGATCCAAAACACACACACACACACACACACACACACTAAACAAGTCTAACAAATTTTATATGTCAAAAACAAGTTAAGACAGTTTAGTGAGAATACATTAACACATGTATTCCTTGTGATGGTCAAATCATATTGTACCTACACATGTATCAAGAGTAGCAAAGAATATTGCATGTTGTGCGAAAACATCACAAGATTTCATAATTGTCTACATGCTATGACGATTTGAGATATGAGGAAGTCACTTCAACTCACACACAATCATAAGCGCTTGATGGGGACTATCACCTTCGAGGTACATCCCATAACTCTCACATCTCCTAGAAGACACGCTTGCAATCATATATAAAGCATTTGGATTACTTTTGCTTTTATTTTTCTTTGCATATTTTCTTTTAAGCAAACAATGCATTGGCATATAAGAGAGAGAGAAAATAAATACCCAATGATGTTAAGCTTTTGACATTGCATTGCTATGCCAAAGCATATAGATGACATTTCATGATTTGTGGGCAATAGTGGTGAGATAGTTATTTATGCATTTCTCTTAGGATTTTCTAGTTTTTCCCATCAAAAAGAGAGATACGAGTGTTAAGTATAAGAGATTACTTAATCTTACTCATCATAAACACGAGCCACAAAGCTCACTTGCTTAGTTGTGCATAGAGATGCTCATCTAAGCTACAAAAGATACAAAGTTTAGAAAACTTTGTTTCAATGGCCATCCAAGGTACACAAGTACTAATGTACACAAAACACACTATTTTTATATTTTTCTGATTTTTCAAATTTTTTTTAATTTTTATGAAAACACAAAATAAAGCCAAACTGAAAATAAATAAACAAAAACATGTTAAACAAAGCAATGCAAAAAACTAAACTGACTCAAAACATGAAAGCAAAACACACAAGTAATGCAAAAAAAAAAAAAAAAAAAAAGGGGAGAGAGAAAAAGTGACTAATCACTTGGAGCATTTTTCCTTCCACACCTTAGAAGAACATTTCTGTTTAGAAAACCCTTGATTCGGCGATGAGGGGGAAGAATTGAAACCGTTTAAGTTCGAAAGGAACATGAGGGCTTTAAGTAGATCTCCAAGAGGAATAAAAGAGGATGAAAACTGATTCTGATTTCCTGATGAGATCATACTATTTCTCTGTTGAGTGGCTAACCACTTATAGCAATTAGGTCGAGTATGTTTAACTACTCCATAATGATGACAAAGATGCTGCTTTTTTTTATTTAGGCTTTTGAGTGTTTCCCTTCTTAGCCCTAGGGTTTTTAGTCTCTTTCTTATCCTATATAGGGGGTGCTCCTGAGACAGATTTACCCTTGTCTATGTTCTTACTAGCTAACACATTTTTCACATCATTGTTTTTAGATTCAACATTATTAGTAGGAGAAACAAAAACAGTAGTACTAATAGAAGCAATACTAGGAGAAGAGAAACCATACCCTAAACTGATTCAATCAAAGGTAGATTTCTAAAGACCGAGCATCTCGTCAAGCTTTGCACTTGAAATCCTCTCCACCTGAGCTCTAACTTGGAACAATTCTGCCTCAAGCTTCTTGGTCTTCTTTGCCAAGAAATTATTCTCAAATCTTAGTGCTCCAATGGTCTATGCCAATGGAGGAGGATGAGTCATTTGATGAGTTCTCAAATCTCAAAGCTCGTGGTATGCCTCTGAAGCTTTGAATCATTGACAGCCTTGGTTCCTACATAGGTTGTCCGGAGGATGGTCCCTTTCACAGTTTTAGTAGAGGATATCTTCTTGAACTCTTCATTCATGACCACACTGAATAAAGCATTCAATGCCCTACTGTTGAAGTTAGCCGCCTTGATCTTAGCATCATCCCAATCAGCTGGTGCTTCCTTTGGCTTGGTCCAACCTATCTCCACAGCTTGCCACACTTTCTCATCTAATGACCGCAAGAAAGCTCTCATGCATACTTTTCAGTATGCATAGTTAGTGCCATAAAATAAAGGAGGTATAATAAGAGACTGTCTTCTATCCATGATAAACAAGGGTCAATGGATCACACAAAGAAAAAGATTAAAACCTAATCAGAGTGTGCCTGCTTTGATACCACTTGATAGGCTAAGAAAGTATTGACCCCTTGTGATGAATTAACCCATTAATTAGCCAAGTTAATTAATTAATTTAATTAGCATGCAATAAGCGTGGTAGCACAAACTAATCACCAACTAAGTTAATATGTAGCAGAAAATAAATTGACACAGTGATTTGTTTACGAATGGGGAAAACCTACACGGCAAAAACCCCACCGGGTGATTTTAAGATCACCACTCCCGAGAATTCACTATTATCACAACAAGCGGTTACAAGTAAAGGAATCTTAGTATCTTATACCAACCTACAGTTGAACCCTTACCCCAATACCCAATTGGACTTATTTTGTAGTGACAATCTCTCCTTTCAATATACGGCTCCCAAGATGTAACTAACCAATTTGATGTGTGGATCTCAAGATACCACGACTTACACACCAACTTGAGAAAGATGTTGGCTGCAAAGTTTTTTAGTTCATTAAAATGATGAAGATCACGAAACTCCTTGGTTACAAAACCCTACAGTGTACAAACATAGCAGCTTCTTGAAGAAAAAGATGAACTAGGGCATATGTCTTCGGTTCACAATATGCATGTGAAAAACTTTTGCATTGAGGTTCATCAGCTATGATGGCCCTTAAAACAATCCCAATATATATTTAGGGTTGTGAGAAAAGAAAGCCCAAACATCTATAAACGGATTGGATGAAAATTAGATCTGAAAAACTGATTTTCTTAAATCTCGATAGATACCCTATCTATCGAGTAGTCATCGAGCATCGGGTTTAAACAGCCTTTTAAACCTCAATAGATACTAGTTGTCGAGCTAGCTATCGAACTTTAAAATCCAGCACTTCTTCACTTGATTCTTAGACAGACTTGCATGGCTTTCACACTTGAACTTGAAACCTTGTTCCTTGAAGTATTAAACTTATCCTAGATTTACCCAAATACAAGTAAAGCGCGTTTTGTCAAAGTATAGCCAATTCTATATTGACATATGTTCCTAGCATGATTCACATATGTCCTAACAAGATCTACTGTAGCAAGTCTAAAAAAAATATAGAGATAGAGAGGCTATTGGAGCATGATTTTTGTGTGTTTGCTATCCAAATATGGATTTAGAGAGCCTATTGGAGATGCTCTTAGATCTATAATCTATTTCTTTTTTTACAGCTTTACCCCTTTGCCCTTTTTTCCTTATTTTATCCTTGTGTGCCTCTTTATTGCTTTCTAGTGTCACACACATGAAGATCTCATTTATCTCTAGCCACCCACTTGAACAAAAGAAGTGTAAATAATATCTTATTTTCAAATTTTTGTCTTTTATGAATTAAAGTTGACCACCTATTAAGTGAGGTTGTCAAATTTTACAATTCTTTTTTCACTATCTAGTAGATAGTGGACACATGTATATATTACCAGTGGCTACTCTTTAATATGCTGTTAAAATAATTTTTAACAATTATATAAAAGAAAAAAAAAATATTTTTGTAAACTTTGAAATATATTTATATATATATATATATATATATAATTAATAACATATATTCCCACCATATCTATGTCCTAATTGTTTTATAAAAATTTCATGTCACCATTTCATACTCATACCCATGCCCTGTTTGTGCTTTCTAGTTGATTTGTAGCCTTTTCTGTGTTCTGCTTTAATTGCTCACCAATGCGAAGGACTTATTAATTTACTGCATACTTCTTATCAATATCTTCTATAACACAACATCTCATTCTAGTTCTCTTGAGTAGATAGGTGCCGTATATTTAATTAAATGGTCTTTGAATTCTATGATGTGGTTAACTTTTGCGTTGGCGTTTGCCTTATGGACGTTTACTGTAATACCAACGGTAGAGAGGGAAATTCCTTACCTATCACAAGCTGACACATTATACTACCATGTCCATAAAGTACATCCAATTACAAAGTGCCACATACTACTATTGAGTTCTACTATCACTATTCAAAGACCAACAAAAATCTGCCAAGTGTCATTGAAGCAAAAACATAAAAAAAGCATGTGAGAGCCAATCACATGACACATGTTAGCAATGACATAAGCAATCCAATTGAGTGCTCACACATGTCATCTTAAAAATTAAGACATTTTGGCCAATCAAATAATGTCATGTGCCTTGGAGAAAAAGTCTTCAAGCTCCTCCATTTAGGTTGTGACAAGTGTCACCAATCAGATTTTATCACGTGTCACTTAACCACCCTCAAACTCTTATAAATAGAAGCCCTATGTATTTCTAGACACCAAGACGTCTAGGAAGACATCCACACTAGAAGTAGAATCAAGAAGATTTAGAAGTACCAAACCTTGTAACTCAACTGATTGACACCTTCTAGTTTTTCTAAAATATTTAGGGTTCAAATCCCTCATCTCCACTGTAATTATCGAATAATCAAGAAAAATAAAAAAGTATGCATAGGCATGTATGTCTATGGGTGTTTGAGGCTATATATGTTATCATAAACTAGTGTGCAACCCTGTGCATATGCACAAATACATTTAAAAATAATCACAATTTCATATATATATATATATATATATAATTCAAAAAAATTGAACTCCAATTAAAATTCAATTTAGAATTTAATTGAATTTAGACGTTTTGATTTTTGCACCTAATAATCCACTTGACAAAATAATTATAAAATTAAATGAGACACGTGTCACAAAATTAGACTCTAATTTAGAATTTAATTAGATTTTCTCTTAGTTTTGGCTATTAATATATTCTAGTATATTACCCGTGCATATACATGGTACAATTAAAAAAAATTACAATTACATACATATATGGATTCAAATTATTCTTTCTCTCTCTCTCTCTCTCTCTCTCTTATTTTTTTTTATTTTAATTTCTTTTAGATATATACATGAGTTTATTTATTTATTTTTTTGTTTATTGAGTTTTTAATGATTTATTTATATTAGATCCTTCGTCTTTTGCACCTCATTAACTCACATAGAAAAAAAAATTATAAAACCTTAATAGGACACATGGCGCAAAATTAGACAACAATTGGAATCCAATTTAAAACTTAATTAAATTTTTTCTTAGCTTAACCTATTATTATATATATAGATTTCATATTTTCGCAAGTAAAATTTTGGCTCCTTCTCACATGAATAAAAAATGTCACCGTGAATTTAATTGATGGAACCCATAATTCATGTATGATGAAGGAGTACTTCCCTAGAAGTAATGGATATCGTCCTTAATACTCTTAAATTAATAATCTTACAACATTTCCAAATAATATTATAGCTCCAAATCAACTTATAGAGCTAGTGGCAACAAAATGAACTAAATTCACTCACAATAAAAAGGGAAAATTATATTTCACCACCTTAAAATATACCTCTGATTACATTTTGCACCATTAAATTTTTGAATTCACGTTTGCACCCTAAATTATGACCTTTGTTACACTTTGCACCTTAACAATAAGTTTGTCGTACTTGGATGGAAAATTATGACGTCACATGAAAAGACTCAATTGTGCCTCTTCTTAGTAGCTTAAAAACAAAAGAGAAACTACACGTTATCATCTTAAACTATATTCTCAATTACACTTTGCACCCTAAATATTAGATTTCTATGCAAGTTTATAGCAAACTTGATGTTGAGATATAAAGTATAACAAGAGTCATAGTTTAGGGTGCAAAACATGCATTCAAAAAGTGTAGGGTGCAAAGTGTAATATGAGATATAGTTAAGGGTGATAAAGTGTAATTTCTCTGAATAAAAATGATGTCTTCACAACAAATGAAGCAAATTGCTTCATTTGGCATTGTTGGGAAAGGATAATTTGAACCATGTATGTCTTCATTTGAAATATCAAGAAATGTCAACTAATTGAGCTACAAAGCTCGGTGGCACACACACACACACACACATATATATATATATATATATATACACACACACTTATATAGAGCCAGTGGATTAGTCACTTTAATGCATTTTGCATACGTATTCCATGGTTGATGGTACCAACGTATCAACAGGGGGGCCAACCCCCCCCCGACTCCTTCTGAAAAGTCCCCTAGATTATAGTATTTAGGTTCCTTTCTTAAATGCTTTGCCCAACATAGGAAAAAAAATTCAAAAAGACAAAATGTCTTGTTATAGAAAAACAATCCTGACACATAAAAATAAAAAGGGAAAAAGCTGCATAGATCATCTCACTTATAAGAGCATCTCCATCCGGAAATGCTATCTCATCCTATTTTACAATCTCAAAAAGTTACTTTACTACTTATACCATACCATTTTCCAATACTTCCAACATCCCAACTTTTATTTTCTAATCCTACTTACTAAAATAATATAAATTATATAATAAAATAATATTTAAAAATTATCTATCCCTTCTCTCTCTCTCTCATCCCTCTCCCCGCCTCTCTGAGTCTCTGTCCCTCTCTCAACAACCAAAAAACCCAATCGTCACCGACCACCACCACCATTCCTACCACGCCACCATGCCCACCAAAATCCCACCGGAACCAAAAACCCAAATTAAGGAAAAAAAAAAAACCACCAGATCACCGCCACATCCACCGAGCGGAACCATCGTCGGCGACATCGGTGATCTTGAGCGAAACCATCATCGGCGATCTTGAGCGAAAACATCATCGGCGACATTGGCAACCCACCAATTTCCACCGAGAAACCCACCAATCTGCACCGATCCATACCCACCCCAATTGTACGATCCAGCCACCTTTCTCTCCACCAATCCCCACCACACATCCATCATGATCCCCTCCACTCCAGCGCTCTTCGGCGCAAACTCGCGTTCATCGCTTTCCACCTATTCACCGCGTTGTTCATCGTCACGCTATCCAACAGCATCATCAAGGAGAGATCGACTCGTGTCACGGAGAGATTGGCTCGGAGTTCCGGCGAGAGCTCTGATGTGGTGCGTGATGCTCAACGCCATGGAGTATCCGAGAGTGTGAATAGAGAACAGGGAGAAAGAGAGGGAAGTGTGAGAGACAGAGAAAGACGGAGAGATAGATGAGAGATGAGAGAGAAAAAAAAGCTGAATAAAATATTAATATTATTTTTGGCATAGTGCTACAAAGTGCCATCTTAGATGTAGGATGGCATTTGTAGCACTATGCCAAAAAATTTGCAATTTCCAACTTTTGGCCTTCCAAATTCTGGTGTATTTTGGGCCTTAATGCCAAATGTTGCTTACATTTGACATTTCCAAGCCCGGATGGGGATGCTCTAATAGTACTACTTATTTTCTCTTTTAAGCTTTTATATTGCCCAAACTTATAGCTTATCATCATATATGACACTTTACTGTTTAACTCAATTTTCTTCTGTTACCCATCTTCTTCTTTTTTATTATTATTTGGGGTTTTTTTTTCACCGCAATGATGGTGGTCTTAAATTTTACACTCTTTATTATTATTATTATTATTATTATTATTATTATTATTATTATTATTTTTATATAGAAAAGATAAACTAACTAATGTCCCAGTACGGTATTGAAATTCCCAAACCTCCACAATCCCTTTTTTCTCCTTCTTGACTTTTTAGTTTCCAATTTTATAGGTTATTGGCTTATTGCTATACTTTTTTACTTTGATTATTAGTGACTATGCAACAGTTTAAAAATATAAAACGTTAAATACTGTTGAGCAAATTAAATTTGTTATGAAAAATTAAACTATAGTTTATACTTATATTAAATTTTGTATAACAATTATAGTTATTTACAATTGTTTATTTATTAGGTTATTAATATTGATTAGTTTTTATAAGGTTATTTTAGTTTAATATTGTCTTTAAACCTTGCCCCTCCTAAACTAAAATTCTAACTCCGCCACTGATCAACAGCAATATATTTTGCATAATTAAGAAAAAAAATTATGTTTTACATTATAATACATCACTTGAACTTAACTAAAAAGGAGTGAGAAACATGAAATAAGTATATGAGAAGTTCTGAAATACAAATGTATTATTATGTAATTTGTCATATTTGCATGGATGGAACTACTTATCGCAAACCTTTTGCTTAGTATAATTAACTACCTAGCCAGGGCAGAAATATCTGATTGAAGCTCCATAGAGGACATTGTGAATGGAATGTTTGACGTTGTCTCATTGGCCTCAATTGCAAGTGTGTGGCTTCTTCCATGAGCTATCTCCAAATCCAAACATTCCTTTAATTCTACCAATACTTGACTCATGTCTGGCCTTTGGATTGCAGGTGATGGTATGCATGACATAGCTATCTCCACAGCTTTGCAGGCAGAATTGGTGTAGAATTCTCCTTGTAACCTTGGATCTACTATGTTTCCAATATCCCCAATTTTAATTATAGGATAAACCCAATCAAGTATGTGAGTGTTTTTTTCACGTCCTCTCATTATTGCTGGGCAACCAGTGATTAGTTCAAATAAAACGATACCAAAACTATAAACATCACCTTTTTTGTTTAAGTTTCTTGATGTTTGAGATCTGTATGTAAAAAACAAGTGGCTTTGTTGTGGTTAAAGATATAATAATCAAATAAAGAAAGTAGTTCATATACGAAGATGTTGATAAGCTATGAAACGAAATAACTAGTTGAACTATAAGTTTGTTTGATGAATTCTGATGGTCGAGGTAAATAATGCATAAAGGAGGATAAAAACATGAAAAATATGCAATATAATTTTATTAGATGAAACTAGAAGTGTAGTCAATGCCAAGTTAGAAATTTGGAAGAATGATTTGGACTCTAAATGATTTAGGTTAAGAAGTAAAACATTGTAAATGGAGTGTAAGTTTTGTAAATGTAAAAATAAAGATGAAGAGGTTGTAAAATTTGATGGTCTAGAAATACCAAAAGATGAATTTTTTTGATATATTGGATCAACAATTCATAATGATTGGAATTAGAGAAGATATAAATCATGGAATAAAAGTGTGATGGAGAAAGTGGAAAGTTCATGAGAAATATTGCATGGCTGTAGAATAACTATTAAGTTAAAAAGAAAATATTTATAACCATTATAAGACCAACTATATGGTTATGAATGTGCCTTCAAAAGCAACAAGTTCATAAAATAAATATTGTTGAAATGAGAATTTTAAAGTAAATAAGTGAAAATCCAAGATAATTTTTTTTTTAATTTTTAATTTTTTATATAGAATGAAGAAATCTGTTTGAAGATAGGGGTGGCTCCTATTTATTAAAAGATGAGGTAAAGTTACTTTAGTTGGTTTAGTTATGTTTGTGGAAAAGCGATTAATGCACCAACATATAGTGATTTGATTCAAACAAAGAGAATATAAAGAGAGAAGAAAACTTAAAATAACTTTAATAATTGATAAAGATAGTAAACAATGACATGTTAATTAAGGAGTTGATAGATTGATTTTGGATACGAAAGAACAAAAAATAAGAATATAAATGGTTGACTCTAATTAATTACAAATTCATAACCAATCCAAATATTTTGGGATTAAGTGTTAAAGAGTAGAATTTTTCTTTTCAAATAGATCTTTAGAAAAGTTTAGACTTTAAAAAAAAAAAAATGACGAAAATCCTAATTGCAGGGAGTGTTTATTACTAATAATTAGGGGAAACATTGCTCAATTTTGAATTTAAGAAAAAATTACAACTACAATAGAGTTAAGAGAGGAAAGTATAGTTAACCCTTTTTTTTTCCCCTTGTTTTTTGCATTAAGGCTTATTGTGTTGTCTATTCGAAACTATGTACACAAAGCCTAAATATATTCTAATTAATTGTGGCTAAAAGTACATAAAATTCATTAAGCCTTGAAACTTACTTAGGATTGAGATGCCCGAGAGTACCAGCAAGACTAGTGGAGATATAAGAGTCGTTTTCAGTTGCAAAAGCCCTAAACAACCCAGAATCAGCTATCTTTGCTTGCATGTTTTCATCTAATAAGTTGTTGGATGTCTTCAAATCTCTATGAATTATAGGTGGTTGGCAACCATTATGTAGATACTCCAACCCTGCAACTTTAGTAGTGAGCAATTTCTTTGCAAACATAGAAGGGTTTGGTTAATGGGTACCCTTAAGGCATCTATTAATGGACCATTTTATGAAAATTTTAATTTCAATTTCATGGGAAATATAGAAAGCTGTCAAAAGCTCAATTTTTTTTCTTTTCCCATAAGGCGCCCATAACCTTTCCTAACAAAGAAACAGATATTGAAAAGGAATAATGATGTGATTGATCTATTTCTAACCATGTGCTACATCCACCGCAATCTGAAGTCTCTGATTCCAATTCAAGACATTTGTATTGGTCACTGCAGCCAAAATGTATAAATTATCTCTTCAACAAAGGTTGTTATAGAAGACAACCCGATTTTGCGATCACAAAAGAATATAAATAATAATTTTAAAATTATCAAAAAACACATATTTTATTATTCTTTTTCAACCTTTTGCTTTTAGTAATATTAACAACATAACATTTTTTCACAACTTTATTTCTCACGGTTAGCTTGGCTTGTTGTGATTGGAATAAAATAACTTTTACCTAGGCCATTATTAACACCATATTTAATATATGCACAATACTAGCATTTTTAATATACACACATATATAAAAAAAAAAAAAAAATTGTGTCCTTAGGCTTATTTTCACTTTTATTACATTATTTATTCCTCGTCTCACTCCCTCTTTTCTTTATTCTATCAATTAGTCTTATATCTCAAATCAAGGTATCATGGAAGTATCTTCTAGTCCTTCAATGAACTTCAATCTTTTCAAACTTCAACCCCGCAAAAAGAGGGCAAATTGCACTTCTCCCTTAAAGATGGTGTAGTTGTAGTGACTCCTATACATTAAAAATGGGGAAAATTATATTTTACCATCCTAAACTAAACCCTAAATCAAACTTTGCACCTTAAACTTTTCGAATGCACATTTTACCCCTTAAACTATGACTCTTGTTACACTTTTCACCCCAACATTAAGTTTGCCATTAACTTGGATGGAAATATAAAGTTTAGGGTGCAAAGTGTAATCGAGAGTATAGTTTAGGGCGATAAAGTGTAATTTCTTCTTTGCTTTTAATAGAGAGTATAGTTTAGGATAGTAAAATATAATTTCTTCTTTATTTTTAATAGATTGAGAAGAGGGGTAATTGGGTCATTTCACATGATGTCATACTTTTCCATCCAAGTTAACGGCAAACTTAACGTCGGAGTGCAAAGTGTAACAAAGGTCATAGTTTAGGGTGCAAAACATGCATTCAAAAATTTTAGGGTGTATAGTGTAATCTAGAGTATAGTTTAGGATAATAAAGTATAATTTCGCCTTTAAAAATGAATTGGGTCATGCTTTAACAATTGGTATTAAGAACGAACTATTCCCCCCTTCTATTAGGATTCCTGTCAAATTCATTGTAAAATTTCTCTTCGTTAAGGTTTTTGTTAAATTTAATGGAAAATTCATATTTTTGTTTGTCACATTTTTTTGAGAAAATTCACTTTTGCATTAAATTTGACAAATCCTAAAGTGCTTATTACTTACAAACAATTAGAGAGGGACATTCAATTGCGCCATATTAACTATAATAAACCACCCCCCTCCACACACACACGCAAAAAGATTTTTTTTTTTTTTTTTTTTTTTTTTTTTTTTTGCTTACAACTAGGTGATTTATACTCAAATTCTCCATCACGGGGACCGAGTATTGTCACAATACTCGACCACCAAAGACAAGACTTTAATAGATTTTTATTGGGTGTCGTCATTGTCTTTCAAATTATGAGCAAGCATTGTCTAATGTGGAGTGTGGACACTACCTGCAGGGTTTAGCTAGACACACTTTATTGGTGGACACAATCAATGAACTTGAAATGTGGAACGGTCTTTCCCTAGACTAATATGCTTTGCTAAAATTTGAGTATAGTATTTTAGATGCAATATAATAAGTTCCTAATTGAAATCAAATATTTCACTATATTGTATTTTTTCGGTCAATGCAATTATGTATTTAACTTTAAATGCACCTAAGGTATCGTACTTAAATTTTACAATATCCTTTTTTTCCAATTGAATTCAAATATTTGGTTATAGTTTGCTTTATTGGACACTGCAACCATGTATTTAAATTTAATGGAATAATTTAAAGTAATACACCTAAAATATTGTACTTAAGTTTTACCATATACTAGATTCTAAAAAAAAAAAAAAAAAAAAAGTTTTACCATATACTTTTTAATTTGATAAGTTAACATACATTGAGTTATAAATGAATGACCTCAAATACAATGGCATTATTTATACCTGATAAATTTTGTTTTATGTTGCCATTGGCCATGTACTCATAAATGAGCGCTTTGTTTTCACCCTCATCACAGTACCCAACGAGAGAGACCAAGTTTTTATGGTAAACTATCATTAAGAGTTGTGTCTGCATTAATAAATGGTTCTCCATTTTAGCTTAATGAAAATATTGTACTTGCATATTTCTTGCTATCATACTTGTAAGGACAAAACTTATATATAATACCTTAGGTGTTGCTTCTTAGGTTTTCCTCTTAAGATTCTACCATGTGACTACTTCACTTAAAAAATACATTTCCATCCATGAAAAAAAAGCCACATAGCAAAATTTTACAAGAGGAACCTAAGAAACAGTACTTAAATACTGTACCTAAGTCTTGCTCTACTTCTAATACAAGATGAAATTTCACATAATTATAAAGAGAATCTTGCACTCATATATATATATATATATATATATATATATATATATATGTCTAACCTCTGCTTGAAATTCCTTATGACCTTGCTTTGATGATGAAGAAAGCAACTTAACAGCGACTTGAGTTTCATCTTTCAGAATGCCCAGGTATACTTTTCCAAATCCTCCTTCTCCAATAATGGTCTTAAAGTTATTAGTTATTTGCACAACCTCAAAAGTAGTTATATTGTTGATTCTTTATTTTGAAGTTGGATCTTGAAGCTCTCCCTACAGTAAGGGAAATCACATCATATGTAACACCTCCCAAAAAAGGAATTTTTGCATGGTTTTGAAAAACAAACTATTTAAATTTTTGAACATTTTTATACCATTAGGCCATGCACGGCGTAATAATTTTTGAACATTTTTTAATGTAAAATTGAAAGGTCCATGTGTGAAATTTTCATACCCAATCACATGGGCGAGGTGATCTATAGTTTTTTCAGCTTTAATTCAAAGGATTTTCTATTAAATTGGGGTTCTAGTACATTGTCCTTTTCAAAATAGTTATTATTGGCTTATGGAATATTTAACCACGGTTAGTTAAATCTCTATTGTGTTTACAATAAGAACCATACTCCTAGTCTCCTACTACTTAGGAGTAGATAAAATAATAAAATTGTGGATTGTTGGGATTGTGATAATATCACTTGATTAGGTAAGTGATATTAATAACTTACTTTTATTATTAATATTCAATATGAGATTTCGCTCACATTTATATACATAACAAGTGTTCTTCGGACACTAACCTAGTGTTAAATTTTTTCAATGATTTTTTGTTTCTATAAGTTAGGAGGTTTTGGTTTATCCTAGAAAAAAAATATATTATATTGGGCTTTAGGATCTTTAATAAAAAATCTCAACCAAGGATGGAGATATATATGGGCTTGAGGGGTAATGAGCCCCCTAAAATATATTAATAGGTACTAATTTTAGTAATTTTATTCAATAAAATTACATTTTCTCCCCTTAACAATGCCATCAATTTTTTTTTTTTTTTTTTTTTTTAAGAATAATGTCATGGCCACAAACTTTTCTACAACATTTTTACAAACTGTTATGGTACCAAATTCTTATTGGTTTACACACTTGCATAACTTTTTACTTACCAATAATTACTTACCACATTAGCAATTCGTAAAATTTTTGTAGTTTTAGCATTTTCCACCTTTTAAAGGCTATCAAAAAATTAATAGATTAAATCTAAAACAAAATATACAAGCTCAAAAAAATTAGGTTGGTAGCAAAAATTACCAATAATAAAGCTAAAAAAATTAAGCCTAATCGACCTATTTTATCTAAAACAAACAACCTAGCCCTTTAAAAAGTTTTAAACAAAAATTCTTAGTGGTTAAGCGATAGAGTCAGAGGTCAGAGCCACCATACACAAAGAAGCGAGTGAGAGCCACTCCCCCTAACTCCAACTCCTAGCTTTGTCCTTGATCTCAACACTATGTGATGTAATAAAATATAGAACCAACCATGGAAAGTGATGTTTAATTTAGTGGTCATTGGGCATACTCCCAAATGGTATGGGAGGAAGATGTCCCAATTTTGAATTTCACAATGGGGAGTGTTTGGGAAAAACATGAGTGTTTGGAAAAAACCTCACACCCCTAACTCAATATTCACTTGTGGGCGATGAGATAACAACTATGGCTCACTAGTTCTGATGCTAACCGGCCCAAACCCAACGAGTAGAATTTTACTATGATAATGCCCAAATAGAGAATTCACTCTATTTCCCATCCTTCATATTTTATCCAAAGAAAAATATATATAGAACCAAACAAAAGAAAGACATACCTCGGCCTTTTCTTTTATAGATAGCCAGGGCACAAAAAATCAACAGCAAAAGGACCAAAACTACCATCGACGTTGCAACAAGTGCAACAATAAGCTCCCTTTTCAGTTTCTTCTTCTCCTTCGTACATGGAATTGAGAGACAAAGATCTGGCTTTTTGCCAAAACTAGCATATTCAAAACATGCCATGGTAGTCATATTTTTGAAAGATCAGTGATATTTTCATATATTGAATTAAATTCAAAATATAAATGAAATTGGATTTATGAAACAAATAAACATAGAACCTCTGTAGTGTTTTTGCATGGAAAAATTTGGGGGAGGGGGGGGAAGGACAGGACAACTTGAAATTAGAATTAAAAAGTAAAGAAAAATGAAATAATATAAGTAGGATGAAAAACTAACCTGAAGACCAATGATACATCCCTAGACTTTTGTATAAGATCCTCTGGAATTGAACCATTGAGCTGGTTTCCACTTAAATTACTGCAAATATATTATAAAATAAAATTTCATTTCCTACCCCTAAATTGAGTTTTATAATATCAAGCTTAGAGTTTAATAACTTACAGGGTCTTCAAATTTGGCAATTGTGCTAAAAATTTTGGTACGCTCCCAGTCAATTCATTGTATGATAAATCCCTAGAATTGACCAAAGAAAAAGATTTTAACATTTAACAATAACTTGGGTAAATATATCATTGGATGTGAAGCTAAACTATTTGCTTTTGTCCTAGATGAGAACCTCACAATTAACTATAGTGCTAAAGCTTAAAGATTTCTCAGTTTCTCCTCAACCAAAAGTATGTTACAAGATGATCTTAATTCTTAAGAGACATGCCTTTCATATTTGTGGATCACACACATGTGAATCCAACGTATGTTAAGAGAAAGTGGTCTCATGAGAGAGATTGAGGTGGAGAGAGATCCCTAGAAAGAATCCACTTAAAGACTCCATTCATATTTAATATACATGTACGGTATCACTAGTTTTTCCGACATTTCCCATTGCCATTGCCAAAAAGATAATTTTGCAAATTCTATCATTTAAGTTTGGGACTATTTTAATTTTATTATGTGAGAATTTTTTTTCAAAATTTTTTTCATTAGTTAATTACATAATAAACGGAAATTTTTAACGTAATTGGATAAAAGACTTGAATTAAATAATTTTGAAATTCAAAGAATTCAATTGAACGAAAATAAAGTTTGATGACTAAAATGAATTTTAGTCAAACTTAGACCCAATTTGCATTTTAGACATTTAAATGAGTAACATGACTCATTAAAAAAGTCATGTAACTAAAATTTCACATGAATAATTTCTTCAATTGCCACGTAATAAGTTGAAGAAAGATGAATCTAAATTGTTTTGGGACCAAACTTTTTTCCTATTTTAATGGATTCCAACTCATGGTTTTTCTTTTTGGTTGAAAATAAATATATTTGTTTCAAAATATAGAAAACAACTTCCACTAGATATCACTATTGTACTTCAGGCCGATTTTAACAGCCTCCATTAATTGAAATGCAATGTCTTTCTTCTCAAAAAAAAATCCATTGGTTTCACGTGTTGGAAATGCACTCACAGTGAAATTATCATTGGAGTATCATCTGATGAATTGCAAGTCAAACCACTCCATGTTAGTTCCTTTGGGACATATGGGTCTGCTTGCCAGTCTTCTCTAGAGATCCTTAATTTTTGTTTGATGTCCATGATAGCAGCAACTGTTTATAAGAAATAATACTTAAGATTAATAAATTATGATCATTCAGGATAAAAATTGAAAGGAGGGATTAGAATATTTGTTATACAATGTCTTTTTCTTTTTCTATTTTTGTCTTCTACTACCATAACTTTTGTATTACAATTTTTGCCATAACTCTTTCTCTTTTTTTTTTTTTTTTTCTGACAAAGTTTAGCTACGAATTATATCATCAATTAAATGTTTAAATTTTTATTTTTTTGTAGCATAAAATTATACATAAAAAATAAATTTATGGATCAAACTACTATGTTCTTAATATGCATGTCAAATTTTGTGTCAATAGTATGTACAATTTTGTTTAAATGTTAACAAAAAAAAAAAAAAAAATTCATATTTTATGAGAAAGGAATAATTCAATACATATGAACTTTTTTATGAGAAAGGAATAACTCAATATTATGAATTTTATTTCTTAAAATTATAAATTTAACCAGATATTATTCTTTCGTAAAAAGATTGTATATAACACAATAGGAGAAATTGTCATACAACGAGAGTTTAAAGACTTCTCTTTTATATATACTAAAAAGAAAAATAAAATTATACTTTTTAGATTGTCTTTATGATAAACTTTATAGTAGTTTTAAATATTCTCATTTATGACAAACCTATTATTTGTTCGCTCATGTATCCCTCAATGTTTCCGTTCAGCTTTTGTTTTGTTTAGCTCAAATCAAAATAAATTTCTGTTAACCTCAAACTTTTAAATACTTTAAAAAGGAAAAAGAAAGAGAATAATTAGATAAAGGCGCATACCATCTCTTGAGTTGGTTGGTTTGTGTAGATTATACTGAGGAATTACTCCGTAAAGCTCAAACGCGTTGAGGATGGGAGGAAGGTCAGACCCCGTTGTTGCATTAATAAGAAACGAAGGCCATCGAATGTTTGATTGAGACATATGGACAGCGGCTTTAAGTAGTCAAGAGTTATAGTTTCTGAGATATAGCTTCCCTCATTCACATTAATAATGAATTCTCTTTTCTTTCCTTGCGTAAGTTTTGCAATTTCAGCAAAGTGAAAGCAAACATAAGATTCTTCAGCATAATCCAGCACGTCAGAAGAACTTAAAAAATGATAACCACTGGATGGCTGGACAGCAGTTCTCAATACTTCTGATGGTACTTGATAACTATCATTGTTGTTTTGTATGTCAATAACTGAGGAGGTATAGATTGGAACTGAGTTTGGCAACGTACTAAAAGTATACCACAAGCGATCATAAACATCATTCTTGTACCTTAGATAGGACATGGAAAAGTTGATTGTCACGTTAAAATTTCAGAGACGAAACATTTTAAAAGGCAGTGTTCAAATTTGACATATTATGAACAATATATATAGGGTAAAATATAAGAAACACCCCGAATTTTGAGTTTATATAATAATATCAAGTATTATCAAGGCTTTTCAAATATCTAATTTTTTCCCTTAGCACAAATGACACTTAATACTTCCAAAATTTTCATACTCGAAATTTTTTACTTCCTTCCAACAACCTGTTCTGACAGCATATATAAGTCTCACAGTTAATTGTATTATGATAATTAAATATGTGAGGGTGATGATGGAGAGGGGGAAGGGGGGAACCATGACCTCCATAATTAAAAAAAAAAAAAAAAAAAAAAAATTACCTATGTAGATTTTTTAATATATTAAAAAATATACCAATATACTACTAACCTCGCAGTTCAAACCCTTTCTCCTTAGACCCCCAAGCGTTTTGTGCATTTAAATTTAGTTTTTTTACCTTATATAATTATTTGATTTTAGGAGTATTTAGGGCATATGTTCATAAAAACATATAAGTATTAATGACTCTCTTTATTTATTTTACTTTTCTTTTTTATATCCGAGATAGAATTCCATTCTAGTTTAATCTTAGTGTATATGTGTGAGAAACTCTCTCGTGGAGACTTGAACTTCCGACCCTTACTTCCCACACTCCACAAGCACTGATACTAATCTAAATATTAATAATTCTTTATATTCAAAACTATTATAATTAATAACACTCATTCAAAGTATTATTGTCTCTTTTTTTTTTTCCTAATTTTCAATTTGTTTTTTTGCCAAATATAACTCATCCATTTTAGGAGTATTTAGAGCATATGTTTATTAAAATATTTAAGTAAGTAAATCTCTTTAGAAAAGTTATTTTTATTTCTTAAATTTTTTTTTTGATAGATAGAAAACTTTTTATTCCTATTTAGATTTTTTTTTTCAAGAAAAAATTCTATGAATTTTATGGTAAAAAATTTGGGACATATTCTATGTCCATCGATCATTTATTAATATATTTTTTCTCATAATTTTTATTATTATAATATTTCTCTTATATTATATTGCATAAGTTAAGGCATATTAAAGTGACATAATTTGTCTCTCAGAAAATATTTCTAGCTCCACCACTCTACAAGGGGTGAAATTATAATATTTTTCATGATGGACCACTTTATTTGTCCACTATTCTATTAAAAGATCCCACCAGTTTAAAATTGCTGAGTTAGAAAAAAATTTTAAACCAACACTAATTACTAACTTGACAATTTTAAACATGTGAGAATTTTTTAGTAGAATAGTGAATAAGTGATGTGACCATCCACCATGAGAATTGTATAATTTCTCTTCCAATGAAGTGTTTTAGCCAACAATAAATAAATAGAAGCCAAAAATAGAGAAGGAGGAAGGAAGAATGAAGATCAGAAGAATTTTCAAATAGTGTTAAGTGACTTTTTGTGGGTAGAGAACAAATTGAATATTTTTAGAAGTTTTGATATAGTTAGCTTTGAGCCAAACCTCAGGTATAATTTTTGTACTTTGATGTTTTAAGTAAAAAGCAAATCAAAGAAAAAATTGTGACTGACTTACCTGATAAAGTCTTTAAGGACGCAACTGCAAGGCAGAAATAAAAGGTATTCCAGACCCAGTGTTTACGAAACATACGTATATGACGTCTAACGTGGGAACATGAATCACATCGAAAAACCTCAGATCAGCTACTACGTCGAGATACTCCAATGTGTACATAAAATTAACCCCGACATACACGTCGAACTTTGGAGTTTTAATCTTGTTGTCATAATTTCCATAATAAAAGAAAAACTGAATGAGATAATTACTATTTTTGCCTTGTTCAGGTTTGAAAGTGTAACAATTCTTTTTTCCTTGTGGAAAGCTTCTCAGATTTATCATTTGCCGCCCAAAATTATGATCTGAAATTTGGTTGTCAGGGGTTATGTTGGAATTTGTCCCACTATCTATAAAATCCGTATCTGACTTGTAAAATATACCAGTGCTGTCATCCGTGTAATCTTTGGTTGCCCCACAATCAATGCTTATGGATCGTAGATATATAGTGAGCGTTTGGATTGAGCTTAAAGTGGATGAACTGTTCACATGGGACCACAACTATTTTATTAAAAAAATATTAAAAATAGGTTTCACAGTACTATTTATATATTTAAAAATTATTTTATTCTGATGTTTTCAGTTTTCAATTTTCATTTTCAGCAAAAATAAGTTCAATCCAAACGAACCCATAATGCCAAAGAAGAGAGGTATATACTATAAATTTAGAACACACCAATCACTACAACAAACTTTAGTTATTTCAACCCTCTTTTATCGAGGGTTTACTAAAATCTGTGGATATAATCTATAAATACAAATGCGGGAGGATATATTACTTCACTTTATTTCAAAAGTTATTTAATACCTCAAAATAAGTTAAAATACCCTTGAAATAAATGTGAAAAAAAAAAAAAAAAAAAAAAAACACGTTAGTTTTTTCAACCCACACCCCTTGATAAAAAATTTCAATTTTTTCAGCCCTTGAAAAAAGCCCACAACAAAATTTTCATCCCTGGAAAAAGCCCAACAAAATTAAAAAATATAGCCCAAACGTAACCAACAAACACAGAGCTATCACTCTTTCGCTGAAGCCTCAAACCGAGAGAGCATAGAAATCTCACAGAGCGCATGGAAATCTCATAGGGCTTGACGATCATGGAGATCTCATAGAGCTCGACGATCATCGATTAGGTACGTAATCGCACAGCTCCGATTAGGTACGATCTCGGTTTTGTGACTCTTCCTCTCTCTTGGCGTTGTGTTTCTCGTGTTGGTTAGGTACGAATCACAAACCCTAATTTCGTCTTTGATTTTTTTGTTTTTTTGGTTTACCCACACTTTTTCATCGATTTTCCCATGATTTTCGTTTCACATTTCTCGAAAAATTGAGCTCATCATCGATTTCCCTATTTCTATTTCTAATTGATCATTCGCTTTAGAATCTCACCGTAACGTAATCGTTTTCCTCGAGGTTGTAGCACGGAAGGAAGCTGAAATCACCGAGCAGATTCGCTTCTTCCTGGTAATCATCATCGAAATTCCGATTTTCTATCTTTCAACTTCAATTACGGACAATCGCATTTGAATTTCTTTAGCAGAAATTTACATCTGAGCATATTTTCCTTGTTTATGTGATTAGATTCAATTTTCTTTTAGAAAATCCATAGAATTATTTTTTGTTACTTCATACTGCTTTTGAGTACTCCATGTAAAATTTGGTTAAAACAAATGGAAATTATTTCTCATTTAATTTTTTGCTAGATCTTAGAGATTTAAGATCGAGAAATTTAATGGTTGTGTTATGCTAATTGAAATTTGAAACAGACGAGGAATCTGCTCCAAATTGCTATATTCAATATTAGTTACATCGAGGGCCTATATATCGAGAAAATTTAGTAAGCTTCTTGTATTTTTCAGTTGTCATGTGTATGTGTGTGCAATTTTTGTGTTTAATGTGTGGTGTGTGTGATTGTTGCGGTCGGTTGACTGAGGGTGAGGTTGGTTGGGTGTTGCCATGGGATTATGGGAATGTTAGGTTTATGGGTCTCAACTTTGGGTTGTGGAAATTGAGAGGGAGATTACTGATAGTGGAGGTTAGTGGTAAGGGGATGAACCTAGGGGGGGTTTATTTGTCTTGGTTGGGTACATCCACAACATGAATTGGGTTTATTTGTCTTTCAAAGTGAATTATTGGTTTGGTTTTATAAAATTTTGAGTGTGATTTGACTGTAATGGAAATTTGATGGTGGGTTTAGTTCTTTTTAAATTAAATGCATACCTAGTGAGAACCCTATTCTCTGAGTTGATGTTGCAATTAGAGTGATGCTATCTTCTAAAGTGATGTGGAAAGATTGTATAAATATCATTAACTCTGCCCGAAATGCAACTCACTTATAATAATTTCTCGAACAAAATGGATTTTTTTTAATCTTCATGGGGCATCCTAGTATCCTACCCTTCTTTCTTTTATTGTTTTTTAGTTTTGTTCACTCTTTTGGCAGTTGACTAGATTCTATTATTTCTTCTTTTGTAGCTTACTTGGACCTGCTACAACTTCTATCGATCAACACCAACAAAATTGGCCGGGGAGAATTATTTCTTTCATTCTGGGCGGGTGAGTTATCCCTATTCTTGTGATATACAATGTTTTTGTCTATATGTGTATGTCTTACACTGCATTCATAAATACCTGTTTTAGGACATGACTGTGGGCTTCTACATAAGTAAATGAATGCACTTTGGATGTTTGTTGTTAGAATCCCCTTGATCTCCCATTATTTGATATTTACTTATACTATTATGAATGCCTTAGTGGTTGGACAAACAAATCGTTTACTCTATTGCTTCAATTGTTGAATGATGCGCTTTCTAAAGTTATTGTGGAGTTGCCAGATTCATTATATGAGGCAAAGAAGATGATTCGGGATTTGGGTCTTGATTATGTGAAGATAGATGCTTGTAGAAATAATTGTATGTTGTATTGGAAGGAAAATTCCAATAAAAGTGAGTGTCAAGTTTGTGGCCTCTCAAGATGGAAACCAAGTGAAGGGAGTTATTCGTGAAGATGTCCCGACTTGTGGAATTCATAGCATATCATTTCAACAATTGTGAATGATATGCTTTAGGCATTGAAATCAAAGAATATTTGCTTTGGTATTGTCAAATTTCGAGTACTTTAGGCTTTGACACTAATTGCTAATTTGGGCCTTGGTTTGGAAGTGTGTTTTTGTCCATTGCTTTGGAAGATGAATCTCAAGCGAGAAGCCTATCTTTGAACAAAAGTGATTATATGAATCACTATCTAGAGTTTTTACTTTTTATGGTAGCCTTATATTACATTTCCTTCTAAATCATCAAGGACTATGACTTTGTCATGCGGGGTGGTTAGGATAAGTTGGATGTGTGAAGTAAATCTGGAAGCGGTTCTTCTTGCGTTGTGCTCAAAGCAATTCAGCCAAGCATAAGTGCCTATGTCTTGTTTGTAGCTTAATTTGGTTGCAAACTAGAGTACAAGACTGTGGATATTCTGATTATTTTTAAATTTCATCACCAATGAAACAAGTTCTAACACTTTTCTTTTGTTTTCTATGAATCAGGGGTTTTTGAGAAAACCAACAACTACTCTGAACATCCGCACCGAGTTGAAAGTGAAAAGAGCAAAGCCATTGGAAGAGTGGATGAACATAGAAAGCGAGTTTTGGTGAGCTTGATGATATTAGTTTAGTCCAAGCTAAGCGCCAAAAAAGCTGAAAAAGAGGAGGCAAATCTTTGTCGAGATATAATTGTGCTCCATTACATTTTATAAGCTTTCCTTGTTTGCCTTTGCTAACAAGTTTAAATTGGAAGATATGAGGAATACATTGACTACATGTTCCCAGAGGAAACTCAAACAACTAATCTTAGAATATTGGAAGCTGCACATAAGTGGAAGAAGCAAAAGATTTCTTATAAAGACTAGCATGGTAACGTGCTTTTGTAGAATTGAAGCTTTTGGTGTAAATACATAATTGCTTTTTTAATGTTAATTGGGTGAAAATGAAGTAACCTTGACAGTTAGTAGGGCAATAAGTTTTGCTAGAGAACTTTGCATTTCTAAGGTAGAGTTCGAAGGAGATAGTCAGAGAGTTGTCATAGCTATCAACAACCAGGCGCCATCAAAAACCATGGTTTGGTCATGTTATTGAAGAGATTTGGATGGTGTAAGAGATTTTTCATAAATATAGCTTCAAACATGTAAAAAGAGAGGGCAACCAGCTTGCTCATTCCTTTGCTAGAACATTGATGGGCATTTTTTTTTTCTTCTTTCTTTTATTCTCTTATGAGAATGATTTCTACCGAATTTTGAATATGATATGAAATAATTGTATGTTCATAGCATATCATTTCAACCATTGTGAATTTTTGTGTATGTATATTGTAGGGATACGATTGTTTAACGGCCCATGAATGACGTTGGGCTCGCACATGAAAGATCCCTCACAATAAGATTTGTAGAGAGTGGGCTTGAAAGGCTGGCTTTTGATCACGGGGCGATGATCCGGACCTGATTGTTGGGAACTCGGTTCGAGAAAGGGTTTTAGTCTGGACATCCAAACCCTACAGCTTCGTAGCCTGAGGGATTAGACTCCTCGGACTCGGTCCGAGGAGCACTAAGTTCTTTCCCCGATTACCCGGCGGGGGATTTTTTGTGGTGGTGTGCATACATTGTCAAGGTATTCTCACCTCTGGGGTTTTTTCTCCTGGAGGTGAGATGTGAGGCTCTACTTTTTGGCCCTCCCCTTCTCCTTCTGGCTTTCATTTTCTTTTATACTCGTATTCCTCCCTCCCTTTTGGGTCCACGTGTGAGCTTTTCTTCGAGGCGAGAAGACTTGTCCTATCCACCCCTACCTCCGGTGGTTGGGAGTAGACGTAAAGGTTAAATAGCTTGGTCAAGAATAGGGGCTTGTCGAGCACGAGTTCTCTCTTGCGGTATGAGTAGTCTTTTCACTTATCCTATCCGTGCATTAAACTCTTTCTTGACAATAGGTCTCCTCAGATCAAGCCTTGGGCCTTGATATAGGGCGGGCCTGGGCCATGAATTTTCTGGCCCACAATAGCCCCTCAAAATCCTGTTGCCCGACTATCGGTTGGGGAGGAGGGTTTTGGTGACTTTGGGCCCACATCGTGACTCGTTCAAATTCTGTACAGAGACATGCCAAGTCAAAGAGTTATCCTTTCGTTTTGCGAGTACCACTGAAGTTTCAGCAATCGAGCGTGTCTTCCCGAGGATCTTGAGATCCTACGGTTGTGGATGATGTGGGAAACTGAGCCAGAGCTGCCTTGTCTGTGGCGCGTCTTGGGAATCTGCTCAAGTTTAATTAAATGGCCCTTCCTTACCCTTTATATAAGTGGGACAAGTGGTTGTTTTCCTGGCACGTAAACCCTTTCACTCTCTTTAGAATCGTAACCCTTTGTCCATACCCGGTTCCCTCTTCCGGTGTCATCTTCCCTTCGTGCCGTATGTTTGAGGCTTCGGTGGAGATGGAGGAACTTCACCCTCCACAGAGGCACCGGACCCTTCCAAGACGTAAAGTGGTGTGGTGCAGGCGGGGAGGCACAGATTCAAGGTGTCTTCCCGCTTGGACATGGTGCGAATGGTACCCTCCCCTCTTTTAGTCAAATCCGAAGCGAGTTACGGTCACGCCAGATTTTTGGTGTGTCAGAAGAAAGGTTCTCCGCCATCATCGCCGTCTGCCTTGTCGCGAGCAAGTTTTGGTATAGGCTCCTCAACTTCCGCTCCCGGCACCTTCTCTTGACGGTGTGGGCCTCAAGTTGGGCTCCACGCACCTTTTCTTCAGTGCGCTAGCCTTTGAAGTTGGGTGCCCTCTGCACCTTTTCTTCAATGGTGCGGGCCCCACGTCCCGAGGTTCTTTTCTTTGCTGAGTTATGGGCATGTAAAAGTGTTGAGGAGGACAAAGTCTTGAGCGAAGTAGCCAACCTCTCTTCTCGGACTACCTCCTCGGCCTTATCTTATTCTCTTGTATCTTTCTTTTAGATTATGTACTTAGCTATAAGTTTCCATTCCACTTTTCATTGTCTGTTTGTACTATCTTATTGTTTTAATGAAAGGGAAATTTATTTATTTGTTTTAAATATTTTTCTTTTTTGCAACACTACTTTGTGAATGGGTGTGCTCCATGTGTGTTTCTCTTCAATGATACTTAGAGCAGGAAACCTCAAAACCTAGTCTAACTAATTTTAATTTATCGACACTACCAGGCATAATAACGATAATTCACAAAAAATTAGACTTAGGAAACTAACCGAGATAGCAGCCGAATATTTCGTAATAAGTGCGAGGAGATCGTCCGAGAACGTTAAATTCTAAATAATTCACCCGAGGGGGTAACCGTGCAACAAGGGACTCTGATTGTGTTTACGGTAACATATTGCCTTATATAGCATCAATCCCTTTGGTGCTGAGAATCCGAGGGCAGACTTGAGAGTCCATGCGGTTCGGGAATTAACATAATTGTTAATGGAGAGTTTTCCTCGGATAGATTCTAAAGTCCATGTAATGAAGCTTTTCTTTTAAGCAGTTGGTTTTCCCATAGGCTTGAGTCCGAGGACCATGCAAGGTCTTGGTTCTGTCCAAAACTTTTGTTTTTTCTTTTGGGTACTTGGTTTCCCCATAGGCTTGAGTCCGAGGACCATGCAAGGCCTTGGTTCTGTCCAAAACTTTTATTTTTTCTTTTGTGTACTTGGTTTCCCCATAGGCTTGAGTCCGAGGACCATGAAAGACCTTGGTTCTGTCCAAAACTTTTGTTTTTCTTTTGTGTACTTGGTTTCCCCATAGGCTTGAGTCCGAGGACCATGCAAGGCCTTGGTTCTGTCCAAAACTTTTGTTTTTCTTTTGTATACTTGGTTTCCCCATAGGCTTGAGTCCGAGGACCATGCAAGGCCTTGGTTCTGTCCAAAACTTTTATTTTTCTTTTGTGTACTTGGTTTCCCCATAGGCTTGAGTCCGAGGACCATGCAAGGCCTTGGTTCTGTCCAAAACTTTTGTTTTTCTTTTGTGTACTTGGTTTCCCCATAGGCTTGAGTCCGAGGACCATGCAAGGCCTTGGTTCTGTCCAAAACTTTTATTTTTTCTTGTGTGTACTTGGTTTCCCCATAAGCTTGAGTCCGAGGACCATGCAAGGTCTTGGTTCTGTCCAAAACTTTTATTTTTTTTTTGTGTACTTGGTTTCCCCATAGGCTTGAGTCCGAGGACCATGCAAGGCCTTGGTTCTGTCCAAAACTTTTGTTTTTTCTTTTGTGTACTTGGTTTCCCCATAGGCTTGAGTCCGAGGACCATGCAAGGCCTTGGTTCTGTCCAAAACTTTTATTTTTTCTTTTGTGTACTTGGTTTCCCTATAGGCTTGAGTTCGAGGACCATGCAAGGCCTTGGTTCTCTCCAAAACTTTTGTTTTTTCTTTTGTGTACTTGGTTTCCCCATAGGCTTGAGTCCGAGGACCATGCAAGGCCTTGGGTCTGTCCAAAACTTTTTTGAGTACTTGTTTGCTTTTTTCGCAGGTCAGCCCCTTGACCACGGCGAGGAGAGTTGGCTTGAAGTCGGAAGCCCCTAGAGCCGCCCGTGCCGTTGGCGCTGCAGGGCGTAGCCCCTGGCATAAGTTTATGTTGGAACAATAACTGCATGTCATCGGAGACGGAGGAAAACCCGCGAATCTCTACTTGCTAGAGAGTTAACTGAAACGCCACCTATGCCAATGCGCAAGCCTTCCCACAGACGGCGCCAATTGTAGGGACACGATTGTTTAACGGCCCATGAATGACGTTAGGCTCGCACATGAAAGATCCCTCACAATAAGATTTGTAGAGAGTGGGCTTGAAAGGCTGGCTTTTGATCACGGGGCGATGATCCGAACCTGATTGTTGGGGAACTCGGTTCAGAAAGGGTTTTAGTCTGGGCGTCCAAGCCCTACAACCGTGAGTAGCTGAGGGATTAGACTCTTGAGACTCGGTTCGAGGAGCACTAAGTTCTTTCCCCGGTTACCCTGGGGGGATTTTTGTGGTGGTGTGCATACATTGTCAAGGTATTCTCACCCCCGGAGTTTTTTCTCCTGGAGGTGAGATGGGAGGCTCTACTTTTTGGCCCTCCCCTTCTCCTTCCGGCTTTCGTTTCCTTTTATACTCGTATTCCTCATTCCCTTTTGGGTCCACGTGTGAGCTTTTTCTTGAGCGAGAAGACTTGTCCTATCTGCCCCTACCTCTAGTGGCTGGGAGTAGACGTAAATGTTGAATAGCTTGGTCAAGAATAGGGGCTTGTCAGGCACAGAGTTCTCTCTTGCGGTATGAGTAGTCTTTTCACTTATCCTATCCGTGCATTAAACTCTTTCTTGACAATTGGTCTCCTCGGATCAAGCCTTGGGCCTTGATATAGGGCGGGCCTGGCCCATGAATTTTTTGGCCCACATATATATATATATATATATATATATATATATATATATATATATATATATATATATATATTTGTGCATGATTGTGGTTTTTTTTTTTTTAAATAAAATAAAATCTTATTTTGAGGGTCAAGAGACCCCTTAAATAACCTTATTTATCAAGGGTTGTAAATATAAATTTTTTAAATCTTGGTAAAAGGTTATTTAAGGGTCTCTTGACCCTCAAAATAAGATTAGAACACTTGTTGTAAGGGCCACGAAGGCCGTTAAAATTTCTTTTTCGACGGTATATGTTTCGAAGGTTATCAAGGGTTAACTGGACTCTTAAAATAATTTTTTTCAAGGGTTTTTAATACTTTTTTTTAAGGGTTTTGACCCTTGAAAAAAGTCAGATTTGTTGTAGTGAATCAATATGGAAAAGTCAAGAAGAATTTGAGTTTAAATTAAAAAAAAAAAAAATTGCGATAGATTATGCACCTACTCTTCCATATGCATTTTGCGAATATTTGCCATCCCTTTTAAGTTTTAAGCACGAACGAGTAAATGACAAAAGTGCCCAACCTTAACAGAGTTGAGGGTTTTGTGGTTTTCAAATTTCGAGGAACTTGGGCAGTTTTAAGCACTTAATTTAAAAAATTATAACTTTTTCATGGATATTTTTTGGGTCATGTAACCATGGTATATAATGTCCCTCTTACATAGAGTCTGTTTGGATTGAATTTATTTTTACTAAAATTGAAAACTGAAAATTGAAAGCACTGTAGTAAAATAATTTTTAAATGTGTGAATAGTATCGTGGGACTCATGAACAGTGCGTGAATAATGTTTTTGTCTCCTGCATAGTAAAATCATGTGATATTACTGTTTACGCACAATGAAAAAAAAAAAAAAAAAAAAAAAAAAACCTGAAAACGCAAAACGTAAACGTTACATTCAATTGAATCCAAACGGGTACATGATATCATAGTTACACTTAACACCATTTTCTCTTTTAGGGCCACTTTATTTTCTTAAAATGATAAAGTGCTTTTCGGGTTGTCATTTGTATTTTGGTTTCTGATACACGTGTTTAGATAGATAAGAAAAGAAACTATCAACATTTACATATATGTTCTTCTTGAATACGTATTACAGAGGTCAAAGGACAAAAACAAGACTGTACGTAGTATGTAGGCACATACTTTAAATCAATATTTTCAAGGAAAGGGGGAGGGGAGCTATAGAGGGCGTTTGGGCTCCACGTCTGTGCGTCCGCGTTTTCTCCAATTCACGTTTTCTCATTTTTTTTTTTTTTTTGCCCGCATTTGTTGACTTTGGGAGACAAATTTTCCTGTTATGAACAGTGAATGCACTGTTCACACACTTTGTCTTGACAACATTCACGTATTAAAAATATTAAAAAATGGTCCCACGGTACTATTTACACATTTAAAAATTATTTTGCTCAGATGTTTTTTGGTTTTCGATTTTGATTTCAGCAACAATAAGCTCAATCCAAACGGACCCATAGTGAGCATTTGGGGAGTGCTTATTCTTGCGTTTTTCGATTCCACGTTTTGCCCTTTTTTTTTTCCCCTGCACGTAAACAGTAACCTCACATGGGTTCACTGTTCACGTACTATTCACGTCCTGTTCATATACTGTTCACGCATTAAAAATATTAAAAATAGGTCCCACGATACTATTCACACATTTAAAAATTATTTTGCTACAAGATTTCTGTTTTCGGTTTCAACAACAATAAGCTCAATCCAAACGGACCCATAAAATAAATAAAAAGTCTGTAGGCACATGAATGTGAGTGCACTTTTTGTGTTGTGGCTGGTTCGAATGAAGTGAGTGTGTGTGATAGAGACTTAGAAATTTTTGTTTATTTATTTTTATTTTAGTGAAAAATTCAATGTATATAGAGTAAAGGTTTCTAATTTTTGAAAAATTTGAAGGAAAGTACATGATCAGCAACTACTCATATTCTGCTATGTATGGAATCTCTCTCTCTCTCTCTCTCTCTAAAAAATTAAGTATATATGTTTTGTTTACCTCCGATATATATACAAATTACATTGTATTGATGCATGAGTTTGGCTTACCTCAAATATTTTTTTAACTGAAATCTCTTTTTGTTTTAATGAGAAATTGCCACATCACCTACTAACTAAATAAAGATAAAGATTAAACCCACAACCACTTATCATTATATATTTAAAATAAAATAAGATGTCCAATTAAAAAAAGTACTGGAAGTAAGCTAAACTCTTGATGCACAACTTTAATTATTATTATTATTAAACCCACTACCACACTATTATGTAGAGTGGCTCGAATTCTCCCCCACGGATTGACCATGAACATTCTTTGAGTTGTTTCCTAAACTCAGAGCAACATAGCTTGAGCTCGGACCTGAACTTTGATAGTGGCATTCCCATAATGTTGAGGTACGTGGTTTCCACACATGAATAGAATAAATAGATTTTGCCATTTTAAAACACCAATGAGAGAGAGTGTGTGTATTGGTTTGTATAAATCCTAATCATTAGGATGGCAAGATTCTCTATGCGTGAGTATGTAATATTAACTTAGCATCGATTGCTAGAGAATAAAAAGAAAATTAAAAAAAAAAAAAAAAGTGCAAAGCAATGTGATCATAATTGAAAGCTTCTTTTCATAAAATAAAAATAATAATAACAGCAACAAAATAAAAGCTTCTGCCTTCGCAATATCTGTGGCAACAAGCAAGCATGTCTAAGGGCTACTAGGCTAGTTCCTGAAGAAAGGTTGAAAAAAAAAATGGTAGCTTTAAGATTAAGGGTCTTTGTTAATGGGGTCTTAGGATTTTTATTAATGAACTATTTTAAAAAAAATTAATACAATTTTTATGTGAAATATAATAAGTTCTTTTTTCATAAAATATTTTTAAAAGTATTTCATAAACCAATGATATTAATTAGGAGAGGATATTTGTTAACTTTTTCCCTTAAAGATTAATAACATACCTGAAGCATGATCTACAAGTTTTCTTCCTGCATGTTCACTATTTCCTTCAGCTAGTTTCCAATTGCGAAGAATACCAATCACCAAAACACCGACTACCCACGCTTTTAGAACTGAAATTGATTCTAAGGCATCATCCATGCTGGTCTTTATTAATGGCGTATCATGCTCTATTCAGAAGGAAGATAAATAGTACTTTTACAAATGACTTCTCATCAATTTCAATTGCCTACTTTTATTATAGCGAGAGAGATGGTTTTGGATGGAGATATTCATATCCACGTATCTCCCCCCTATATTCATCTCTCTTAGCAGTTAGCACATGATGGAAAAGGAAAAAACGAAACAAAAAACAATTGACTTCTGTACAGGTCCCCGTTGACTGATTAATGATTTAGGCATCGTGAAAGTTCCGTCGCTTGTTCTCTCTTCAAATTCACGAGCAAGTCGTGAGTTTATATATATATATACTTCATTATATTACCTGGGCAATTCACAGGAATCAGGTTTCCAGGCATACTTAAGGTACTGCTTATCAGGTCTACCATACTTTTGGTAATTAAACTCAGGTTCTATGTGTGGACAGCTTGTTTCAAACAAATTGCAATCGCTCTCTCTTGTTGCCTACCTCTTGTTAACCTGGTCACATTGTAGTAACTGTCCCCATCGACTGATTAATGATTTCCGTGAAAGTCTCGTCGCTTGTTCTCTCTTCAAATTCATTGTCCCAATAGCCTATAGGTTAACCTTTCCCTTTGGACACGGCTCGAGTCCCGTGTTCTAGATAATTTGATACTATAGAGTCCCATGTTTTAAGGAAAAAAAAAAAAATACTATAGTGATCACATGTCTACCTTGTATTGGAAACGCACTAAATCTAGTCTTTTCTTTTAAAAACATTTATATTAATTTGTGTAAAATTTTGTCTATTTTAGTATAAAAATTTTACTTTTTTATTTTATACAATTACTTTTCAAAAATACCAAAATTTTGTTTTGAAAGCTTCAAAAATACCAATATTAGATTATCTATTTTACACCTATTGTGTTATTAAATTACTAATTCCTTATTAATTTTTTTTTACTCTCTCAAATCATCTCTCGAGTAAAGAAGTATTAATAAATAGATTTGCATGTAAATAATAACTATAAATATTTACATAGTTACTGTAGCAAAAATCCAAATCTACTCATTTATTTAGATGGACTGATGTGGGTAATTTTTTAAATTGAATGTAAAAAGTTTATTCCTTATGCTATTTATATATTGACTACATGTTTATAATGCAGTCTGCTATACTTGTTTAGAAATCTTATATATATTTATAAAAACCAAAAATATAGAAATGTGTAAATGAATGGCGTATCTTTTATTATAAACACATAATCATATACAATCCCTAAAAAAGAAAACAAAGAAAATGAATAAATAAAAAGCAAAAAATAAAAAATAAAAAATAGGAGTAAAAAACTTTCTTATGACCGTGGACCGTAAAATTGATGGGATCTTATCCTTTTTAATAATGGCAATATTTTTAAATATAAATTGTTCAAAGAGTTCAAAAATTAAATATTAATTCTTTTTTTAAAATCAATGGAATATTGAAAATATATTGTATGTATAAGCAATCATAACCTTATTTTTTAAAGCTAAAATAAGTGTTGTATTTACTACAGTAAATACTGCGTCCACTGAAAACCTAGCATATAAGTAATTATTAACAATTAAGTAATTTTGCTTACCCATGTAAAAATAAATAAATAAATAAAAGTAGCTTGCTTCTATAACGTTCACCATTATACGTAAAATAGAAAATGCGTAATCCCATTAAAGTTGATGAGGGCTTCCTGAAGTTTTCCTGAAAGGCTAAAGTAAAAAAAAAAAATAAAAAAAAATAAATAATAATAATTGTGGGGCCCAGTGGTTCATGGGCCCGGCCGGATTGCTTGTGAGGAGTCCACCGGCCCAAACCGAAGGAGATCGGGGCCCAAGCTCGGAACTAGGAAACAAGAAATGGCCCAAAAAGATACAAATGTAGAGGATGGTTTTGTCCTCGGCGGGCCCAGAGCCTTACGGATTGACGTGGAGCATGAGTGAACCCGAGATATCGAAAAATATCTAAGGGAATTTGTCTCTAATACCCTTCCCTGACATGACATTACCCCTAGCAGAGCCTGGATCTTAGACTTTATGGATCACCTCCGGCCATTTTTGGGATTAGGCGATGGGACGGATATCTGTCCCGGGAAGATCGACCCTACACGTGGACGAAGGACAACGAGCATAGGCTAGTATAAATGAGAACGTCGTGCGAACACAAGGGGATCCACATCGGCTCCCGGAGAAAAAGTGGAGGAGAGAGAATTCCCGGGCGATACCCGCCGTCCACCACGGGAAGCCCCACTTGCGGGCAACCGGGGACAACACCATTGCTCCTCGGACTCGATCCGAGGAGCCCAATCCGTCAAGCTACGGGGTTAAAGGGCCTGAATGTCCAGCCCAAAGTTCCTCCCTGTCTGGGCTCCCAGCGATTAGACTCGAAATAATGTCCTGTGACCCAACGCTGGCTTTTTCAAGCCCACTCTCTACAAATTTTATTGTGAGGGATCTTTCGCGCGCGGGCTCAACTCCGTTGTTGGACCCTCAAAGATTTTGTGTCCCTACAATTGGCGCCGTCTGTGGGAAAGGCTTCCGCGTAGGTGCGGGAGGTATTGGAGTCAACTCTCTAGCCACCTGAGGTTTGTGGGATTTCCTCCATCTCCGGCGACATGCAGTCGTTGCTCCAACCCAAACTTTTGCTAGGGGCTACGCCTGCGGTGTCAACAAGAGGGCGAGTTCTAGGGGCTTCCGGCCAGGCCAAATCCCCCTTCCGCCATGGTCTAGGGGCTAATCTTAAAAGTTTTGGACAGAACCAAGGCATTGCATGGTCTTCGGACTCAAGCCTGTGGGGAAACTAAGTACAAAAAAGAATTCTTAAAAGTTTTGGACAGAACCAAGGCCTTGCATGGTCTTCGGACTCAAGCACTGTGGGGAAACCAAGTACAAAAAGAATTCTTAAAAGTTTTCGAGAACCAAGGCATTGCATGGTCTTCGGACTCAAGCACAGTGGGGAAACCAAGTACGAAAAAGAATTCTTAAAAGTTTTGGACAGAATCAAGGCATTGCATGGTCTTCGGACTCAAGCCTGTGGGGAAACCAAGTACGAAAAAGAATTCTTAAAAGTTTTGGACAGAACCAAGGCATTGCATGGTCTTCGGACTCAAGCCTGTGGGGAAACCAAGTACAAAAAAGAATTCTTAAAAGTTTTGGACAGAAACCAAGGCCTTGCATGGTCTTCGGACTCAAGCCTGTGGGGGAAACCAAGTACAAAAAGAATTCTTAAAAGTTTTGGACAGAACCAAGGCCTTGCATGGTCTTCGGACTCAAGCCCGTGGGGAAACCAAGTACAAAAAAGAATTCTTAAAAGTTTTGGACAGAACCAAGGCATTGCATGGTCTTCGGACTCAAGCACGTGGGGAAACCAAGTACAAAAAGAATTCTTAAAAGTTTTGGACAGAACCAAGGCATTGCATGGTCTTCGGACTCAAGCACTGTGGGGAAACCAAGTACAAAAAGAATTCTTAAAAGTTTTGGACAGAACCAAGGCCTTGCATGGTCTTGAGACTCAAGCCCGTGGGAAACCAAGTACAAAAAAAAAGAATTCTTAAAAGTTTTGGACAGAACCAAGGCCTTGCATGGTCTTCGGACTCAAGCACATTGGGGAAACCAAGTACAAAAAAGAATTCTTAAAAGTTTTGGACAGAACCAAGGCATTGCATGGTCTTCGGACTCAAGCACATGGGGAAACCAAGTACAAAAAGAATTCTTAAAAGTTTTGGACAGAACCAAGGCATTGCATGGTCCTCGGACTCAAGCCTCGTGGGGAAACCAAGTACAAAAAAGAATTCTTAAAAGTTTTGGACAGAAACCAAGGCATTGCATGGTCTTCGGACTCAAGCCTGTGGGGAAACCAAGTACAAAAAGAATTCTTAAAAGTTTTGGACAGAACCAAGGCCTTGCATGGTCTTCGGACTCAAGCACTGTGGGGAAACCAAGTACAAAAAAGAATTTTTAAAAGTTTTGGACAGAACCAAGGCCTTGCATGGTCTTCGGACTCAAGCCTGTGGGGAAACCAAGTACAAACAAGAATTCTTAAAAGTTTTGGACAGAACCAAGGCATTGCATGGTCCTCGGACCCAAGTCTCTGGGGAAACCAACTGCTTAAATGGAAAAACTGGGTTACATGGATTCTCTAGTTTGCCCTCGGATCCTCAACACTAAAGGGACCAAAGATGAAAAGGAAGTAATGCGTTTCCAAAAGCACAACCGAAGTCATGCGGCGCTCGGTCACTCCCTTAGATGAATTATTTAAAATTTGTCGTCCTCATGCAATATTCTCGTGCTTATTACAAAACGTTCAACCGTTACCGAGGTCGATTTCCTAAATTTAACTTACTATCAATTACTATTAGGCCCGGTAATGCGGGTAAGTTAGAAGGCGTTAGAACAAATTGAATCGCGTTTCAAGGGGCTCCTGCCCTAAGTATCGCCGAGAGAAAGCGTATACAGAGAGTACACTCATTCACGAGGTGGTGTGCTAAAAGAAACATACCCAAGACAAGCATATGAACTTCTATTTTTATTACAACGATGAGACAAGATCAGATTGTACAATGAAAAGTGGAATCACCTGCGTCAAAGCTTACTACATGAGTACTACATAAGCAAGGAAAAGAAAAATACAAGAAAGTCTGGAGAAAGCCAAGGAAGTATGTCGGAGGAGAGGTTGGCTACGACTCCCGGACCTTATTCTTCCCCGCGCTCTTACATGCCCATAACTCGAGCAAAGAAAAGAAACCCAACTCTAACCTCGACACCGTAGAAGGAAAGGTGCGGGGAGTGGGAAGCGGAGGGGCTTTCTCTAAATATTCGCTGCTTTGCTAAGCGGCGCCACGGCGGAGAACCTTCCTTCGACACACCAAAATTCTGGCATGAGCGGAACCCGCTTGGATTTTGACTAAAAGAAGGATAGATGCCATTCCCCTCGATCGAGATGGAGTACTCTCCTAAACTTGTACTTCTGTGCCCATACCCTCTTTGTTATAAGCCTCATGAGGATAGGGCGCTCACGCGGTGGAGGCGGTTCTTCCTTCTCAACCCTCGCTGTCATCATTTTACACCAAGAAAGGAAAGCTTCGGATATGAGGAGTATGATGTGGGAGAAAACTGAAAAGATGGGTGTATATATAAAGCAACCCTTTCCCTCCTGTTTATCCGAAAAGACAAGATGATGGCAGTCAACTCACGCGGCGTCCCAAGGAGCACTACGGACAAAGTGGTCTTGGCTCAACTTCCAACGTCAATCGCAGCCCACGAGTCTCAAGGAGCCTCGTAAAGGCGCGTCTCGATCCTTGGGGCGTCGGATAAATACTACATGCCCGGAGGTTGCGAAATATCTCCTTATCCGCGGATTAATTGAACTCGCGGCCCAGGCCCACTTTGCGTGAAGGCCTAAGGATACCCTGTTTAAGCGCTTCGGGAAAGGCTTGCATGGTCCTCGGACTCAAGCTAAAGGGGAAACCAAGTACTCTTGGACAGAACCTAAGGCTTGCATGGTCCTCGGACTCAAGCTAAAGGGGAAACCAAGTACCCTTGGGCCAGAACCTAAGGCTTGCGGGGTCCTCGGACTCAAGCTAAAGGGGAAACCAAGTACTCTTGGACGAGAACCTAAGGCTTGCATGGTCCTCGGACTCAAGCTAAAGGGGAAACCAAGTACCCTTGGACAGAACCTAAGGCTTGCGGGGTCCTCGGACTCAAGCTAAAGGAGAAACCAAGTACCCTTGGACAGAACCTAAGGCTTGCATGGTCCTCGGACTGAAGCTAAAGGGGAAACCGAGTACTCTTGGACAGAACCTAAGGCTTGCGGGGTCCTCGGACTCAAGCTAAAGGAGAAATCAAGTACCCTTGGACAGAACCTAAGGCTTGCGGGGTCCTCGGACTCAAGCTAAAGGAGAAACCAAGTACCTTTGGATAGAACCTAAGGCTTGCATGGTCCTCGGACTCAAGCTAAAGGGGAAACCAAGTACTCTTGGACAGAACCTAAGGCTTGCGGGGTCCTCGGACTCAAGCTAAAGGAGAAATCAAGTACCCTTGGACAGAACCTAAGGCTTGCAAGGTCCTCGGACTCAAGCTAAGGGAGAAACCAATTACCCTTGGACAGAACCTAAGGTCCGCATAGTCCTCGGACTGAAGTTAAAGGTGAAACCAGGCACCCTTGCACGGAACCTAAGGCTTGCATGGTCCTCGGACTCAAGCTAAAAAGGAAAACCTGGCACCGATAAAAACACAAATCTCGGACTCAAGCCTAAGGGAAAAATCAAGTACATAAGGTAAAATGCATAAGTCCTGAACAAAACCCGGGTTTTGCAAAGTCCTCGGACTTAGGTTTCTCGGGAAATCAGCTACTTGAATGAAGAAATTTATCGGTTTAAATACTAGAAAGGGTCAAAGCTCGCATATCGTGGAAGAGGACAGAATAGCCCAATGATCGTCAACCTAAGGAGGCCGTTCGTCCGATGGGTAACATGTCCTCGGACAATTGCTTCTTACATCTTATCGAGCATTTAGCACCCATCGCGGCTAATTTTAAGATAAGTCTTATTCTTGACTAGTCGGATTGTTATGTTAAATAATAATTATGTTAAAGTTATCGTGGCATCTTTCTATCAACAATCACTTTGGCCTTGGTTGTTATTGATTTAAATGCTATACTATTATGCCGAGCAAATTTTTTCACATTTGTCAGAATATATAAACGAGACATACAAAATAGAGTAACAATAACTTTTATTAATATGAAAAATCGTTACAACGTACAAAGAAGGGCTTAAACAAACCTACACAAAAAATGAATTGCTAAAGCAAGAACAATATCCGTAATACAAATAAGTAAATCATCAGGTGTCATCTGAACTCGCCTTCAAAGTCTCTTTGAAATCTACTCGCTTGATCTTTGCTCATATCGGGAGAAGATCCTTATACAAAAATAATGAAGGAGAAGGAAGAAGAATTGGAACACATGGAAGCACTTGACAAACTCTTGTCATTTGAAGAATGCAAGGGAAAAAGAAGATGGAGGATATGAGCGGGAAGGAGGAGGAGAAGAGAGAAGCAATGAAAAGAAAGTAAAAGGAGCAAAAGAGGAAAAAGGGGAGCCATATTAGGTATGCTCATGAGAGAGCGGATGGAGATGACAAGGGAGGTTTTTCGACTCGGTCACACCCGGGAGCGAGGTGTGACGAGCCCCCGCTCGGATTTTGGCTAAAAGAATGGGGAGACAAACCTTGAGTCTCCGCCACCCTTGCCCCGACCGAGCCATTTTTAGTCTTGTTAGGGCATGGTGTTTTTACGGGAAAGGTAGGATTCATTCATGGTTGGTCACTATGGGGAACGTGTTATCAAATGAGGAACCACTAGACGGAAGAAGTGAATTACGAGAAGAGTATGAGGGATTCATGTATGAGAAAATCACCTTCTTGCCTTCTCTCTTTATATAGGAGAGAAAGACGAAAGTACGTGACACGCTCCGATCCTTTAAGGAAACTGCTAATAAATGTGAATCCGTTTCATTTCTCCAAGCTATCCGTAACCGCTGGATTTATGAGGCCTCGTAAAAGGAAGGAATTAGAAGCGCACTACGGATAACCAAACGGAATAAACGCATCACGCGTGAGTCAAGGGAAACCCCTCGTAGACCGGCGCATTTCTTGGGGAGGTGAAAAGTCACCAACGTAGATCAAGGGCCGAATTAAATGAGCCGCCCTAAAGGCTCGGTATCATCAAAACCCATCTTTCCAACCGAGGAGTTGGACAGCAGGGTTTTGAGGGGCTATTGTGGGGCCCAGTGGTTCATGGGCCCGGCCGGATCGCTTGTGAGGAGTCCACCGGCCCAAACCGAAGGAGATCGGGGCCCAAGCTCGGAACTAGGAAACAAGAAATGGCCCAAAAAGATACAGCCGAGGATGGTTTTGTCCTCGGCGGGCCCAGAGCCTTACGGATTGACGTGGAGCATGAGTGAACCCGAGATATCGAAAAATATCTAAGGGAATTTGTCTCTAATACCCTTCCCTGACATGACATTACCCCTAGCAGAGCCTGGATCTTAGGCTTTATGGATCACCTCCGACCATTTTTGGGATTAGATTGATGGGACGGATATCTGTCCCGGGAAGATCGACCCTACACGTGGACGAAGGACAACGAGCATAGGCTAGTATAAATGAGAACGTCGTGCGAACACAAGGGGGATCCACATCTGGCTCCCGGAGAAAAAGTGGAGGAGAGAGAATTCCCGGACGATACCCGCCGTCCACCACAGGAAGCCCCACTTGCGGGCAACCGGGGACAACACCATTGCTCCTCGGACTCGATCCGAGGAGCCCAATCCGTCAAGCTACGGGGTTAAAGGGCCTGAATGTCCAGCCCAAAGTTCCTCCCTGTCTGGGCTCCCAGCAGTTAGATTCGAAATAATGTCCTGTGACCCAACGCCGGCCTTTTCAAGCCCACTCTTTACAAATTTTATTGTGAGGGATCTTTCGCGCGCGGGCTCAACTCCGTTGTTGGACCCTCAAAGATTTTGTGTCCCTACAATAATAATAATAATAATAATAATAATAATAATAATAAAAATATAGAGAAATGCTATATTTCACTATTTTTATAACAAATTATATGTGTAAGATGTAATTGGTTTTAATTTAAACCTACTACTAAAATTAGTTTTTTATTCCTACTAATAACAACTTGTAACAACTTGTAATTTAAGATTTGTTAAGAAAATATTGTAAACATAACATATCTTTTATTTTTTAACCTATTACATTATTCATAGCATTCAGGGACGGAGCCATTCATTGGCTTGTGTGTGTATATATATATATATATATATATATATAGCAACCTAATTTTTAGCCATTTGACTTAATAAAATTAAACTTGCCCCTTCAAACTAAAGAAAAGACTCATAAAAAAAGAAAAGAAAAGGCCCATAAAAAATTACTGATCTAAAATTCAAAAAACAAATTAGATAGCCCAAAAATATTAACTCAACAACAAAATCAATAATAAAAAGTTAAAGAAAACTTAGCCCAATTAGCAAATTTTACCAAAAGATTAATCCAGCCCTTAAAAATATTTGAAACAAAATCAATGTGAATCTTACATACCAAATCATTCCATCAAATTTCAAGAAATAAAAAATAAAAAATAAATAAATAAACTAAATGTGAGAGAGAGAGAGAGTGAAAGATGCAGCAGCTGTGAGCTTGATTGTTGAGACTTGAGCTCTGGACATTGAGTGTCGAACCCGATGAGCTTCTGAGATCGAGCGGTGTATGGATGCAACAACGGTGAACTTAGATCTAACAGTTAAGGAAGTAATGAACACAACAAAAGATTGTTTAATTGTGATTTGATTTGATTTGATTTCTAGACTTCAAGTAGGTTCAAATAAGAAAGAAGAAAATTTTGTAATTGTGATTTGATTTATAACTGAGAGCACGTGAAAAGCTTTGAAAAGGTTGTATAAATTTTTTTTTTTTTTTTTTTTTCTACAGCCAAGATAATGGGTAATGGCTGTAACCCACTAACTATAAATAACATGTCTTTTTTACCTGGCACTATTTTTTTGTTTGTTAACTCTTTTTTAAGTATTCGTTTACTTTGAACTTTATTTACATTTTTTTTGTTTAGGTTCGTGGGACATATTTATTTGGTTTTTTTGGTTAGGGATTAATTTCTAGTAAAGTATATTTGTAAGACATGAAAATAACGAAGCATCTTAAAAATAAATAATGGTTTTACTTTAATGAAATTGGTAATATTTCATTGTAGCGTTCTAATGAGAGTAAATGAGCTTACATTAAGCTTGACCCCCCAAGATTTGATTCCTGGCTCCGTCCCTGATGGTATTTGTCTTTCTTGTTCATATTTCATAAATGACTTGTCCCATAAATGAACAGTGAAATGTCATTTAAATTATATTGTCTTTCGGATAAATAAGATGAGGCTGTTTTTTTTTTTTTTTTTAACAATATGCAACATTTAATTTTTGTTAAATTTATTTACAATTTTTTATTTATTTTGTTACTATAATTGATTAACGTATTAATATTTTATAATGCTATCTTTTAATTTTGTCCCCCCTAAACTAAAACTCTGGCTCTGCCATTGGATAGGATAGAATATAAACTTTCTTTTGAAATAAAGTATCCATAGTTTTTTTTTTTTTCTTTTAATTTGATGTTTATAACGGGGAGAGAAGATTTGAAGGTGCTAATTAAATTGCAAGTATTTTGGAAATTTATCCATCATTTGATCAGATCAAATCAACAAATTGCATAATGAAGTTTGGGAAAAGTTTAAAAATTGAAACTTGTAGTTTTATGCTTGCCCCAAATTAAACCATGGTTTTAAATATGTCACTTTATAGTTTAAATTCTAAATTTGATACTTCTTACCTTATATATTTACACACAAAAGAGAAAATAAAATGAAATGAAACCCTTTAATCTATTAGCTCTGACTTAATTACCATATTACCCTAAGGTAAGATTCTCCCCCTAATGAAAATCTTCCCCCAAAAAAAAAAAAAAAAAGTGATTATTTATCACAAAGATAAAATTATATAAGTATATATTTTGTTAGGACTTTCCTCTTAATATATGGTAGTTAAAAAAATAATAATAATAAAAAAACCATTTTAATTAACAAAACACTATTTAAAAGATTGTCTTTTTTTTATTATTAAAAAAGGGAAATGTTAACGAATATCCTAAAGGCATTGGTTTAAGAACCATTTTTAAAAATATTTAATGGGACAAATGACATAGCAATTAATTTTTTTTCCCATGAAAGTGGTTTTAAAAATTTCCTAATATGGTTATTTATAATTTCTCTAAAGGCACTTGTTAACATAATTCTTAAAAAATAACTATCTATCTGTTTTTTTTTTTTTTGGACTGAACTATCTATTTGTGTTAATATTACTTGGTGGAGGACGGCAAAGGAAAATGGGCATTTGTCCATAATTAACAAACTATGCAGCAAAATACTCCTATTTTTTAAACTCGATTTTAACAAAATTGAGTTACAGTAAAACTTGATATCCTGAAAATTGAGTTCTATATATATTTTTAAGTAGAACTCAACATTTAAATTTTCAAAAAAAAAAAATTAGTGGCAAAATATGCATAGAACTCGACATTACTAATATCGAGTTCTACACAGAACTCGATTTTGTTGAAATGAGGTTTCAAAAATAGGAAAATTCTACTAAATATTTTCAAAATAAGAGCATTTTACCATATCGGTCAATTTAAAATAAGACTTCCAAGTTCATAGGCAGGAGTCAACTAGGCCTAAATTCAAGATCCCCAAGAGTGTTTTATAGGTTTAGGGGTATTTTAGTTATTTGGAGGTCTTAGAAGTATTTTGGCATGGAGCAAGACTTAAGTACAAAGATTTAGGTATTGTTCCTTAAATTCTCCTCTTAAAATTCTGCCATGTGGATTTTTCCTCATGAGATTGATGTGTATTTTTTAGTTAAGTACCAACATGACTCAATTTTAAGTAGGAAATCTAAGAAACAGCACCTAAGATATTGTACCTAAGTTTTGTTCTTTGGCATAATACAATTAATGCTAACGTTGTAGGGCGTTTTAGCACATAAGTAGCAAACCCTCTTAAAAGAGAAAACGCTAACGTTTTGATCTTTCCCTAATTCCTTGGTTTAATAACTAGGATCCCACACTCACTACAAAAAAAAGGTTCTATGGCCGCGCTTTTAAAACGTGGCTATATGTCAAAAAAACGTGACTATAGCCTATAGCCGCGTTTTTTTAGGCCACGCTTTCTAGTGTGGCCTAAAACCTGTGACTATAGGACTCACGGTCCTATGGCCACACTTTTAACCGCGGCCCAAGACCGGGTCCTATAGCCGCGTTTAAAACGCGCCTAAGGTTGTGGTCTTGGGCCGCATTTTAAACGCGACCTAAGGTTGTGGTCTTGGGCTGCGTTTTTAAACGCCCCCAAGGTTTAACCTTAGGCCACGTTTAAAACGCAACGACTATATACCCTTAAATTTTTTAAAAAAAAACTTTGATTACCAAAAATTAATTTTCGGTAATCAAAAGTTTTTTTTTTAAATTAAAATTAAAATTTTTAAAATTAATACTTTCAAACTTTAAAATTTCAATTTTAAATAAATAAAGAAATTCAAAACAAAAATACAAACCCAAAGAATTCAAATTCAAACAAAAACCCAGAAAAATTTCAAAATTAATCAACCACAACATGTTCTAAAATACAAGAAAACAGACAAGAACACAAACAAAACATCTCCTTCAACGAAATCAACCCAAACTCAACACAAACTATTCAAGGAAAACAAAAGCACAAGCTCAAAAATACAAAAATCCCCATAACAAAAACACAACCAAAAAGAGTCCATATGCTCAAACAAAAAATTAATCAAAACACAATCAAACAAAAGAATCAAACAAAAGAAAATAAGAATTCCTGACCCAAAAAAAAAAAACTTGTCTATCGGCGGCGCTCGGTAGGCCAACGGCGGCGCTCAAGCGTCGCGATCGCGACTGATCGCGACGCTTGAGCGTCGCCGTTCGCGACGCTCAAACGGCGACGCTTGAGCGTCGCGTTCGCGACGCTTGAGCGTCGCCATTCGCGACGCTTCAGCACGGAGGTTGGAGTCTCGGCGTCGCCGTTGAGCTTCATCGGCGACGGCCGAGCTCAACGGCGGCGGTGTTTGTGGTTTGTGTTTTTTTTTTTTTTTTTTTTGACCGAAATGGCTCTGGGTTGAATGGCTCGGGGTTGTGGTTTGTGTTTGTTGGTGTGCTATTAGTATTGAATGGCTCCAGTTAAGGAAAAGAAAAAAAAAGTTTGTCAAAAAATAAAGTACGGAGGTCCTTAGGCCGCGTTTTTAGCTCAAAAACGCGGCCTAAGAACTTCGTCTATGGCCACGCTTCTAAAACGCGGCCCACGATTAAGGAAACGAAAAAAATTTGCCAAAAATAAAACACGGAGGTCCTTAGGCCGCGTTTTTAGCTTAAATAAATGCGGCCTAAGAGCCCGTCTATGGCCACGCTTAAAAAACGCAGCCTAAGAACAGTCTATGGCCTCATTTTTAAAACGCGATTAAGATTAAGGAAAAGAAAAAAAAAATTTGCCGAAAAAAAAAACACGGAGGTCTTAGGTCGCGTTTTTAGCTCAAATAAACGCGGCCTAAGAGCCCGTCTATGGCCACGCTTAAAAAATGCGGCCTAAAAACCTGTCTATGGCCTCATTTTTAAAATGCGGCCACGATTAAGAAAAGGAAAAAAAAATTTGCCGAAAAAAAAAAAACGGAGGTCCTTAGGCCGCGTTTTTAGCTCAAATAAACGCGCCTAAGAGCCCGTCTATGGCCACGCTTAAAAACGCGGCCTAAAAACACTGTCTATGGCCTCATTTTTAAAATGCGGCCACAGATTAAGAAAAGGAAAAAAATTTGAAAAAAAAAACACGGAGGTCCTTAGGCGCGTTTTTAGCTCAAATAAACGCGGCCTAAGAGCCCGTCTATGGCCACGCTTAAAAACGCGGCCTAAAAACCTATCTATGGCCTCATTTTTAAAATGCGGCCACGATTAGAAAAGGAAAAAAATTTGCCGAAAAAAAAACACGGAGGTCGTTAGGCGCGTTTTTAGCTCAAGAAAACGCGGCCTAAGGTCCCGTCTATGGCCACGTTTAAAAACGCGCCTAAGAGCCCGTCTATGGCCCGTTTTTATGAAACGCGGCTTGAGTCCATCTTAGGCCGCGTTTTTTATAGCCACAGCTTAAAAAACGCGGCCTAAGACCCCCGCGTTTTGTAGTGACTATAAGGGATAGTTAGTTAGATAATTAAGTCTCTTAGGGACTGATGTAACAAACTTATTTTTCCACTCTTTCTCTCTCTATTTAGCTAAACTATAATGTAAAAGAGAGAATAATTTTAAAGATTTAGATTAGCCAATTGCTAATAGAATTTCCACTTTTCTATTGAAAACTTTCCAATCATTGATAGTAAGACAACTTATTGAACGAAAATCTTTTAATATTTACCAAAAAAAAAAAATCTTTTAATATTTTCCAATTTGTTCCATTTCTTTTATTTGATTTCCCTGCAACACATAGGAACCTCTCTAAACTAATAGAATCTTTTACATCATTTCAATTGTTTTTTTCATGGGCCTTGTGCTTGTCAAAAAGGTCACATTTTCAGTTGAGGGAGTAGTGTCATCACCTACCCATATAAGCTGGCCACCGGCCCACCGTAGCATTGGCTTTGGCTAGACTTTTAGTTTTTGGGCTCTTTTGTCACTTGGAGATTTCATTTGATTTAGATGAAAATACCATTTGAGTCCTTATAATTTTGGGTTATAGTTAATTTATTCCCTATATTTTGATTATGGTCAATTTACTCCATGTTATTTTAAATTAATGATTAATTTGGTCCTTATTATTAATTTACTAACAGAAAATGCTTATATGATAAACAAATTGCATAATTGGCATAGTTGAAGGTGATGCGCCATAGCTATATCACCTAAAAATCCAACAAATCCACTTTAGAAGCAATTGACGAAATTAACTATTCTCACCATTACGCATTTGACCCCTTTTACCTTCTCTCTCCAAAATCTTTTTTTTTTTTTTTTTTTTGGGGGTTAAAAGGAAATTTCATTAAACTAGGCCAAAATGGCTAAATTAGTGGTAAGAAGCCTATAAAAGCTCTTCCCGTTTACATCGTAGTACACAAAGGATGAAACTCATCAGATTGGGAGATATCAAAAACGAAAAAGTCCTCTTGCATTACACATCCTTGCTTAGCCAAAGCATCCGCGACTCTATTGGCTTTGCGAAACACATGCTACACTTTGCAACGAGGAAATCTACCCATAAGCGACCTGCAATCAGCCAGCAAAGAGGAATAGAAAGCATTAGAGCAGGTTTTGGAGATTGGATAATCTCCACAACTACCTTTGCATCTAACTCAATTTCCAAATTCTGCACCCCAATCTGATCCGCTAGCAACAACCCATCCCTTAGTGCCCAAAACTCAGCTGTGATGCTGGTTGTGAACCCGATTGATCTAGCAAAACCTTTAATCCTTCTACCATCACTATCCCTAATAATCCCACCTTCTCCTACCTTGCCCGGATTACCAAGAGAGGCCCATCCGTGTACTTGCACCAACCGGATGGAGGCTTCTTCCAACGGACATTACAAACCACCATACTTAATCACTGCTGTAAGGTTGAATTTATTCAACCATCTAATTGGCTTTATTTCGTGCCAAATTTGCTTGTAATTCAGCTTTTAGTAACCCCGTATTTAGGTGGGTTTGTTGTAAGGGTAGTGAGTGAGATAGAGTGAAGATTGCTCAAGAGTGTGCAAGAAAACAGTCGTCGCGTGGGACTCGCGGGTGGACTCGCGGCGCAAGACGCCGAGAAGCTGCACACGTGCCAAGCATCTTTGGAAGATGAACAGTCATGCTAGCTGGAGCACTACAGGACAAAATAAGACAATCGGCCATACGGTTAACTCATGCGATCGGATCTCGCGACTTAGTCAAGCCGCGAGGTCAAGCCACGAGCCACCCCTGTTTTGTAAAACCCGACGTTTCGCATTCCTCTCCCACTCCAATATAAATACCCCTTTTTACCCACGATTGAAAGAGAGCTTCTAGAGAGAATTTTGAGAGAGAAACCTTAAAGAAAAACCAGATTGTTTCACCCACAATCTCTACCTTAGAGTCTCTTCAAATTCCTCAACTCTCTTCCTCTCCATTGTCAAATCCTTGAGAGGCATTATACCAAACCTAGTTCTCACCATCATCATCACCGTGAGACAGTTGTTTGGAGTTCGGGAAGCGATTAGGAAGGAGCCAATATTCATTGGTTGATGCTACGGTCTAGTAGCGGAATCCGGGAAGCTAGAAAAGAAAAGAGTTCGGCGTAACCTCGTTGGAGCAAGAAGCTTGGAGGGCTTAGGTGCACTGGGTAGATTAGGCTTGGAGGGTCTATTGCTGTCCATGTATCCCAACCGTATTTTCTAGTGGACTGATTACCGCTTGGAGGGCGGCGGAGAGGTTTTTCGCCGAGGACTTCGGTTTCCTCTTCGATAACACATCGCGTGTTGTCTTTGTGTTTGCATCTTCCTTCCTCTCTATCTTTGTCTTTATATTATCTGCTGTGGTTTTATTTTGTTATGGCTTAGATAGTATTTAACCAATTTCGTATTATAGCATGTGTTAAGTTTCCGCACACTAGTTGTTTGACATATTGCTTGAATTGGTTAAGTTGTTTTTGGGGGTCTAAACGTTCAAAGGTGTTTTGTACACGTTTTTGAACTTTCAATTGGTATCAAAGCGGGTACACTGCTATTGGTTTCATTACCATTGTGTGATCCTTGACTCCCTTTTGAGATGGATAGGTCTCAATCCCTAAATGCACCTCCATATTTTGATAGTAGTAATTATGCTTTTTGGAAGGTTCGCATGAGAGCTTTTCTCGTGCTCTATTGATGAATCCGTTTGGGATCTTTGTTGAGATTGGTTGGACCAAACCCGAGGCAGCCAAATCCACATGGGATAAGGCAGCACTTGCTGCATCTAATGCTAACAAGAAAGCACTCAATGATATTTTCTGTGGTGTGTCTCCATATGAATTTCACAGGATTTCTCATATTACCATTGCCAAAGAAGCATGGGAGATTTTGGAAACCACCTATGAAGGCACGAAGAAAGTGAAAGACACTAAGTTGCAAATGTTGACCACTCGGTTTGAGGAGCTCAAAATGAGTGAGGAAGAGTCTTTTGACTCTTTTTATGGGAAGCTAAATGAGGTGGTGGTCAGTAAGTTCAACTTGGGGAGAAAACGGAGGACTCAAAGATTGTAAGGAAGATCCTTCGATCATTGCCGGAAAGTTTTCGTGCGAAAGTGACAAAGAATTGAAGAGAGTAAGGACCTTGATGACATCAAAGTACAGAACTGGTTGGTTGGTTCTCTGCAGACTTATAAGATGTCATTTTGCCAAATCAACGGAAGAGTAAATCTCTTGCTCTAAAGACCATTAATGAGAAGGTGGAAGATCAAGACTCATCGGGAGAAGATGTGGTTGACAAAGATGTAGCTTACCTTGTCAAAAATTTGAGAAAGTTCTTGAAATTCAAAAATAATGGCAAATTTGATGATAAAAGAAAATTCCAAAGTTCGGAAGGGAGAAGAGGGATTTCAAAAAGAAAGATGTAAAAGAATCCCAACCCACACAAGGTGTCACTTGTTTCGAATGTAACGGGCATGGACACTTTAAGAAGGAATGTCCGAATTATTTGAAATCGAAAGGTAAAGTGTATGCCACGACCTTGAGTGACTTGGATTCGTCGACTCGAAATCAAGAAGAGAGCTGTGATGGAGAGGGGAACTATTCAGCTTTTATGACTATTGCTCATGTTGAGTCTTCGGATGAGTTAAATCTGCTTGTACGAGACCTTGGAGAACATAGTGATGATGAATCACTAGGAATTGTTGAAGAATCGAATCTTTGAAGAAGATGAAAGCACAAAGAAATCTTCAAGAGAATTATAACTCACTCTTGGAGAAGTCGGGTGAGTACACAAGGGTGGCCAAGGCTGCTGTGAGAAAAATGAAGAAGGCCGAGGAGGACTACAAAAGTCTCCTAATCCGATATAGGGAGGCCAAATGTGAGATTGAAACACTGAATGGTGAGTTGTCCGAAGTTTACACAAAAGTGAGATTTCTTGAGAATGAGGTTGTGCAAGCGAATGCTAAAATAGAGAGGGTCACCACCAAGAAGCTAGATGATGTTATATCATCTCAAAAGAGCTTTTCGAGACAAATCCGGATCGGGATATACCGGGAGGAAGTAGTTCATCCGGAAATATCACTAAAGAAGTAAAGTTTGTAAAGGCCAAAGATCCGATTGTAGGCGACCTTGCGATAAGAAGCTCGAGGTGGAGGAGAAGAAGAATGTCTTGAACCAACGGATGTTGAATCCCCGTGTCGATCTGTGGGTAGGTCTCAATCTCGTGCCAAGTCACGTCCACGACCACAAAGAGGTCCTAGAGGAACTTATGTGTGCCATTATTGCGGACTTCAAGGGCATACTCTACCAAATTGCCAAAAGTCGAGAGCAAAGAACAATGCAACTCCTCAAAGGTCGGGAGGACCCATAAATGACAGGAGAACTTGGGCGGGTGATCAATCTAGAGATCAAAATGGAGATCCCGGAATGATGAACGTGATGAAGATGATTGGTGTATTCACCAACTGCTTGGAAAGCTTCTCACGAAGGTTTGAAAGTCCTAACTCCCGTACCCAATCTTATAAGGAAATCACCCCAAACGCAAGTGACGTGTGGGTGAAAAAGGGTACTCATGCATAAGCATTACAACATGTCTATGCATTAATACTTCCTATGCTTTGTGACAATGTTTGTTTGTTTTGCTTGCTGTTTTTTTTTTGATGTTGGTTGTTTGCTTATCTTCTTGTGAATATTTTTTATCTTTTTGTTTCTTGTGTCAAAAATTCAAAAATCACATAAAAATTAGAAAATCAAAAAGCTTGATTGACTTTGTTGAGTTTTGTCTCAAATCTTGTTTTGTCTTGTACCTTTGTGCTAATGGCTTTGTGCATTTTCGAGCATTACTTGTTTTTCATGCACCTATATCACTGTAGGAAAAATCTTGAAATCTATGTGATTGTTGTAAATAGATCTTCAAACTTGTCATGAATGATTAGTGAATGGTTATGTTGATCTTGAGACATGCATAGACTTGTGTCTATATATCTTCCCACTCTTTATTTTTGTTTTGCTAAAAAGAGCTCACAAAATGTAAATCTCCAAATGAAAAAGATATTGAGCTGCAAAAGCACATCGCACATTCTAGTATTCGACTAGGAAAAAGGGTAAGCGACCTTATGTGAAAGTGAATGTTTATTCAAAAAGCCAAAGGCTTGTTTATTAAAGTGAAATGTCAAATATCACACTCACAATGAGAGGTGATTGTCATCAAAAGATCAAAAGATCAAATGTTATGATTAAAAGTGGAGTCAAATGATAAACTCCAAGTTATGTTATCAAGTTGTGTGGGAGGTCATATATACATATTTCTATAATTGAGATGGGTCACATGATCTAGTGCTAATTGTGTATGCCTTGGTTGAATTGATCATTGAAGCTTCACATTAGACGAAGGACTATCTCATTGTTGATATCCACACACAACACACAAGTTTATGTTCAATAAATGCCTTATTCATTTGTGTGATTGTACTTGATGAAATGTGTTTTCACATGCTCAATCTTTGTTAATTCAAGCACAAAAAGATTTTTGAGCGTTTTAGGTGCTTTTGGAAAGTATTTTGTTTGAAGAACCTGAAAATTTCAAAAATCTTGTTTTGCCCTCTTTTGGCGGCTCGATCGCGGGTGTGTCAAGTCGCGAGCCTCAGTCGCATCTTCGCTGGTCATTTTTGACGACTTGTTCGCAAGTGGAAGGTCCAGTCGCGAGGTTCACTCAGAGATTTTCGCGGCTCACTCGCGACTCACTCGCGGGTAGACCTTCCAATCGCGAAAAACACTTAGAAAAATTTTCAAATTTTTGGTCTTGAGTGCTTTGGCGGCTTGAGTGGCGATCGTGTGGCGACTCAATCAAGTCGCGAAAAATCGTGTGTTTGGCGAAAACAGGAGCAGTTTTTAAACCTTTTTTTCAGTTTTCCTCGAACTTTTGTGACTGTTCATCTTCTCTCTAAACTTTCTCCCTCCCAAACACTCCGTGCTCCCATTTCCAATCTCCATTGTTGCATTTTAGTAGCTCAAAATCTTCAAGTCACGGTATGGGTTTTCGTTTTGCACTCTTTTCTACTTGATTTTGTGCTTTTCCCTTTGATTTTTCGCATATGTTTGTGTTTTAGAAATGGGTTTGGGTTTGAATTTTGCTCCTTGTTCATGCTTAGCTTGCGAATCTGCTTTGCTAGTATTTGATTTGATCTTAGTTGTTTCCTTATTGCTCTTCATCCTGTGCTTAGCTAAGTGTTTATTTTATTTTATCCGAACTTTGAGCCGTTGAGTTGTTGCAATTTGTTCCTTTTGAGGTCATGAGTTTTACTGTGCTTAATATGCATGTTCTATTGTGTTAATCTTTGAGAGCTTCTATTAGTCTCTAAATACGATTGTGTGTCATATCCATTTTTTCCACTATATGTCTCAATGACATATATCCGCCTTTAGGATAGTTTCTCCATGTTGTTCATGTGCTTTCTATCTTAGGCTTGGGTTATCCATGTGATTGATCTAAGTAGCTTATTGTTTAAGTGTTCGAGCTCATTTGAATGGTTGATATCTCTTTGTTAATTACATGGTAATCGACTAGTTCTCGCACATATCTTGTTCTATCTTTGTTGTGGCCTTTTCTCGATTGTTCACGCATGGCTCCCTCACCTCGGAAAGAAGAAATCTACTGCAAAGAAGGCCGACAAAAGATTAAAAATGGATTCTAAACTGTTTAGGTCATTCATCACTTTGAGAGATACAAGGATAACTTCTTGCATGCAGGAATTATTCAAGAAAGATTTGTAGATTTGGAGGACTTAAGACAAACCTTTATCCCAAATGTTTTTGAAGGAAGAGGATGGGAAAAGCTTCTAAGTGATTTCCCTTTGGTATGTGAACCCTTGATTAGGGAATTTTACTTAAATGTTTGTTATAAAGGAGAATGAGTTAAATTCTTTGGGTTAGAGGTAAAGAATTCATTTTGGATGCACATGTCATAGATGATGTACTAGGGATTGAAGGTTTAGATGATGAGGAATTTATCAATTACAAGGATAGGAGTGTTTCTATTGAAACAGTTCAACAAAGGATAGGGGGCGAGAGAGAAGGAATGTTTGAATACCACTTTGCGTTTCTAGTGGACATGAGGTGTCTAACAATAATCATGATGTTTAACCTCTATCCCATTAAGAAATTGACTACAATCAATTGTGCTAGAGCAGTTTTTTCTGATGGATCTCAAAGAAAAGAAGTTCATAGATATCGGTTCCCACATATTTGACATCATTGTGGATGAGACAAGAACAACCTTTAGGCCAAAACTGATCTTTCCCAGTTTGCTAATGAGGATATTTAGAAGGAAGGGTGTTCCAATCCCTCAAGACATCAGCCACATGTCCACACTCTCTGCAATTAACAAGCTAACCTGCAAAAGAATAAGTGTTAGGCTTCCGGGAGAAGAAGATGAAGGTGATGAAGGAGAGGGTGTCCCAATGGAGACCAAGCGAGAGGCGGCGGGGGCATGCATCAACCTCAACACCCGGGAGGAGTAGCAAAAGGTCTAGAGCATCAACTTCTTCAGATATACCTCTAGATGCTTTCCAAATCATTCTGGAACGACTTGATGGGATCGAGAGAAATCCAGGTGAGCACTCGACGGCGAGAATGAGAGCCATGCGGGACCGGATAGATGTCTTGTCTGCAAAACTTGACAACTTCACCAATCAGCCTGAATAGTGACCCTTTGGCCATTCCCGACAAAAAGGGGGAGTGATAGGCATAATCAAAGGGGGAGGATATTACCCTAAAGGGGAGTGTCATTATCTAAGGGGGAGTGTCTTTACATTCTTCTTCAAGTTTCAATTTTCTTTTTAAGTTTGATATATTGTGTTTTGTAAACTGTTATTCAGGATGTTTTGTGTTTGTACCCATTTGCTTTTGTAAGCTTTTAGGGTTATTGTTTTATGCATAGTTTGTAGGCTTTATGGTATGTACTTTGCTTTATGCAGCCTTTATGCTATGTTGAAATCGATTTTTAATCTAAATGTTCTGCATTTTGGTTTATGTCTTTGTCACTCTTGTGCCCTTGTAGGATTGTTCCTAGATGCATATGCCTTGTGTGGTATGCATTGGTTGAGTGTTGAGCATACAAGTGTCTTGCCTTGTGCTTGTTATCTTGTATGTCCTTGTGTTCATTCCAAGTGTGAATGAACACCGTGATCACTACCTCGTGGTGGTCACTTGGTTGATCAAGCCATGGTTTGTATCTTACTCCATCTTTGCTTGATCACATTCTGCCTGTTTCATATGCATTTATAATTTTCTGCTTACAATGATCATGGTGTATTGTTGTGTTTCAGGAGTATTATGTTCATATGATTCAAGTGCTTCACAACTTCTAGAGTTAGGTGTGAGTGAGTTTTGTTCAACTGTTCCCAACTCACATGTTAAGTCTAGAGTCTGTTTTTAGGGTTTTGTCACGGAATAGCCAAAGGGGAGATTGTAAGGTTGAATTTATTCAACCATCTAATTGGCTTTATTCCGTGCCAAATTTGCTTGTAATTCACTTTTAGTAACCCCGTATTTAGGTGGGTTTGTTGTAAGGGTAGTGAGTGAGATAGAGTGAAGATTGCTCGGGAGTGTGCAAGAAAACAGAGTCGCGGTTGGGACTTGCGGGTGGACTCGCGGCTGCAAGCCGCTGAAGCCGCACACGTGCCAAGCATCTTTGGAAGATGAACAGTCATGCTAGCTGGAGCACTACAGAAAAAAAAACAGAAAATCGGCCATACGGTTAACTCGCGATTGGATCTCGCGACTTAGTCAAGCCGCGAGGTCAAGCCGCAAGCCACCCCCGTTTTGTAAAACCCGACGTTTAGCATTCCTCTCCCACTCCAATATAAATACCCCTTTTTACCCACGATTGAAAGAGAGCTTCTAGAGAGAATTTTGAGAGAGAAACCCTAAAGAAAAACCAGATTGTTTCACCCACAATCTCTACCTTAGAGTCTCTTCAAATTTCTCAACTCTCTTCCTCTCCATTGTCAAATCCTTGAGAGGCATTATACCAAACCTGGTTCTCACCATCATCATCACCGTGAGACAGTTGTTTGGAGTTAAGGGAAGCGATTAGGAAGGAGCCAATATTCATTGGTTGATGCTACGGTCTAGTAGCGGAATCCGGGAAGTTAGAAAAGAAAAAGGTTCGGCGTAACCTCGTTGGAGCAAGAAGCTTGGAGGGCTTAGGTGCACTGGGTAGATTAGGCTTGGAGGGTCTATTGCTGTCCCATGTATCCCAACTGTATTTTCTAGTGGATTGATTACCGCTTGGAGGGCGGCGGAGAGGTTTTTCGCCGAGGACTTCGGTTTCCTCTTCGATAACACATCGCGTGTTGTCTTTGTGTTTGCATCTTCCTTCCTCTCTATCTTTGTCTTTATATTATCTGCTGTGATTTTATTTTGTTATGGCTTAGATAGTATTTAACCAATTTCGTATTATAGCATGTGTTAAGTTTCCGCACACTAGTTGTTTGACATATTGCTTGAATTGGTTAAGTTGTTTTTGGGGGTCTAAACGTTCAAAGGTGTTTTGTACACGTTTTTTAACTTTCAACTGCCTTTTCCTCTCTTCATATTTCTCACTTTCATCTCTCCCTCCACCTCGGCTGCCTAGAAATTCATCTTCCCCACACCAAACGATGTGGTACTTTCCAACAACCTAGACTCCTTTAAATCTTGATCACACCACCTGGGCGAAGTAGCTTTGCAGTATATGTACTACAATTGGGAAAATTGAAAAAGAAGTGATCTTATTTATTATATTTTTCCCCGTGGATTTGGATTCGAAAGAAATACTCTTAATATAACCCTGTGCAAATTTATAAATTGGGGTATCTCTCTACGGGCAATGGTTTCCAATGTAATTTTGTGGAAAATTCTGTTTGAATAACTTGCAATTGATTCCACGGAAGGCAACATCATCTTGCTAAATAAACCCATAGCCCCAAATCTATAACCCATAATCCTGTTACACTGACCAGACCAATTAACAACAAATTGTTAAGAGTTTATAAAAATAAAAAATAAAAAACTAATTGGTAGTGAAGATTTGATTTTTCAATAAAAGCCCTGCTAATTTTCTTCTTTTGTAGCTCTTCATCTTTCGTTCCTCTCCAAACCTAAATCCATGTCGTCCTTGATATCTTTGCCACCGACCACCACCGTCACAAACATCATTGGAGATACTTTTGAGACTAAAAAAGAATGAAAGAAAGATTAAGTTTTGCTGCTAGAAATATCGTGTCTTTTGGTGTGGGGAAGGGGATGAAGAATTTATGGGCAGCGAAGGTATAAGAAGAGATGAAAGTGAGAAGTGAGAAGAGAGGAAAGAGGCCATGATTGATTTAGGAGAGAGAAGGTGAAAGAGGTCAAATGAGTAACGGAGAGAATAGTTAATCTTGACAATTTTTCTAAAGTGGATCTGACCTGCATTTTTAGTTGATGTGGCTGTGCCAGGTCACCTTCAACTAATGCCAATTATGCAATTTGTTTGCCACATTAACATTTTCTGTTAATGAATTAATAGCAATGATCAAATTAATTGTAAATTGAAAATAACAAACACTAAATTGATTGTTACCAAAATGAAGGGAAAAAAATTGATTGTGACCTTAAAACATAGGGACCCAAGTAGTGTTTTTGCCATTGATTTATTGAAATCACTGTAGAAAGGAAAAATTTCCGACCTATCACAAGTCGACACATCATACTACCAAGTCCACAAAATACAACCAATTACATAGCGCCACATACTGTTGCTAGGTTTTGCTATCACTACTCGAAAACCAATAGAAATTTGCCAAGTGTCATGCAAAAACCAATCACACATCGATGACGTGTAAGCGATATCATAAGCAGATCCAAAGACGTGTAAGCGATGACATATACAATCCAATGCGTGTAAGCAATGACATAAGCGGACCAATCAGACCGTGACATGTGTCACCAATTAGACTCCGCCATGTGTCGCTTATCGACCCCCAAACTCCTACAAATAGCAGTCCTCCTAAGGCATTTGAAGGAGGGACCAAGAGATCTTGGGAGGAGAGACCAAGCCATCTAAAGCACAAGCAACATCAAAGAAGATTCTCGAAATCTTGAAACTCGCTAGAATCAAGCCCTGAAGCCTCCAGCAACTTCAAGAACTTCAACCTCAAATGCAAGGAACATTTAAAGCAGAATCATCTAAACTAGTTGCCTATATCTCAAAGGTCACTAAAATCAAGCTCAAAAGCCTCCAGAAACCTCAACAAACCATAAATCAATGAAACTCTACTGATTCAAGCCTCCAAAGCGCCGAAGAACTTCCACCACAAACCTTCAAATACAAAGAACATTCGAAGAGGAATCATTCAAATCATATTCCTAAATCTCAAAGTTTCTTTGGAATCAAGCTCAATAGCCTCCAAAAACCTCAACAAACCATAAATCAATGAAGCTCTACCGATTCAAACCACTAAAGCCCCCGAAGAACTTCCACCACAAACCTTCGAAGACGAAGAACACACGAAGAACATGAAGAACGTGAAGAACAAAGGATTTCTAACAAGCTCATAGCCACAGATTCATTGTAATTCTGCTTCAAAGATCTTCGATCCATTCTTCAACCAAATTGAAGTATATTTGGTGTTCAAATCAAAATCAAATTACCATAATCCCAATCAACAAATCTTTGAAGGAGATCGAATCGGAGGATCACTCTTTTGTAATCATAGAGAATTGTACCACACATTCATCAATACAAATTTACATTTGTGAAACTATTTTACTTGTTCGACTCATTTCAAACCAAGATATTTAGTCGTCCAAAAATTCTCGCACATCCGGTGGGACCGTTCTACCTTTCATCTCATTCTCCTCCAAAGAAAGAAATCATCATCATCTTGCTACCAACTTCAATGGCCTTTAGCAAGAATATTCAAGCTTCAACAAAAACAACTTCAACTAAACTTGGTACAGCTACAACCAACAACTGCATTGGTGTAATCAATTGTAGCCAACCCAAAGCAAACAATCAACTTCAATCTCAATCAACCAAGGAAGCCAAGGTTCAAACAATCATCTCCTTAGACCTTCTTACAAGAAACGAGGTCATCAACAAGGACATCTCCACCTTGGAACACCTTAAGTATGGGGGCAAATCCCCTTCTTCCTTCATAAGAAGTTAGTCGCACGATTTCTCTCCCACCGAAGGGAACCCAAAAAAATGAGATTTCATGTGCTCACTTCAATTCACTTCCTTCTCCATCATCTTGGGAAGTTGTGTCAATCATGATGACTAACAGCTCTACCATGGAAGAAAAGATGGTTGAAATAGAGCAAAGGGTCATCCTTCTCACAAAAGCACTTGAAAATAAGGACCTCCAAATCACAACTCTAATGAATAAACTCGAAATACAAGATCTTGGCAAATCAAGCCATGATCCTAAGTTCCCATTTGGCTTCACTTCTACAAAGGATTACAAAGGGAAAGAAAATCAAGACACTCCTCTCTGGGAACAATCTACTTGATTTGCTTCGTTATTAGTTCAACAATTGCAAGACATAATAACAAATACCATCAGAGCACAATATAGAGGTTCTTCTACAAGTTCTCTCACATATTCAAAAACCTATACAAAGCGCATCAACAACATGAGAATGCCAAATGGGTATCAACCCCCTAAGTTCTTGCAGTTTGATGGCAAAGGAAATCCTAATCAACACATTACTCACTTTTTAGAAACTTGTGAGAATGCGGGGACTCAAGGAGGCCTCCTTGTAAAGCAATTTGTCCGTTCACTCAAGGAAAATGCCTTTGATTGGTATACAGACTTAGAACCTACATCAATCGATAGTTAGGAACAACTTGAAAGAGAGTTTCTTGACCGATTCTATAGCACGCATTGCATGGTGAGCATGATGGAGCTTTCTAATAACAAGCAATGGGAAAATGAGCCGATGGTCAATTATATCAATCGATGGCGTTCTTTGAGTTTAGATTGCAAGGATAGACTCTATGAAATATCTGCTATAGAGATGTGCATCCAAGGCATGCATTGGGAACTTCTTTACCCCCTTCAAGGGATAAAGCCCCGAACATTTGAAGAGTTAGCAACTCGTGCGCATGACATGGAGTTGAGCATTGTTAGCCATGGAAGTACAAACTTTCCCATTCATGACGAAAGGAGAAAGGAAGTAAGGAGGAATGACAGGAATGCAAAAGCCAATCTTAAAGACCAGTGGTTTGTTAACACCGCCGTAGTTAAGGTTCCAAGAAGAGGAGCGAAGGCAAATGAAAAACCGCTTGAAGGATGGCAAAAGAATGAAGTGTGTCGTCTGACTTTTAAGGAATGTGAGCAAAAAGTATACTAGTTCCCTAATGAAGATGTGCCAAACATCTTAGAACAACTATTGTTATTGAAGGCGATTGAAATGCCAGAATGCAAGCGACCGGAAGACATAGGGAAAGTTGATAACCCTAACTACTGCAAATATCATCTCATCATTGGCAACCTAATCCAAAAATGCTTTGTCTTCAAAGAACAAATCAGGAAGCTTGCCAAAGAAAACAAGATTGATCTAGACTTTGATGAAGTTGTTGGGTCAAACCATGTGATTGTTGCTTGTGATGTACTTTCAACTCTCAAGAAGGGGGCAAACATCAATAAAGCTTACAAATTGATTGACAATGATGGCATAAGGATCGGCCCCATCAATGGGAAGTTCCTTAAACACTTCTATGCTTGAAAATCAAGGATTGCTCCTCGGTAAGAGCTTAAACTACCCACTATAGCGCTGCTAGGGTACATGATGTCTTTCCATTACCTTTGAAAGCGTACCAATAAAGAGAAATTAATCCCACTCTATGCCACCATTTGCGAGTGTGGCATAATGGTAGGATGCCTTTCTTACCCTTGAGGCCGAGGTCTTGAGTTCGATTAGTGGTGATACCCACTATTGCACAATTGGTACCCATGAAGTGCTGTGGGGCATGGGGCGAGGATTACACACGTGAGCCCTCCTCTTTTGAAAAAAAAAAAAAAAAACAAAAAAAAAACAAAAACAAAATAAAATCACCAAAAAAAAATGATCCAAAAAAAAAATCATTAAAAAAAAAAATCTTTTGAACTATGTAATGACTTGATCCTTCTCCGTGATACGTAGGTAGCTTAGTACTTTTCACCAAGTTCGATTACATGAAAAAAGGGAATTGCCTGTCGAGATTGAAGAGTTTCTCCATAGGCCATCAACATGCTTTCAAGATCCCTTTAATTGATAGGTGTTGCTTAGGATCGATCAATTGCTCAATACATGATGCTTAAAGATCATTGTGGTAGAAAATGACAATTACCAAAGAATTGGTGTTACTCAACTTTCCTTGAACTAATGATAAACATAAGTTAGTTCTTGGTTGTGGAGTAAAATAAAATCTTCAACCTCTTTTGCAAAGAATGAAGTCTGCATGACATTGCCCCTCTTCTCTGGACATCCTCCCACGTCTCTAAAGTATGCTTTGCATCACTTATCTCCTGGAGGCATCTTCTTGTACCTTTTAAGTCTAGGCTACATTGTCTCTCTTCTAAGTTGTGCCACTTCACAACTCTAAAATTTGAACCACATCATCTCCCTTTTGAGTGGTGCCATTTCACATCATATCTCTGAAATCTAGACATTGTCACCTTCCTCCAACATCCGAAGTTGGTGTTGTATCATCTCTCCTCTAAGGGCATGTTCGTGCAATGTCAAAGTCTTGGTGGCATTCTTCTTACATCCTCAGAGTCTTGATGAGAGCTCCTTGCATCTTCAAAGTCTTGTTGGCATCTCTAAAATCTTGATGTCTGGTTATAGTGCTATGTACCTTCGATGTCCGAGCTATGTTGCCTCAGAAAATTGGTGCTAATGCAACTCCATTATAAAGGCCAATGTTGGTACGACTTGATTGCAAATGAAGTGTTGACGCGATGTCATGACAAAGCTGAATATTGCCATGGCTTCGATGCAAATAAATTGTTAACATGGCTCCATGGCAAAGATGAATGTTGGCGTGGCTTAAGTGTAAATAAAGTGTTGATGTGGCTTCATGTTGAAAAGGCTTCTTTAAAAAAGACAAGTGCAAATATTGCTTGATGAGACAAAGTAATGGTGATGCTTCAATGCAAATGCAAGAGTTGGCATAGCTTCATGACAAAGATAAGTGGTGACACAACTTCGACGCAAAGAAAGATATGGATGCAACCTCAATGCAAATGCAAACTTTGCATGGCTTCATGATAAGAACAATTGGTATGGTTACGTTGCAAAGACAAGTGTGGAACACCTTTATACAAAAACCAGTGCTAGCATAGTTCCATTGCAACGACCGATGCTAGTATTACTTAATTGCCAAGACAAAGGCCATTACAACTTTAAAGTCAAGTACTAGTAATAGCATCATTGTATCATGAACACCGGCGATAGCATTGTTGCCTAGCTGATTATCCTTATGGAAACGTCATTGCAAAGACGAATATCACTAAAAGATTGTTGTTGCAGGAAAAGAATGTGACGACATGAAGGCATACATCATTGCAAGAACGTTGCTATGCAAAGCCACCAAATGAAAGCAAACACTTCTATGAGAACGTCGGTGTAAATTTTGATGTCAAAAACCCGAAGATCAAGGAGACTGTGCTGCATAACAAAAACAAACAACAACAAAGAACTTGTCAAAAGAAAATCTCATTGCACGACAAAACCACAAAAAAAAAAAAAAAGGGTCAACAAAGAGAGAATGTTTCAATTTTTATCTTTAGCCAACAAGTACAAAGAAATGAGAAGCATGAAAAAAAAAAAAAAAAAAAAAATTGAAAGCTGGAGAAGAAGACTCAAGGCTAAGAATGCCTAAATGAAAGAAGCCAATCTCACGTCTTATATAGAGAACTTCTGCTAAGCTAGAAGCCAAGAAAAATAAAGGGGGCAGATATGGTTCTACCAATCAACCAAAGAAAAAAATGGTGTTCACATGAAAATAGCGAAAGCTTAAAGTCAGATTTTCCAAACTCAAATGCACTCAAAATCAAAAAAGTCCGCACCAAATTTTGAAGATAAGAAAAGGTGGTTAATGCAAGACAGAAAGGTTAGAAGACTCATTACCAACCTCACGACCCACAAGTTTAAATATAGGCACGACTTTGTCGAATAGCCACCACAAAAGTAGATGAGAAGGCCATAAGTGACCTGTGGCTTTCTCACTCAAGTTTGTTCAAATATAGGCATAATTTCAGGAAACTAAGCATACTAGTCAACCTAGCGCACAAAGATCTACGATGCCCAGGAAAATCAACCTCAAAAAGCCAGCCACGCGTTGCCACGAGCATCAAAGATCATGGCATCCTCCTTCACTTTTGTGCAAATCGGGCCACGGATTAAGAAAATAGGAACCACCATCGATCCAGTGGGCCCCGATCTACAAAACCTAAAAATTCTAGGCCCAAACAATCCTCCACGCCCCACTTGAAGCTTTGAAGTGTCGTGCCTCTCTATCCACACGCTTCCACGCACCACCTTGGGTTCATACGGGCTTACACGCCTCCACACGCGTCACACGTGCTAGACGCTAAGTCCGACATCACTTCCCACTTCGGTTTGACTCGGTTTATTGGACTCGACCCAAAACTGTGACTCAATCAATTGCTGCAAAAAAAAAAAAAAAAAAAAAAAAAAAAAAAAAAAAAAAAAAAAAAAAAAAAAAAACTTTGACCAAGTTGGACTTTGACTTTGACCCAAAAGTCAAAATTTTCAAAACGGACCTATCCCACTCAGTTTTTTGAGCACATTCTGATTTTGGGATCCATTTCTTCATCTAAGACTCAAAAATTGTGCAAACAGTCCAACTTCCCGAAAGTTGACTTTTGCATAAATCTTTACCGAAAGTCAAAACTTACAAAAAGGACTGTCCCACTTAGTTTTTTGAGTACATTCCAATTCTGGGATCTGTTTCTTCATTTGAGACTCAGAGATTGTGCAAACGGTCTAATTTCTTGAAAGTTGACTTTTTCATAAATCTTGACCAAAAGTCAAAATTTTCAAAAAGGACCTGTCTTGCTCGGTTTTTCGCATATATTCCAAATTTGGGGTCTATTTCTTCATTTGAGAATCCAAAATTGTTCAAATGGTGTGATTCTACAACGATTGTCTTTAATGTAAACTTTGACCAAGAATCAAGATTTTCGAGCAAAGCTTGTCCCACTTAGGTTTTCGTGAAGATTCGATTACGGAAGTTGCTTATTTGTTCGGGACTTGGGAATAACCAATCTAACCCACATCTCTCGAAATCTTGAAGGTGTCCAAAACTTAAGCTCCCAAGATCAAATTTTGAGATTCATCCATTTAGTTTGGATCCCCTCGGGGTTATCCTCTAGACTTCATCAAGACTTCCCTTTTAAAGAACAGATGAACTCTCACAAGGGTGTCTTAAAATTGAAATTACGTTGGGTCACTACTTCAATCTACCATTCCCCTTTCAGTGTAAAACATTCCTATCCACCATTCTCACCAAAAATTCTCATCTGCCATTCTCAACTACCCATCTATCATTCCTCATCTCTCCTCTAAAAATAGAAGGGTCGGATTCATCGAAATCTCATCAAGAAAAGCACACTGAATCATGAAATGAAGATTTGCTTCTTTCAAAATTTCAAGTCCTTCTTCTCACAACCATTTCTCACTATGGCCTCATTCTCAACACCTAGCAACCAATATTGCTTTAAAATCAGTTTGAAATCAACCCTCTCATGGTTTAGTAGAAACCCTCTTCACAACATCATTGTAGTTTTGAGATCCAAACAAATTTTGTTTCTCCACTTAACAACCACATTTGTCCATAAAATTACTCATAACAAGGCTGGTATTGTCGTTCCATGCTTTGTCGAACTTGGTTGGCCAGGAAATCTAAGTCCAGCAAAGACACTTGTTCCTAAGCTCAAGGATCCTGTAGTCTTTCTCCAATTGCTTGGTCTTCCAAAGAAAAGCGGTTTAGAACAAACAGCAACTTGGCTGGTTTCTAAGACTAGAATCACAAGTTAACTCCATCTTTCATTTTTCTGTACTTTTCCAACAAGTAGCAGTAGGTGAAGGTGGTAAAAGGTGTTGGGGTATCCTACAAATTTTCTCCCATCCAATACTTGAAACAACCTCCAAGGCACCAGCTCATCAGAAATCAGCCTTTGGTGCCGGTATATGGTCACCAAAACCTTATTCCGTGTCCCCACTAGTGTGGTACCCAAAGGTCATCGTTGCTGGTACCTTAAAACACACTTTCTAGAATTACCTTAGCTTAACCTTTGTTGAAATGATTCAATCTTGCAAATACATACAACTTCTTGCAAATAACTTTCAGCCTCATCAACCTACTTCAAATACCATGGAACACTCTTTTGAAATTACTTCAACTTAACCTCTGTTGAGAAGGTCGATCATGCAAGTACATTCAAATACTCGCAGACCCCTTTTCGATCTCATCAAAGCCTTTTATACGGGTGGGTCTACTCTTGAAAAATTATCTCATTCTCCCGAAAGCTTCACCACCTTCAACTACTTCACTTGAAGAGTCAAGTATAAAAATCCATTTTCGAAACTCATTCCCGCACCACACTCCGAAACTATGTGCATGAAAGAGTCTAGAGGGGGCATTTGTAGAGAGTGAAAATTTTTGACCTATCACAAGCTAACACATCATACTACTAAGTCCACAAAATATAGCCAATTACAAAATGCCACGTCTCGCTGCTAGGTTTTGCTATTAGTACTCAAAAACCAACATAAATTTGTCAAGTGTCATGCAAAAACAAATCACACATTAGCACGTGTAAGCGATGACATAAGTAGTCCAGCACGTGTAAGCGATGACATATGCAATCCAATGCATGTAAACGATGACATAAGCGAACCAATCAGTTTGTGATATGTGTCACCAATCGGACTACGCCACGTGTCGCTTACCCACCCCTAAACTCCAATAAATAGAAGCCTTCCTAAGGCATTTGAAGGAGGGATCAAGAGATCTTGGGAGGAGAGACTAAGCCATCTAGAACACAAGCAGCATTAAAGAAGATTCAAGAAATGCGAAGCTCTCACGGAATCTAGCCACGAAGCCTCCAGCAACTTCAAGAACTTCGACCTCAAATGCAAGGAACATACAAAGCATAATCATCTAAACTACTTGCCTAGATCTCAAAGGTCATTGGAATCAAGCTCAAAAGCCTCCACAAACCTAAACAAACCACAAATCAGCGAAGCTCTATGGATTCAAGCCTCCAAAGCCTTGAAGAACTTCCACCATAAACCTCCAAATACAAAGAACATTCGAAGAGGAATCATCCAAATCATATTCTTAGATCTCAAAGTTCACCGGAATCAAGCTCAAAAGCCTCCGAAAACCTCAACAAACCATAAATCAATGAAGCTCTATGGATTCAAGTCTCTAAAGCCCTGAAGAACTTCCACCACAAACCTTCGAAGATGAAGAATACACGAAGAACACGAAGAATGTGAAGAACAAAGGATTTCTAACAAGCTCATAGCTAGAGATTCATTGTAATTCTGTTTCAAAGATCTTCGATCAATTCTTCAGCCAAATTGAAGTATATTTGGTGTTCAAATCAAAATCAAATTACCTCAATCCCAATCAACAAATCTTTCAAGGAGATCGAATCGGAGGATCACTCTTTTGTAATCACAAAAAATTGTACCACACATTCATCAATACAAATTTGCATTTGTGAAACTATTTTACTTGTTTGACTTATTTCAAACTAAGAAATTTAGTCGTCCACAATCACATTAGCTCAAAGAAGTTCAAGTTTTTTTTTTTTTTTTTTTGACCATTATACTAGAGTTGTACTACTGGAACGACGATGTGATAACATTTGATTATAGAAAAAAATGTTATGATTAAAGAAAAGAGTTTTTTTTTTTTTGAGAGAGAGAGAGAGAGAGAGGGTTGGAGTACCGAAATTGCTCTAAGGTTTCATTTCAATGCTAGTAATCAATTTTTCATGCCTTTAATTGTAATATAGAGATGGGCTTAGAACTTGGCCCATTAGATGTTTATTTGTAATAGAGAAGGTCAATTCCACGCTCTTCTTCCAAACGCAGTCCAACTAGCATATGGTAGAGATGGCCAACACAAAAATTTTTACAAAATATTTCGCAAATGTTGACGTCATTAAGTTTTTAATGATCGATAATAAAGTAACATCAATAATAGGTCTAAATAAGGACCAATAATGATAGGGCAAAAATGAATTGACCCCTTGTGATGAATTAATTGATTAATTAACCAAGTTTATTAATTAATCAAATTAACATACAAATGCGTGGTAGTACAAAAAATCACCAATTAAACTAAGTATGCAGCAGAAAATAAATTGACATGGTGATTTGTTTGCGAATAGGAAAAAACCAACACAAAAAAAACCCTACCGAGTGATTTTAAGGTCACCACTCCTAAAATTCCACTATTATCACAATAAGCGGTTACAAATAAAGAAATCTCAGTACCTTATATCAACCTACAGTTGAATCCTTACCCCAATATCCAATTGGACTTGTTCTGTAGTGACAATTTCTTCTTTCAATGCACGGCTCCCAGTACATAACTAACCAATTGCGCGGATCCCAATACGCGACTTGAGTCACCAACTAGAGAAAATTGTTAGCTACAAAGTTCTTCATTTCATCGCATAATGAAGATCTAGAAGATGCTTGGTCACAGAATCCTACAATGCACAAACACAACAACTTCTACACAAGAATGATGAACTAAGGAAAATTCTGTTTCCGGTCATAATTTGCTTAAACAAACTTTGCTCAACACTTGTGCAACTTGTGTCACCTTTGACGACCCTTAAAATAATCGCTTTATATGTCTAAGGTTGTGAGAAAAGAAAGCCCAAACACATAATCACGAATTAGAATCAAAACAAAACTGAAATTTTGTTTTTTATAAACCTCTACTGATGCCTATCTGTTGAGCAACTGTCGAGCCACGAGGCTCGAACAGCAGCTTCTCAAGCTCGATGGATGCTAGCTATCGAGTTTTAATGAACTTGCACTTTTTAGTTTGAATCTTGGACAAACTTGCTTGGCTTTAACACTTGATCTTGAAACACAATTTCTTGAAGTATTAAATACATCCTAGATCTACCAAAATACAAGTAAAGTGCGTTTTGTCAAAAGATTAGCCAATTACATAAAATAGTGACATATGTTCCTAACAAGTGAATCACATATGTCCTAAAAATCTCCTCATTTGGCAATCCGTGAAAAAACCAAACAAACAAATGAGATATAAGAGAAGTCATAAATCACTCAACTCATATTCACTTGTTGAATACAATAAAATCTATCCTAATACAAACTCTTGAAAAACTTTGCAAGAAGAGAGTTTATGGTAAGTAGACTTTGACAACCTGTATTTCTAAAACACTTTAAACATAACTCATCAAGGCATCTTTGTGCGAAATAGAAATAATAGATTGCATACAAGTAATAAGAAGCATATGCATAAAGAGAGAAAAGAAACAACATATGTAAGGGCAGGTGAAAGAAACATACATCAACATATAAAGAATAAATGTATCTAAAATAGAGAAAAGAAAAAGATACAATTAATCCTCACTACATCCCTCAGATATCAACATTCCCCCGAAAAATAAATGTCCTATACTAACTCTCCCCCTAAGAATGATTACTCTCATATCCAAAACTACTCTCATTTTTTGTCACGAGTGACAAAGGGTAAAAGTGTCAAGTAAAGATCTCATCGGTAGAGCTAGCATCTCCATTATCATCATCCTCAACCTCAAAATTAGAAGCCATGCAAAAGGAGGTGGAGGAGAAGCCTCGGGAGCGAAGCCACCCATGATCACCTGCCGCCATGCAATACAAATTGACATGAACGTTCACCTGATACAACTTTGTAGAAAGTGTATCAAGGCAAGTATCCATACGCTGAAGCTACACCATGATGTCTCCAAGTAACACATTGCTCGTAGAAGAGGAGGGAGCGAATGTGGATGGAGCAGATCGAGATGGAGCCGAACGAAAGGGAGGAGTCGCTAACCCAGATCGCCTCGACCTAAACTACGCCTTGCTACGTTTAATGGTAGCGGTGTCTATGGCACACATATAAGAAAAATGGTTGGGCGCTGGAAAGAGAACAGAAGAGTGACGTAAGATCCTCATGATAGCCGAAGGAAAGATGAGCTTATCACGGGACGCTCGATCCTTATAGACATCTAGAATAGACAAAATAAAGTGGGAAGGAAAATCTATGGTAAGATGCTCAAGAAGGGACAATAAAAATTAAGCACAAGGCTCTGTGATCGAGTTATAGTGATAAAGAGGGTGAAGAACAAAAGTCATAACCATGTTAAAAAACCGAGGACCTTTTACAAAGTCTGAACAGTAAGTGAACCGACGTTCACCCCAATTAGAAGGGCACTCATAAAAAGAAGATTTGAGCTCATCTTTGGACACTGTCCTCGGACTCACAACCCGGGGTAGTCGAAATTCTACCCTCGGGACATGGAGCACCTCGGATACAATATCTGGTATGACCACTATGTGTGTACCTCGAACGTGAGTGTAAAAGAGAGATACTAAAAAATCAAATCCATGCATGTTGGAGTAAAACTCCTAGATCAGCATGGATGGACATGTGATCGGGGCGTCACACGGTGACTCCCAACCCCAACTATGAATGACATAGGGTAGGTCAATGTCGGGGAAGTCCGCCAAAATGACTCGGTGTTCAGAATAAATGCCTCCTTGAGAAAAGTTCTCTGAGAAAGCCTTTCGGGCATTCTCATCATGGAACCGGATATGAGAAGGAGTAGGATCGGAAGATGAAGATGCCCCAAAATGAAGAGGGTTCTGGGACGGAGAAGACTTACGTTTAGGTGCCATAGACACGACTAACATAAACGAAAAGAGAGGGGGAGAGAGAGAGACAATTAGAAAAGTCCCAAAACATTTCAAATATAACAAGTATAATGAAAAGTGAGTATGTATGCATGGGAAATGCATGAACATATGACATGCAATATAAAAAGCATCATGGGCTCAAATTTCAATCCAATCCTACCAGCACATAATCAATTTGCACACATTATAATGCGTGATAATACTGTTATAATTCTTATGTGATGCAATGTATGAGATTTTAAACTCATTTAATCAAAAACCCATCCCAAAATTTCAACAAAGACTCATCAATTTTGAAAAACCCCAAAATTTTTCAAAAACCCCAAAACCTATGTTTCAAAACATGAAATGCATGTAAATGAGAGAAAAGAAACTTATCAAGTGAAGAGAAAAACTTGAAAAAGCTTGAAAAACACTTGGGAATGAGGTTTGGAGTGAGAGAGAGTTTTGGGAGGTGAAAAGACAAGTCTGTCGAGAGAGAGAACAAGAAAAATGAGAGGGAAATCACGATTCGCGCTTAGATAGAAGCCTAGTAAATCTCAACAAATAGAGGTGTCGAGACAGGTGTCGAGCCAAGTGTCGAGCAAAAAGGCATTGACAAATGCAGCTATCAAGAATTTGTCAAGGGACAATTCAACAAAAGGCTAAAAGGAAGCTCGGTCGATCCACCAACTATCGAGAAGCTATCGAGGATCCAGAAGAAATCTCGATCGATCCACCTAACTGCCGAGAAGCTATCAAGATTGCGATAAGAGAAAGTTGAAAAGCTCGATAGATAGCTAGGTGTCGAGAAGCTATTGAGATTGCTTAAAAACAGTTTTTCAAGAAGGGAAAAACACAGATATGAAATGCAATCAAGCATGCAACTCAACCAAGGATCCAATCAACATTTTAAGTTCTCAAAATCATCTCTCAACAACAATTTGAATCACATAGATCCCAAAAACACACACACACATACACACTAAACAAGTCTAACCAATTTTATATTTCAAAAATAAGTCAAGACAGTTTAGTGAGCATACATTAACACATGCAAACCTTGTGATGGCCAAATCACATTGTACCTGCACATGTATCAAGAGTTGCAAAGAATATTGCGTGTTGTGTGTGGAAAACATCGCAAGATTGCAAATGTGTCAACATGTTATGATGATTTGAGATATGAGAAAATCACTTTAACTCACACACAATCATAACTATTTGATGGGGACTATCATCTTTGAGGTACATCCTATAACTCCCATATCTCCTAGAATACATGCTTGCAATCATATTTAAAGCATTTTGATCTTTTTGCTTTTTATTTTTCTTTGCATATTTTTCTTTTTAAGCAAATCATGCATGGGCATATAAGAGATAGAAAAGAAATACCCAATTATATTAAGCATTTGACATTCCAATTTTGCTATGCCGAAGCACACAAATGTCATTTATGATTGGCGGGCAAACATGGTGAGATGGTTATTTATGCCTTTTTCTTAGGATTTTCTAGTTCTTCCCATCAAAAAAGAGTGATACGAGTGTTAAGTACAAGAGATCACTTAACCTTGCTCATCACAAACACAAGCCACAAAGCTCACTTACTTAGTTGTGCATAAAGATGCTCATCTAAGTTACAAAAGATACAATGTTTAGAAAACTTTGTTTCAATGGCCATCCAAAGTACACAAGTACCAATGTACACAAAACACACACTGTTTTTGTATTTTTCTGATTTTTCAATTTTTATTTATTTATTTTTATATTAAAAAAATGTTAAACAAAGCAAAGCATGAAAACGAGACTAACTCAAAAATAAAAGCAAAACACATAAGTTATGCAAAAACAAAAACACAAAGAGAGAGAGAAGAAAGTGATAGAATCACTTGAAGCCTTTTTCCTTCCATACCTTGGAAGAACCTTTCCTTTGATTAAACCCTTGAATTAGCAGTGAGGGGGAAGAATTGAAACCATTCAAGTTCGAAAGGAACGTGAGGGCTTTGAGAAGATCTCCAAGGGGAGCAAAAAAGGATTAAAGCTGATTCTGGCTTCCGGATGCTATCATGCCGTTGCTCTGTTGAGTGGCTAACCGCTTATAGCAATTTGTTTGAGTATGACTGGCAACTCCACAATGATGACAGAGATGTTGCTTCTTTTGTTTAGGTTTTTAAGAGTTAGCCTTCTTAGCCTTAGGGTTTTTAACATCTTTCTTATCCTGTTTAGGAGGTGCTCCTAAGATAAATTTACCCTTGTCTAAGTTCTCACTAGCTAATTCATTTTTAACATCATTGTTCTCAATTTCAACATTATTAGCGGGAGTAACAAAAACAGTAGTATTAGTAGAAGCAATACTAGGAAGAGAGAAATTGTACCCTAAACCAGTTCGATCCAAAGCATATTTCTGAAAACTAAGCATCTCATCAAGCTTTGCACTTGAAGTCCTCTCTAATTGAGCTCTGACTTGAAACAGTTCCGCTTCAAGCTTCTTAGCTTTCTCGGCCAAGAAATTATTCTCAAACCTCGGTGCTTCAATAGTTTGATTGACTTCATCAAACTTTGTGGAAAGCTCTTCTCGCTCAAGCTCCACATCACTAAGCTTCTTGGAGGCCAACCTACACATCTTCTCATGCTTCTTTGAGACTTTGTACAACTTTGCATAGGCTGTGTGGATGTCATTTTGTTTATCCATCTTCTCAAACTTGGACTTCACCAATTCCTCTTCTTCATCCACATCTTTAACAGTCCCCTCAGTAGGATTGACGGTGGTAGTGAAGGCATTTAGGATTCTGTCATCCTCATTGTCGGAATCATCCTCGGGCTCGGTATTGTTCAAGATAGCAGCAAGTGCCTTGCTCTTCTCAATGCTTTTGAGATATGTAGGACACTCCTGTTTTATGTGACCGAAGTCTTGACTCCCAAAGCACTTGGGTCCTATGGGAATAGTGTCTTGACCGCCATCCCTAGCATCCTTCTTCCCTTTGTCTTGACTCTTGAACCGAGAAGAACTGGATTGCCTACGGTCCTTGTTGAAGCCCTTCCCATTAGCATTCTTTATGAACTTCTTGAATTGCCTGGTGATGTAGGACTTCATCTTAGAATCTTCATCGTTTGAAGACTCAACCGTGTCACTGCTCTTAGCCCTTAAAGCCGTGCTCTTGCTTTTGCCTGACTTACCAATCCTTGCTAACCCTAGTCGTAGGTCTGTAGATTACCAACCAGCTCTGTCAAACGAATCTTGTCAATATCCTTTGATTCCTCGATCACCGTGATCTTAGCATGGAATCTCTCGGGTAGAGATCTGAGCACATTTCTCACAATATTGGGTTTAGGAATGGTTTCCCTAAGATTGAAGGCTGAGTTCACTATGTCCTTGAGCTTGGCATAGAACTCATCGAATGACTCATCATCCTCTATCTTGATTTCTTCAAAGCTTTTAGTGAGCCTCTAAAACTTTGAATCTTTGATAGCCTTTGGAGAACGGTCTATGCCTCCTTAGTAGTTTCAGTAAAGGATATCTTCTTGAACTCCTCATTAGTGACTGCATTGAATAAAGCATTCAATGCCCTGTTGTTGAAGTTTTCCACCTTGATCTTGGCATCATCCCAATTGGCCGGCGCTTCCTTTGGCTTGGTCCAGCCAATCTCTATAGCTTGCCACACCTTCTCATCTAGAGACTGTAAGAAAGCTCTCATGCATACTTTCCAATATGCATAGTTAGTGTCATCAAATAAAGGAGGTATAATTAATGACTGTCCTCTATCCATGACAAATAGGGGTCAATGGATCAGCACAACAAAGATTAAGACCTAATCAGATTGTGCCTGCTCTGATACCACTTGATAGGGCAAAAATGAATTGACCTCTTGTGATGAATTAATTGATTAATTAGCCAATTCTATTAATTAATCAAATTAACATGCAAACACATAGTAGCACAAACAAATCACCAATTAAACTAAATATGCATCAGAAAATAAATTGACACGGTGATTTATTTACGAATGGAGAAAACCAATACGACAAAAATCCTACAAGATGATTTTAAGGTCACCACTCCCGAAATTCCACTATTATCACAACAAGCATTTACAAGTAAAAGAATCCCAATATCTTATACTGACCTACAATTAAACCCTTACCCCAATACCTAATTGAACTTGTTCTCATGATCGACAATTTCTTCTATCGATGCATGGCTCCCTGTGCGTGACTAACTAATTGCGTAGATCCCAAAGATTACCGACTTTAATCACCAACTAGAGAAAATTGTTGATAGCAAAGTTCTTCATTTCATCCCATGATGAAGATCCAGAAGATGCTTGGTCACAAAACCCTACGGTGCACAAACACAAGAACTTCTACACAAGAATGATGAACTAGGGCAAATTCTATCTTCGGTCACAATTTGCTTGAACAAACTTTGCTTAACACTTGTGCAACTTGTGTCACCTTTGACGGCCCTTAAAATAATCCTTTTATATGTCTAGGGTTTTGAGAAAAGAAAGCTCAAACACATAATCACGGATTAGAATCAAAACAGAACTGAAATTCTTTTTTTCATAAACCTCGACAGATGCCTATCTGTTGAGTCATTGTCAAGCGATTATCGAGTCACTAGGCTAGAACAGCTTCTCAAGCTCGATAGATGCTAGTGGTTGAGCTTTAATAAACTTGCACTTTTTAACTTGAATCTTGGACAAACTTGCATGGCTCTAACATTTGATCTTGAAACACGCTTTCTTGAAGTATTAAACACATCCTAAATCTACCCAAATACAAATAAAGTGCGTTTTGTCAAAGGATTAGCCAATTACATAAAATAGTGACATATGTTCCTAACAAATGAATCACATATGTTCTAACAAATAAAAACCTACAAATTTAACTGTTGCAAAAATTTTGTTTCTATAACATTATTTTATAATCACCCATCAGGCCATCACCACTATAAAATGGCCGCCTAGCCAAGCCACGTAGCTAATGAAGCCTTATCTATATTGGCCTCTTTTTCTTGGGAACTAATTTCAAAAGCAAGAAATGTGACGCAAAATGTAAAGTGTAGAAAAAATGGGTTAGTATTTTTTCTAGATAAAAGCAAAGAGATATTTTAAATCCACAAATATAAACTCTCCAATTTACTAAAAATAAAGAAAATCTCAATTTAATGGGGACTGAATTGTTCAATTTTGTTTTACAGCCTATTTAGAAGCTTCAAAACTTAAAACAAAATCATTTAACAAATTCAATTCTTGTGGTACCATGAAAACTTTGCTTTAAGGGATCGAAAATCGACAATTTGGTCTTTTCATGTAGTGCCATGTATGCAAAAGTTCACATGAGTTACACATGATCTTCATTTCCGTCTAGGTTAACAGAAAAAATATCTATGGAATGTAAAAAGTTTTCCTTAAGGAAACAGGAGTTGCTAAACCATAAGACCTCTAAAAGCTAGGCAAAGATACAACCTACATCACTAAACCCTCCTTCATGTATGGTAATTATGATGAGTAGAATCAATAGCGAGAATTTGATCCATATGTTCGAATTAATCTTTGGGACAACATAAAGTTTGACAACAAATCTCCTTTGGTCATCAAGGAGAATATACATTTTCATTGGGGCATAACTTTTTCTCTTGAACGTTCGTGAACTAGCTCACACTTGACTTCCATTTTTAGGTCACTTTTCTAATTATTGTTATAGTAATTAGAAGGTAGCATTAGCTCTATGAATTACATGTTTGAGGTGCGCGCCTTTGTCATTACTCATCAAAGTTTCTCCAAATTAACCTTTTTTTATTTTTTATTTTTATAACTTACAAGAAGGATGCAACTAGGAATGAGCTATTTGCGATTATCTCAATCGATATCTTACAAGATTTCTCAAGAATTGGAAAAATTAAATAATTAAAAATCAAATATAGCTAGTATTTAACTTTTATATGTGTGTGTTATTATTTTTAAATGCATCAATGCCTATGCAAGAAAAAACTTATGGACAATAATGATTTGAATCCTACAATGAATTTCTTGGCTTTTCCTTTTTCAAATTTTTTGGTGATATAATTTAACCTAGTCAATAATGTCCAAACTTTTTTTCTTTTCTTTTTATAGGAAAACTTCCATTTTGTTCCATTAAAATTTTGAAATTTTAACAGTTTCAATTAAGTTATGTAAGAGGTCACAATAGAGATGCGTTGATTATTAGCTTTGAGTCTCCCTCAGAATCTCTATAGTACCTATTTCCAAAGAAAATTCCAAAGGGGTTTCACCACTACCACAGCTTCAACTTATGCAACTAAATGTGGAAGAGCCACTATTTGAGACAACATGACTCATCCTAGTTAATAATGTCCAAACTTTTTGGTTTTGGTAAACTTCTATTTTGTTACTTTAAAGTTTCATTAATTTCAATTGGATCGAAAATTTTAAAAAGTGTGGAAAGCCTTCTAAGTACGAGCCCTAAAATTCACCTGAAAAAAGATAATTTTAACATCAAACATATGAAAATGTTACCTGTTGCTCGCTAATCTAGATCATAAATAGTGATAAGGCCCGTAATTGTCAATAAGTTAACATATCTTTCTTAACAGAAAAATTATATTTTAAAAGTTTCATTTTGATCCTCTGCTCTTGAATATATTTTCAAGATGATTCTCTTGTTCATCTTTGTGAGTAACCTGATTGTTAAGTGTCAAGTGAGTTAATGATGCATGCCTAGTCATACAACACATCACCCAAATTCTAAGAGGAAAAGAAAGAATGCCATTTTAAGGGAGAGAAAAAAAAGAAAAAAAAAAAAAAAGACAAAGACTTAGTTGAATAGATCTATTTTCAAATCACAAGAACATACTCAATCTCATATATCTGATATAACACGACATTTACAATTCAATGTCATAACTATAACATATTTTTCTGACAATCACATTGAAATTAATTTTTTTTCATAAATGTAATTAAGAAGACTTACTATGAGTATGATGAGAGAAGAAGGACCATTACTCCTAATTCCTAAAGTATTTAATACACCTGTCAGAACTGGCCAACAGTTTAGTTTGGGGTCAAAAGTAAGATTAAAAGACAAAGTTTATAAAAAAATGATCCTCAAATGTTAGTTAATATAAGTATTTATTGTATAACATAAATATACAAATTAACATAAATGTATTGAAGTATTTTTTATATATTTAATGTAAGGCCTCGGTTTGGGGACCAGGCCCAACAGGTAGGTAATTCTGGCCCAAGGAGCCCTAGACAATGAATTTGTAGAGAACGGGTTACAAAACTAGGCCCTAACGAAGTGAGTGTTAGTTAACTTTGGGCCATACAACAGTAGAATGTAAGAATATCTTCTTCAAGTCCACTAGATATTCGGTCCGAGGAGACGTGTGGGTGCACTGCATTTCGATCAAAGACTATGGTCTTCCTCTATTTCTTCTGTTCTTTTTCTTCTTTTTCCGTCCCCCTCTTCATGGGAATTCCTTTCTCTTATATAGCCCCCTTTAAGTCATCAAGATCTTACACTTGTTGATCATCCGGACCTTCACTTGAGTGCCCGTCCCATCGGATATCTCCTCTGTCTTTCTGTGAGTTGTAGTGGCTAAGGTAACACTGTTCATTGTCTTCTTCACATTAATGCGGCCAGAAAAGTAGTTGCCTTGCATTTAATGTGGCAGTTGTAGTTTCTCCCTTGACATCCTATACTCTCCTCCCTCTCCCGGACTTGTGGGACTCATTCTTGCTACTAATACTCGTGAGAACGATTCTTTATTGTTGGTAGGATGCATGTCTAATCCGTACTTGGCATGTCCGAGGAGACATTCCTCCTCGGATCGTCTTTTAAATAAGTTTGGGCCCATAAGAATTGGGCCGGGGCCCTTTTTGGCGCCCACACTTTCTCCTCGGATTGGGTTGAACTCTATAGAGGGCCCAAGGCTCATTATTTGATCTGGGGGACTTTACCCCTACATTTAATATCACTTAAATAATACTCACTTAAACTTTTATATTTTTTTTAATATATTCCTTTTGTCTTTTGAGATATAAAATTGCTGATTATTATTTTTATTCAAATTTTGTTAATATTTCCCTTTTCCATTCAAAATATGATTAATCCAGTGTATTCTTTATGTAAGATTAAAACACATTAAACAGAGAGAAAAATGAATAAAGGAGAGCTTCATTTGAGGGCATAAAGTAACTAGAAAAAATGTTTCACATTGTGGACCAAGAACCAACAGAAAACTACAAGAGTTTAGTAGATCAACAACTAACATCTTTTATGTTTTTGGAAGAAATGTCTACATATAAAATCCGCACTCCTCATGAGAACTATCAAATTTATCAAAAAACATAAAAAAAAACATTTCCCAAATAATGAAAGGAAATAGAAAGAGAAAGATATCTAGGGGGAGTACCAGGTCCATCACTCCATGTGACAAATGTCCAAACAAACTTGGCCGGCAAATAATAAATCATGAAAGAGTGATCCACAATTCCACCTTACAAGTTACAATACATGAGTACAATGACAAACGTTTTAAATCAAATATAAGACGATCGTTGAAGTAAACATTAAGAAAAGTAAGTGAGCCAATTTCAAAAAAACAAAAAAAAAGAAAAAAAAAATTAAAGAGCTGGCTCAAAACTATTGTAAAACCATGATATCAAAAAATTTTTCTGCTCATTAAATTCATGGTAAGATCAACTATGAATGTGAGAGGAGTGAAACACCATTTCTCAAAAATTGTCGTGACCTAATTTTTACAGAGGAGGGAGCACCATTTATTTTACAAAGGAGAGAGAACCATACATGTTTCCTATTTTTTCCAAAAATTGTTGTCACTGTTTCTTACTTGTACTTGTACCCGTGTTGGTATCCATATCTATGCCTCCTAGTCAATTTATAATCGTTCCTTGTTCATTTTTACTGTTCTGCAACCAATGTGAAAGACTCATTAATTTACTACATGCTTCTTTTCATTTCATTTTAGTTCTCCAGATTCCAGAGTAGATGGGTGCCATATATGGAAACAAATGGTCTTTGTATTCTCTGATGTGGTTAACTTTAGCATTGGCGTTTGGCTTGTGGGCATTTACTAATGCGTAATGTTTCTCGGGTTCGTCATTATACAATGATGAAGCTTTTATTTTTTGGACTCATTAGTTCGTAATAATATTGAATGATATGACCATGGATATGATACCTATACCAACTATCGCAATATAAAATATCTTTGGCATGTGGGTTCCAATTAGCTCAACTGGCAAAATCTCTGATGGTTGAATAAAAGATCCGGGGTTCAACTCTGCCTGTACTAAAAACTTATTGGTATCTTAATTTGATGATAAAGAGCTATCATTGGGAGTAGATGACATAGGTTAAGACTCTCTCTCCAAAAAAAAAAAAAAAAAAAAGTCTTTGGCATGGCATAAGGAAAAAATAAAAATGAAAAAAATTATGGTTTCCAATTGATTAATCTAAATTAATAAAATTAATTGGTGAAATTACTGTTGCAAAAGATATAACCTTATTGTTGATACTCGATTTTGGTTAGGGGAGACCAAGCACACATGATGGCGATAGGTATCTGTGTTCAAGTTTATCAAATTAATTCTTCTTTTTAGCTTAGAAAGAGAAAATTAATCACATATAGTTTGTTAGGTTACGAACATTTAGGGTTAAATTTTTAGAATCATATTTTGTATGTGTTGGCATATCGAGAACAAAATATGTCTAATCTATGTGTTAGGCAATGCTCAAAGGTGTAGGTTTCAAGCTTCAAGTTCGAGCTAACTGCAGAAAAGGGAATTCACAATCTGCCAAGCTCGATCGATTGAGAATTAGGCTCGAATGATCGAGAATCGCAGAAAAAGTAATTCTTCAGAATTTTAAATTAGGCCCAAGCCTGCGAAAATGTTTAGGGTTTCATTTTAACTTGTCCACATATAAAAGGGAAATCCTAGCTACGTTTTTGAGACTTTTGGAAGACTTGTGTGTTACTTTTTGTGAGATTTAAGAGGTTTTGTACCTTCTAACTACACAAGAATCTATGAGAGCAAGATCTACAATCAAGTCGTGGTAGAACATAGTTGTTGCTATAAGATCAACTACTGATGGTGATCTCAAACCTTTGAGTGGGATCTCAAAGTCACAAGCATGGGTGCTTGTGACGCAATAAATCCAAGGAAAGAAGGAGTCCATGGATTCAGAACTTGCATGTGATCGTGTCGATAAGTTACTACAAAGGTAGCAATAGATTTAGGGTTAAATCTGATTTTAAAATTTTCGATTCTCTTATAGTGGATTTGCTTTACCTTGAGGATAGCTTAGTCAAATCCTTCCTAGGTTTCTAACTTGAAACAATTCATTTCATTAGTTTTCCTAGGTCATCATATCGTCTTTATTATTTACGTTGTTGTGCATGATATGATATATGCTTGTTTAACCTAGATTTGAATAATAAACCTAATAATTAACTTGGTTAATTAATTAGGTTAAACAATCTGGTTTAAGGGGTCTAAACGAACAGACATAGTCCTTACTAGAAATCCTTCTATATTTGAAAATATATAGAAAAAAAAATACCATCATGTCTATCCCTAAATGAACATACATTTGCAAATGACTAGTGCATCTATCTAGGATCCGAAAGCTCGATATTGCAAATAACTAGAGCTTGTTTAGACCCCCAATTTTAATTATGACTTGATTAATATTATGCTTAACGTACTTGATGCAGAATATACGTGATTAGCAAATTAATTAATCGAATCACTCAACAATTGCATGGATGAACAAATAAGTGCAAGCTAAAATAGAATGGGTAGTGGATAAAAGAATATCAACCCCAAGATAACACGACAATGTGTTATCAAATAGGAAACAAAAGAACTTGGCAAAAAACATTTCTATGACCCTCCAAGTCAAAATAATCCACTAGTGAATAATTTAGAGTACAAGGATACCAAAAAGACCCTCCAAGTCTAATCTACCCAAAGTACTTGAGCCCTTCAAGTTCTAGCTACCAACGGATTTCTTGGAGTCTTGTCTTTACTAGCTTCTCGAATCCTACAATACCGCCCGATTGCACTGTCAAGCCTCACCAGCTTATTTTGGCAAATATCAATGCTTCTCAATCTCCAAAACACTCTCTACATTATGATTAGGTATGAGTTGTGCTTGGGTACAAATCTCCTCTCAATGGTATAACAATGGGAGAGGAGAGGAGAAGAGACTAAGGATTTCTCTCTTGAGAATGTGTAGCTCTCTCTAACATGGTAGGTGTGTTGTAAAAACCTTTCTAGAGTTTTCTTCTAAATAGCCTCCTTACAATTTTGCGGGAAATGATGGTATATATAGTATGAGTGAAGGGTATAAGAGTCACATTTAAAATCCCAACTATTAGGGCATTTCATGGGTCATCTCATTAGTTGGCTAAGTCGTGAGATGAGTCACAAAACTCATTGACTCTTCAACTTCCAAAGATCTCGCTCTTCATATGACCTTTAACTGTCTTGATCAAATTTTCACAAACTTAATAATAAACTCATTACAATTAAATCCCACAAAATATAAGGAAATAAGTTAATGAAATTACAACATTTTTTGTCATGAGATAAAATCAACATAAATGTTATGTGAAAAACCATAACTTAACAGGGATACATCCCAAAATTGTAATGTCATTGATAGAAATGCTTTCCATCTTCCTTTTGGCTACCATTGGCTCTTCTACAATTGTTTTCATGAAAAAGGCTAGTTGTTTTTAGGTAGGTAGTTGCAAGGACGAACCTAAGATTTCAAGGACGAACCTAAGATTCCAAATGAACAATAAGGAGTCAATTTCGTAGTGGGGGTTGTTTCAGTTTAGTTAAATGAATGATATATTTCAATACGAATTAATACCAATATATTATTTAAAAGTTATCACTATATATATAATAATTTTGATAAATCATTAAATAGAATGTAAATATTTTTTTTAATGATATCTCAACCACCCACCAACAATTTTATTAACTTTCTCTCTAAACTCCCTTATTCAAATGTTAAAACTTAAGCCTTCACAGGCCTACTTTAGTCTAGGTACTGTGGTTAGCATTCCTTTTGATTATGTTTTATCTCTTTTTTATTTATTATCATTATTTTTTTTCTTTCAATTTTATTTTCTACACGTTTTGCTTTCTTTAATTCTTGTTACGTTGCTTCAATTTATTGCCTTGACGGAAGGCTCATCAGTACTCACTACTCAGTTTCACGTGAGGGTAGCTATCTTTGTATTAGAAATTCATTCGAATTCAATGGTGTAATTAGTTTAAGGACACCTAAAACAAAACAAAAATAAATAAAAGAAACAAATGCTAAATAAGATACTAACTGAGAGGGAGAGAAACGAAGAAGATGCACAACAGTGGCCAGAGAAAACCAAAAAGAAGAGGTGCGCGGCAAAGAAAACACAACGATGAAGAAAAGATAAGATCATGATAAGAGAGAGGAACTGGATCTTGAAATTTAGGGGAGAAATCTTATCTTAGGTGAGGGAAAAATCACAATTTTCTGACTTTCTTTGCTTTGGTCTGCTATCTTAGGTTAAGGATTTACATAGGTTTGGAATAGGCTAAATAATTTTTATTTTTATTGTTACTCAAAAAAAAAAAAAAATTATTATTTAGGCTTTTATTTATTTAAAGGGTTAAGGATTATGTTTGAGGGGCCAAAATTATTTTTTGAGAAATGCAATATCTATAATATTTTCACAACAATCCTACGTGACAATTTGTTATTGACAAGTAAGAAAGTAATGTCAATGGTTGGCCCAGTTTAAAACCAGTCACAACTAGTCACCTATAATTCCTTGTAAAATTATTATAAAAGTACTGTGGATGTACGTTATTCTATTTTTGTTGAACCCAAATTCTTGAGATTCTCAAGTTGGGTGGTCAATAACTTTTTGTAGGGTAGACGAAACAATTTAGTTTAAAACAAATTGCTTATATAAAATATTCTTTTGCAAGAATTATTATTATTTTTTTTTTTGCAAGTCAAGGTGGTCTTGTAACCACCCTCGCTTAGTACTTATCTTGCTTTCATCTCTGAAATCGTAACATCATTTATGGAATAGTCTTCTGCCTTAATTTTAGAAACCTCATATGATTTTTCTTGATCAATGTTGATAAGATATGTAGGTTGTTTTGGAGGAAGGAGTTGAACAGTTTCACTTGAAAGCATAGTTGCAACATCTAGCATGGTAGGTCTATCATTTGCTTGGTCTTGTACGCATAAAAGACCAACATGAATGCATCTCAATATTTCAGATGAAGAGGATGACTCATCTGTTATTGTTGGGTCTATTAGCTCCAAACCTTTCCCTTCATTCCATAACTGCCATGCCTAATACAAGACCAGTTGTACACACAATATTAACTATTATATTCAAAATCTCGTGTATAAATTTAGAAGAGTTAATTGAGAAACTTACATATCCTATAAGGTTGAGCGGATACTTAGATTGATAACAACTATTATTTTTCTTCTTTCTCACAATTTCCAATAGTAGGACTCCATAGTCAAATACATCGCTTTTTATTGAAACAACACCATTCATGGCATACTGCTGAGACATATAACCACCGAAATAATAATTGATCAATAAAATTTAGTGTATGAATAATAAGCACATATACGCATACACACAAATAGAATTAAATTTTGCTTATTTGAAATGCAATGAATACTTACTATGTTCCAACAATTCTACTTGTTTTTTCTTCTAATCCTTTCAACCCAAATATTCTAGCCAAGCCAAAGTCAGAAATTTTTGGATTCATATCCTCATCAAGCAAAATATTGCTTGCTTTTAAGTCTCGGTGAATTACTCTTAGTCTTGAATATTTGTGAAGATAAAGAAGTCCTTGAGCAATGCCTTCAATGATGTTGAAGCGTTTGTTCCAGTTTAATAAAGACTTTTTAGTAGAATCTGACTCAAAGTAGAAAATAATTGCAAGCAAATGATAAGTAATAATTGATTGCGTATAATAGAAAAACAAATATCCAATAAGAAAATATTCCTTGTAATGAACATACACCCTACCAAAGAGGAAGAAGTCTAAACTTTTGTTGGGCATGTACTCATAGATTAGAATTTTTTCTTCTTGCTCAATGCAAAGCCCTAATAGTCTTACAAGATTTGTGTGTTGGAGTTTGGCAATAAGAATAGCTTCATTCTTGAACTCTACCAATCCCTGTCCAGAACTTCTTGAGAGTCTCTTTATTGCTATTTTCTGCCCATCATATAATTCACCCTGAAAATATATTTCAATAGTGAAATCTCACTTACATTATCTTAAATCAGTTTCCATTTTTATTATTTAATTTTCTATCAAGATTCTACCTTGCCCTTGGCCAAAACTCAAGTGTTGATTTGACATAATTGTAATAGTGAGCTGGGCTAGTTCTTAAGTTCAAATTTTGTACCAGAAAAATAAATAAAGAGAGCATTGGGTCAAGGTGGTATATTTAGTTTGGATAATAGTTAGATAGAGTAAATTCTTAGATTTCTGCATAAGCTTTGTGTATGGTTGATAATTTATAATAGTATTATAATATGTTGTCCTGATTTCAAACCTTATTTCCACTATCCATCATACCACCCATTTAAAAAACTTAAAAATCATTTAATTGTTTAATCATATTCAAATTTAATCATACACACAAATTGAGTAACGCTCGAAGAAAATGCTAATCGCATCCGCACTTACACCTCAAAAACACTAGTCAAGTTGTAATTAGGGCTCCTTGTAATTACTTGTAAATTGGCCATCTATCTTGCAAAAACTTGATATGTGACTCAGCCTATGGTCACATAACATAACTCAAAAAATCTAATCAAATCAAATCCACACAATTTGGGATATAACAATCTCCTTCACTTAAATTTTTGATGACCTTATCAAGGCCCACATTGTATTGCAATGTCCTTAAGCCACATGATGTTATCTAGTTTGCTTAGTTTCTTTGATATCATATGTAACAACTTGAGAAAAGCATTAGCCACATCTACTTTGACACTCCAAAACGGTTAGTTAAGTTGCAATGAAGGCTCCAAAGACCCAAGATCCACTTTGTAAAGACCCAATATGCGACTCATCACACACCCGGACAATACAAACTCAAACAATTCAATCCAATCAAATCAACACAATTTGGTGTATCACACACACACACACACACACACACACACACACACATATATATAGAGAGAGAGAGAGAGAGAACCTCATAAACCGGTCCAAAACCACCTTCTCCTAATTTATTTTTAGTTGAAAAATTTCTTGTGGCAGCAGAAATGGTTTCAAAGCTGAAGATTTGCAATTCATGGCTATCTTGCCTATCATTATTTCGTTTCTTCACTTTGTCACGTACATTGGACGATATTGCATTACCTCTAAGTTCTTGTAGAAGTATCTTTTGTTTCTTCTTTCTCTCCCCTAATTAACAAATATGCAAAAGATAATTTGAAAATTTTGTGTTGATTTATCATCAATAATATATCCAAAAAATCTATGGTAAGAATATCAATTACCTTCCGCTATGTTTTTTTTCACTTTTGCATAGCATAATAAGCACAACAAGGCGATGATGATTCCCCCTAATGCCACAATGAGCCATATCCACCACTTATTTGCATCTATGATTAGTCATATAGAGAAATTATGTTATGTGACTTCTAATACTAATATACAATTATATAGTGAAAGAATGACATGTATAACTCAAAATTTAATTTTAAAACAAACAATTATAGTAGATTGTTAAAATAACATAAAATAAAATAGCAAAATAAATTTCAAAATTATAAAAACTCTTACTGTGTTCTATATAACATAATGGAAAATCAAAAGTGTAAAAATAATATTAAAAAAAAAAAGAAGAAGGCATTGACTTGTTGCAACTACACCATGTATGGCAGAAGTTATATTATGTAATATACGATCGATATAATATGATTTGGATATGAACCTATATAATGTTAATTTTATTGTAAATTTTGATGACAACAATTGATATTGTAATATAATTTCACAATTCTTATATTGTAATTGTACTAATGGTCTTTAATTTCACCTAGAATGATTTTTTTTTTTTTTTGGTATACCTTTAGATAGGTTTTAGTCACAATTTATGTGAATATTGGTTAATTTTAGTTAATAGTTACTCATTGAGTGCGTGGATTTAATTGATTTAAAATTTAATGATTTTAATTAATATGTTTTATAATTTAAGGTTTAATTAGAAAACACTCCAAAAATTCAAAATAATTATATAATTTAAATAAAGGGAATTAACTTGGCTTAAAGAGGATATAATCACTTGTCATAGAGAAAATATTACCACTTTACGTAACCAGACTTCTAGTTACTAACTCATACAATGTACGAGAAAGTTCTATAAAAAATTTTACACGTGATAAATATTTTGTTAGTAAATATAATACATAAAGCAGTCAATAGAGAGTTTGTATAAAAATAACTTACCTAGTTTAGTTATAATTGACTTAGAAAAGATCAAAAGAAATTAATTAGAATTTTTTTAGTGTTGGATGCTTTGTCCAAAAATATGGTGAATTCTAATTAGTTTAAACAAACATAGTTGAATACTATTTGAAACTCTAAAAACCAAACTAAAAATTATATATCAGAATGATGATGTGGAAAGTGGTAAATCTTCAAAAGCTTTTGCCACTACAGTATAAAAGTTAACAAAAAATCAAAAGTTCATTTTATAGTTTAACAATATTTGCTAACGAGTGCAGTGCAGGAGAAAATTTGACAATATTTATATATATAATAAATTTTTAAATGATAAGTATTAATATCTACGAATTCAAATTAGAGAATTTGTATTTTAAAAAAAAAAAAAACAGAGACAAAAAAATTATCTAATATAATTAAAATTTGTACTCAAGATCAAACCTAATTTAACCAAATTTATTTAATGCTGAGATGCTTTATCCAAACAGACAATAATTTTAATTATCTAACTTAATTATAAATTCTAATTATTAGATAAAAGTAACATGTTTATTTTTCACCAAAAGAATTTGAAACTCTAAAAACAAAATTATATATATAAGTTGAGCAGGAAGTAATTATACTTACCAATTGCTGAATTAAGGAAGTATATTGTCCGTGTCACAACATTTCCCCAATAATAATTTTCTTTCACTTATGCTTCATTCTTCATGTAATAAAATTTGTAACACTTTTGATATTTTTTTTCTTTAAAATGATTGAGAATATTAGATTTACTTGTAAAGAAATGCGCTACAAAAAAGGGAAAGTATCACAGATGAATTGCCGAATTTGGTTGTAAAACTAAATAATAAATAGTATGCTTTGCTCTAGCAAATCTGATATTCTCAACTATTTAAAAGAACAAAGCACCTAGAATCTCAACTATTTCAAAGAATGAAGCATTTACATAATTGATGGTCATAAGCCTAAAAATATATGCAGATTTTCGGATGATTCACAATCCACTAAAGCCAAAAAAAAGAAAAAAAAATAGCTTATTACAATTATTCAACTCTAATTAAGAAATCAACTGTCTATTTATATGTTTTTGCACTATAATTAGATTATGATCATTCAGGATAAAAAGTGAATGGAGGGATTAGAATATTTGTTGTACAATATGACATCAACGAAGGAATAGAAAAATCCAAAAATGTCTTCTTCTTCTTCTTCTTCTTTTTTTTGGGTTGGGGGGGGGGGTGTTCTACTACCATAACTTTTGTATTAAAATTTTTACCATAACTTTTTTTTGTAAAATAGTTTAGCTCATCAATTAAATATTTAAATTTTAATTTTTTGTAGCATAAAATTATTCATAAAAATTGAGTTTATGGATTGAATATATATATATTTATATAAGATTGAGTTCAAATTATATATGATGTAACTCTAAGAAATTTTACACCTTCTAAAAACTTTATACTGAAATTCATATTCTTAAAATTTCACAATTTGATTACATGTTTCATACATTCCTAACATGCATGTCATATTTTTTGTCAATAAGATATTATTTACAATAGTATATATTTTGTTTAAATGTCAACAAAAAAAATTCATGTTTTTTGAGAAAGGAATAATTCAATACCATATGAAGATAATTGATTTTATTTTTCTTATGAACTTTTTATTTCTATATGTAATTTTTCAATAAATAACTTCTTAGCATTATGAATTTAATCAGATGTTATTCTTTCATACAAAGAATATTGTGTAAAACTCGATCAATAGGAAATTATCATACAATGAGAGTTTAAAGACTTCACTTTTATACTAAAAAGAAAATAGAATTATACTTTTTATATTGGTCTTTATGACAAACTTATCTTTTGTTCTCTCAAGTATCCCTCAATGTTTCCGTTCAACTTTTGTTTTGTTTAGCTCAAATCAGAATAAATTTCTATTAACCTCAAACTTTTAAATACTTTAAAAAGGAAAAAGAAAGAGAATAATTAGATAAAGGTACATACCATCTCTTGAGTTGGTTGGTTTATCTAGATCCAACATTTCGCCAAGACTTGCATATTCGAAACATGCCATGAAAATTCATTATTTAAAAGATAAATGAGATTGACATAATATATATATATATATATATATATATATATATATATATATATATATATATATATATATATATATATATATATAGACACACACAAATGAAATTAGATTTACGATACAAATGAACATAAAACCTCTATATTGGTTTTGCATGTTTAGAAAGCAATAGCTAGAGGGGAAGGGGGAACTAGAAATTAGAACAACTAAAAAGTAAAGAAAAATGAAATAAATAACATGAAAAACTAACCTCAAGATCAATGATCCATCCCTAGACTTCTGTATAAGAGCCTCTGGAACTGAAACATCAAACTTGTTTCCGCTTAAATTACTGCTCGCAAATATAGTGTAAAATAAAATGTCATTTCTTACTTGTAGGTAGTACTCAAGTGATGGGTTCAACAAAATTTGCTGAATAGTACCATTCCAGAAAATAAATAAATAAAAATTGGTGAATAGCATGCGGTTGAAGTAAATTAGTTAAGTAGACTATTTTTGGAACTTGAGTTTGTCAAACTCGAGTTCCAAATAGTATGCACAAATACTTCCCAAACTCGAGTTCTAAAAACAGCCTTCTAAATTAATTAACTTCGTCCGTGTGCTACTTTCCCAAATATTTTTTCTAAAAACATGCTATTTGGTAAATTTTGCCAATGGATTCCATGATATTTTTAAGGTGTCTCATTGACAGAAAATAGAATAGTCTAACCAAAGGTTGGACATATAATAAAGCATTATATATATATATATATATATATATATATATATATATATATATATAAAGCTTTAAGCTCAATAACTTACTGGGTCTTCAAATTTGGCAATTGTGCTAAAAATTGTGGTATGTTCCCAGTCAATTGATTGTATGATAGATCCCTGTAATTGACCAAAGAAAAAAAAAATAAATGTGAACATTTAACAATAACTCTAGGTAAAGTGTAAAGCTATCCATGGATGTGAAGTTAAACTATTTGCTTTTGTCGTTGGTGAGTGATGACATCCTCACATTGAATATTATAACCTCACATATACATGTTAAGATATCGCTTGAACCCAAAAACATTGGAATACAAAACTTATGTCTCACTTTTTGTATTCCACTTTATATTCCACCGATCATGATATGTTATATGGTTGAATTTTTTTCCATTTTAAACATGAGTGGTTTATAGGAAAAGTCAAATAAATACATAACAAGTTGTGAGTAATAGAGTATAAGAAAAGTTAAACTTTCATACACCACATCAAACCGAAGTTCTAAAATAATATCCCATTCCCTTTTTTACTTACAAGTAAAGCAGTGCTGTGAGGTTGGAGAGTGAAATTGGTATCTCCCCTGTCAATTGGCTTGAGCTCAAGTTCCTGCTTGTAATTTATCAATGAAGAAAGAATTTATGCCATTGTTGCAAAATCAAACAAACACACACACACACACACACACAAAACAAATGAATAATGAGTGTTTTTGAGCATTACAGCAGAATGAAAAGAGTTGTAGTGAAATTTTAGAAAGCTTGTTCTTAGTTAAATTTTTGCAAAGACAACTTCAAATAAATTGAGTTTCCTACGCAAAAGAGTCAATTTTGTACCGAAGATCGTTTTGGTTTAGTCAGTAGAATGATATATTTCGATACCAGTCAATACCAATATACCATTTTGGGGTTACCGTTAAATATAACAATAATTATTTTTATTAGGACATATGTGAATCATGTTACAAACATATATCAATATAGAATTGGTCAATTCTTTGACAAAACGCACTTTACTTGTAATTGGGTAGTTCTGGGATGTATTTAATTCTTCAAGGAATAAGGTTTCAAGCTCAAGTGTTAAAGCCATGCAAGTCTATCCAAGAATAATCAAGTGAAGAAGTGTTGGTTTTTAAAGCTCGACAACTAGCTTAACAACTAGTATCTTTGAGGCTTAAAAAGATGTTTTAGCTTGAGGCTCAACAACTTCTCGATAGATAGGGTATCTATCAAGGTTTATGAAAATCAGTTTTCCAGATTTGATTTCATTCCAATCCGTGAATAGATGTTTAGGCTTTCTTCTCTCGGAACCCTAAACATATATAAGGATTGTTTTAAGGGCCGTCAGAGGTGGCACGAGTGTGAAGCAAAGTTTTGTTCATGTAAATTGTGATCGGAGATAGAATTTGCCCTAGTTTATCTTTGTCTTGAAGAAGCTACTACATTTGTACGCCGTTGGGTTTTGTAACCAAGGAGTTTCATGATCTTCATCGTGTGATAAACTGAAGAACTTTGTAGCCAATATCCTTCTCAAATTGGTGATTAAGTCGCATCTTGGGATCTGTACAATTGGTTAGTCACGTCTTGAGAGCCGTGTATTAAAAGGAGAGATTGTCACTACAAAACAAGTCCAATTGGGAAATGGGGTAAGGGTTTAACTATAAGTTGGCATAAAGTATTGGAATTCCTTTACTAGTAACCACTTGTTGTGATAATAGTGAATTCTAGGGAGTGGTGACCTTAAAATCATTCGGTGAGATTTTTGTCATGTAGGTTTTCCTCATTCGTAAACAAATCATCGTGTCAATTTATTTTTCGCTGCATATTTAGTTTAATTGGTGATTTTTTTGTGCTGCCATGCATATTGCATGTAATTGAACTTAATTAATTAACTTGACTAATTAATTGATTAATTTATCACAAGGGGTCAATATATTATTGGCCTATCAAGTGGTATCAGAGTAGGCATATTTTGATTAGGTTTTAATCTTTGCTATGTGATCCATTGACCCCTGTTCGTCATATATAGATGACAGTCTCTTATTATACCTCCTTTATTTGATGGTATTTACTATGCATACTAGAAAGTACGCATGAGTGCTTTCTTGTAGTCATTAGATGAGAAAGTGTGGCAAGCTATGGAGATAGGCTGGACCAAGCCTAAAGAAGCACCGGCCGATTGGGATGATGCTAAGATCAAGGCGGCAAACTTCAACAAATAGGGCATTGAATACATTATTCAGTGTAGTCACGAATAAAAAGTTCAAAAAGATACCCTCCACTGAAACTGCTAAGCAAGCATGGACCATTCTCCGGACAACCTATGAGGGAACCAAGGCTATCAAGGATTCGAAATTTCAGAGGCTCACTACAAGCATCAAAGAAATAAAGATGGAGGAGGATGAGTCAATTGATAAGTTCTATGCCAAGCTCAAGGACATAGTGAACTTAGCCTTTAATCTTAGGAAAACCATTCCCGAACCCAAGATTATTAGAAAGGTGCTTAGATTTCTGCCTGAGAGATTTCATGTCAAGATCACCGCCATTGAAGGACATTGACAAAATTCATTTGACAGAGTTGGTTGGCAATTTGTAGACCTATGAGTTGGGTTTGTCTAGGATTAGGAAATCGAGTAAAAGCAAAAGCATGGTATTGAAGGGCAAGAGCAATGACACGGATGAGTCTTGAGATGGTGAAGATTCTAAAATGAAGTCCTACATCACGAGGCAATTCAAGAAGTTCATGAAAAATGCTAATGGAAAGGGCTTCAACAAGGACTATAGGCAATTTAATTCTTCTCGGTTTAAGAGCCAAGACAAAGGAAAGAAGGATGCTAGGGATGGTGATCAGCACACTGTTCCCTCGGGACCAAAGTGTTTTGGGTGTCAAGGCTTCGGTCACATGAAACAAAAGTGCCCTACATATCTCAAGACCATTAAGAAAAGCAAGGTACTTGCTGCTACTTTAAGTGACATCGAACCCGAGGATGATTCCGACAATGAGGATGATGGAATCCTAAATGCCTTCACTGCCACCATAAATCTTACCAAAGGGATTGTTGAAGATGTGGATGAAGAACAGGACTTGGTGGATTCTAAGTTTGAGCAAATGGATGATCAAGATGATATTTATACAGCCCATGGGAAACTATATAGGCTGGCCACCAAGAAGCTCAGTGATCTAGAGCTTGATCGAGAAGAGCTCTCCACAAAGTTTGATAAAGCTAATCAGACCATTGGAGCATTGAGATTTGAGAACAATTTCTTGGCCGAGAGGACCAAGAAGCTTGAAGCGGAGTTGTTCCAAGTCGAGCTCGATTGGAAAGAACTTCAAGTGCAAAGCTTGATGAGACGCTCAATCTTTAGAAATCTGCTTCCGATAGAACAGGTTTAGGGAATGATTTCTTTTCTCCTAATATTGCTTCTTCTAGCACTACTGTTTTTGTTTCTCCTACTAATAATGTTAAATCTAAGAACAATGATGTGAAAAATGTGTTAGATAGTGAGAACATAGATAAGGGTAAGTCTATCTTAGAAGCACCCCCTAAAGTTGCTAAGAAAGAGACTAAAAACCCTAGGGCTAAGAAAGGAAACACTCAAAAGCCTAAACAAAATAAGTAGCATCTCTGTCATCACTGTTGAGCGACTAGACATACTCGACCTAACTATTATAAGTGGTTAGCCATTCAACAGAGTAATAGTATGATCTCATCAGGAAACCATAATCAGTTTCCATACTCTTTTGCTCCTCTTGGAGATCTTCTCAAAGCCCTCATATTCCTTTCGAACTTGAATAGTTTCAATTCTTCCCCCTCACTACCGATTCAAGGGTTTGTTCAAAAGAAAGGTTCTTCCAAAGTGTGGAAGGAAAAAGTCTTCAAGTGATTTAGTCACTTTCTCACTCTCTCCTTCTTGTTTTTGTTTTTGCATTACTTATGTGTTTTGCTTTCTTGTCTCTGTGTTAGTCTAGTTTTATGCTTTGCATTGATTAACATGTTTTTGTTTGTTTGTTTTCAGTTTTGTTTTATTTTGTTTTTCATATAAAAAAAAGTATTGAAAAATTAGAAAAATACAAAAACAGTGTGTGTTTGTGTACATTGGTACTTGTGTACCTTGGGTGGCCATTAAAATAAAGTTTTCTAAACTTTGTATTATTTGTAGCTTAGATGAGCATCTCTATGTACAACTAAGCAAGTGAGTTTTGTGACTTGTGTTTGTGATGAATAAGATTAAGTTATCTCTTATACTTAACACTCGTATCACTCTTTTTGACAAGAATAACTAAAAAAATCCTAAGAAAAAGACATAAATAACCATCTCACCATTGTTGCCCACCAATCATGAAATGACATCTATATGCTTTGACATAGCAAAAGTGCAATGTCAAAAACTTAACATTATTAGGTATTTCTTTTCTCTCTCATATATGACCATGCATGGTTTGGTCAAAAGAAAAATATGCAAAGAAAATTAAAAGCAAAAAGAATAATAAAAAAAAAGCTTTATATATGATTGTAAGCGTGTCTTCTAGGAGATGTGGGAGTTATAGAATGTATCTCGAAGGTGATAGTCTCCATCAAAAAATTATGATTGTGTATGAGTTAAAGTGATTTTCTCATATCTCAAATTGTCATAACATGTTGACACTTATGCTATCTTGCAATGTTTTTCACACACGACACACAATATTCTTTACTACTCTTGATATATGTGCAGGTACAATGTGATTTGGCCATCACAAGAAATACAAGTGTTAATGTATGCCCACTAAACTGTCTTAGCTTGTTTTTGAAATAAAAATTGGTTAGACTTGTTTAGTGTGTGTGTGTTTTGGATCTAAATGCTTGACATTTTTCTTGTTGAGAGATGATTTTGAGAGATTAAAATGTTGTTTGGATCTTTGGTTGAGCAGCATGTTTGATTGCATTCATGTTTGTGTTTTTCCCTTCTTGAAAAACTGTTTTAAGCAATCTCGAGAGCTTCTCGACACCTCTCGACAACTAGGCTATCTATCGAACCCTTTTAGCTTCTTTTATCGCATTCTCTATAGCTTCTCGATAGCTACTTGATCCATCGAGCAACATTCTGGATGTTCAATAGATGCTCAATAGCTCCTTGATCCATCGAGCCCCTTTTGCTATGGACACCTATTGATCCTCAATAGCTCTTCAACAGATAATTCATGCGTTTTTATTCTCGACACCTCTCAATACCCCTCGATCCGTCGAGAAACTAGGTTTTCTATAAATAGGGTCCGCGCGATCTTTGACAGAACTTGTCTCTTCACCTCCCAAAACCTCTCTCACTCACTCCAAACCTCTTCCCCATTCATTCTTTGGTCTCAAGATCTTCTTTTTTCTCAGGTATGAAGCTTTCCTACTCTTTAATCATGCATTTCATATCATTTGATATAACTTTTGGGATTTTTGAAATCTTTTGGGATTTTTCAAAATTGTTGAGGTTTTTGATAAAGTTTTGGGATGGGTTTTGTTTAAATGATCTTGTATCATCATGTATTGCATCACATATGCATTATAACAATGTTTCATGCATTTTAGATATGTGTTTTACCTTGTTGCAATGTTGTGTCCTGGTAGGTTTGGATTGGACTGAGACCATGATATTTTTACTATTGCATATCACATTCTCATGCATTTTCATGCATACATACCTTCAATTTTTTATATTCTTTTATTTTGATGTTGTTGGTGCTTTTCTCCTCTCTCTCTCTCTCTCTCTCTCTCTCTCTCTCTCTCTCTCGCATTAGTCTGCGTTATGGCACCTAAATGCAAATCCACTCCGTCCCCGAACCCTTTTCGTTCTAGGGCGTCTTCTTCTTCTGAGCCTACTCCTTCTTACATATGGTTTTATGATGATAAAGCCTGAAAGGACTTTTCGAAGAACTTTTCTAGATAAGGCATTCATTCGGAATGCCAAGTCATCCTATTGGATTTTTTCGATACTAACCATCCCACTGTCATCTACGATCAAGGTTGAGAGTCATTATGTGGCACCCCGATCACATGCCCTTCCATGATCATACAGGAGTTTTACTCCGACATGCATGGATTTGATTCCTCTATACCCCAGTTTATCACTTGCATGTGGGGTATGCACATTGTAGTCACTCCGGATCTTATATCCGAGGTGCTACACGTTCCTAGAGTAGCGCATCCTAACTACCCTGGCTACAATCATCTGAGGACTATGTCCAAAGACGAACTCATGTTTCTATTTTGTGAGACACCATCTTTATGGGGTGATCATAAAAACACCTGATGCTCGACCTTTGCCAAAGGTCCAAGAATCCTTAACATGGTGACGACATTCATTTTCCATTCTTTGTCTCACTATAACTCTATCACAGAGCCTCATACCCGATTTTTGCTATCCCTCTTAAAGGATATTTCTATTGACTTCCTTTCTCACTTCATCCTATCCCTTATAGATGTCTATAGGGATACGGTGACCCGTGATATGCTCATTTTTCCTTCGGCTATTACAAGGATCCTTCGCCATTTTTCTGTCTCCTTTCCAGCGTTTAATCATTTCTTCGTCATGGGTGCCATTGACGCAGCTACCGTTAGACGAAACGATGTTCAGCTTCGCTTGAGGCGGACACAGGCCGAGACGACAACTCTTTTTCCTTTTTCAACTCCATCCACCTTCGCCCTTCTTCTTGATGGGTGGAGTCACTCTCGAGGCCATCATGGCTCGGCTTTTGTGCATGGATGCTCGCCTTGACACTCTCGGTGATAAGTTGTGTTAGGTGAACACCCGTGTTGGTCGTATTGCACGACGACAGGCTATCATGGGTGGTTTCATCGCTTCTTCTCCATCTCCACCAGTTTCAGAGGATGAGAGTGATGATGGCTCCGGCGATGATGATGGTGATAAGGACGATGGTGTTGGCTTGCCCAATGATGATGTCTACTTGATGTACTTACCCTTTGTCACGCGTGACAAAAAGGGAAAGTAGTTTTGAATATGAAAGTAGTCATACATATATGTGGAGAGTTAGTAGAGGAGATTTTTTTGTTAGGGGGAGTGTTTATTTTTTTTAAGGGATGTAGTGAGGACTTATGTATTTTTTTTCTTTTCTTCTTTTAGAGATACACTATTCTTTCATTGTGATAGCAAACCTTGTATTTATGTTGATATATATATATATATATATATATATATATATATGATGAGGTTGTTATTACAATTCTTTCACCTATCTCTTCATGTGTTGTCTCTTTTCTTTTTTTATGCATATGCTTCTTATATCTTGTATGCAATCTTTTATTTCTGTTTCACACTAAGATGCCTTAATAAGTTTTGATTAAAGTGTTTCAGAAATACAGGTTGTCAAAGTCTTCTTGCCATAAATTCACTTCTTGTAAAGTTTTTCAAGAGTTTTTGTTAGGATAGATTTTATTGTATTCAACAGGTGCGTATGAGTTGAGTGATTTATGACTCCTTTCATATGTTCATTTGTTTGTTGTGGTTTTGTCATGGATTGCCAAATGGGGAGATTGTTAGAACATTTGTAAATCATGCTAGGAACATATGTCAATATAGAATTGGTTAATCCTTTGATTAAACGCACTTTACTTGTAATTGGGCAGTTCTAGGATGTGTTTAATACTTCAAGGAATAAGGTTTCAAATTCAAGTGTTAAAACCATACAAGTCTATCCAAGAATCAAGTGAAAAAGTGCTAGTTTTTAAAATTCAACAGTTAGCTCGACAGCTAGTATCTATCAAGTCTTAAAAAGTCGTTTCAATTTCGAGGCTCGACAAATTTTCTCGATAGATAGGGTATTTGTTAAGGTTTATGAAAACCAATTTTCCAGATCTGATTTCATTCCAATCCGTGAATAGATGTTTGAGTTTTCTTTTCTTACAACCCTAAACATATATAAGAATTTTTTTTAAGGGCCGTTAGAGGTGGCACAGTGTAAAACAAAATTTTGTTCATGCAAATTATAACCAGAGACAAAATATGCCCTAGTTCATCTTTCTTTTCAAGAAGTCATTACGTTTATACGCCATTAGGTTTTGTAACCAAAGAGTTTCGTGATCTTCATCGTGTGATGAACTCAAGAACTTAGCAGCCAATATCCTTCTTAAGTTGATGATTAAGTCATGTACTAGGATTCGCGCAATTGGTTAGTTATGTACTAGGAGGCGTACATTAAAAGGAGAGATTGTCAAGACTAAACAAGTCCAATTGGGTATTGGGGTAAGGGTTCAACTGTAGGTTGATATAAAGTACGAGGATTCCTTTACTTGTAACCACTTGTTGTGATAATAGTGGATTCTCGGGAGTGGTGACCTTAAAATCACCCGGTTAAGTTTTTGCCGTGTAGGTTTTTCCCATTCGTAAACAAATCATCGTGTCAATGTCGGACCGCGAGGTATGCCTTATATATAGCCATGGCACCTCAGTTGGTTTTATCTCAAAATTAAAGCCATACTTTCGTTAAATTCAACTAGCATTTGGTATTGGCTTAAAAAGCCTTTTTTTTTTTTTTTTTTTTTTTACTATTTAGCTTATCTTTGCCACTATTCAGCTTATTTTTGTTACTATTTTTTAGTCTCACTACACTTTTTGGTACTATTTATGGGTGAACAAAGTTTCTCTCCAAACTAGTTTAGAGAAAAACTCTTCAAACTTCTCATATATTTCTTAACATACGTATCAAATTTCGTTCAAATCGGATATTATTTACTATTTGATCAATTAACTTATTTTTTATATACAACTTTAGATTACAAAAACTTGAAATTATAACATTTATTTTATGACATAGCAATCGATCTTTGATTTTCTTGAAATTTTGTAAGCATATGCATGTAATAAGAACATACAATCTAACGGTTAGATTTTCATAATTCACACTCAATATAAATATAAATGATGAGTTTGTAGGGTTTCTCTCCAAACTAATTTGGAGAGAAACTTTGTTCTTCATGGGTCTCACTGTACTATTTCAGCTAACTTTTACCTTTATCTACAGTATTTTCAGCAAAAAGTTTTCAATTTCAGCATAATAAGCGGATCCCAAATGAATAGTTTTCAAGTTTATTCAATTCAAAAATACCTTAAAAAACTTCCATTAAAAAAATATTTTTCACACATGAAAAAGAACATATAAAATTAATAAAAATATTTTATATGAGAATTTTTTTCATTACTTAATTTCATACCAAACAGAAATTTTTAATGGAATTGGATAATAGACTTGAATTAAATAATTTTGAAATTTAAGGGATTCAATTGAACAAAAATAATGTTTGATGACTAAAACGAATTTTAGTAAAAACTTAGACCCAATTTGCATTTTAGCCATTTAAATGAGTAACATGACTCATTAAAAAAGTCACGTAATCAAAATTTCACATGAATGGTCTCTTCAATTGTCACATTATAAGTTGGAGAAAGAAGACTCTAAATTGGTTTGGGACCAAACTTTTTTCCCACTTTAATGGATTCCAAATCATAGTTTTTAAAAAATATATATAGATATAGATATAAATATAAATATTTGTTTCAAAATATAGAAAATAATTAAATACATTAATTTAACTTCCACTAGATATCATTATAGTACTTCAGGCTGATTTCATCAGCCTCCATTAATTGAAATGCAATGTCTTTCTTCTCAACCCAAAAAAAAAAAAAAAAAAAAAAAAAAAAAAAAAAAAAAATCCATTGGTTTCACATGTTGGAAATGCACTCACAGTGAAATTATCATTGGAGTATCATCCGATGAATTGCAACTCAAACCACTCCATGTTTGTTCAACTGGGACACATGGGTCAGCTTGCCAGTCTTCTCTAGAGATCCTTGATGTTTGTTTGATGTCCATGATAGCAGCAACTGTTGTTTATAAGAAATAATACTTAAGATTAATAAATTATGATCATGCAGGATAAAAATTAAAAGGAGGGATTAGAATATTTGTTATAAAATGTCTTTTTCTGTTTTTGTCTTCTACTACTATAACTTTTGTGTTACAATTTTTGCTATAACTTTTTTTTTTTTTTCTTATGACAATGTTTAGCTACAAATTATATCATCAATTAAATATTTAAATTTAAATTTTTTTTTGTAGCATAAAATTATACATAAAAAATAAATTTATGGATCAAACTACTATGTTCTTAACATGCATGTCAAATTTTGTATCAATAGTATGTACATTTTTGTTTAAATGTTAACAAAAAAAATCATATTTTATGAGAAAGGAATAATTCAATACATTTGAACTTTTTATGAGAGAGGAATAACTCAACATTATGAATTTTATTTCTTAACATTATCAATTTAACCAGATATTATTCTTTCATAAAAAGGTTGTATAAAACACAACAGGAGAAATTGTCATACAACGAGAGTTTAAAGACTTCTCTTTTATATATACTAAAAAGAAAAAGAAAATTATACTTTTTAGATTGTCTTTATGACAAACTTTATAGTAGTTTTAAATATTCTCATTTATGAAAAACCTATCATTTGTTCGTTCATGTATCCCTCAATGTTTCCATTAAGCTTTTGTTTTGTTTAGCTCAAATCAGAATAAATTTCTGTTAATCTCAAACTTTTAAATACTTTAAAAAGAAAAAAAAAAGAAAAGAAAGAGAATAATTAGATAAAGGTACATACCATCTCTTGAGTTGGTTGGCTTGTGTAGATCAAACTGAGGAATTACGTTGTAAAGCTCAAACGCGTTGAGGATGGGAGGAAGGTCAGACCCCGTTGTTGCATTAATAACAAAACTAAATTGCCGTTCGATTATTTGATTGAGACATATGGACAGTGGCTTTAAATAGTCAAGAGTTATAGGTTCTGAGATATAGCTTCCTCCATTCACATTAATAATGAATTCTCTTTTCTTTCCTTGAGTAAGTTTTTCAATTTCAGCAAAGTGAAAGCAAACATAAATTTTTGCAGTGAGATTCATGTCAGGATAACTTAAGGAATGGTAAGCACTAGATGGTTGGACAGCAGTTCTCAATACTTCTGATGGAATTTGATAACTATCATTGTTGTTTTGTATGTCAATAACTGAGGAGGTATTGATTGGAACTGAGTTTGGCAACTCACTATAAGTATACCACAAGCGATCATAAACATCGTCCTTGTACCTCTTGTACCTTAGATAGGACCTAGAAAAGTTGATTGTCACGTTAAAATTTTGGAGACAAGACATTTTAAAAAATAGTGTTCAAATTTGACATAATATGAACAATCTATACAAGGTAAAAGGGTAAAATACAAGAAACAGTGAAACACCCCGAACTATGAGTTTATACAATAATATCAAGTATTATCAAGGCTTTTCAAATATCTACCGTACGAAAAAAAAAAATTTACCTATGTTAGATTTTTTTAAAAAAAATTTATAATTTTGTTTAAATTTTTACTAATTATAATATATTACTAATTCCGCTACTCGAACCCTTTTCCCTTATACCCCCAAGCACTTTGTGCATCTAAATTCACTTTTTTACCTTATATAATTCTTTAATTTATGAGTATTTAGGGCATATGTTCTAACAACATATAAGTATTAATGACTCTCTTTATTTATTTATTTTTACTTTTTTTTTATATCTGAAATAGAATTCCATTATAGCTTAATCTAAATATATATGTGTGTGAAACTCTCTTATGGAGACTTGAACCCCACCCTTGCCCCCAACACCCCGCAAGCACTGATACTAATCTAAGTACTAATGACTCTATATTCAAAAATATTATAATAACACTCATTTAAAGTATTACTGTCTCTTTTTTTTTTTTTTTTTTTTCCCTAATGTTCAATTTATTTTTTTACCAAATATAACTCATCCATTTTAGGAGTATTTAGAGTATATGTTAATGAAAATATTTAAGTTAGTAAATCTCTTTAGAAAGTTATTTTTATTTCCTAAAAAAAAAATTTTTTTTGATAGATAGAAATTTTTTTATTTCTTTTTAGGCTTACAATTCATTTTCATTTTGGATGTATAGCTTTTGGTTTAGGGATATGTGAATGCATAATTTTTATTTTTTTTCAGAAAAAGTGCTGTGAATTTTATGGTAAAAAATTTGGGACATATTCTATCTTTGTCATTCATAAATATATATTTTCTCATAATTTTTATTATTATAATATTTCTCTTATATTATATTGCATAGGTTAAGGCATAATAAAGTGACATAACATGTCTCCAGTGGTAGCTCTAAAAATTTTCTTGGGGGGGGGTCATCAAGAAAATTAAATTAAACAAATTTTAATAAAAAGATAACTTGAATATATTGGGTTATTAAAAAAAAAAAAAAAGACACATACATAAAATTTTACAATTTCTTTTTACGAGTTTTTATATTTTGAAATCGTCATATGATAGTTTATTATTAATTATCGTTATCTATTGTCAATGTAGATGTAACCATTTTATTTTGTTAAGTTTGTATAACATTTTTATTTTTGTGTAGTTGTCATTATTTACTAGTTATTTCATAAATTATTGACCTTATATTAATTGTTGACCCATATAATCACACTCATCCATACATAAATAATATATTTAACAATCACTAACTTTACTTTTTTTTTTTTCTTGAATCACTAGTTTTATAACAAAAAGTTATTATAACATCATAATAATATACACATGGAAGAAAGCCTCTGTATTTCTTGGTTATTAAATTATATAAAGTTTATATATACTATACATGTACACCTCCACACATATCACAATTCACACAAATAACATTATATCAAAAAATAATAATTACAATAATGCACAAAATTTGTATCAAACACACACACACACACAAAAAATATAAATTTATAATAAAAAGAGACATTCAAAACTCACAAACACTCACATTTTACTCTTAGAGTCGTTAATATATAGAAAGTCGGATAGAGAATAGAGATGAGATGAGATTCGTGAGAAAAAGGGAGAGTGATTTGTGTTGTTAATTAGTTTTGGGATGAACTTATCTATGTTGTTTGATTTTTGTGCTAAATTGATTTTTGATCAAGGTGTACAAGATTTAAGTCATGTTGTGCAAAAATATTTTTAAGGGTAATTAAATTCATAAAAAAAAAAATTATATATATAATTTTTTTTTTTTTTGCAGTCGAGGTTCATTTGAACCCCGAACTTACAATTGTAGCCGCCCTTGCTTGTCTCCCCAAAAAAAATTTCTACCTCCACCACTCTACTAGGGGAGAAATTATAATATTTTCATGATAAATCATGTTATTTGTCCACTATTCTACAAAAAGATTTCTGTCTGTTTAAAATTGCTGAGTTAGAAAAGAAAAAAATTTAAACAGACATTAACTACTAACTCAACAATTTTAAATATATAAGAATTTTTTAGTAGAATGGTGGACAAGTATTGTGGTCCACCATAAAAACTGTATAATTTCTGCAAAGAAGTGTTTTAGCCGACAATAAATAAATAGAAGCCGAAGATAGAGAAGGAAGAATGAAGATCAGAAGAATTTTCAAATAGTCTTAAGTGACTTTTTGTGGGTAGAGAACAAATTGAATATTTTTAAAAGTTTTGATATAGTCAGCTTTGAGCCAAACCTCAGGTATAGTTTGTGTACTTTGACGTTTTAAATAAAAAGAAAATCAAAGAACAAAATTCTAACTGATTTACCTAATGGGCAGTTGTTGACCTGTGGTGGTTCCAAGGTCGAATCGCCAGCCGAATTTTAACGCTCCAAAGTCAAACGGATAAAGGGACTTGTCCAGAGGACGCAGCTCCAAGGCAGAAATAAAAGGTATTCCAGACCCAGTGTTTATGAAACATACGTATATGATGTCTGACGTGGGAACATGAATCGCATCGAAAAGCCTCAGAGTATATACCTCATCCTGATCGAGATCCAATGTGAACATATAATTAACCCCGACATACACGTCGAACTTTGGAATTTTATTCTTCTTGTCATAATTTCCATAATAAAAGAAAAAATTAATGAGATAGTTACTACTTTTGCCTTGTTCAGGTTTCAAAGTGTAACAATTCCTTTTTCCTTGTGGAAAGCTTCTCAGGTTTCTTGTTTGCCGCCCACCATCCGGATATGGATAGTAGTTCTCGGGGATATGTTGGAATTTGTCCCAGTATCTATAAAACCTGTATCTGACTTGTAGAATATACCAGAGACATCATCCAAGTAATCTTCGGTAGCCCCACAATCGATGCTTATGAATCCTAGATATATAATGCCAAAGAAGAGATATATTTAGAACACACCAATCAATATGGAAAAGTAAAGAAGAATTTGAGTTTGAAATTCAAAATAATTAATTTTTTTTTTTTTTTTAATGGGATTGATTATGCACCTACCCTTCCATATGCTTTTTGCGAAAATTTGCTATCCCTTTTAAGTTTTAAGCACGAACGAGTAAATCACAAAACTGCCCAACCTTAGCAGAGTTGAGGGTTTTGTGGTTGTCAAATTTCGAGGAACTTGGGCAGTTTTAAGCACTTAATTTTAAAAAATTATAATATTTTCATGGATATTTTTTTGGGTCATGTAACCATGGTATATAATGCCTCTTTTACATAATATCATAGTTACACTTAACACCATTTTCTCTTTTAGGGCCACTTTATTTTCTTAAAATGATAAAGTGATTTTCGGGTTGTCATTTGTATTTTGGTTTCCGCTACACGTGTTTATATAGATAAGAAAAGAAACTAGCAACATTTACATATATGTTCTTCTTGAACACGTATTACAGAGGTCCAATGACAAAAACAAGATTGTAGCATGTAGGCACATACTTTTAATCAATATTTTCAAGGAAAGGGGGAGGGGAGCTGTAAAATAAATAAAAAGTTGGTAGGCACATGAAGGGAGTGCAATTTTTGAGTTGTGGCTGGTTCCAATGAAGTGAGTGTGTGATAGAGAGTTAGTAATTTTTATTTTGGTGAAAAATTCAATGTATATATAGATAGCTTTCTAATTTTTGAAAAATTTGAAGGAAAGTACATGATAAGAAACTATTCATATTCTGCCACGCAATGGAGTCTCTCATCTCTAAAAAAATTAAGTTATATGTTTTGTAATTATAGTTGTAGCAATGTATAATGTACAAATTACATTATATTGTTGCAAAACTTTATTATTATTATTTTTAGATAAATTTATAATCAACATACAAAGTTACCAATGTGTTTTTTTTTTGGTGTATTTTTCAAAAATTAAAAAAATTGCAAAATCTTACGATGCATGATCCAATCCAGTCTAACCCCCTAATGATTTGACATAGGATTCCAATTTTAACAAACTTGTGCTAATATGTGATATTTCTATCATTAAGTTGGTAAGATTGTTGAGTAGTTGTTAACATCCTTGTAAGTCAGTGGCATATTGTTAGAATTATGTGGTTAAATAATTAAAATTTTTCATTTTTCAATAGTTTAAGCTTTTGGAAGAGGAATTTAACATATATAAGAAAAAAAAAAAAAAAAAAACTCATGGGTGTATTCTTTCTGCCATTTTATTAGAAGCAAAAATAAAATAAAATATTTATGGCTAGTTACGGGAATCTGTTCAAGCAAGCATGTCTAAAAGCTAGTTTCAAAGAGGAGATAGAGAACTGAATGAGGTTTCAAGATGAATGACATACCTGGAACATAATCAACAAGTTTTCTTCTAGCATGCTCATTGTCTCCTTCAGCTAGTTTCCAATTGCCAAGAATACCAATCACCAAAACAACCACACGCAATGCCTTGAGAATGAAAATTAATTCTAGGGCGTAATCCATGATGATCTTTATTGGCATACTATGCTCTACTCAAAAGGAAGATGTATATAGTATTTAAGGCACAAATTCTTAACTACATCGAGTACTTGTGTTACTAATAAACGACTTTTCTTCTCCAAAAAAAAAAAAAAAAAAAAGGACTTTTAGTCATTGTCAATTAATTGCCTGCTTTTATTCATAAGAAAGTGACAGAGGATGACTCCCCACTCATATATTTCTCTAATTTACCTTTTTTAACATATTACACAATATGTTATTATTGTCATGTGCCATATAGTTTAATTGGAATTTTTGGTTTTTCTAATGAAATTGTCGAAGTTCAAATCTCCCTATCTTAACGGTAGAGGAGTGGTTTCTACATTAGATGATATTGGACCTTCTGAAGAGGCAAGCCCAATCCCTGCTAAGAAAGAAAGATCATGAGCCCTATAAGTTGGAGTTTAGACCTCGGGAGATAATCTTGTACTCACTCACCGAAGCCCATTTGGCATAGCTCCATGGGTAGATTTACCAAGGATCTTAGTACCATCAAGCGTCCAAGGAAGAGCATGAATCCATGGAAAACATAATACAAAGAAAAATGAGAGAGAGAGAGAGAGAGAGAGAGAGAGAGAGAGAGAGAGAGATATCTTAAAGTGAATGTACCCTTGCTTTTGGAAGTTTTTATCCTTGGCAAGCTTATTTTTAAGTTCTTTATTAATATAAAACTAGCATTATTCAAATCAAGTTCTTCTTCAAATTTTCCAATGTGGATCATTCAGTTCTTAGTTCATACAAATTAATTACAAGGCCAGAAACTTGATTCTTTGAAAGTTATCTTTGAGAATCCATCTTTTTGACGCCCACATTAACTATCAATTCATAATTTTTTTTATATATAAAAAAATAGAGACTTGAACAGTGTCCCATTGATTGACTAAGCAAAAATACACTTTAAATAATGATTTGGGTGAATTCCATGGCTTCGTCCCTTCAAATATATTGCGCCTATAGGCATATGCCTTAAGTTGCCTAATAATCTTCTTCGCTAAAGTCATTTCTTATAATAATTATTCAATTTTTCAAGAGTAAAAAATATGGTAATCATCTTCACTTTACAAAGAATCTAAGTTTATGAAGATAGCTAGTTTTCTATTAATATTTACAATTGAGAGAATGAATATTTACGGTCTATGGGTATACATGGGTTAGGTCAAATCGGGTTTGGGCTCAATCTAGACCCGACCAAATCCTGTTGGGTGGTATAATGGAGGGCCTGTCATTGACTAGAGTGCATCATTAGATCGAATCGGATAGAATCAAATCAACGGAGATCTAAACAGAGTTGGTAGGGGTTGATTAGATCAATTTGACCAATTCTTGGAGAGTGAGACCCACCACTTAACCTGATAGAATTATTGAAGTTGCACATCTGTTGTTGACCACTGCTCTCATCAAATCAAGCGAGTTATGGATCAAGTCACCACTAGTTAGATAGTTTGACCAAGTCAAGAAGGTCTGGGATAGATATGATCCCATAACCCGTTTCCTTCATTATGTAATGCCACATGTGTGTTGAGTCTTGATAACACGACACCGTTTGGATAAGTGGCCGCGACATTTTTATTTTTATTTTTTTGACAGAAAGGCAATAGAAGTGTATTGATATATAAAAATAAATAAATAAATAAACAAAAAACAAAAAACAAAAGAAAGCTGTGGGTCCACCTCAAGTTAAAGATAGCCAAACGCAGTGGCTACGACATTTTTATATTTTGCTTGAATAGTTTTTAATGGAACGGCATCGTTTAAAACTTCCTCATGCGCTTTTGTCTACTTCAATCAGATTGGTCTGTGGTTTTACACTCTCCAACAATGATAGCTTCTACTAATTTTTAAACAATGGACTTAAAATTTACAAAATGCTATTTTAAATGAGTAGCTCTTTTTATTACTTGATGGAGGATTACATTTTTTTTTTTTTTGTCACTTTTGATGAGGACTCCCAACTGCCAAGACAGGAGAGGAGCCAACTAGGTCTAAATACAAGATCACCATCACAATCTTAAAAATAAAATCAAAAATCACCATCAAATTGTTGAGAATACAAGGTCATCAATATTATACCTCTTGTTTTTTTGTGTGGATATAAAGAAAAACCATCACAATGTTGAGAATATCTTGCACAAGCAATGCTATTTACATAATAGATTTCATAATAAATTTCATACTTGTTGAATTGACATGTTCCTTTTTTTTTTTTTTTTTTTTAGAATCATATTGATATTGATATTGATATTGAATTGACATATTCCTATTTTATTAACTATCATTAAAAACTTACTACCTTATATATGTTTAAAATTTGTTGTCAATTTTAATCATGTTTCTAGACTTATTATATCGCCGGTCTGATTTGGGAACTTTCTCCATACATCAATTCTTTTGGTCTTATAAAAAGAAAAAGAGGGCAACTTTAATTGAATTTGTTAAATCTAGAATACTAGAATAAGTCAAATGAAACAAACATCAATTATTGATATGACGTTTACCAAAAAAAAAAATATATATATATATATATATATATATATTGAATTAACATTCACTCAAGAGTGGGGCTCAGCATGCATGTAATTGACTTTGCCATTGTGTCACTGTCAACTCAATTAGTGATAAGACCAGGCAAATGAATCGGGAAGATTGGATTTGGATTCGCTTGACCGGCTTTGGGTTAGATTAAGTTCGGGTTAATTCTAGTGGCGTTACCTTCCTTAACCCTTCTTTCTTTCAAGAAATTCACTGAAATATTATTATTATTATTAAAATGAATGTTATTCTAGCTTTGAACATGAAGGGTATTATTTTTTCTCCATCGCATTTCTCCTCTGTCTCCAAGCTAGCCCATATGTGCTAACCAGCCAAATCTTTATAGAATGTCTCCTATGGTGGGGTTTCAATAAGTTATTTTATAAGTTCAATCCTAAAAGTTTTTATTCTGGTATGGTATGGGATTTTTTTGGCCCATCAACTTGGAACCAATACTGGAAATGGAATCAGATTCCGCAATGGATGTCTCATTTATTATTCTCAATATTTTAGCATACTTTTTCCACCAAAAACAAAAACCATTCTCTCCTGCGGCACTTCTCTGCTTCTATTAAGCCCAATACTTGGCATCTTCTCTTTCCAGTCATATCAATTCATATGTGCTAACAAATTTTCTATGATTTTTAATCATAAAGTTTCATTATTTTCTGAGATTATTTTTTGTTGTACTTTCCTGTTTTTCGATTTATTTTGATTCACATAAGCTTCATAGTCATTTGGTGCCCCTTTCGGTCAAATCAGCCATGATTATTATTATTTACTTAGACATTTTAATTTTAGATTTATTTATTTTCATACAGAAGTTTGTAGTAATATTATTTTACATTAACCCATATTGTCTTCTTCTTCTCTCCTTATTATATTTTTTGCCTCTCAATCTCATGTAATTGAATTATATAAGTAAGTTTAATTATTCTTTAAATTACATGTTGCAACTTGCAATTATATGTAGATTTATCCTTCTTCTTTTTTTTCTTTTTTTTCTCATGATGGCAATGAGTTTAAACCCATGTTTTATATGTTGGGAAAAATTTTATATAAGTGTGAATAAATTTCAGCAATCACAGCAAAAGCACAGCCAAAAGAACACAATGATTTATGTGAAAACCCTTTCTCCTTGAAGGGAAAAACCATGAGATAAACTCCAAATAATTTCACTATATTAAATAAAGATTACAACACTTAAAAATACAACTTAAGCAAAGAAAAACCTTTTTTTTTCTTTCCACTCACTACTCTCTTCCTCACTATGTATCTCTATAATTTTCTCTTACTCTCTCTATTTTTCTCTTCTCTTTTTCTTACTCTCACTCATGCAATTCTTCAAGAGTGCACCGGTTTTCACACTTTGAGACTTCTCTCTTTTTCCTCGTTAGCACCTAATGTTCGAATGGCCTCATTTATTTCTTCATCTTTTCCTTCTTTTCTTCCTTTCACATGTTTCACATCAAGTCACAATAGATACAATCACACAAGCCTTGACTTTTGTACATGATATTAATGAAAAAGATGAATTCAATTCTTCTCTTAGTTGGCCGTAGGGGTGTGCAACCAACCCACTAACTTGCCAAAACCGATCCAACCCAACCCAACCCGTCGGGTTGGGTGCATGTCATAACAATCACAAACTAGCCTAACTCGACCCAACCCACCTATATATTTAAAATTTTAATTATATATATTTAGAAATATATTATATAATTAATAATGTTTTTTCATATTTAGCTCTTTCTATCTAAAACTCAATTACCTTGCAAACCCTAATAATCATATTTCTCTCTCTACCGCCTCCCACTCCCGCTCTCCCATTCCACTCCTATTTGTTTATAACAAAGTTGGGATAATAGTTGTTCCTCAAAAAAAAAAAAAAAAAAAAAAAAAAAAAAAAAGTTCGGATAATAGTTTATGTATATTCTGTTTATCAACTCGATTAGATATGTTTTGTTTATAACTGAGTTAGAATACTAGTTTATGAATATTTTATTTATCAACTCAAGTGGCAGGTGGGATATATATTTTTCTTGCTCAAGTTAATAATAATAGTAATAAAATAAATAAATAAAAATTTTCCAACTCATGGGTTCAACCTGACCCAACTTGATCCATGTGGGTTGGGTTGGGTTAGGTTGTACCCCTGTGATGGGTTGGGTTGGATTAGATTTTTTTAACCCATCGTGGTGAGTTGGGTTGAAAAATTCCCTCAACCCGACCCATGCACACCCTTACTTGGCCGAATAGCCTTATTTTTTCTTCAGCCAATTTTTCTTCTTCCTTCAGCGTGTCCCACACACTTAACATCAAGTCTCATTAAGAGAGATGGTTGGCAGATGATTGGCTGATGGTTGGCTAATCAAGCTCAATAAGTGAGCTATTCCATCAAGTGTGAAACTGAGATCTTTTAGATTTTCTTGGATAACTTTATTGGTTGTGAGAAAATCTACTCCATCCTTTTCATAATTAATGAATAATCACAACTCATAATGAAACTATGTGATCCTAATCCAAATTTTATATATATACACTTTAAAAAAACTAATGAATTAGAGTTATAGTGTCAAAAGTAACAAATTAAATCTTATAATAAGTTATAATATAAAATTTAAGAAATCCACAAACTCATAAATTTTTACGGATGAAAAATAAAAGTCTAGATTTGCTTCTTCAAAATGAGAATATATTTTAGTACTAGACCATGCAAATTACTTTTGTAGGTCAAAATCATTTTTTTTTTTTTTTGATGAACAATAAGGGGGTGAGGGTGACCATTGTGATTCACCCTCTGGGCGTGACTATAGAGGCACCCTCCACTAGTGAATGTTTGATTAAGTCATAGTTACTATGGTTAGCGGTGATCACAGACCTCACCCTACCCCCATAAGAGAGCTAGAAGCTTGGGCTAGTTATAGGCAAAAATCTCACAGTTCACCCATTGAAAATCGAACATGAGACCTAGTGCTCCCGTGTTCATACCAAGATCGCTAAGCTACCTCTCCCGATGGTAATTCACAACCTCTCTTTGTTAAAAAAACATATACCACTTGAATTCAAAATTCAATACTAAAAACTAATTTTTAAAATAAAATATAATAATTTAATGAGTGATAGAACTAGAAATAGAGTTGAGGATTATGGTAAAAAAATAGTCATTGACGCTGAGATCGTAGTCACGTTGGGTTATCTGCAGATATTATGAATTGAACAAAGCATACAAAGTTATTAATAAATTCTTAGCATTATATTTGTGCTTACAGCCGGCCTACGTGCCAATCAGCTTTTGAGAACATAAACTAATATGTATAATTGTACAACCAAACCATTTATTTTCCATCATTCACTAAACAAATAATTTAAAATGGAAAATATTTCCTCTCAAACAAAAAAAAGAACAATATTTTTCCTATTTGAACATTGTCAAGCGTGGACACAATAGGGGCGCATACAACATTAATTTTTTCAATAATTCCCTTTAAAAAAGCTTTTTTTTTTTTTTTTTTTTTTTTTTATGTATTTGTGTTATTTGTTGCTTAATCAACTCAAGAGTAGAATAAATCATAGTACAAAGCAAACATCGATTGTTGGATTAAATTTAGCTCCAGAGAGGGGTTTTGCCGGACATGAATGCATTTGACATTACAATAACCGTGGGGTCCCTTATCTCTAGGCTTAAATACAAGGTCATCAATATCACACCCACCAAACATCGATTATTGTATTAAATTTAGCCCCAGAGAAGGGTTCTGCCAGACATGAATGTAATTGACACTACAATAAGGGTGCGTTTGTTTTGGGGGAAAATGATTTCCTGAAATTATTTTCCCCCAAACCTGCGTGTTTAAAGAACGGAAAATGAAATTTTCCAGAAAATCATTTCCTGTTGACCAATATTTACTCCTTTGACCCGGAAATGATTTTACACCCTCATTTTCACTTCAAATCATTTCCGAAAGAGAGAGAGAGAGAGAGAGAGAGAGAGAGAGAGAAGAGAGAGCCCAGATTGGAGAGCAACGATTGTCGATCGCGCCACTCGTCGGACGATCGCATCGCGCTTATCGTCTATTGCGATCGACGAGCAGCGCGATCGACGAGCGGTGCGATCGTTCGACGAGCGCGCTCGTCGATTGATGAGCGTCGCGATCGACGAGCGGTGCGATCGTCCGACGAGCGTGCTCGTCGATCGCGCCGCTCATTGATCGTGCCGCTCGTCGGACAATCGCACCGATCTCGCCTCCGCTCGATCTCGCCTTCACCGCGTGATCTCATCTTCTCCTCCGCCGCGCGATCTCAATTTGACCGGATTTGATGAATTTTTTTGCTAGGTTTTGTTTCTTTTGCTAGATTTTTTTGCGCGATCTCAATTTCACTTACATGAGTGTGTATGAAAAATTGGGTATGCAAAGCATTTTTTGTAAAAATGTTTGAATTAACCAAACACCGGAATTGATTTTCCGTAAAACGAATTTTGTAGCAGCCAAACACATGAAAATATTTCCTTTTCGGAAAATTGAATATTTTCCGAAAATGCTTTTACACGAACCAAACACAGCCTAACTGTGGGGTCCCTTGTCTCTAGACTTAAATACAAGATCATCAATATCACACCAACCAAACATGGATTATTGAATTAAATTTAACCCGCTCGTCGGACGATCGCACCAATCTCGCCTCCGCTCGATCTCGCCTTCACCACGTGATCTCATCTTCTCCTCCGCCGCGAGATCTCAATTTGACCGGATTTGATGAATTTTTTTGCTGGATTTTTTTGCGCGATCTCAATTTCACTTACATGAGTGTGTATGAAAAATTGGGTATGCAAAGCATTTTCTGTAAAAATGTTTGAATGAACCAAACACCGGAATTGATTTTCCGTAAAACGAATTTTGTGGCAGCCAAACACATGAAAATATTTTCCTTTTCGAAAAATGGAATATTTTCCGAAAATGCTTTTACACGAACCAAACACAGCCTAACTGTGGGGTCCCTTGTCTCTAGGCTTAAATACAAGATCATCAATATCACACCAACCAAACATGGATTATTGAATTAAATTTAACCCGCTCGTCGGACGATCGCACCGATCTCGCCTTCACCACGTGATCTCATCTTCTCCTCCTCCGCGCGATCTCAATTTGACCGGATTTGATGAATTTTTTTGCTGGATTTTTTTGCGCGATCTCAATTTCACTTACATGAGTGTGTATGAAAAATTGGGTATGCAAAGCATTTTCTGTAAAAATGTTTGAATGAACCAAACACCGGAATTGATTTTCCGTAAAACGAATTTTGTGGCAGCCAAACACATGAAAATATTTTCCTTCTCGGAAAATGGAATATTTTCCGAAAATGCTTTTACACGAACCAAACACAGCCTAACTGTGGGGTCCCTTGTCTCTTGGCTTAAATACAAGATCATCAATATCACACCAACCAAACATGGATTATTGAATTAAATTTAGCCCTAGAGAGGGGTTCTGCCAGACATGAATGTAATTGACATTACAATAACTATGGGGTCCCTTGTCTCTAGGCTTAAATACAAGATCATCAATATCATACCAACTTGTTTTTAATGAGTACCATTAGGGCACTCGTTAACAATGATTAGCCTAGCTCATATTTTTCTCTTGTTAATAACATAAAGGCTGGTCGTGCTTAATAGGGCTGTGTCATGCACTTTGAACTCAAGGCCACGACACATTATTTTAGGAATCAAAATGCATGACTCTTCTCTTATAGGGGGAGTTGTTAGTTTGTTTAATGATTAGAAATGTAGTTTTACAAGCTTAGGAAGGTGCTCACTGCTCACTTCCTAACCTTATTTTGACATCTGTTAGGCCTCTACTTTCTAAAATACATAATGATTTTATTTCTTTTGTAAAAATATTAATATATTTTTTGTCTTATCTTCCAGTGTCCTCGATTTGGACGTTTCTGTTTGCTACCTTTGACTGCTAAATGATATCACTTCTCCATGAATAATATAATGAAGCTCACACCAACGATCTATTTGTCAAACTAAGGTGGTTGATATCTTGTTGGTAACCATCAATTTCAAAACAATTTATGTTGTCAGAAAGGGAACCAACATTAAATGTGGCTCCCTTATCTCTAGGCTTAAATACAATATCATCAATATCACACCAACCAAAAATGGATTATTGTATTAAATTTAACCCCAGAGAGAGGTTCTGCCGGACATTACAATAACTGTAGGGTCCCTTATCTCTAGGCTTAAATACAAGGTCATCAATATCACACCAACCAAACTATCTTAAATTTAGCCCCAGAGAGGGGTTCTGCCAGACATGAATGTAATTGACATTATAATAACTGTGGGGTCCCTTGTCTCTAGGCTTAAATACAAGGTCATCAATATCACACCAACTTATTTTTAACGAGTGTCCTAAATAGAAAAGTTTTAATATCACTTTTATAAGAAATAAAAAAAGTTGTCAAAATATTAATTGTTTTTTTTTTTTTCCCATAAAAACTTTCTTTAACTGGATTCTTAACCAATGCCCTAAGGGTTCTCGTTAGCATTTTCCATAAAAAAAAATCTGTTTGACTTATTTTCACTACTTTTTTTTAACTGAAATGTTACTTTTTTTTAACTGAAATGTTTTAATGAGAAACTTCCACATTATCTATCAACTAAATAAAATGTGGAAAATAAAACCCAATACCACTTGTCATTATATATTTAAAATAAAATGTCATGTTCAGTTTAAAAAGTACTGGAGGTAAGCCGAATCCATAAAGAAAAACCATCATATCATTGAAAATATCTTGCATGAGCAATGCTACATACATAACAGTTTTTACAATAAATGTCATTCTTGTTGAGTTGACATATTCTTATTAATTCTTATATAAGTTAATTATTAACACTACTTTATTATCTACCATTAACAAATTACTACTTCATATATGTGTGAAATTTATTGTCAATTTTGATTTTTTCTAGACATATTATATTGCCGGGCAGATTTGGGAACTTTGTCCATACGTCAATTGTTTTTTTTTTTTTTTAAATAAAATGGTCTTAACAAAAAAAAAAAAGAGAGAGAGAGAGAGAGAGAGAAACTTTAATTGAATTTGTTGAATCCAATACCAGAATAGGTCAATTGAAACAAACATCAATTATTGAAATTGACATTTGCTCTAGAGTCTAGAGTGGGGCTCAGTATGCATGTAACTGTCAACTCAATTACTAATAAGATCTGGCAAAGGAATTGGGTTGGGTAGATTGGATTTGGACTTGACTTGATCGGATTTGGGTTAGATCAAGTTCGGATCAGAAAAAGTCGTCCAAAACAGTTTATCAAGCGTATGAATCTAGTGAAATATTATTGATGAGGATAAAAATCTAAATCATTTTGATAAATGGTCAAGATTTGATGAACTTTACAATCAGGTTACCTTAATAAGTCTAGAGGATCTTGATATCATTGATAGCAGTAAAATGAAAGTCTTCTTATTATTCTTTATTGATTTTTTGAAATTTTTTTATAAATAATAAAAGAACCTTTAATCTTATAAATCATGTATAGGAAACAACAGTACAATACTATTAGTTATAGTTTGGAAAAGTTATATTTACACCTCATAATTTAAATGGTGTAACAGATTGGAGCTATGAAGAAGAAGAAAAAAAAACAGATTGTAGCTATAGTTTCAAAAGTTAAAAATTAAATCTTATAATAAGTATAATATAAGATTTTAAAAATCCACAAACCCATAAGTTTCAAGTGATTACAAAATATTTGCTTCTTGTAAAAGATAATATAATTTAGTACCAGGCCATGCAAATTACTTCTTAGGTCAAAATCAAATTTACAACTTCTCTTTGTTAAAAACATATACCACTTGGATACAAAAGTCAATATCCAAAACTCATTTTTAAAATAAAATATAATAATTTGATATGTGATAGAATCATAAATAGAATAGGATTGTGTGCCAATTAGCTTTTGAGAACATATTCGTTAATATGTTCTAATGTATAACTTTGTGCATATATATATAAGTATATTTAAAAAAAAAAATCACAATTACACACATATATGAGTTCAAATTAAACATGGTATTAGCTTACACATTTTTTGAACCATACATTTCTAAAATATGTAATGGTTTATCATTATATATATATATATATAGACACACACATACACATATATGAGTTAGAATTTAATTGAATTTATACTCTTCAGTTTTTCACCCAATAATTCATTTGCCATGGAAATTAAAAAATTAAATAGACACATAGTACAAAATTGGACTCAAACTGAAATCCAATTTAGAATATAATTGTATTTGAACTTTTCGATTTTTACACTAATAATTCGCTTTGTACAAAATTTTAAAATTAAATTGGATTGATAATCCAGTTGAAATCTAATTGGATTTTCTCTAAGTTTTGGCTTTTAATATATACTAGTATATAACCCATGCATATATGTATGGTACAATTAAAAACAATTATCATTACACTTATGGGTTCAAATTATACTTAGGGTAATAGTTACACATTTTTTTAAGTCATAAATTAGTTTTACTCTCTCTCTTTCTCTCTCTTTCTCTCTCTTATTTATTTTTTTGGATATACACAGGAGTTTACTCTTTCTTCATTTTTTTTTTTTTGTTGGGTTTTTGATGGTTTATTTATATTAGACTTTTCATTTTTAAAATAACATTGACTCACTTAGAAAAAAAATTTTACAATAAAAAAACTTAGATAGAACATGTGGTGCAAAATTAAATAACAATTGGAATCCAATTTAGAATCTAATTGGATTTTCTCTATGATAAGCCAAAAACGTATTGACCCATTGTGATGAATTAATTGATTAATTAGCCAAGTATATTAATTAATCAAATTAACATGCAAATGTGTGGTAGCACAAACAAATCACCAATTAAACTAAGCATGCAGCGGAAAATAAATTGACACAAAGATTTGTTTACGAATGGGAAAAACCTATACGGCAAAACCCCCACCGGGTGATTTTAAGGTCATCACTTCTGAGAATTCACTATTATCAAAACAAGCGGTTACAAGTAAAGGAATCTCAGTACCTTATACCAACCTACAGTTGAACCCTTACCCCAATACCTAATTGGACTTGTTTTGTAGTGACAATCTCTCCTTGTAATACACGGCTCCCAGTACGTGACTAACTAATTACGCGAATCCTAGTACGTGACTTCAATTACCAATTAGAGAAGGTTATTGGCTGCAAAGTTCTTCAATTCATCACACGATGAAGATCGAGAAGCTCCTTGGTTACGAAACCCTATGGTGCACAAGCACAAAGACTTTTTCACAAGAAAGATGAACTAGGGCAAATTCTGTCTCCGGTCACAATTTGCTTGAACAAACTTTGCTAAACATTTGTGCAACTTATGTCACCTTTGACGGCCCTTAAAATAATCCTTTTATATGTCTAGGGTTGTGAGAAAAGAAAGCCTAAACACATAATCACGGATTGGATGAAGAATAGTTCTGAAAAACTAAACTTCATAAACCTCGATAGATACCTACCTGTTGAGCTGCTGTGGAGCCACGGGCGAGAAACAACTCTGCAAGTCTCGACAGATGCTAGCTGTCAAGTTTTAATGAGCAACACTTTTCACACTTGAATCTTGGACAGACTTGCATGACATTAATAATTGGACTTGAAATAAGGTTTCTTGAAGTATTAAACACATCCTAGATCTACCCAAATACAAGTAAAATGTGTTTTGTCAAAGGATTAGCCAATTACATAAACTAATGACATATGTTGCTAACAAGTGAATCATATATTTCCTAACACTCTAGTGTTCAATCCATGCATATGCATAGTACAATTAAAAACAACACAATTACACATATATCGATTCAAATTATACCTTGTTTAAGTCATAGATATATACATGAGTTTTACTTAGACATGGCAAAACGGGTTAGAATTTTATGACTTGCCGAAAAAATACCTAACCCGAACTCGATTTTTTTTACCCGAAGCAAAAATGGGTTGACCCGTGACCCAACCCATGTTTTTTTATGGATCAACCCGACCTGACTCGACCCGACCCAAACTGGAACCATTTTAAAATTTTTTTTTGGTAAAAAATAAATAAATAAATAAAATAAAGACAATATTGGCTTAATTGTTTGTTGTGAGCTTTAAGGAAACAATTGAGACATTTACATAACTGTATGCAAATTAATTGAAAGATGAACGATTAAGCATTTTGTAATGAGTAAAAATTTTTAGATATCAAATAGCAAAGTACATTCCAAGATCATCTAGTTACAGTACAATTAAAAATATAAATTTAAAATTGTAGACATGTGTGAGAAACATTCACAAGTATGAAAATAGTGAAGCCAAAGTATCAAATTAACATAAATTATGAATGCTTAGACCTATTTTTTAACAATTTATGTCCAAAATAAACGATTTTTCAAAATAAATTATGATATTTCTTAGAGTGTGTTGCTTAACAATGATATGATATTCATAAAAGAAACCATGTATAAATAAGTAAATAATCAAACTTTAATATATATCTCAAATTAAAATAGAGTGCGAGCCATAATTGACAATATATTATGAAATTAATTTTCAAGATTGTAAATTTCTTATATATTTTTATTTTTTGTCAAATGAATTATCCAATAAGTCATTTGTAATTTTGTTTTATATTTTGGGATGTTGATATTTTGTAGAAATAAAACTTGTATATCTGTTTTACTTATCTTTGTGTTATTTTGTTTTAGATAGTAATGTTAGGATTTGTATAATTTTAAAATTATTGAATAAGTATTATTAAGTGTAATTCATTTTTGATATAAGTGGTAATTCAAAGTAATGCATTTTACATCAAGTAATTTGTTGAATGACTTTCTAAATGGCAAATACATGTTGTTTTCTTAAAAAAATAAAAAATCATGTGAAAAATACGGGTCAACTCGACCTGCAACCCGATTGACCCGACCCACCCGTTTTGCCATGTCTAGTTTTACTCTTTCTTTCTTCTTTATTTTTTTATTTTATTTTTTGGATATACACATGAGTTTACTTTTTTTTATTGGATTTTTTTTTTTTTATAGTTTATTTATATTAGACTCTTCGCCTTTTGCATAACATTAACTCACCTAGAAATTAATAAAAATATATAGATAGGACACATAGCTCAAAATTAGACAACAATTAGAATTTAATTTGAAATCTAATTGGAGAAATTAGATTTTCTTTGAGTTTTGGCTTTTTATATATATATATATATATATATATATATATATATATATATATATATATAACTGTACAACCATTTATATTCCATCAGTCACCAAACAAATAATTGAAAAGGAAAAATAATTCCTGTCAAAAAGAAAAATAACAATGTTTTTCCTATTTTAACATCGTCAAGCCTCAAGTCCTCAACACACTAATTTTTAATTTTATATGTATTCCAGATTAAGCTGCAATAAGTAGACTTCTTATTCGGTGTGAGTGGCTACTACATCGTGCAGCCAATTTATTTATTTTTTCTATTTTGATGAATACGCAGCCCAATTTTTTGATCACTCACATTCAAGAGCAATAAATGGGCCTTTGGGCCAAGTAGGAAGCGGAGAAGAAATTCAATTTACTTTTACAATGGATTAAGACCTAATCGTGGGCTTCAATGAGAGTGGTTGGTACATAGACGGAATTGGGTTTTATTTATCCATTGTCCATACAACAAAAGTCTTCCAATTGGGTTTAGAAAAGTCTTAAAAGACTCACCAGCACTGCTTCAAAATCCTCCGCCTCCAAAGATGGTGAAATCAGAGCTCAGTCCAAAAATGCTGGTGCAATTTTAATGGCTCTTCATGATATTGTTAAAGATATTCAAAGTCAGCCACTTACATATGCATAAAAATCAAATGCAAAGTAATAATTTTCTCTAACATGGAAAATTATTCAGTACTCTAGTACTCTAGTAGTTAGGATGATAACTTTGTACTCCTCATACAAAGGTGAAATAGGGGGTCGATAGATGGCAATTGCTCTCTAGTCCCACCAAATCTCTCCCCTAATTTGATATATATTGTAATTTTTATATTTTGTTAATTCTCTATATATGTGAAATTTCACTGAAAAAATAGAAAGGAAATCTTTCTTATGACCTTAATGTTTTTTAAGGTTCAAAAGTTATAATTGAAAAAATAAAGATAAAATAAAGGAAAATAAAGAAGCAAAAATCACAATTGAAGAGATTTAAAAAAAAAATTTATTGCATTTCAAAAGTGTTAGGACTCAAATTCTTTATATAATAATTTATCGTTTTTCATAAAGATAGGTGTATTGTAATAAAACTTGAAAATAATATCTTGATATTATTTTCAAGTTAAACTTTTTGGTTTTAGATGCACAAATAGTTATTATATTTTTTAAAATTGTTAAAATTAATCATTTTAACAAAAGTAAAAATAAATTATAATTGACATTTATATTTAATAACTTAAGATTATTATATGAGAATTACAAGTGGAATTAGCTTTTATATATATATATATATATATATATGTGGGGCCAAAGAAAGTGTAGCCCTGGCCCAGGCCCAATTTATCTTATGGTCCGCAGCCCAAGCCGAGGAGAGCCGTTGCCGAGGACGACCTCCTCCTCGGCACTTCAAGAAATGCCCAAAAAAGGAGCAAAATGAGTGTAGGGGCGGGGCAAGGGAAAAAGCCTCCACAACAAGAACACGGAGTTCGATGTCCGACAAACCCATACTCAAACCCATGCCCATGCGCTTTTCCAACAACTCCCAACCACTCTAGGTATGGGTCGATTGGACAGACTCGCACCCCAAAAAGTAAAATGAACACGTGGACGCATAAAGGGAAATGGAAGACCAAAGATAAAAGGGGAGGAAAACAAAGTCGGAGGGGGTCTGGCGAATGGAGGGTTAAGCAAGAAAGTCAAGCACGCCCACGCAGTGTCTCCGGCAAGAACTACGACCGAACCGATCATCTATGCCCAAGGCCAGACCTTTGAAGCCTACTCTCTACAAATGATATTGTGAGGGCCTCTTTTCATACGAGCCACATACTGTCTTGGGATCGTAACAAATTGGGCACCTACAATTGGCACCGTCTGTGGGAAGGTTTGTGTCTTGGCATAGATGACGGTATGAGACAAGACCGTGATCGTTTCTACCAGCCACTTACAGTGCTCTAGCGTAAAGCTTCGATAGGGACTATGACTCTTGACTAGGGGCTACACTTATAGCGCCAGCCACGTAGGTGGTTCAAGGGGCTCGGCCGAGGATTTCATTCCCTTAAGGCCAAGGCCCCATAGACGAGAAAAGCAAAAGTACAAGTTTTGGACAGAACTAAGGCCTTGTATGGTCCTCGGACCCAAGCCTCTGGGGAAACCAACTACTTAGAAGGAAAAGTACAAGTTTTAGACAGAACCAAGGCCTTGTATGGTCCTCGGACCCAAGCCTCTGGGGAAACCAACTACTTAGAAGGAAAAGTACAAGTTTTGGACAGAACCAAGGCCTTGTATGGTCCTCGGACCCAAGCCTCCTGGGAAACCAACTACTTAGAAGCAAAAGTACAAGTTTTGGACAGGACCAAGGCCTTGTATGGTCCTCGGACCCAAGCCTCTGGGAAACCAACTACTTAGAAGGAAAAGTACAAGTTTTGGACAGAACCAAGGCCTTGTATGGTCCTCGGACCCAAGCCTCTGGGGAAACCAACTACTTAGAAGGAAAAGTATAAGTTTTGGACAGAACCAAGGCCTTGTATGGTCCTCGGACCCAAGCCTCTGGGGAAACCAACTACTTAGAAGGAAAAGTACAAGTTTCGAACAGAACCAAGACCTTGTATGGTCCTCGGACCCAAGCCTACGGGGAAACCAAGTACCTAAAAGAAAAACTACGTTACATGGTCCTTAGAATCTATCCGAAGAGAACTCCCCATTAACAGTTGGGTTAATCCTTACACCGAATGGATGCCCCAGTCTACCCTCGGACCCTCAGTACCAAAGGGATTGATGCAATATAGAGCAATATGCTACCAAAAACACAATTGAGGTCCCTCACTGCTCGGCTACCCTCTCGGATGAATTATTTAGAGTTTATCGTTCTCGGACATTGGTCTAGCATGCATCGCGCAGCGCTCACCCGTTATCCCTGTTAGTTCCAAGAGTTTAATTCATTGAGGATTACCATTGTTATACTTGATAGTGTTCGTAAGTTTAAGCTATTAGGAGTTTGTTTTAAGGCATTTTTCTGCTCCAAGTATCATCAAAGGCAAGCGTATATCTAATATTCATTCACAAAGTAATCATTGCCGAAAGGAAAAATATTTAGAAAGAAATAAACTCATCTTTTGTTAAGACAAAGGAACAGTACAGTGTACAATGAAAAGCTGGAATAAGCTTATACTAAAGCTAACTACATAAGCGAAAAGAAAAGATACAAGAGAATAAAGAGAAAGCCGAGGAAGAAGCACAGAGGAGGGGTTGGCTACTGTTCCAAGATGTTGTCTAAGGAAACTATTCCTCGACACTTTTACATGCCCATAACTCGTGCAGCCAAAGAACCCAACTTGGGGCCTGCACCGTTGAAGAAAAGGTGCAGGGAACCCGACCTCGAGCTAACACCATTTGAAGAAACGGTGCAGCGAGCCGGAGGTGGAGGAGCCTCCGTATAACCACGTCTGCGATGAAGCGGACGGCGGCGATGATGCGGAAAACCTTACTTCTGACGCGTCAAGAATCTGACGCGCCAAGACTGCCAGGATTTTGGCTAAAAGAGGGGGAGATATCATTCCCATCTTACCAAAATGGAAGATCACCTTGAGTCTGTGTCTACCTTGTCCAGACCGCATCACCTTGAGCCTCGGAGGGATCCGGCGCCTCTGCGGAGGGTGTAGTTTCTTCACCCCTACACGTGCCTTAAACATATTGCACCAAGGGTGGGGAGCGCTAAGTATGGAGACCGTGATTATGGCTCAAGGGTTACGACTGTGAAGAAGATTGATGGGTTTGTATGTAAGGGGAGTGACCTACTGTCTTACTTATTTAAAGGGAAAGGAGGAGATATTTAATTTACGCAGAGTTCCAAAGAATGCTACAGACAAGGAATAATGGGCTCAAGTTCCAACGCCATTCGTGACCGTAGGATCTCAAGATCCTTGTGAAGGAGCACCTCGAGCGAAGGGGTGTCAAAGGACCCCGCGTGAGTAGGTGAAGGAATGCCTCTTAATTTGACACGTCCCCCCGTGTAAATGGAAAAATGCAAATATTAATGGAGTGCAGAATCGGAGCGGGCTATGATGTAGGCCCAACATTATCAAAACCCTCCTCCCCAACTAAAAGCCGGGCAGCAGGCTTTTGAGGGGCTATTGTGGGGCCAAAGAAAGTGTAGCCCCGGCCCAGGCCCAATTTATCTTATGGTCCGCAGCCCAAGCCGAGGAGAGCCGTTGCCGAGGACGACCTCCTCCTCGGTACTTCAAGAAATGCCCAAAAAAGGAGCAAACCGAGTGTAGGGGCAGGGCAAGGAAAAAAGCCTCCACAACAAGAACACGGAGTTCGATGTCCGACAAACCCATACTCAAACCCATGCCCATGCGCTTTTCCAACAACTCCCAACCACTCTAGGTATGGGTCGATTGGACAGGACTGCACCCCAAAAAGTAAAATGAACACGTGGACGCATAAAGGGAAATGGAAGACCAGTATAAAAGGGGAGGAAAACAAAGTTGGAGGGGTGGGCTGGCGAATGGAGGGTTGAGCAAGAAAGTCAAGCCTGCCCACGCAGTGTCTCCTACAAGAACTATGACCGAATCGATCATCTATGCCCAAGGCCGCACCTTTGAAGCCCACTCTCTACAAATGATATTGTGAGGGCCTCTTTTCATACGAGCCCCATACTGTCTTGGGATCGTAACAAATTGGGCACCTACAATATATATATATATATATATATATATATATATATATATATATATATATATATCCCATCAAATAAACTCAATATAATAGATAAACTATCTTTTTTGGTGAGTTCTTTTACATTTTAAGTTGTACATGTGATATTTGTGTACACAAAGTATGTGTAGGTATGTATGACTACAAGTGTATGAAAATATATATGCTCCCCCTTCCTTAAAGTGAAATTTTGGCTCTCTTTCACATGAGTAACGAATTCTATCATAAATTTAATTAATAGGACTAATCGTCCATGTTAGAGGAAGGAGTAATAGATTCCTGCAACTCTCAATATCTAATATAAATATTTTTGTTTACGTAAGAAAATATCATATATTATATGTTAAATCAAAATTACAAACATTCTATGTATAAGCAATATGTTTTTTTATTATGTATTTTTAGTTTGGCTCCCATGAAAAATTTTTATGGCTCTGCCACTGTATAACTATCTAGTCAGGGCCGCAATATCTAATTCAAGCTCCATAGAATTCATTGTGAGTGGGATGCTTGACATTGTCTAATTCATCTCAGCTGTCATACCTTGGCTTCTTTCATGAGCCATCTATATAAAGCCAAACATTCCTTTAGTTTATCGATACTTGACACGTGCTTGACCTATAGATTGCCGCTGATGGTATGCATGATATGGCTATCTCCACAGCTTTCTAGGTAGAATTGGTGTAGAATTTTTCTTGTAACCTTAAATCAACTATGTTTCCAATATTCCCACTTTCAATTATAGGATGAACCCATTCAAGTATGTGAGTGTTTTTCTAAGTCTTCTCATTATTGCTGGACAACCAATGAGTAGCTCATATAAAACGATACCAAAACTATAGACATTACTTTTTTTTATATTTAAGTTTCCTGATACTTGAGATCTATATGTAAAACACAAGTGATTTTGTAATTGTTAAAGATAGAATAATCAAACAAAGCAAGTGCACGTTCCTATGTAAAAATGTTGATAAACTATGAAATCAAATAACTAGTTGAATTGACATAGTGGTTAAAGAAGTACTTGTAGAATATAGTTTTTGTAGGCTACAAATTAAGGAGACTTGGTGTTAATGAAGATGTTCAAATAACAGAGAGAGATAGAGAGAGAGAGAGAGAGAGAGAGAGCACGTACATGTAAAGACACTACCACTTATTAATATTATAAAGAGGCAAAGAAGCTAGGGAGAAAAAAGGTGGCCCAAGATGTTGTATCTATGGCTTACAATGAATTATATGGTTGTTAGCGACAAAAGATGGATAAAAGAGTATCTTTAAACTTGCAAAGACAAGTAAAATGGAAAACAAGAGATTTGTTGTTCTAAGTGTACTTAAGATAAAGATCAATGAGTGTTAATAAATGAAGAGGAGATAAAAAATGTTACTTCGATACATTTTTTTTTTCAAATGGAAACCATAAATGAAATTGGAACACGAGTTGAGTAAATCAATTAAGGATAAAAACTATAGGTTTGTTTGAAGAATTAGGATGGTTAAGATAGTTTTAGTAGATGAAAGACGTGTGGTCATTGCTAAGTTACATATTTGGAAGGGCGATTTAGAGTATAAAAGCTTTAGATTAAGAAGGAATAAAACATAGTACACGGAGTGTTAGTTTAGAAACAAACATCAAGATGTTGTAAAATTTTACAATGAAGAAATACCAGAGAATGAATATTTTCGATATATTAGATTAATAATTTATGAGGATTGAGAGTTTGAAAAATACATTAATAATAAGATAAGAGTAAGGTAGAGAAAGTGGAAAAGCACATAAGAAGTATTGTGTGTTTGTAGAATACCAATTAAGTTAATTAAAAAATATATATAATTGCTATAGAATAAGAGTAAGGCAGAGAAAGTGGAAAAAGCATATAAGAAGTATTATGTGTTCATAGAATACCTATTAAGTTAATTAAAAAAATGTAATTTTTATAGGATAAGAGTAAGGTAGAGAAAGTGGAAAAGCACATAAGAAGTATTATGTGTTCGTAGAATACCTATTAAGTTGATTATTTTTTTATTTTTGCATAAAAACTTTCTAAAAATGGTTTATTAACAAATGCTCTTAAGACATTCGTTAACATTTTACAATAAAGAAAATGAGGTGAAGTTTCAAAAAGTCAAGAGAGTAGTATTTATCATACAATGTAACAACATTTATGTAATAGTTTTATCCAAATCAAGATAGGTTGCAATTGATTTGAAGACCATAAGAGAGAGAGAGAGAGAGAGAGAGAGAGAGAGAGAGAGAGAGGGATGATTTTATTTTTTATAAATTTTTTTACTAACCGATAAATATGTCAATAATCTTAGAAAAAAAAATTAATGAGCTATATTTTTAAATAATGGAACATGTTTAATTGGACCAAGAGTAAATATTGGATGCTTATTTGGCATTCAACGATCATCTCACGAACGAATATTGACAAAAGGGACTCAATTCAAACATCATATAAAGTTAAAGAAGTGTTACGTCAACAATATTTTTCACAACAAATAATAGGTGATAAGTTGTTATTAATTCTAATTTAAATCAACCACTAGAAATTACTTATTTGTCTACCAATAACAATTAATTACAACCTACTACTTAAAATTTGTTGTGAAAATATTGTAAATGTAACATTTCTCATCAACTTAATATTTAGAATCCTAAATTTTAAAATTTAAATTTTACAAGACAACATCAATGATAGCACACTTTAATGGTGCAATTTTCAATTGAGTAACGTACTTTGTCATTTGGGTTCATTAAATTCCATTAGATATTTAGATTGAAGCCTTCCTTCATAATTTACGAATCATTTGAAATGTGATCAACTCCATCTTGTTTTCTTGAATGGCACACCTTCAAAATTACTAGCAGTTTTTGTGATGGTCCGACTATTCTAATTAATGGATTCGTAATCTTTTTTTTTTTTTTTTTTTTTTTTTACTTTAAAAAAAAAAAAAAAAAAAAGTTATTATTTTTTTTTATACAATATATAAATTCTACTCTAGAGTAATTTACGTGCATATGTATGTGAAGCTCATTCTTGGAGACTTGAATCTCAGCTCTTGCCGCCCCCACACCCCACAAACACTTATACTTATAGAATGACCATCGCATCAAGAGTACGTAGTAGTTAATATAAATTATGAAATATCTATTAACTATATATAAAAGTGCGAATTGGCTTTTGAACAGTAGCTTACTTGGTCATTTGGTTCTTTAAGCTTTACAAAACAATACATTTGGGGGGTATTTGTTCTTATAGGTTGTTTTGTAAGGTCAGCCACAGTAAATTTCTCTCTCTCAAACTCAAACTCTCATTCTCTCTTGGTCTAAGATTTTCATGAGAACATTAATCCAGAGGCTTTAAGCCATCAAAGGAGAAGGAATTCTGAAAGTTTTTTTTTTCGTTCTTCGGATTTTCTTTGGGTTTGAGTTGGATTTTTTTTTCGACGAAGATATGTTCTTTTATGTTAAAGAGATATTACAAAGTTTATAATATTATTTTTCAAGTTGTGTGCTGTTAATAACATATTATATATATATATATATATATTCATTTTTTATGGTTTTTATTTTCTCCAATTATATTCATTACTAAATCAATTTGTAAGTTGTAACTATTGAATTATTATTAAAAAAGGGAAAAAAAACTATTTTTTAAAGAGGGCAATGGGAATTGGGAACTTAAACAACCAAATAATAATACTCAAGGAAAAATTCCATGACACCCCCAAAACCTTGGGGTAGTGGTCATTACACCCTTTAAACTTTTATTTTAGTCAATTCTGTATGTTTTTAGACCCCTTAAAACTTAGATACATTATTCAGATCTAGATTAACATAATAAAATCATCTCATGACAAAATGCGGAAATATAAAGAACACATGATATGATAATCCAGAAAAACCAAATCGGTAAAAACCCTGAGGAGAATTTAACCTAGCTATTTTCAAGGTAAAATAGATCCACTATGAAAGAATTGAAGTTTGTACAATAAGACTTAGACCACTAACATCCTATTGCTACCTCGAGTAGAAAACTTACTACCACGATCACATAACAGCTCCGATTCCACAGACTACTTCTTTTCTTGATCCACCGCAACCACAAGTACTCCCACTTGTGACTTTGAGACTCCACTCAAAGGTTTCAGATCTTCCTTAAATTCTTTATGCAAAGAAATCGAAGCGATCATCAAGTTCTTGACATGAATCTTGATCTTGATAACCCCAAGTGTGTATGAATGTAAACACCTCTAAATCTCACAAGAGATTCAACACACAGCACATCAAAGACTTCTAAAACGTAGCTAGGGTTTTTCTTTTTATACTTGGAATAAAACATAAAACCCTACACGTCAAACCGGGCTTGGGTTGAGTTGGAAAATTCCGCAGAAAATTAATTTGCACGAGGTTCAATCGGTCGAGCCTAATTTTCAATCAATTGAGCCTTGCAGATTTAGATCAATAAATCCTGTAATCACTTGATTCCAACTTTTACAAATAAACACACTTTGAGCAAGTCCAAATCTAGACTCTATGTTTTGATCATGGTTTGCCAACATAATACATAATGAAGTTCTAATACATTTAGTTCCTAAAGTCTTAGAACCTAACAAATTCACTCCATAAACATCACACATATGCCAAATTCCCTCAAAGTAACCACCATTGATAACCAACTGGAAACTTAACACAATAATTTTGGGACCAAAATTGTAGGAAAACTATGGCATATAATATTGTGGTTAGGGGCTTAGCAGTAAATGAATCAAGATGTTCATAAATAGTTCGGACTTGTCTCAATAAAAAATAAAAATAAAAATCATTTTTATTTGTTTATAAATGAGTCAAGCTTGAGCTTTAATTTTAAGCTTGTTTAATAAATAAGCTAAGCCCAAGCAAAAATATGGTTAACAAACAGACTCGTGAACAATAGGGCTTGATAAAGAAAAAAAGAAGAAGAAGAAGATGAGTTTAGGTTGGTTTATAAGCTTGGTAATAAACCAAGCTTACTAAACTTTTAATTAATTGGGAGTTGGGACCACATGTCCAAACCAAATGGGGATGATAATATTCTTAATATGGACTTGATAATGTACTTGTATTAGATCTAGAGCTTAAAAGTTTGAGTTTGAGCTTGATATTGAGCTCGAGCTTAACTCGAGTAATGAATCAAGCCAAGTCAAGTTAAGCTCAAGCTTTTGTACTTTTTGATAAGCTCAAACTTAAGCTCAAACATAGTTTGTAGACTTGATTTAAGTTCAAGCCAATCTTAAACAATTTACACTTGTTGTTGAGCTGAGTTTGAGCATTAAATACTCGACAAACTCTGCTCATTTACAACCCTAATTATTTGGTTCTAGATTTTTTTTTTTCTTTTGTCCCTCTCATGGTTTGGAACTTTGGACCTATGGACCGTCCCTTTAACTATGTGAGTAGTTGTAGCTCATCTGATGGCCTTGCTCTCAAGAGTAATTTTAGGACCATAAACCACAACTTTTGCTACAAATATCCACAAACATGTGGATAATAGTGGCAAAAGTTGTGGGTTAGTTCGTGGTTTAAAATTTTTGTAATTCTACCGACTCAATTTTGTTCTGCAAGTTGACTTTTTGGTATGTAGTTGTTGCCACAGCTGCAAGCACTTTTCTCGTCCATTTTTCTCTGCAATGATAGTACGACATATTTTTATATACACTTTGTCATAATTGTTTTACATGACAGACTATGAATGTAGGAGAAAAAAATAGTAGGTTCATGTGTAATATAGAATAGTGTGTAGTACTAGAAATATTTTTTTCTCTTCTTCTATTCTATTTTAATACTTTTGAGTTGAAAAGACAGTTTTCTGCCCCTCTAGAATAATGCTAGAAAGAAAGATGTTGCTCCATGATAAAAGCCTCAAGAGTTGAAGATACAGTTGTTATGTTTGAGGGTTTATGATGTGTAATTAAAGGAGGAAGAGAGAAAGCTGGGAAGAATTAGAGGAGTAAAGAAGGTGGGGTTGGAGACTTGAGTCAATAAAAGGGAGAAAGCTAGGAACTCAAGTAGCCGGAATAATTAGCCTTTAATTGGTAAATGTTCTGATTTAAATGGCCAAAAACTAGTGCCAACTGCCAGAGACTTATTTTTAGGATATGTCTAATCCATATCTTCTAATGTTTTCTGCTTAGATATGTTGCATTTTAGTTCTCCACAGTAGATGGGTTTGGTATGTCCGTGGAAACCGATAGGCTTTGGATTTCGTGATGTGGTTAATTTTTGCATTGGTGTTTGCCTCATGGGTAGTATACTGTAAGATCGGCTAGTTTAAATTTAGAGAGGGAATTTGCTAGTTACAATTTACAAACATGCTAGAAGGAAATTAACTAGATGACATAGGCGATAGGTGGTAACTGGTAAGTTCCTTCTTCTACTGATTGAAGTAGCCAAATATTTGATTTTCAGATATATGGGATCTACCTATGCTAGTGTCTCTCTTTAACAGAAAAGCATTGCGTGCCTTTCTGTTCATAGCAAACAAAAATTTCATAGCTGACAGATTGTATACTTGTACCTACTTTAAGGTCCAAACTTTGCCATAGTATTTGGCAATTAGCAAAGGAAAACTTTGCCATAGTTGACATATTTGATCTGATATTAACATACACACGCATGCGCCCATGCACACAAAAAGATATTCTAAAATTTTTGCTAGCTTGTAGAGGCTCCATAAGCACTGATTGTGGCAACCTGGACGATTTCAGCTACATTCATTACACTTCACAGACAGAAATTTCATTGACTCCGGAGAAAATAAGAACATATCTTCCAAGTTCAATCTTGAAACCCTTCAAAATATCAATGGAATGTGAAAAGTTTTCTTCAGGGAAACATGAGTAGCTAAACCATAAGACCTCTGGAAGCTAGGCAAAGATACTACCTACATCATCAGAGGAATTCCTTCATGCATGGAAATTATGATGAGCAGGACCTTTTGGCAGGATTTGATCCACATGTTCGAATTAATCTTTGGGACACCCTAAAGTTTGACAATGAGTCTCCTATTGTCAATAAGGAGATTATACATTTTTAATTGGGGTGTAACTTCTTCTCTTGAATGTTTGCAAACTAGTTCACACTCAGACTTCCATTTTTAGGTTTAACTTTTCTAATTTTTGCTATAGTAATTACTCCATTTGTCCCAATTTGTTGGTCTTCTATTCAATTTTGGAATGTCCCAAAATGAAGTCTTCTTTTTATAAAATTAATAAATAAAATTTCTACCTTACCCTTTACTTTATTTAAAAGTCAATACTATTCTTTTTCTATAGTTTAAATTATTGAGGGTAGTTCTGGAAACTTATACATTTTATTCCGTAAACAAGACAATAAATAATGTTCTCTTAAAAATTTTGATTTTAGAAACAAGATAAATAAATTAGGATGGAGGGAGTAGAAGGTAGCATTATCTCTATGAATTACACGTTTGAGGTACATGCCTTTGTCATTACTCATCAGAGTTTCTCCAAATTAACCTTTTTTATTTTTATAACTTACAAAAAAGATGCAACTAGGAATGAACTATTTGCAGATTATCTCAAACAATGTCTTTACAAGATTTCACAAGAATTGGAAAAAAATAAATAAAAACCAAATATACCTAGTATTAAACTTAAATATAAATGTTATATATATATATATATATATATATATATCTGTGTGCGTGTTATTATTTTTAAATACATCAATGCCTATGCAAGAAAAAGCTTACAGACAATAATGATTTGGATCATTCAATGAATTTCTTGGCTTTTCCTTTTTCAAAATTTTTGGTGATATAATTTAATCTAATCAATAATGCCCAAACTTTTTTTTTCTTTTTATAGGTAAACCTATATGTTGTTCCTTTAAAATTTTGAAATTTCAAAAGTTTCAATGAAGTTATGTAAGAGGTCACAATAGAGATGTATTCACTATTAGCTCTGAGTCTCCCTCAGAATCTCCACAGTACCTATGTCCAAACCGTTTGGTTTTGGTAAACTTCTATTTTGTTCCTTTAAAGTTTCATTAATTTCGATTGGATCAAAAAAACTTTAAAAGTGCTGAAAGCCTTCTTAGTACGAACTCCAAATCAACCCAAAAAATATAATTTTTACATTGAAAGCTTTACGTGTTGCTAGCTTGGTTGGTTGATGCATGTAGACTTAATTTGCATGTTATTGCCTAGGTCTTCGTCTCATGGTTGCAACTTGCGACTCCAAAACAAAAAAAAAAAAAAAAAAAAAAAAAAAATATGTCTATAACATTTTTACAACAAATCTTAAATGACAGGTTGTTATTGTTGGGGCAAAAAAGTAATCTTAGTGTTAGTTTCAAATTTGAACTAATAACAACTAACCACCTGTGATTTGTTGTAAAAATATTGTAGACGTAACATCTCTAAAAAAATAAAAATAAATAAATAAATAAATAAAAAGAAGAAGAAGAAGAAGGTCTCGTTCATAGTTGCAACTTGCAAATTGATTTCAACTTTTCAAGGACCTCACATTTAAATTTTATTGCGTAGGCCACGGAACAATTAAATAGTTTCAGCTCCTTTCTACTTGTCAATTGGGCCTACAAGGTACTGTATGGAAGCTAGGCTGTTGTGGGTCAATTTCATTGGCCAACCATTTAAGTCCCGATTGGCTTGCCGATCTAGATCATTATAGTGATAAGGCCGTAATAACTAATAAGGCCGTAACTGTCAATAAGCTGTTGGAGGATGCAAATGAGCGAGTGTCGTTTTTATAGTTGTATTTATATTTGAAAAAGGTGAGTTTATTTATTTTTTATTTTTTAAAGTTATACGTAAATAAATAAATTAATGGTAAAAAATTTGTCGACAAATGCACACTAAACATTTCTTTTTTGCCAAACTAAATTATATTTTAAAAGTTTCATTTTGATCATCACATTTAAGCACATCTTTAAGATGATTCCCTTGTTCATCTTTGTGAGTAACCTGATTGTTAAGTGTCAAATGAGGCAAAATTTTAATTTTGATACAAATTTAACATAAATATAAAATGTATATATGTTAACCGTACAGCATAAATATACAAATTAACATAAATATCACTTAAATAATACTCAATCTCTTATATAATTTTTTTAATCTATTCCTTTTGTCTTTTATGATATAAAATTAATTGTTGATTATTATTTTTATTCAACTTCTGCCAATATTTCTTTTTCCATAGAAAATATGATTAATAAAAAAAATATTAAACAAAGAGATAAGTGAATGAAGGAGAGCTTAATTTAAGTGGACCAATAACCAACAGAAGACTACCCAAAAAAAAAAAAATATATATATATATATATATATATATATATATTTTAAGCAAAAGTTAAGAAATTTTGTATGTCAATTTACATCTTTTATGTTTCTAGAGGGAACATTTACATATCAAAAATCTCTCCATCTCATTAGTCATTAGAACTATTGAATTTATCAAAAAACAGAAAAAAAAAAAAATTGCCCAAAAAATAAAAGGAAAAAGAAAGAGAAGATATCTAGAGGGGGATACCGGGTCCATCACTCCATGAGACAAACGTCCAAACAAACTTGACCGGCAAATAAATCATGAAAGAGTGATCTACATTAAAAGAAAAAGTAAATCAAACATAAGACAATCGTTAATGTAAACATTAAGAAAGTATGTGAGCCCATTTCAAAAAACACACAAGACAAAGACAAGTAAGGAGCCAGCTCTGAATTATTGCAAAACCATGATATCACGCTGTTTTAAGGTGACCATTTTCATTGTCACGTGTGAATGACAAATTTCATTGAACAACAATATTGGCTTGAATGAGTTCAACAATTTGGAAGATTCAAAGCAAGGCAACGTACGATGGATAAAGTGTAAATTTCAAAGCTTGAAGCAGGAGCAATTGATTTATAGCCTCTTCCATGTTCTTCTTAAGCTGCTCAACAACCAGTGCAAAAGAATCATTGATTTACTGGATACATCTTTTCCATATATCTTCACTAACACAATATCTCATTCTATTTCTCCACGGTAGATGGGTGGGGTATATGGAAACAAATAGTCTCTGGATTCAATGATGTGGTTAACTTTTGCATCGGTGTTTGGCTTGTGGGCATTTACTGTAAGTTCAGCTAATTTGGTTTCAGAGAGGGAGTTTGGTAATTACAAACATGGTAGAAGGAAACTAGACGACATAGGAGGTAAGTCACTTCTTCCACTGATTGAAGTAGCCAGATATTTGATTTTGAGACATGGGGTCTCCCTATTTTAGTGTCTTTCTTCTAACTGAATAGCACTGCTTGCATTTCTGTTGAAACCAAAAAAAATGATCATAGCACTTAAAATTTTATAGCTAGCAGATTATATACTTGTACCTACTTTGAGTTCCAAACTTTGCCATAATTGATATATTTGATCTGCTTAATATACATACACATGCATGCGCGCACACACAGAAAGTTATTCTAAAATTTTTGCTGGCTTATAGGTTCCATAAGCATTGATTGTGGGATTCTGGATGATTTCGGATACACTGATGACAAAACTGAGATAGAATACATTTCAGACAAATACATTTGACTCTGGAGAGAATAAGAACATATCTTCCAAGTTCAATCTTGAAACCCTTCAAAAATATCTATGGAATGTTAGAAGTTTTCCTCAGGGAAACAGGAATTGCTACACCATTAGACCTCATGAAGGCAAAGATACTAACTACTTCATCAGAGCCACCTTCATGTATGGGAATTATGATGAGCAGGACAAGTTGCCAGAATTTGATCTATATATTGGAGTTAATCTTTGGGACAAAGTAAAGTTTGAGAATGAATCTCATATTGTCATCAAGGAGATTATACATTTTTCTTTGGTGGATGACATAAATGTTTGCCTCTTAAATACTGGCTCAGGAACTCCTTTCATATCAGCACTAGAGCTGAGGCACTTCCATAATTCAACTTATGAAATCTCATCTAATAAATCCTTGGCTCTGTACAGTCGTTTCGATGTTGGTTCAACAGCTGGTCGAATAATCCGGTGAGTTATTTCTTATGGTGATTCAGATTAGTTTTCTTTTGTCTCAAGCTGCCCCTATCGATAGGTCAGCCATTGATGAGAATATTCGAGTCCAGTCTAATTTTCTAAATAAAAGTACTATTTTTCATAGAACAGTGTTACGTAAGATATATACCAAGGCAAGAGAGGTGGATAGGTGGGATATAATAGGAGTATCATAGTGATAAAGCCAGGATAAATGCTTAAAATATGAGTTAATTTGGTACCATTACTAGAAATTGGTAGTTTTGATTAATTAAGAATCTTATTCACATTATGTTCTGTCCATCCAATTTGGGGTGAATTCAAGTTTCTGTTTGCAAGGATCTATGGATAATATGTTCTTTTGCATTAACATCCATTACTAGTGCATGATATATTTGTAAATGCCTCAGGTACAAAGATGATGTTTATGATCGAATGTGGTTTCCTTATAACACTCCTCAGTCGATACCGTTCAACACCTCCTTTGCTATTGATAGCGCGACTCAATTTCAACATAAACTGCCATCAATTGTCATGGCCACGGCAGTTAAACCCATGAATAATGTTTCCCTTGATTTTGAAGTGGATATTGTTGATCTCATTTTACAGTGTTACATATACCTGCATTTTGCCGAACTTGATAAACTCCAAGAGAATGAATACAGAGAATTCAACATTAATCTAAATGGTAAACCCTGGCTGGAAGCCAGTGTTGTTCCTAATTACCTGTATTCAACTACTATATATAGCACCGTGCCAGTGAGGGGACCTAAGCTCAAATTTTCTATTAACAAGACAGAAAATTCCACCCTTCCTCCTATTCTCAATGCAATGGAAGTTTACATAGTGAAAGACTTCTTCCAAGCACCAACAGACCAAGAAGATGGTATGCTGTTCTTACACAAAATTTGTGGTCGATCCACTGAGATGCAGCTTTACTATGTCTCCTCTTTTTGTTGTTCTTATATTTTTATTGGGTTGAGATACAAATCGATTCAAATTGTGAATAATGTTGGTGTATATTAGTTATTGCCATCATGGACATCAAAGTGAGCAATGGGGTAACTAAAATCTGGCAAGGAGATCCATGTCTGCCACGACCTGCATAGGATGGCCTGAATTGCAAAGACAATGGTTACGAGCCCCTATAATCATCTCCTTGTGAGTGTCTGTTAAACCCAATTAATATGTCATCTAGATATCTAATGATATACATTACTAGCCTAATTGAGCCTTTTAAATTTAATTGCAGGAATCTAGGCTCAAGTGGATTGACAGGAAAGATATCTCCTTCAATGGCTAGGTTTAAATCATTAGAGTACCGGTGAGTATTATTCAATAGCAACTTTCAATCTTTACACAAATAATGGCATTTGCCTTTGAGCATTTTTGACACAATTAGAAAACTATTTTGTCAACCCAATGTCACTCCATGAGAATCAATACTTCTCAATCATTCACAGATATAAAGTTTTATAAAGCATTTCTTAACATAATGTTCAAAATATCTAATCAAACAAATCCAATGCATCATTTCTCAGGGACTTATCAAACAATAGCTTAACAGGACCACTACCAGAATTTTTGTCACAAATGCCAAACTCAAGAACCCTGTAAGTGGTTTTGCCCTTGATGTTAATGTCCCATACTTAAAATTTGAAATAAACCATCTAACTCAAACAATTCTTTGCAGGAATTTGTCAGGAAACAAACTCTCTGGTTCAGTTCCTTCCGCTCTCCTAGAAAGATCAAATAATGGCTTTCTGTCATTGAGGTTTGTTTTTACCCAAGAATCATGAATTTATATGATTGGTGATTTGGTAATGTGTATAATATTCAATTTTTTTCATTACCCCTTTTGTTTATTTAATTTTGTTAAAGATTTAACTTCCATCTTTTATAATTTCATAGTGTGGATGGAAATCCAGACCTTTGTGTGATGGCTCCATGCAAAAAGGAGAAAAAGAATTTTGTTGTCCCGTTAATTGCAGCCACTGTCTCAGCTCTAGTTGTCTTAACTATGCTAGTTGTTTGTTGGCGCTGCAAAAGAAAACAAGGTATACGCGGTACAAAGTTTCTTTATTGTGATCTAAACCACTCAATAATAGACACTATCAATATAGAAATCATTTTCATTATTATTTTTGAGATACTATCACATTTAGAATACTAAAAATGAAATTTTCTTAAAAATCCCTTGAATTACTTGAGCATACAATAATTGGAGATTATGATGATCTTATTAGCTGCAAAGCAACTTCCAAGAACTCACTAAGGAGGCAGGCCACTGAAGTCAGACAATCGACAATTCACATACTCTGAGGTTGTAAGTATAACCAACAACTTTCAGAAAATTGTTGGGAAAGGGGGATTTGGAACGGTATACCTTGGATGCCTAAGTGATGGCATGCAAGTTGCAGTCAAAATGCTCTCTCCATCATCAACTGATGGCTCAAACCAATTTCTCACAGAGGTATGCTATTCTACACCCAAGAACTTTAATTGTTACCAAAATATGTTCAATTAAAGTATTTATGTATCTATGAGTGTCATTTTGAATTGCAGGCTCAGCTCTTGATGTGGGTTCATCATAGAAACTTAACTTCCTTTGTTGGATACTGCAATGAGGGTACAAATTTTGGGATCATCTATGAGTACATGGCGTGCGGGAACTTAGCAGATCATCTATCAGGTACTAATCGATTTAATTATTGATCGACATTCCATTGGTAAAAAATAACTTAAAAATAATGGACTTCTGGTTTGTTATGTTATGGCTGCAGATAAAACAAGAGATGCTTTGAGTTGGAAAGAGAGACTTCAGATTGCAGTTGATGCAGCACAAGGTCAGCTGGCAGAATTGGTCTTAATAAAGTTAAACTTCTAGTTTGGTTCATTCGTTGTATCTAAGATGTGCCAAACTTATACATGTAGGCCTGGAGTACTTGCATCATGGTTGCAAACCTCCTATAATTCACAGAGATGTGAAGACAGCCAACATTTTATTGAATGAAAAACTGCAGGCCAAGATAGCTGATTTTGGTTTCTCGAAATTCTTCCCAACTGAAGGTCAAAGTCATTTATCTACTGCTATTGTTGGCACGATGGGTTACCTTGATCCAGAGTAAGTCTTTGTCGTTCAGTATACTTCCATTCAATTCATTTTTGGTTTGAGTTTTCTTATTCTGACTGACAATAGAGTATATTACTTTTATAGTATAGACCATAGACTATAGACTATAGTTTATGATAATATTAATGACCTTAAGAGTTGTTCTTCTATGCAGATACTACACTTCGAACAGGTTAACTGAGAGAAGTGATGTGTACAGCTTTGGAATTGTACTTTTGGAACTAATCACAGGCAAGAGAGCAATAATAAAAAGCTATAACAAGGATAACACTAATATTGTTGATTGGGTTAGCCCCCTTCTTGCTAGAGGGGATATAAGAAATATCATTGATCCGAGAATGCCTGGAAATTTTGACACCAATTCGGTTTGGAAGGCAATAGAGACAACAATAGCATGTGTGCCATTAATTTCCATCCAAAGGCCAAGCATGAGCCATGTAGTGATTGAATTAAAGGAGTGCTTGGAGATAGAAAAGGCTTATGAACAAGATTGTGGTCCAATGATGAAATCATTCAACGACACATTTGATGTGAATCCCTTGGGCCTTGAGATGGATATGGTTCCCCAAGCAAGGTAGTACGTACTAGATAGCCAATGGCTGGTTTTTGAGTGTAATACAAACGATCCAATTTGTTGATTGTAAATATAATGATCGCTTATTTTTCATTTGAGAAAGAAAACAATAAGTTATGAAAACCTATAGATCTTGGTATAAACTGTAAAGTTATGATTTACAACTATGTTATTATTGGCTTAAATTCCGTGTCAAATTTGATTGTATTTGTTCAATCATTTCCTTGTATTTTGTGAGATTTATTGTAATGGGTTTAGTTAAGTTGGTGAAGATTGCTCAAGAAGTTGATCTCATGACTTGGCTCATAAGTGGTGTAACCCGCGAAAGTCACATGAGAAGCACATGTTGGAAGCTCAAGAGCTAAGTGTCGGGTTGTATTTCACAAGTCTCTTCGTGACTTGGCCAAGTTGCGAGTGACTCGTGAAACTCTCTGCCTAGATGATTTTAAGTGTGACTTTTATATCCTTTACCCATACAATATATACCCTCATTATCTACAAAATTGTAAGGAGGCTGTTCAATTGAAAACCCTAGAGAGGTTTCTACAACACACCCACCCTGTTAGAGAGAGTTACGCATCCTTAAGTGAGAAATTCTTGTGGTATCTTTGCCTTCCCTTTCCCATTGTTATACCTTAAGAGGAGATTTGTACCCAAACACAACCCACACATATTCGGAGTGTAGAGAGTGTTTTGGAACTTAGGAAACATTGGGGATTTGCCAAAAGAAGCCGGTGAGGCTTGGTGGATGTAATCGGGCGGTATTGCGGGATTCGGATAACTAGTAAAGACAAGACTCCGAGAAGTTTGTTGGCAGTTGGAACTTGGAGGGCTCAAGTACTTTGGGTTGATTAGGCTTGAAGGGTCTTTTTGGTATCCTTGTACTTCAATTTATTCACTAGTAGATCATTTTGATTTGGAGGGTCGTGGAGAGGTTTTTTGCCAAATTCTTTGGTTTCCTTTTCGATAACACGTCTCGGTATTATCTTGTGTTTGCATCTTTCTTCCCTTACTCTTTAAGTTTTATATTTGTTATTGCTTTCTTGTGGTTATGGCTTAGAGAGTAGTTCTAGCTATTGCGTATCATTTACTCTTATTCTGCATTTAGATAAGTTAGAGTAAAAGCAATTAAGCTAGGTCTTTAAAATTGAGGATCTAAACAAGTTATAGTGTTTTATACTATTTGAGCTTTCATAAACAAAATAACTTATGAAATCCATAGGTCTTTGTATTTATTATTATTATTTTTTGAAAAGTCATAGGTCTTTTTTCATCTTTGTAGTTGTTAGCTAAGGTTAGTTGGTAAACATATTAAGAGGATTGAAAAATTTAAATCAAGACCAAGAAAGAGAAGACTTTTACACATAGGGAGCTAATTAAATTCTGGCTATCAAATTCGGGGTTTTTACAAATATCACTTTCAACTTTAAGGTGGCTATCAATTTGGTCCTTAAAGAAGGCTTATGCGCTTTAGTTTCATAACAAATTAAACATATAACTCTGATATATATAAACTTATAACTAGTATATTTTTATTAATGACTAACACATTTTTTTTGCCTAATTTAAGTGTATATATGTGTGAAACTCCTTCTTGAAGATTTGAACCCCAATCTTTGCCCCTCCACACCCCACAAGCACTTATACTTATGGAGTGACCACTACAGCAAAGGTGTACAATGGAAATGACTAACACATTGTTATTATTATTATTTATTTTTTTTTTTTTTTGAAAGGACTAACACATTTTTTTTTTTAGAAAGACATGGACTGAACACACACACAGAGGGAGTGGGAACTCGGGTTTAATATCACACAACTTACAACATACAAAAAAATTTAATCACATTTAATCACATGGTTTATGCAAAAAAAATTTATATCATTAATAATTTCGAAATGTCATTATTATCATGTAGACATTTTTTTTTTTTTTTTTTAAGCCCAAATACCTAAAGTCATTATTATTAGGTAGACATATTTATCTCTAAAAAAAAAAAAAAAGGTAGACATTATTTGATGAAATATTTTTATTTTAATTAAAATACTCATAGTGTGTTTAATATTTTACCAACCTATTATTAAAAAAAAATGTTACCAACCTAATGTGTAAGGGTTAATTGTTCAAAATAAAAGCTCAAAAACCAAATTGACTCTCACGTTAAAGTCCAAGGTGATATTTGTAAAAATTCAAATTTTCTTATTAAGCCTGCACGCTTCTATTCACGCAATTCCCAATAGTCGAGGATGAAGATTCTAAAATTCCCCCCTCCTCCTTAAAAGTGGTACCAAAACGGAAAAGTGTATTACCTTTCCAACCTTTTGACTTTTCCTCTCCCTCTTGGTCCACGGCTCCACTCTCCCTATCATGGAGTTAAAGAAAATTTTGGAACAAGTACGCCACCTATAATTTCACAATATTGGAGAAATTATTGTTCACAATAATTTCACAACAAATTGTAGATTGCAAATTGTTATTAATTGTTATTGCATGGTGATACAAAAATAATTTCAGTGGTAAGCTTAGATTAAAATCAATAATAATTTAATTTATCAAATAAAATTTGTTATGAAAATATTGTAAATATAACTTTGCTCTTGATAATAAGGCAGTCGTGAGACATTTTCGTAGCATGACAACTCGCTACGAACAATTGCAATGAGTTGTTGTTTGAAAAAAGTAACTTTTCAAATCAATATGTATTTTTTTTTTTATTTACTTAAAACTTGCACCCATAGAAGATAAATCTGATCCGAAGATGCACATGTAAGAGAGTATGAATCATATAGGGTTATATAATTTCTTATTTTATTTTTTGTTAAAAAATTATAAAATAAGTGGAAATTCTTAAATCTTTCAAAAATTCTAATTTTTCCACTAAAGCAAAATATTTTACAAAATAACTCTTAATGGCATCTCTTGTTACTTTTCATAAGTAGACATTGTAAATTAATCTCAAATTATAATTTAAAGTAAACTTTGCAAATGATCCCATATATAGTTGAGGGTAGATAACGACAATTATAATCTGGATTCATAACAAAATCCATATTGTTCTTAATAAGATCATTATTCATTACCACTCAATGACACTTACAATTTTCCACCAATCTTTTATCAGTATTGTCCACACTGTTCTTTATTTGCAAAGCTCAGTCCTTTTGTTAATCATTGAGGAAATAGAAGGACATTGGGCACAAGGTTTTATTCTTTTAGTTTGATACTTACGATGAGAGATGGAGAATTTGAATCTTGAACATCTTCTTGAAACACAAAAAAGTGTCAATTGAGTTACAACTTATAAGGCTTTTGACATTGAAAGCTCAAATAATGTAAAACACTATAACTTGTTTAGACCCCCAATTTTAAAAACATGACTTAATTGCTTTTATTCTAATTTATGTAAATGTAGAACAAGAGTAAATGATACACAATAAATGGAACTACTCTCTAAGCCATAACCACAAGCAAGCAACAGCAAATATAAAGCTTAAAGAGTAAGGGAAGAGAAATGCAAATACAAGATAACACCGAGACGTGTTATTGAAGAGAAAACAGAAGAACTCAGTGAAAAACCTCTCCGCAACCCTCCAAGTTGAAATGATCCACTAGTTAATAAGTTGGAGTACAAGGATACCAAAATGACCCTCCAAACCTAATCTACTCAAAGTACTTGAGTTTTCCAAGCTCCAGCTACCAATGAATTTATTGGAGTCTTGTCTTCACTAGTTATTTAAATCCCAAAATACCGATTGCCCGATTGCATCCGCCAAACTTCACCGACTTCTTTTGGCAAATACCCAATGCTTCCCAAGCTCTAAAACACTCTCTACACTTTGAAGGTGTGAGTTGTGTTTGGGTACAAATCTTATCTCAAGGTATAATAATGGGAGAGGGAAGGAGAAGAGACTACAAATGAATTCTCTTTTTTAGGATGAATAGCTCTCTCTAACAAGATGGGTGTTGTAGAAACCTCTCTAGGGTTTTATTCTTAAAAACATCTTTTCAATTTTGTGGGTAATGAGGGAATTTATAGTATAGGTGAAGGATATAAGAGTCACACTTAAAATCATGCAGGTAGAGAGTTTAGCGGGTCACTCGCGACTTGGCCCGAGTCACGAAGTGACTCACGAAATACAAACACAAACTTGACTCTTTAGCTTGTAGCATGTGCTTCTCATGTGACTTTTGCGGGTTGCACCACTCGCGAGACAAGTCGCAAGATCAACTTCTTGAGCAATCTTCACCAACTTAATACTAAACCCATTACAAATAAATCTTAGAAAATATAAGAAAATAAATTAATGCAATTACAACACTTTTTGTCATGGAAGAAAGCCATTATAAATGTCATGTGAAAAACCATAACTTAACATACATAATAGTTGTTTATAATACATGAAAAGAGAGAGAGAGAGAGAGAGAGAGAGAGAGAGAGAGAGAGAGAGAGAGAGAGAGAGAGAGAGAGAGAGAGAGAGAGAGAGAGCTACCTCCTACCTTAGATTGTACTAAGTATATGCCTATGATTTTGGGTATAACTCTCATTAATTAAAAGTGGTGAATACCAAAGATAAGGCAATCAAGTTCTCTTTGGAACAGTGGGTTCCAAAGAGAACTGATAAAATTTCTGATGACTAAATAAGAGATTTAGAGTTCAAACCCCATTTACACCAAAAAATGAGTAATGTCTTGGTCTGATGATAAAATGTTATTATCAAAAGCGGACCCCATAGGTTGAAGCTCTCTCTCTTTTTATTTTATTTTATTTTATTTTTTAATTCTCTTCGGAACATTTGGTGAGTTGAGCTAGTTATTACCTCCGCATGCCTTAGTGTACGGGAGAATGCCCTCGCCTCAATTTAAGCCCGGGGAAGAAGTGGGGTATTTGTGTAATAATATTTCTAATTAGTACAAAAAAAACTTTGAAAAAAAAAATGTCTACTAGTAAGTTTCTTAATAAAGAACTTTTTTGAGTTCTTTGGTACTAGTTTAGTAATAGAGAACTTTTAGAGAGTTCTTTAGAGTATCGAAGTTTCAGGTTTGTTGTGAATAAGGTTCATTCATGGAGGAAGTTCATGTACAAGAAGTCCATGGTTCTAGCCTAAGGCCACTATGTTGGGAAGACATTCAAGTCGTTTTTTGAGGTTATATTAAAAGTCTATAATTGCAAAGGATTTTTTAATTTTTTTTTATACAAGATAGAATTCTACTCTAGCCTAATCTAAATATATATATATGTGTAAAACTCCCTCCTAGAGACTTGAACCCCGACCCTTGCCCCCCACACCCCACAAGCATAGTGACCTTTGCATCAAGGGTGTGCGATGGTAATTGCAAAGGATTTCTAAACATAAGCAATTGTAATTGTTTGGTCTCTCGTGAATTTCCAAGGGGATTAGATTCTCTTTAATGGGTTTTATTATTATTTTAAGGAGGTTATTGATTGGCTTTCCATTTTATCACCAAAATCTGTATGTTAATTTTTTATTTAAATTTTTTTTTTTTTTGAGAGGGCAACTACCCTAGATACTGTTCATTGCGTAGCCTTCTAAATTATTGCGACTTACTGCCACCTGTCTAATTTTATAACTTAGCTAAACACCGTCTCTCTCTGGTTCTTTCATTCTTCTTCTTCTTCTTCTCTTTTCGTGCCTGCCAGCAAGCCTATTAGCTTTAGATCTCATAGACTCTCAAGGACAATCTCAAGAACCAAATGGCTATTAGGCTTCTCACAATCTCAAGGGACGAATTACCTAATTTCATTTTTCTCTTTCGTGTATAGCATATTCCTTTAATGCATTGTTAATTTCTATATGTGGGTTCCTAGGAGAGGACACTCATTTCGGATCTAATACTTGAGATTTGAGTAAGTTCCAGATTGAGTGAGTTCGCACATCTAGAAGGGACTGTCTGCCTAGTAGAGGAAAAAAACCAATTGATTTCTCATTGCTTTTGCTTTTCTTTTAAAGCCAGATTTTGACATCGATACTTGGGTAGGGCTTCTGAGGTGGATTTTGGTAGCTAAGCGGTGGTAGTATGAGTATGGGTTTGCGGTGGTTTGGTGCGGGTATGTGTACAGGTTGGCTTTTGGCATTAACATCAACACTCAACATCTAACCTAGTTTTTTCCCTTCCATTTTCTGGTATTTAGAAACAAATTCGGCCACTGTTAAATACTATATCTAAGGGGATTGTTTTTCTGGTAGAGGAAAAAACAAATCGGAGAGATCTAAAGCTATTAGTTTTCTCGCAAGCCATGGAAAAAAGAGGAAGAAATAAACAAAAAGAGACGTTAACGCCCGTTAGCTGAGTAATTAAATTACACTAGGGATTGTAACTTAGAAGGGCATATAAATTACTGGATCTAAATTTTGTCATTTTTGAAATAAGTAGATAATGGGGAAATAGGATGTAGTGTTTGAACTTTGAACCACAAATATGTAGCACTACAAAAATTGTCATTACCATTGAATTATTACTTGAACCTTATTGTTTTTATATTGGAGAAAATGTATTGTTTGTTCCTAAATTTTACCCATTGAGCAATTTTAGTCCATGAAGTTTCAAATGAATGTTATTGTCTCTAAAATTTTAAAACCAGGTGTTATTAATTAGTCCTTCTGTTACCTAGAGTTAGTTTCATTGCTTATATGGCTATAATGAAAAAATTATGTGACAATTTCTAGGTGATATGGAATTTTATTTTGTAATGCAAGGTAGAAATTTTACTCTCAATAATAAAAAATTTTGCATTATTATTGCCATATAAAAAACCCATGACTCAACAAATAACCAAACTCGTTTTGAAACGGTTATTCCCATTTCAATTTTTTTTTTTTTTGAGAAACTATTCCCATTTCAATTGAATCTGAAGATGCTCTGGCTACTATTCTCTCTAAAAAAAAAAAAAAGCTCTGGTTGGTGCGTTCTGCTACAACGGCGTCATTTATTTGATATGAGAGCTGAGTTTTTAAATAACAAGATTTAGAACTCAAACTCTAAGATAGTTGGTTGTTGCTACCATTGGATGGGGATTTTGTATAGTGTCTGAGAATTGCCCAAAATCTCAGTGGGTTGTGGCATATATCATCTATCTAGTTAGTGCATCTTTTGCCGGCAACAAGATTCTAAAAGATAAAAGTGAAACTTTTTTTTTTTTTTGAGAAACCAAACTGGAACGCCAGACTGGGGCTTTTATTGAACAAAAATAAAACTCAATGAACATCCAACATAGGCACATAGCAAGGGGGAGAATATCACCCAGTAAGTCTTTAACCCACACCTGAAAGTCTAACCCAACCCCAGATTTTTTAGCCAAAGCATCGGCGACTCTATTACAGTTGCATTTCACATGACAAAAAGTAAAACACCGTAGCTGAGCAGTTAAGTGGAGAATGTCATCCACAATGTGGCCATAGAAGGATTGGCATGGTTGTCCATCTTTGATAGCTTGAATTACTAGTGCTGAATCACCTTCAATGACTAAATCGCATAGACCAAGCTCAATGGCAAAGGAAACAGCACGTCGACAAGCAAGAGCTTCAACTTCCACAACTGTTTGGGGTAAGGGAACACGTTGTGACATAGCTCCCATTACTTCACCATTGTTGTCACTAGGGGTGGCAAATGGGCGGGTTGGGTCATAAATGGGTTGGGTCATAGATGGGTTGGGTGTATAATTACCCATTTATCCATTTATGACCCGTTTATATATAAATTAATTATCCATTACTAACCCAACCCATTTAATTAGTAACCCACCCATTTAACCCAATATGACCCAAATACCTCTAAAACTACTTGAATACTCTCTTGACCTCCAAAATACCCATAAATACCTAAAATGATGCAAATACCCCTAATCTTCCAAAATTACCAATATACCCTTAGACATCCAAAATTATCCCAAAAATCTCTAAAATTATCCCAAAATACCCATGAAACCTCTAAAATGACCAAAATACCCCTGATATCTCTAAATCACCAAATATGCTTAAAAACCACTAAAATGACCAAAATACCCCCTAAAACCCAAAAAATGACCAAAATACCCTCTAAAACTCAAAAAATGACCAAAATATCTCTCAAAACCTAAAAATTACCAAAATACCCCCAAAACCTAAAAAATGACCAAAATACCTCTAAAATCTAAAAATGACCAAAATACCCCCAAAACCCAAAAAATGACCAAAATACCCTCAAAACCCAAAAAAATGACCAAAATACCATTAAAACCTAAAAATGACCAAAATATCTCAAAACCCAAAAAATGACCAAAGTACCCCCAAAACCCAAAAAATGACCAAAATACCCTAAAACCTAAACATTACCAAAATACTCCCCAAAACCTAAAAAATGACCAAAATACCTCCAAAATCTAAAAATGACCAAAATACCCCCAAAACCCCAAAAATGACCAAAATACCCTCAAAACCCAAAAAAATGACCAAAATACCATTAAAACCTAAAAATGACCAAAATATCTCAAAACCCAAAAATGACCAAAGTACCCCCAAAACCAAAAAATGACCAAAATACCCCCAAAACCTAAAAATTACCAAAATACCCAAAAACCCAAAATTACCAAAATACCCACAAAAACCTAAAAATGACCAAAATACTTCAAAACCAAAAAATGGCCAAAATACCCCAAGCCCAAAAAACGGCCAAAATACCCCGAAACCCAAAAATGACCAAAATACCCCAAAACCTACAAAATTACCAAAATACCCCAAAACCCAAAAGCACCAAAATACCCCCAAAACCTAAAAATTACCAAAATACCCTCGAAACCCAAAAATTACCAAAATGCCCCAAAAACCTAAAAATGACCAAAATACCCCCAAAACCTCAAAAAATACCAAAATACCCCAGAAACTCAAAAAATACCAAATACCCTTGAAACCCGACAAATGACCGAAATACCCTCGAAACCTAAAAATGACCAAAATACCACCGAAACCTAAAAAATTACCAAAATACCCCAAAACCTAAAAATTACCAAAATACTTCTGAGCCCTAGAAATTTACCGAAAATAACCCTAAAACTAAAAGATGACAGAAATGCCCTCGTAACCTAAAAATGGCTAAAATAACCTTACAATCTAAAAGATGATCAAAATAACCCAAACCTAAAAATTACCATAATTCCCCCAAACCTATAAAATGAATGAAAGACTCTTAGAACCTTTAATTTGGGTTTCGGGGGTTTTATCGATCATTTTTTCAGGTTTTGGGGTTATTTTGGTCAATTTTTTTTAGGTTTTTGAGGGTATTTCGATCATTTTTTAGGTTTCTGGGTATTTTGGTAATTTTTTTAGGTTTATAGGGTATTTTAGTTATTTTTAGGTTTTAGAGGTATTTCGGTCATTTTTAGATTTATGGAGTATTTTGGTAATTTTTAGGTTTAGGGCGTATTTTGGTAATTGTTAGGTTGTGGGGGTATTTTGGTCATTGTAATAGGTTTTGGGGTTATTTTAGTCATTTTTTAGGTCTTGGGGTATTTTAATAATTTTACGGGTTTGAGAGGTATTTTGGTCATTTTTTAGGTTTCAGGGGTATTTTTGGTAATTTTAAGGTTTCAAAGGTATTTCGGTCATTTTTAAGGTTTAGGGGGTATTTTGGTCATTTTTTAGGTTTATGAAGCATTTTGGTAATTTTTTGGGTTTTTAGGGTATTTCGGTAATTTTGGGTTTTGGGGATATTTTGGACATTTTAGAGGTTTTGGGGGGTAAATATTTTGCTCATTTTAGAGGTTTTGTAGGTATTTTTCTCATTTGTGGGTTTTGGGTGTATTTTGGTCATTTTTTGGGTTTTGGGGGAATTTTGGTCATTTTTTGGGTTTTGGGGGAATTTTGGTCATTTTTTTGGGTTTCGAGGGTATTTTTATCATTTTTTGGGTTTTGGAGGTATTTTGGTCATTTTTAGATTTTAGGGGTATTTTGATCATTTTTTGGGTTTTGAGGTATTTTGGTCATTTTTGGGTTTTGGGAGTATTTTGGTCATTTTTTTGGTTTGGGGTATTTTGGTTATTTTTTGGGTTTTGGAGGTATTTTGGTCATTTTTAGGTTTCGGGGTATTTTGGTCGGTTTTTGGGTTTTGGTGGTATTTTAGTAATTTTAGGTTTTAGGGTATTTTGGTCATTTTTTGGGTTTTGAGAGGTATTTTGGTCATTTTTGGATTTTGGAGGTATTTTGGTCATTTTGTGGGTTTTGGGGGTATTTTGTCATTTTTGTGTTTTGGAGGTATTTTGGTCATTTTTAGGTTTTAGGGTATTTTGGTCATTTTTGGGTTTTGAGGTATTTTGGTCATTTTTTGGGTTTTGGGAGTATTTTAGTAATTTTTAGGTTTTAGGGTATTTTGGTCATTTTTGGATTTTGGAGGTATTTTGGACATTTTGTGGGTTTTGGGGGAATTTTGGTCATTTTTGGGTTTTGGAGGTATTTTGGTCATTTTTGGGATTTGAGGTATTTTGGTCATTTTTGGGTTTGAGGAGTATTTTGGTCATTTTTTTGGGTTTCGGGGTATTTTGGTTATTTTTGGGTTTTGGAGATATTTTGGTCATTTTTAGGTTTCGGGGGTATTTTAGTAATTTTTAGGTTTTAGGGGTAATTTGGTAATTTTTTGGGTTTCAGAGGTATTTTGGTCAATTTTTGGATTTTGGGGGTATTTTGGTAATTTTTAGGTTTCGGAGGTATTTTGGTCATTTGTTGGGTTTTGGGGGTATTTTGGTCATTTTTTGGGTTTCAAGGATATTTTGGTCATTTTTTTTTTGTTTTGGGGGTATTTTGGTAATTTTTAGGTTTTGGGGTATTTTGGTCATTTTTAGGTTTCGAGGGTATTTTGGTCATTTTTTAAGTTTCAAGGATATTTTAGTCATTTTCAAGAAATTTAGATTTTATGTTGTTTATTTAAATTTTAGATGGGTTTAGTGGGTATTAGTGGGATTATCCATTTAGACCCATCTAATTAAATAACCAAATGGGTCTTTACCCATTTAACCCAAATATTCAAATGGATTGGGTTAAGACTTATCCAAATAAGGTGGATAATGGGTGGGTTCATGGATATGGATAAAAATTGCCACCCCTAGTTGTCACGGATGACCACGCCCAGGCCAACCGCATCAATGTTCTTGAAAATAGCTCCGCCAAAATTCACCTTGTAGAATTGTTGTTCCGGGAAACCAAATGGGGTGGTAGGGAGGCCTCGGCAGTTACATGGTTCGAAACTTGGGCATTTAGGAAATCTTGAAGAATACTACCAACCAAGGAAGGCAACAATGCTACTTTGGTTGGAATGCTTTACTCGGGTGAATAGCATTACGCTTGTTCCACGAGCCACGCAATGGGGGAGAAAATCTCACCTCTGTACTCTTCATTGACCCGAAAGAACCCGAAAATAAGGTCGGGGGGTAGGGGATGTGACCATTTGTTTAGCCTAGCACAGGATATTCCACACCACATCAACCTCTTGACAACCCCAAATTGATGCAAGGTGTCCTCTGTGTGAGTTTAACAGATGCTGCAGGTAGCAGATGGAACAATGTGACGATGAAGGAGGTTGTCCATCGTAGGGGGAGTATTGTTGCAAGCCCTCCAAACGAAGTGCTTCACCTTATTAGGAATTCGTAGCATCCACAAGCCTCTACAAAACTGATTCTGTGGGGTAGAATTTGAGCTACTGGCATTGTTGGTTGAAGCATGAAAGACTAACAATTTGTAGGTACTGTGGGTATTAAATTCACCTGAAGAAGAATGGGACCAGATTAGACAATTTGCTAAAATTCCGAGGCTCAGGGGTATGCTCAAGATTAAACTAGCTTCATGGGGCAAGAATAATTGGCTGATCCGGTCATCTTTCCAACCACCTATATTAGCATTAATATGGCGGCTCACCTTGGCATCGGGAGGGATAGACGGCACAGGGGAGATGACCCTTCTATAAACTTTGTCCGGTAGACACTTATCCACCTTAATGCGCATGACAGTTGCCCATCACCAATACGCCAAGTTGTCCCTCTTTTGATGATATCCCTAGCACTTAAAATGTTTTTCCATGCATAGGATTGAAGAATAGAACCTTTATTCATCACTAGTGGCATACTCGCGCGTTGTGCGTAATAATTTTTTTAGGATTGTCTCATTAAATATTTTATTAATACTATAATTTTAGTTATTAACCATTGATTTTTCGTTAGTTTTATGTTAATAGAAACCTTAAATATATCTTTTTTTACCTTTATACACACACATATATTAGTGAATCTTTACACGTATCTTTAAGAAAACTTTATATATTTCATTGTTTTGGATGCATAAAATTATAGACTACTACTCCATAATAATGATAGTGACTAATTAATTTTATATATATATATTTTTAGTGATCTCATTTGTAGTGTTTCTTACTATTATCATATATTTACTAACTGATGATTTGCATAACAAAGACGATAAATGAGAGGTAGCATTGTTCATTAGATTTTTGAAAGTAATAGTGTATGAAAATTTTATATATATATATATATATATATATATATATATATATATATAAAATAAGGTTAAATGAAATGTCAAAAAATAGATTTTTAAATTTTCTAGCTTTATTTCTTATGTAATTTCTACTACTATCAAAGAACATCTCTTTTTTAGTTATGATTAATATGGTTTCCATAATTAGAGTTTGATTAGTTTTAAATTTAAATTTAGTACTATGATTGTATTTAAGTGAATTTAACGGTTTATGTTACTACATTGTAAAGTTTTTAATGTTCTCCACACGGTAATCTCTATTTTTTTTTTTAACTTCTCCTTACAACCTCTTTGTTTCCCAATCAACGATTACTAATTGACGTTTGGTTGTTTCCCTAGCATTACTTCACTTAATGTGGACAATTTTATTTATTTAATTTAGGAAAAATATTATATTTAAAATTTTTTAAAATAAAAAAGGAGCGGAAATATAAATAATTTAATGATATATACGGGGGATGTGGCTGAATTTAAATGTTAAATAAAATGATATGAGAAAAAAAAATACATAACAATAAATACTAACTTATCCAAATAATTCTATGTAATATAATAATAGTACATTCTTATATACTATTTTTAATTATTTATAATGCAATATGATAATATTTAACAATCAAAGTCATAAAAAAAATAATAAATAAAAACTTAAAACACAAAACTAAAACCCATCAACCAAAATAGAGTTCTAAAGAATACATAATTTTATCAAGCTAAAATAGAAATGCAATAAAAATAAAAATAAAAATCGACCAAAAAATTGGGGGAGAAAGAGTGGGAAATAACCACTTTTTTGTGAGAGAAAATTATGTAACAAATGGAAGAGTAAATTACAAATTTATACTAAGAGGATGATAATAAAAAGAAAAAAAAATAAAGGAAGATAAAAGAAAAGAGGAAGAGTGATATCAAGGTAGAATGTTTGAAGAGGTGAAAAGGTAAAGAGAAGGAGAAAGGTTGGAGAAAGTGTAAATGTTAAAATAAATTAGTATAATTTGATGAGCACAATTTTCTTTTATTTGAATTTAAGTAAAATATTACAGTTTTTATTTTTTAAAACAAAAAGAGAGAGAAAATATAAATAATTTAATGATAAGGAGGATGTGGTTGAATTTCAATATTGAGTAAAATAGAAGAGAAGAAAAAAATAAGAAAAATTAAAAGATATAACAATAAACACTAAATTATCCAAATTATGCTATGTAATGGAATACTATTTTATTTTTATCTACTATCTTTAATTTTTTATAATGTAATCAAATAAAATTTAACAATCAAAGAGCAAAATAATAATAATAATAACTTAAAACACAAAACTAAATCGTATCAACCTAAATTAGAATTCTTAAAAACACAAAAATTTATCAAACTAAAGCGGAGATGCAATAAAAAATAAAAAACCACCAAAACATTGAGAGAGAGAGAGAGAGAGAGAGAGAGAGAGTGAGAGAGAAAACCCTTTTGTGAGAGAAACTATGCAAAGAATGAAAAAGAGTGATAAATTTATAGTAAGAGGGAAGGGATAAGAAGAGATAAATAAAAGAAGATGAAGGGAAAGATGAATAGCAATATTAAAGTAGAAGGTAGTGGGGAGATGAAAATGTGGGGGAAGAAGAAAGGTTGAAGAAAGTGTAAATATTTAAAAAATAAGTGGATGTAAAAAAATTATAGGAAAAGTGGAAATAATATATATATATATATATATATATATATATATATATATATATAGATGTTAAAACCGACAAAGATAAATATGTAAAGTTAATAATCTATTTATATATATATATTTATTTTTTGGTTAAAAAAATAGGAATAAATAATAATTATGTGGCAAATGACGTGGCGATGAGGTGGCGCAATAAGAGCTTAGCAGCAATAAATGCCACATTTCAGCTTTTAGTAATATATAGATTTTCCAAACTTGCTTAGCTTATAGGGAATCATTAAATTTCTCAATATCCTTAAATCCCATACCTCCAATCTCCTTCGCCTCACAAAGATGTTCCCATTTCACCCAATGAACTTTCCTACTATCTAAAGTGTAACCCCACCAAATTAAATTTTTCAGATCGGGATCTTAAGTTCCTTTATCAAACCTTTTGAGAGTTTGAAACAACTCATAAAATAAGTGGGAATAGCTTGGATCATTGATTTGATAAGAACCTCTCTTCTAGCCTGTGAGAGAAGTTTTTCCTTTCAACCTTGGAGTTTCTTCCAAACACACTCCTTGATGTAAATAAAACTTTGTTTCTTAGCTCTACCTACCAAAAGCTGGAAGCCTCAAATATTTCTCATAATTTCGGATAGCAGGCACACCTAAGAGATGTTGAATTCAGACCTAAAGAGCATGATTAGTATTCGAGCTAAAAAATATATTAGTTTTGTCTTTATTTTATTTTCTGTCTTCATCCCCTTTCATAAACAGACAAAATATCAAGTATTACTTTGCACTCAAATTCTTTAGCTCAACAAAATATCAATTATCATCGGCAAAGAATAAATTGGATACCCATTGACCGTTTTTGCAAATAGACACTCCTTTGGTACTCCCATCTAATTTGGCTGTGGAGAAGACCTTGAAGGCCAATAGCACATAGCAAAAATAGGTACGGTGACACAAGGTCTCCTTGCCTAAGACCTCGGTTTGGTTTTATGTTGCCCACTAGCTCCCCATTAAGGAGAATGGAATAAGAAACTAACTTGATGCAAGACATGATGGTTGTCACCGTTCTCCCTCCATAGCCCAAATGTCGCATTACTTTTTTTAAGAAAATCTACTCCACCTTGCCATATGCGTTGCTCATATCTAGTTTGAGGGCCATGAGTCCTTGCTTACCTTGGGTTTTACATTTAAGATAGTGGAAAGTCTCAAATGCAACAAGCACATTGTTAGTAATAAGGTGCCTCAATAGGAAAGCAATTTGAGAATCAGCTACTACTAAGGAAAAACCAAATTCAAATGATTAACCAACACCTTGGCAATAAGTTTGTAAAACACATTACAAAGGCTAATGGGCCTAATGTTTGAAACTTTCTTTGGATTATGAATTTTAGGGATAAGGGAGATGAATGTTATGTTAATGGACTCAGGAATAAAACCTATATTCAAAACTGCTAAAACAACCATAACCACTAACAATATGCCAAAAGGACTTATAAAAGATAGGGGACATACCATCGGGGTCAAGAGCAATACTAGTGAGTGGGGCCATCTAATAAAGGGCTTTGACAACCTCATCTACTGTGTAATCCCGTTTCAAGCCAGCGTTCATGTCCTCCGTCACTGTGGGCAGTATATCACTAAGGATATCATCAAAACCAGACATAGCAAAAATATTGGAGAAGTATTCCTCCACCAATCCACCCATTTGGCCTTCATCCTCAACTCAAGAGAGCACCAAAGGGGTTTGAATATCAAGCTAGAGCATCTTCTGGTTCAATTGGATATTATTTTATTTTATTTTTATATTAAAGACATTACCATGTCACCTAAAAATTGTCACATAATTTTTCTGTTAGCCACATAAGCAATTAAACTAATGACAAGTAACAGAAAAACTAATAGGGCTTATTTTTTTAAACTTTAGGAATTAATAATACTAATTTGAATATGCCTTGCTCATATCTAGTTTGAGGACCATGAGTACTTGTTTACCTTGGGTTTTACGTTTGAGATAGTGGAGAGTCTCAAATGCAACAAGCACATTGTCGGTAATAAGGAGCCCCGATAGGAAAGCGGTTTGAGAATCAACTACTACTAAGGCAAAACCAAATTCAAACGATTAACCAACACCTTAGCAATAAGTTTGTAAAACACATTACAAAGGCTAATAGGCCTAATGTCTAAAACTTTCTTTGGATTCTGAATTTTAGGGATGAGGGAGATGAATGTTGTGTTAATGGATTCAAGAATAAAACTTGTATTCAAAACAACCATAACCACCAACAATATGCCAAAAGGACTTATAAAAGATTGGGGACATACCATCAAGGCCAGAAGCAGTACTATTGGCAACCTCATCTACTGTGTAATCCCGGTTCAAGCCAGCGTTCATGTCCTCGGTCATTGCATGTGGGCAATATACTACTAAGATATCATCAAAACCAGACATAGCAAAAATATTGGAGAAGAATTCCTCCACCAATCCATCCATTCGGCCTTCATCCTCAACCCAACTTCCAAAGGGGTTGAGGATGAACGCCGAATGGGTGGATTATTTAGGAGAGAGCAGCATAGGGGTTTGAATATCAAGTTAGAGCATCTTCTAGTTCAGTTGGATTTAAAAAATATATATATTAAATACATTGCCACATCACCTAAAAATTGTTACATAATTATTTTGTTAGCCACACAAGCAATTAAACTAACAACAAGTAGCGGAAAAACTAATAGGGCTTACTTTTTTAAACTTCAAGAATTAATAAAACTCATTCGAAAATTTAGTTTTTAGGGACTAAAAGCACACATGAAATAAACTAAAGGGACCAATTATGTACTTTCACCATTTATATTTGGTAATTGATTATTGCATTTGAACTTGAACCATCCTTTGTTTTATTAATCAATTGCTGCTTAATCAGTTGGGGTCTAAATCCAATTCTCCAAATTGGAAAAAATAATGCCATTGGCCCATAATACTTGTCACTCTAGTGCATTTTGCATTCGTATTATTTCATGGTCAAGGTACCCATTAGCAAATAATCGTATTTCCATAAATAAATAAACAATAAGATAATAATAAGAGAAGTATGCACTAAACACATAAATATAAATCATCTATACCACCTTTTGTATTCCACTTTATGTTCTATCAATTACAATTTGTCATGTGTTTATTTTTTTTAATTTTAAACTTTGATCATTTTATAAGAAAAGTTAAACAAATACATAGCAAGTTGTGATTGGTAGAACATAAAATGGAACATAAAAAATGGTACAGAGGATTTGTAGTCAAACACATTCACACTAAACATTATTGAATCATTTCATCTATTACGTCTATCAAAAGCTAAAAAGTCATTTGCCACTCATAGTTAATTGAAAAAGACATACAACCATGAAATAAGTGTACAAGAAGTTTTTGAAATAGTAGTAATGTAAGACTACATATTTGACATATAACATAGAAGGTAGTTTTTGAAATAGCAGTAATGTAAAACTACATATTTGACATATATCATAGAAGGAACTCCAGACCACAAATACTTTATTGAGCAACTACCTAGCAAGGGCAACAATATCTGATTCAAGCTCCAAGGATACTGAATTGCTTGAAATTGTCTTATTGCCCTCGGTTGCCATCCTTTGGCTTCTTGCATGAGTCATCTCCAGAGCCAAACACTCCTTTAATTCTACAGATACTTCACTCATGTCCGACATATGGATTGAAGCCCTTCCTACACATGACAAGGCTATCTCTGTAGCTTTCCAGGTAGAATTAGTATGAAATTCTCCTTTTAACCTTGGATCAACAATTTTTTGAATATCTCCTTGTTCAATTATAGGATAAACCCAATCAAGTATGTGAGTGCTTTCTTCGGGGCCTCTTATTATTGCTGGGTGGCCAGTGATTAACTCAAATAAAACAATACCAAAGCTATAAATATCACTTTTCCTATTCAAATTTCCAGTTGCTTGAAATCTGCACTAAGTATAAAAGAATATTTAAGTACAAAAATTATATATATATATATATATATATATATATATATAAATATAATATGTTTCTAACCTGACTTAATATATGTTATTTTCTCATATATAACAAATATTTACATCAAATTAGTTTTTAACTTTTTTATTTTTTATTTTTTTTTAACGTCAAACCAGCTTCTAAATAGTTAATTATCTTTTAAGCCATATTGTATTGATAATACCCTTTAAGAATCTTAAATTAAGATTTTTTATTCAATAATATAGAGATGACTATTTAGAGTATACTAATAGTTTTAAGAATTATTAAACATACAAAAATTAAAAAAAAATTAAATAATACAAATTTGTCTTACGTCCTAAACATATACAAGTCAATATAACAAATATAAAAATGCTAAAACTAAAGAAAAATATTATTTTTCAAAGGTGAAAATTAGAATATAGATATCTAATACTTAACCACATGATCCACAATTCTTCTAAGGTTTTAGGAAAAAAAAAAAAATGTCTATATCTCTAATTCTTGAAATGCAAAATGAAACAACTTGTGAGTGTGTGCATGTAAATAAAGAATATTTCTATTAAAAAGATATAATAATATATTTGAAGGAACATATATTTTAAATATACTTTGATTCAATGAACTACGCATGGTACAAGAGAAATAAGAGAAAAAAAAAATAGTGCAATAATTATTTATTTTAACTTATCTATTTTTAGAAAAATATATCATGAATTCCTTTTGATTTGATGGGCTATGTATAATACAAAAGTAATAAAAAGGAAAAAATTAGGGGCACCATGACTATAATTTAAATATGTTGCCAATTCTTTTTAAAATTATGTACACAAAACTATGATATATTCTAACCGCAGCTAAAAAAATATATGGGATTCATCAAGTCTTGACACTTACTTTGGATCAAGATATCCAAGTGTACCAGCAGGATGAGTTGACACATGAGTGTCATTTTCCGCTACAAAAGCTCTAGACAACCCAAAATCAGCTATTTTTGCTTGCATGTTTTCATTTAATAAGATGTTTGTGCTCTTAAAATCTCTATGGATTATAGGTGGCTTACAACCATTGTGTAAATACTCCAATCCTGCAAGTCAATCGGAAAGCCATTGATTGGTACTTTAATTAAGCAAAGAAAGAAACAAATAATGAAGAGGAATAATCATGCCATTAAACTGTTTCCAAACCATTTGCTGCATCCACTGCAATTTGAAGTCTCTCGTTCCACTTTAAGACATTTGCATTGGTCACTGCTAGTGGAGAAGCCAGAAACATATTTTTAGCAAGGGGTGCCAAGCTATACATATAAATATATATATATATATATATATATATATATATATTAAATCAAAAGAATAACATGTGTGTGCGTGCGCACACACACATATTTTTTATTTATATTTATTGCTTATTCATGAAGAATATTTGCAATTTTGATTTAACATAAGATTTTTTCTTATAAAAAGAAAAATATTTACATCAAGTCTCTATATCTTGTGGATTCTAGTTAGCTCAACTGGTAAAGTTTTTGGTGGTTGAATAAAAGATCCGAGATTCAATTCCCGTCTACATCAAAAACTGATTGGTGTCTTGATCAGTGATAAAGAGCTATCATCGGGAGCGAACACCATAAGTTGAAACTCTCTTTAAAAAAAAAAAAAAGTACATCTTAACATGTTTATATATTCAATCAATTTACTAAAAATAAAATATAATTAAATTACATATGGTATACATTAAATACATTTGATTTGATGAACTATGTAGGATATAAAAGTAATTAGAGAGAACAGAAATGCATTAGGTCAACTATATAAATTTATTGCATGTATTTAGTAAAAATCTAGGGGGCAATAATTTAAATTGTCTAAATTTTTTTTTTTAAAACCAAAAATACAAGAGGGAGGAGGGTTTTTGAAAAGTCAACAAGGGCCATGGCCTGCTTACACCCCCGGAGAAATTATTATTTACATTGGGAAGACTGCTAATGTGATCATTCCCGACCAATGAGATAATGTTATCTATACAAATGTATGTGTGAGCTTTCTAATCAACATAAGGAATGAAAAAAAAGTGAAAATTACCGGATGATGTCACATTTGCATAAATAATAGCATTTTATTCGTTAGAAGGTCAAGGAGGACTACGTCAGTAGTCCTTCTCACTACAACAAAATGTATTTTTAGTGACGAATTTTAGTGAGGAAAAATTTTTCGTCACTGAAAACTTACATTTAGTGACGAAATTTGAATTTCGTCACTAAAAATAATAACCTTTAGTGATGAAATTTGAATTTCGTCGCTAAAAATGAAAAAAATAATGACCTTTAGTGAGGAAATTTCAATTTCGTCGCTATTTGTTGATTTGAAATGAGGGCGCTAAAAGGAAAAAGTATGGCGCGAATTTAAGTCTTCAGAGACGAAATTTTTCATCACTGAAACTCTTAAGTTTTTGTGACGAAATAATTTCGTCACTATAGGTTTTGCTAGGAGATTATCAGTGACGAAACAAATGTCGTCACTAAAAGAATCCAACAGCAACGAAAAAAAGTTGTCGCTAAAAAATTGGTCCAATTATCCTTAAGGAATTTTAGTGACGGAACTCTAATTCGTCACTGAAAGTGGTCTATAGCGACGAAATTCTGATTGGTCGCTGAAAGTGGTCTATAGTGACAAAAATAATTTCGTCACTAAAAGTGTTAATATAAAAGAAACCAAACCCTCATCGCTACAGATGGTACTATAAATATACTCGGTTCAGATTTTTGGTTAAAACCCTCTCATTTTTTTTTCCTTTTGCGCCATTTACTCCGATAAACAATTGTCCCTCTCTCTTTGCACCGTTCTCCGTCGCCGTCGAGGACGCTGTCAAGGACGCCGTCGAGGACGACGTTGAGGACCCCATCGAGGACCCCATCGCTGTCGCCGGCGAGGACGCCATTGCTGTCGCCGGCAAGGATGCCATCGCCGTCGAGCTCCGATTTGCTTTCATCTCACCCTCACAGTAAGTTCTCCCTTAAATATGTTCCCTGGTTCTCTCTATTTTCATCAAATATTTTCATCTAAAAGTAGAATAATAGGGCCCATGACTGAACGACATAAGTAGAATAATATTTTCCTTGAGCATGGAGGGGAACATAGAAAGAGTGAGGTGGGGGAGGTTGGCCTGGTTGTGGGCAGTGAGAATGGAGGCCCATGAGACATGGTCTCTGTGGAGCATTTCGTCGAACAAGTGAAGGGCATCTTGAATGAGACCACATTTGCTGTACCTGTCTATGAGGGTGTTGGGCAAAGGACCACAGTGCTCTAGGCTAGCTTTGATAATTTGGGCATGAAGGTTTTTGGCAGTAAGTGGGGTATGGCGCCTTGTTTATTGTGTCACTCTCTATGGGACTGATGCTGTGTAGAAAAAAGAAAAAGTGAATTCCATGTATGTAAAAGTAAAGAATTAATGTATATGCTGTGTAGTGTAGTGTTTGTTCTGTGGTGGTGAAGAATCACTGTTTTTGCTTGAAGAATGTGAAGTTTTAGTAGTGTGCATGTGGGAGCAATTATAGCATGAGAATATGTGTATGGATCATGTAGCCATGTATTTCTATGGTGATATACATTGCTGTGAATCAACATAAGATTATTATTATTATTATTATTATTATTATTACTCTACTCTTGTATTAGTTTGTGCTTAAGCAAAGAAGCTGCTTCCTTTGACTTGTGTGGTTGAATACGTAGATGATTTAATGAATTTTATTTTATTTTTTGACGTTGTATTTTTCATTTAATTAAGTGCTAGAGGCATTTGAACACCATTAAGAGAAAAAGTTAACTTTATTTGAAAATTTGAATGTTTGTTTCCTTTGGTTCCTAGTCCTGCTAACTTGGATGTAGAAGGACTTGGACTCTTGAAGTACTTGTTGGCAGCAAGTGGTCCCTAGGCCCCTTTTGGTCACAGAGGAGTGTATTGTTTCCTATTTTGAGCTTTCAAGGAAAATTTGAACAAAAAATTTCATTTTTTTCTTCTACATTATTTCCTTCTCATTCCCTCGTATTTGGTTCAAGAGTCTTTATATTGCTATAAATAATTTCTAGCTTTTTGGGTAGTGGTAGTAAGTTCATTTTACGTGCCATCAATATAGTTTAGTTTTTCTCTTTTTGATAGGTTCCATCAATATAGTTTAGTTGATGGAAGCTAACTTTATAGCTTTATACTCTTCTTGAACCAACGTTGGTCAAAACATGAGTTGCACTAAAATGCCAAGGCCTCCTAGAGCCTTTGCACAAAGTGCAAGCATGTGCTTTATTTAATTTTTACTAGTTTGGCCCCAAGAGAAAGGAAGGGTACCCCTTGTAGTTGTTCATGCCTGATTGAATTATAGAACTTAATTTTTTAAAAATGATATAGTAAATTCAAAACCAATTATCAATGGACAATATGCCTATCAAGTGATCAATTTAATTATATAAAATGTAAATATTGCACTTTATAGATTTCTCTTAAAATCTCTTATGTTCTACAAAAATACACAAATATGATATTTGATAGCCATTGATCAAAATGGAGTACATGGTTGAGTCAAAGACCAAAAAGTACTAGAATGGTAAGTAGTGACTTACACCCTCAATTGATATTTTGAATGTCTTCTTCTAGAATTTGAATAGATGCTGTGATGAATTTTCATTTGTCTATATTTTGTTCTGTTTGTGTTTTTATTTATAACATTTATATTTGAATTTCCCATATGGTTATTTTTCCATCAGCATTTGAGCGAGGAGCTGAAGCGGAGGTTCTACAAGAATTGGTGCAAGTCTAAGAAGAAGGCTTTCACAAAATACTCAAACTTTGGAAAAGGTGACTGAGAGAGAGAGAGAGGTTTCTACTTTTTTCTAGAGGTTTCTACTAATGCAATGGCTATCAAAAAAGTAGTCTGGATGCTCATCTTTTGTTATATTGACTTTAATATCCTTTTGTTGCAATAAAACTTTTTTTTTTTTGCATAGAAATGCCATACTGACTTGTCAATAATAGGTGATATATACCAATACATCTTTATTAGTGAAATTACAGTTTGTTCTAGTGGGACTATATATTTGTGAGTAATCTTACAAACACATCATTGTCTTGGCCCTCATGGGTTTGTGTAGTAATTTATGAGAGGATCATTTTCAAGACTGAAGTACTTATAAATTTAACTTTTCTTTTGTTGGTTAAATACACATTGTTTGCAATAACTTTGGTTTTTTTTTTTTCCTTGAAAGTTGTAAGCTTAGCTTGAGCATAGTAAGTAAATTCTAGTTAAAAACTTATAAAACTCTATACTTAGATGTTGAAAATTGGATTGGTGGCGGTATGTTGTGTTGGAGCAAGCGGGTGGCTTGCATGATGTTATAAGGTGGTTTAAATTCATATTGGGAGTGTTCTTCATTTCTTGCAAATGTGAATGAGTATTGGGAGTGTTTGATTGTGCAATATATATTTGTTTAAGTATTAATATAGACTTGTGCATTCATGAATGAGATAGAACTTTATCTAAGTAGTTTATAGACTTAGATGTATATCTTGATATGAATTATGATATGTAGAATTCATAACAATTGTCTTAAATGTTTATCTTAAAGTTTATCTTAAAGTTTTATGCTTGTCTAAATAGTAATTGATTTAAAGTTTTGTGCTTATTTTGAACTTGATATAGATATTGATGTAGTCATTTGTTGTGTTGAGTTAATAGCAATTGTGTTAAAATTTTGTACTTGTGAATTGTTTGATATGGATAATGGTGTGGAATATGATATGTAAAGTTAGTAGTAATTGTACTTATCTGTTTTGCATTTATCTTGAAATTGATATGGATATTGATGTGGCCATTTGTTGTGTTGAGTTAGTAGTAATTGTGTTCAAATTTTGCCCTTGTAAATTACTTGATATGGATAATGGTGTGGAATATGATATATAAAGTTAGTAGTAATTGTACTTATCTGTTTTGTAGTTATCTTGAACTTGATATGGAGATTGATGTGATCATTTGTTGTATTGAGTTAGTAGCAATTGTGTTCAAATTTTGCACTTGTGAATTGCTTGATATGGATAATGGTGTGGAATATAATATGTAAAATTAGTAGTAATTGTACTTATCTGTTTTGTACTTAGCTTGAACTTGATATGGAGATTGATGTGGTCATTTGTTGTGTTGAGTTAATAGCAATTGTGTTCAAATTTTGCACTTGTGAATTGCTTGATATGGATAATGGTGTGGACTATGATATGTTAAGTTAGTAGCAATTGTACTTATCTTTCATGTCAATACATAGTTGTGATTATTTGTTTATTTCTCTCTTTCAAATGATAGGAAACTATTCTCAAAGTGCAAAAGGATCATTGTCAAGATCCTAATGCAATTCTCTTTACACGAGGAGATCTCAAACTTGGTTTTTAAGAAGAAATCTGATATTGTAAAAAGACTTGGCATGAGACCTTCCTCTTCTCTAGTAACCACCGTCTCATCTAGTTCCTTGGTGGAGTATATCCATCGGCTAGAATATGAGATAATTGAGCTCAAAGAGGTAAGAGCTAGGGACCAAGTCACGAGCTAAGCAAGAAGAGGTCCAAAAGAATATTCCTAACTTTTTGAGGAGTAAGGGTTATGATGACAATCTTACCTATGCGGGTGGTTCAACTTCAACTTAAAACACTTTTTAGTTAGTACTTTATTTTAGCAATTGACCCACAATACATGGTGTGACTACTTTTTTTTTATGCATCATTTGAAACTAATTGTATTATATTACACTTGAAAATCTATATTTGCTTTTTACAACTTATACATTAGGAGTTGTGATTTTAATTCATTGGTGTGGCTACTCTTAATGCATTGTTAGAAATGTTTCTTATAACATAGTTAATGTTTTTACTTTACGATTTTAATGTAGTATTGTTTTTATATTTGTGCAGATTTCATATTGGTGGCTTTTGAAGGGATTTACTTTTGGCATTACTTGAAGACATATGAGGACATCTACTGTTAGTTCTAATTATATTATGCTACACTTTTTGTATTGTTATAAAACATCTTGAGTTGTATGTGTTACAAACAATTATTGTATGGAAGGAGTTTGAATTGGATACTTGTTTTATTTTTTACTTGTGGAATGTATGGATCTTTTTTTATAAATATGTTGTTGAAATAAATGTGTTATTCAAATACGAGGTTTTAATAATGTAATGACAGGTTATAGTTTAATATCAAAGCCATGGAAAAAATAAAAACAAAAAATAAGTTTTAGTGACGAATTATTTCGTCACAAATATAGCAACAAAAAATTGTTTTAGTGACGAAAATTTCGTCACTAAATATAGCAAAATTTTGTAAGAAATGGTTTTAGTGACGAAAATTTTCGTCACTATATGTGCCTGGATTTTCTTAAAAATAGTTTTAGTGACGAATTTTTCGTCACTATATATACCCAAACATAGTTTTAGTGACGAAATTATTCGTCACTAAATATGATTTAGTAAACTAAAGTGTTTTTAGTGACGAAATATTTTCGTCATTGAATAGTGTTTTAGTGAGGAAAACATTTAGTGACGAAACATTTTCGTCACTAAAAGTTAAAAAAAAAAAAATCAAATCGGACTTTTAGTGACGAAATTTTTCGTCACTAGTACTTTTAGTGACGGGGCTACAGTGACAAAATGGGTTTCGTCACTAAAAGTCCAATTTCGTCACTAAAAATACATTTTGTTGTAGTAGTGGACCTAATAATTCCCCCCCCTTGCCCCTAGTCACTACCAAAAAATCAATTTCATCACATTCAGTTGAGGTTATTAAATAAAAAAATAGACTCGATTTTGCAATAACCCAAGAAAATAAATAATAATTGACATGTTCATCAAACACATTACACATACCATTTTCCTTAATTGGAATGGGGAGCAAAGATTTAAATAAGGTTTAGAGCACTAATTCATTCCTCCCCCTCCCAACCTCTCCCCGAAATGTTCATTTTCTTTTTTTCCTCATCCCATCTACAGTAAATTTTCAAGCTTTTTCACCCCAAGAAGGAAACGTTGTAACATTTGTAGGTACCAACAGCAAAGGTGCTTCACTAAAACAAGCCTTTATTACACTTTCATAGGTGGTGTTGATATTGCCAACATGAATGTAGATTCTTGGTGAGCTGCCCCTCATTTTTGGTGGCTTAATGTAAATATAGAACTAACAAACTGTAGTTAATTATATGGAACTACATGGAGTATCCGAGTATTACCCAAGACTAATCATGCTTTTAATTTGATAAGTTAACATATGTGTGTGTGTGTGTTTTTTTTTTTTTTTTTTTTTTTTTTTTTTTTTTAATTTTAATTTTATAAATTTTAGAGAAGTTAACATATGTTGAGAGTTGAGTTACCAAGTAATAGTCTTTTGAGTGAAGTTGTAGTGTGCTTTTGTCTTAGAACCTTTTTCCCCCTCTTTTGTATGTGTGTGTGTTTATTTCTCCAAAAAAAAAAAAAAAATCAAGTAATAGTCTTCAACACAATATTGTATATACCTGACAAATGTTGGTGCAGGTTACCATTAGCCATGTATTCATAAATGAGCGCTTTGTTCTCACCCTCATCACAATATCCAATGATTGAGATCAAGTTTCTATGATGAACTCTCACCAAGATTTCTGCCTACATTTATGAATGGTGCTTTATCTTAGCTAAATTAAATTCTGCTGGCTACATGTCTCATGCAATCGTGCTTCCAATTTAAGATGCAAATCAAATCAAATATATATATATATATATATATATATATATATATATATATATATATATAATTTAATTAAATTTTAAATTAAAGTCTAATTTTATACCATATGTCTCATTTAATTTTCTTAATTTTGGTGCAACTATTTACTATACTACAAAAATCGAGTAGTCCAATTTAGTTTTCTTAATTTTTTGTGTTAAATGAGTTATTAAGTGAAAAAAGATTAGAATAAAAAATAATAAACCTTTAAAAAAATCACCATTATTGATTCATTTTTCTTATAATAATAATATTATTATTATACATATAGTGGTTGGACAAACTAAGATTGAAAATTTCATGGATAATAATTTAAATGATTTTTTTAAATTTGTTTCAAATAAAATTATATTTATTTTATTCGTAGTTATTTTATATTATCAAATATACAAACATTATATATATTATATATAAACTTGGTAAAATTATAATATACATTTAATTATGCTTATTTGTAAATATATCATATACATATGCATGTAGTTATAAACTAGTTTCAAGTAATTGAAGAGTACTGGTCTCTTATATCTAACCTCTGCTTTAAATTCCTTGTAGCCTTGCTTTGATGATTGAGAGTGCAACTTAATAGCAACTTGAGTTTCATCTTTCATAATGCCAAAGTAAACTTTTCCAAAGCCTCCTTCTCCAATAGCATTTTTGAAGTTATCAGTTGCTCTTACAACCTCAGAGTAGCTATACTGGCGATTCCTCAAATTGATGTTGGATTCCGTAACCATTTCTACAGTAAGGGAAATCATCACAATTTCCAAATGGACGAATGTATGTAAAGAAAATGTTTTCAGCTTTTCACGGGGGATGTGGGGTTGTGTTAGGTGGATTTAATTCATTAAAATATACAAAAAAAAAAATTAATAATATGAATGATGAGGTGGATGTTGCTTAAAAAAATAGTGGAATTTGTTTTTCTTGATTGTGTGTAACATTTATATAATTGAGAAAATATATTTATTTAGGTTAATTCTTGAGTCATATCAAAGTTATGAGCAAACCAAAAACAATTGATGCATTCTTCTAGTAAAAAGATATTGGTCATTCAAAATATTTAGGACACTTGTAATAATAAATGTTCTTTTTTAATGCAAAATGTCCTTCTTTAATGATTTGATGATAGTGGATGAATTTAAGACTCTTGTAGAAACATTCAGAATTTATTAATTTGATGATAATACTTATAAAAAAAAATTGATGATAAACGATTACTTTTATTCTATGAAAGATTTTTGTTGGATATAATTTTCATGCAAAATATTCTTTTTTGGATATTCTGTATGTCTATGGTGAACTAGACAATTTATGTATATATTAGAGTTGATAACTTTGTATTCAATATATTTATGAATTATGATTATTGTATAAATTCTATAACTTGGCCCCTATAAGTTAAAAATGTTAGCTATGCCCCTTTGTACTATTTTTTTGCATTTCACTTTATATTCACCAATCACAAATTATCATGTGTATTCAGTTTACTTTCTTATAAAATAACTAATATTTGAAATGGTAAAAATATACACATAATATACTACAATTGGTGGAACATAGAGTGGAACACAAAAATTGGTGTTGATGATTTGTATATTCATTATGGATCCAAATAACAATTATAGAACTTGAAAATAAAAGAGTAAAATACTATTTTGATCCCTATACATTACTATATATTTGTTTTTCATCCATAACTTTTAAAAAGTTCTTTTTTTCATCCTTAAACTTTGTAAAGAGTTTTTTTTAATAGTTTAGAGACAAAAATAGGATTAAAAAAAAAATCGATAGTTTAGGAGCCAAAAAAAAAAAAAAAATTGATAAAGTTTAAGAATCGAAAGTAAAACATTTCAATAGTTTAGGGACGAAAAATAATTTTTTCAATAACTTAAAGTTGAAAAATGAACTTTTTAAAGTTTTAGGACCAAAAGCAAAATTTTGGTAATGTTTATGTACTAAAATAGTATTTTAGCCAAAATAAAGAAAGACATACCACGTTTTTTCCTTTTATAGATAGCCAGGGCAATAAAAATTAACAGGACCACGGCTATTGCAGACGTTGCAACAAGTAGAATAACAAGCTCCTTGTTCTTCTTTTTCTGACATGGAAGTGACTGACAAAGATCCGAATTTTCGCCAAGACTTGCATATTTGGTAAGATGCAATAGTAAGTTATTGAACGATGAATAAAATAAAATAAAAACAAATGAAAAGAGACCTTTTCTAGTCATTTGGCATGTTCAGAAAGATAACGTGAAATTAGTACGACGATGAAGTCAAGAAAATTGTAAGCAAACCTTAAGACCAAAGTTCCATCCCTATACTTTAGCAGAAGAGCCGCAGGAACTGGACCTTCTAGCTTGTTCCCACCTAAACCACTGCAAATACATCGTAAAATAAAACAATTCATTTCCTGAACCTAAATCTACGTTTGCAAAAACAAGCTCAGTTAAAGTTTAATAAGTTCAAAAACTCACAGGGTGTGCAAATTTGGCATTTGTGCTAAAAATTCCGGTAGCTTCCCATTGAAGTCATTATGTGATAAATCTCTATTACAGAAAAGAGTTAGCATTTGACAATAAGTTTGGTGAAGATATCTTTGATTTTAAGCTAAACTGTTGCCTTCTATTCTCGACTACCTTATAATAGGGTATAACACTTTTTAATGTAAAATCAGAGTACTACTCAAACCCAAAAGCTTTAGTCAGGATTTTATCCCAATTTTGTAAAAATAGCTATTAATGTTATCATTATTGTAGGCGTCCGGGACTCATCATTGATAATTACCGTTGGTACCATTGCTCTACTGCCAACACTACAGGCATAGCCAACATTGAGAGTGCCCCATCTCTCCGACTACTTTCCTACTTCCTAGTCAACATTTTGTGAAGGACCTTAACACTCTCAGCTTCCTTGGCCTAGAGATTGCTTCTTTCACCGATGGCCAATGGATATTATTTGACACCAAGCACACCTAGCTCTAATCCTGTCTCACTAGCTAGAATCATACAACAAGATCAATGACACATACTTGATCCCAATGCCCACCTCACTGCTCATGATGACGAACTTCTAATTGATCTCACCTGTGTTGCCAGCTCGTTGGCAGCATTGTCTATCTTATTGTCACTCAACTTGATATCTCATATATTGTCCATCAAGTGAGTCAGTTCATGGCTGCCCCATGCTCCATTAAGATTGTTGTTGTGCTTCGTTTTCTTTGCTACCTTAGGGGGCATTAATCATGGCCTACACATCTCCTCATAGTTGTCTCTTATGCTTAGAGACTACCTTGATGCAGAATGGACAGGAGACCCTGATAATTATCCGTTAATGGTTGTTGTACTACTAGGTTAACTCGCATCTAGATATAAATCCCCTTTATATAGTATTTTGTGTTATTCAGTAATATAATCAATAATGTATTATTGGTCTCATGGTCAATAATTTGCAAATTCAACCCAGAAAAGGATTCGTTTGGTTTAGGGTGAAAAAGTAAGAGGATAAATTTTTGTAGAAAGATGGAAAAGTGGGAGGATAGAAAAGATTTTAATTTCCCTCCTCTTTGTTTGGTTGGGTGTGAAAAAGTTGAGGGATGGAAAAAATGAGTTTGTTTAAATTTACTCATGTACTTTTGTTAAAAATGATGTACAATTAAAACCAAAAAAGTGACAAACAATAAAAAAAAAAATACAAAAATTTCTCAAAAAAAAAAAAACATAAAAGAAAAAAAAAAAAAAAAAAAAAAAGTGAAGAAGAGCAATGTGTGAACAAAGCCCATGTGCAAGTGCACAATGACATTTTTGTCCATTAAACAACCCTATTTTCTCGATGGACGGATCTACATTGAGGCGGAGGGGGGCCATTCCCCCCCCCACCCCATTAAAAACTAGTATAAAAATATTAATATATATATATATATATATATATTTGTCTCTCCTACTTTAAAATATTTAGATATTGACTTACAAGAAAATAAATAAATAAATAAATAAAATCATGTCCCTTTAACTACAAAATAAAAAAATAAATATGGACTAAACAAAAATCGCGCACAAAATAAGAAACACTTATTTTGTATGTTATACTTTTTTGATTTGTTTTATAATATAAAATGTCTAAGAAATACTTATTTTGTATTTAGTATTTTGTTAAATATGATATAGATGTTAGTTTTTATTTTCATAAATTTTTTTTTTGGTTTTAAGCTTTGACCCCCCCCTCCCCAGGTATGAATCCTGGTTCTGTCCCTGATTTTCTCTCCATTTTGGAGAGAACTTTTTAGTGGACTCGATGAGAAAACACCTAGACCCCACCATTTATTTTTCGTCCTTCCCACTCAACTAAACACACTCCAAAAAAAATTTTCTTACCATTTTCTCTCCAAAGTTTTTCATCCACCTTATTTCACCTCCAAACAAACACACCCTAAATGACAAAAAAATAGGTAAGCAATAGGGCATGTGTATGAGCATTCCATCAAAACTAAACAAGTACAATGAAATTTAAAAGATCATGAGAGTTTGGGAAAAGGAACCCTATTTCCTCGAAAATTTCTGCAAAAACTTGAAATAAATCACCCGAGAATCATAGCCTGAAAGTTTATTAAGAAAGTTCAATAACTTACAGGAATTCCAAATTTGATAATTGTGCTAAAGAATCTGGTATTGGCCCAGATAATTTATTGTTTGACAAATCCCTGAAATAATGATTTATTTGCTCAGTAAAGAATTGGTATCAAACTAGCAATAATTGAATACTAAAAACTTATTACAGCTAAATTGAAGCTTACAAAGACTATAGGTTTTGTTTGGAAACTTGAATTTGGATTTGGATTTGGATTCTAAATCGATAAATTTAAAATATTATAACTTCAAATCTATTAATTTTAGATATCATTTTAAATCTAAGAATTTTAAATGTTTCAAATCTAAATCCTGGAACTTTATTGATTTTAATCATCCAAATCCTGCCATCCAAACACACCATTAGTGATTTAAGATTGAAAACTGAAGCAGCAATCTTGCTTGTCAATGAGCTTGAGCTCAAGTTCCTGCTCATATTAATTTGTCAAATAAGATTCCATTATCTAAAACAGGGTATCCAATTTATACAAAGAGCTGTACATGCTAACATTTGATATATAACAGATATCATCTCTCTAAAGTTCACAAAAAGTTATATGTGCACTCACAGTGAAATGATCCTTGGAGTCTCGTCTAAACTACAAGTCAAACCACTCCATAAATATCGCCGTGGGACACATGGATCGCCAGTCCAGTCGTCTCTATATATCCTGAGAGTTTGTTCGAAGTCCATGATTGCAGTAACTGTTGTTTACAACAAATATTACTTGAAATCATTATGTTCATAATCAAAGAGTGAAAGTAGAGATTAGAATATTCGTAATGCATTGATAAAGGAAAAAAGTAATCCAAAATTTGCAATTTTTTGGACTAAATGCCATCATTATTTTTGGTTCATTAATGCAATTTCCAAAGACCACAAACAGTCTAAATACTCTGTTCAAAGCAATTTAATAAATACCAACTGATAAACTTCCCTGCCATATGCAGATCATCGTGGAAGATCTTTCAACTTGGAGCGTGAAAAAACTGATTGTCAAAACATTGGAAGCAATATATAGCAACTACATATGAGTGCATTTTACAAAGGACACTGGTTTAGAAAATATTTTTAAAAACTTTTTATCAAAAAAAAAAAAACAACTAATTTCTTTGACAATTTTTTTTATTTCCTATGAAAATATTATTTAAGATTTTCTTAAATAGGCTAATGAAAAATACTTTTAAGTGTACCTATTAACCAGATCATTTTTCAAAATAGGAAAATGCTAATGAGTGTCTTTAGGGCACTGGTTAATAATCCATTTAAAGAAAGTTTTTATACGAAATGAAAAAAAGTAATTAATATTTTGATCATTTTTTTTATTTTTCATGAAAGTGGTATCAAAACTTTCCTAAAATTAATTATTAACAAGTATCCTAAAGGCACTTGCTAACATGACCCTTCAAAATAATAGCAAAAAGTCGTTGATTAATTTTTTGTCTTCTCATCATATGCCACCATGAAACAAAGTGCATATATATGTTGGGTGCACTGCACCATGGGTCCAACCCACATGCTTTTTCAAGAGCTCATTTGTCACTCCATAACTTGTGAGAAGTCTGACTTCTCTTAATGAGAAGTGAGCCAAAGTGTGTTAGACACGCTAAAGACAAAAGAAAAGAAACAAGCAAGGCCATTCGGCCAATGAGAGCTAAAGAAAGAGATTTTGGTTGAAGTGGAGTCAAAGTAAGTGGCTTGTATTTATTGTGATTTGATGTGAAGAGTGTGGAAGGAAGAAAAAAAGAAAAGGTGAAAGAAATAAAAGGAAAAGGCCATTCGGCCATTTGAAGATGTAGAGAAAAGAGGAGAAGCCCCAGCAAGTGAGACTGAGGACCGAGTGCGGTTTGGGAGAACTACATGAGTGAGTGAACAAGCAAAAGAGAAGAGAAAAATAGAGAGAGTAAGAGAAAATTGTAAGAGATATACAGTGAGAAAGAAAATAGTGAGTGAAAAGAAAAATAAAGTTTTTTCTTTTGCTAAGTTGTATCTCTAAGTATTGAAATCTCTATTTAATATAGTGAAATTATTCGGAGTTTGTCCTGTGGTTTTTCCCTTCAAGAAGAAAGGGTTTCCATTTTATGTGGTTGTGCTTCCATTGTGCTTACTAAAATTTATTCACAGTTATATATAATTTTTCCCAACAATATAATGGACTATTTATTCTTCAAATTTAAATTTAGCTATTAGCTTTATGCTTTTATGGATTTTTAAATCCATCTTCTACATCAAGAATTTAGGATTCTATATTATAAAGGTAGTCAATGTCATATGCGATATATGTACACAATATAAATTTGTTTTAAAAAGTTTAATAAGAAATTGTTTTGAAATATATATGTTAATTGTTGATCCAATATCATATTGCTTCATCCCCTTAAAAGTTACCAAGACTTTTGAGTGAAATTTGTGGTATGTGCCTTTGCGTTAGAACCAAATTCCCTCTTGTTTTTCATAAAACAAAAACAAAAAAAAGATCACAATGCATTTTTCATCGATCACCTATTGATAATTAATAAATAGAAATAAATGAATCTACCATTAACATATGATAATGAATTAATATTATAACATTAATGCCAAGATTGATGAGGTGGAAGGCTAAATAAAAATTAAAGAAATGTGTCACATTATAGAACCTTAAGCTACTATAACTAACAAATGTTTGTAGCTTTTTTTTTTTTTTTTTGGTTGCTGAATCTAGTGTTTGTTATTGACCTACTATATCATTTGTGCTCATGTGTCCTTTAGCAATCTAGTTTTGATATTGTTTAGCATATAACAATATTATCAAAAGAAAAGGTTTAGCCCCAAACCAATTTGAAGTTATCTTCCTCCAACCCACTATGTGGTGATTGAAAAGACTATTCGTGTGTAATTTTAGTCACATTACTTTTTAATGCGTCATATGACTTTCTTTAAATAATAGTCATGAATAGCCTTATAAATGATCATGTAATGGGTTTGATGAGATAATGCCAAACTAGTTTGGAGCTAAAATTGATTGTTCCAATCGCAGTGAAAAAAAGACAATACAACTAATAATAAAATTAGCAAATAACACTTTTTCACCATAAACTATCATCCTAATTACACTATACCTCTTCGAAATGCATGATTGACTACCTAAGCTATAACTCTGTTTCAAAGTCCCCTTTACTATTTGTTTTGGTGTTAAGTTTGACAAAGTTTAGGATTAAAAAATCAATTTACCCCTCTCTACAAAATAGATGACTAGGGGTAAATTGATCTTTCAATACTAAATTCCTCAGAGTTAGCAATAAAAAAAAAAAAATTTAAGGGGGTTAAATTTAATGTATTTTTTTAATTTGAGGGGTTGATCGTGCATTTCGATAGTTTAAGGGGTGAAATGTAATTAGGGTGATAATTAAGAGTGGAAAAAGGTAATTTCCTCTAATAAAAAAATAACTAGCAACAAATTAATAAAATAATGAATAAGGACAGATGAGAACATACCATCTCCGGGATCGGTTGGTATATCTCCGATCGAAAGTACTTCGTAAATCTCAAACGCATTAAGGATGGGGGGAAGGTTAGACATCTGTGTTGCTTTAATTGAAAAACGAAAATGACCTTCGAATGTTTGATTGGGACAGATAGACAATGGCTTTAAGTATTCAAGAGTTATATTTTCTGACATGTAGTCTCCCCCATTCACTGCGATAACGAACTCTCTTATTTCTCGTTCAGTAAGTTGTTTAATTTCAGCAAAGTGAAAGCAAACATAAAATTTGGAAGAGTATGTGTTGTTTCTGTCAAAGACAATGGCTTCGAAAGTTGCACTAGAAGGCTGGATGGCAGTTCTCAATACTTGTGCCGGTAGTTGATAACTATCATTGGTGCCTTGAGTGTCAATAACTGAGGAGGTATTGATTGGAATCCAATTCTTCTCAAAATAGGGAGATGTAATGGTATACCACAAGCGATCAAAAACATCATTCGAAATCCTAGTAGTGGAAAAATAGATTGTCATTAAAGTTTATTGAGGCAAGAGCCAACATTCAAGTCTTTAGAGAGTTTTCCACATGGGTGATGCTAACAAGTGCCCTTAAAGTACTGATTAAAAATTCAGTTAAAAAAGGTTTTTTATGAGAAAAAAAAAAAAAAACAATTAATATTTTGACAGTTTTTTTCATTTCCATAAAAATGATGTCAAAACTTCATTTAACTCAATTCTTAATCGATGCCCTAAGAGCACTCGTTAGCGTTTCCTTATATACATTTACATTAAATTAAAGTAGAATTTCTATTTCAAATCTAAAAATAATAAAAAAAATCTCTAGTAAAAGACTATAATTAAAAAAACTAAAACAAATACAAACATAAGACTTAATATGGTTTTAAGGCAAAGACACACCACAAATATCACTTAAATGACATGGTAAATTTTAAAAAACGATAAGGCAAGTTATACTACATATAACATACTTTTTTATATATTATATTGAATCATGTGGAATTTTGTGGGTGAGTACTTATGTGGGTAATTTGGTGTATATGATTTTATTTTATTTTGCTAACAATGATGTATAGAGTTCTTCAAGTATTTGATTATTTCTCGAGTATGTGTAGTCCTATTCTACACACACGAGGTAAACATAAGGAGAAACCCTTACCTCAAGATACTTGCTAGACCTTTCAAATCCAAAATCTCATAGATCTTATAAGACCTTAGGAACTAGTACCCCTACTCTTAAGGGTTATTTCTTGTATTGGTTAGAAGATATGTGTTTTCCTATGTTTGAGAGATTATGTTATATGTATATCTAGTTCTAATGTTTTAAAAAACAAAAACAGCTAAACTATATTTTGGTCCCTTCAAGGGTTAGATTTGCAGCCACACTAAAAGATTGTATTTGGTACATGTGATATCATAGTCTGTATTTGTCAAGTGACATCAACCAAGTTGAAAATTTGGAAAAAAAAATATATATATATATATTATGAGAAAGACTGCTCATGTGATTCTAGTTTATCCATTTGACCATTTTTTTTTTCAGATATATATTTTTATTTTGTTCTTTTCTCATGGACTTTTTCACTAAAACCATGTCTCTCAATTCATGCATTTCAATTGACATTTAATGGCTCAAATTGAACAGATTTGGACAGAAATTTTATATTGATAGCAAATGCAAACTTTAAGATAAAATTAACTAAATTCGAAATCTAAAAGACACGTCCATAACAAATCAAACTTGGAAAGACCACCAAATATATTTTCACTAAAAAATAGACTCACCTTACTTGTTTTCCAGTTGAGTTGCCCAGGTCATGCCGCACTATTCTATTTAGTGCTTCTCCATAGCCAGTCTGGTAAATGGACTTGTCCAAAGGACGTAATTCCAAGGCCGAAATGAAAGGTATTCCAGACTTAGTGTTTATCAGACAAACAGTTATGGTATCAGATATGGGAACATGAATTATTTCAGGGAAATCTACATCACATGCATCTATTAATTCCACCGTGGTCCAATAATTAACCCCGATGTACAGGTCGAACTTTGGAACTTGATTATTGTTGTCGTAATTTCCATATTGAAAGAAAGCTCTTATAAGGTAGCTACTTTTTTTGCCTTGTTCAGGTTTCAGGGTGTAGCAGTTCTTTATTCCCTGTGGAAAGCTTCTCAGACTATTAACTGGACGCCCATTAAAAAGTCTTCGAGAGTTGTGCGTGTCGCACTCTTGAGTAACATTGTAATTTTCTCCAGTATCTATAAAACTTGCATCTGACCTGTAAAATATACTAGTTTCTTCATCCATATAATCCTCCATTACCCCGCAATCGATGCTTATGAATCCTGGAAATTTTATGAAAAAGGAAAGAAAGAAATATAGAGTTAAACATACCCAATCAATACGGTAAACTCAAGTAGAATTCAGTTTCCTTTTAATATATATATATATATATATATATATATATATATATATATATATTGAGGGCAAGGTTTTTTTGTTCTTTCTAGAAAGAAAATGGGTCGAGATTAATTAAAGAGAAATTCTACATCCACAACAATTTCATAGCAAATCTTAAGCGAAAAGTTATTAATAGTTATTATTGGTAGGTAAAAAAATAATTTCAGTAGTATGCCCAAATCGAAAACAGTAATAACTTATCACTTATGATTAATTGTGAAAATATTATAGACGTAACATTACTTTTAATTTACTATTTGAGTAGTAAAGTATTTTGGGATTCATATTATTTAAATATCTATGCTTCAAACCTTACTTACACAAAAAACTAATCAATATCTCGATCTGATAGTAAAAAACATTCAATATGATGAAAAAAAAAAAAAAACAAAAAACAAAAAAAGAACAAAAACAAAAACAAAAACAAAAAAAACAAAAAACAAAAAACAAAAAACAAAACAAAACTATTAAAGAACATTTGGCAGATTAAGAAATTATTTGTTAAAATTTAGCTAATATCATTAATAGAAAGCCAAACTCAATAATTCCAGACCCAATCAACTTGAATTTGATCATATTATTTCCTTTTTTTCAAGAAAATATTAAGTATTTGTTCTAGTTACCGAACTCAACTTATAACTCCAATTGTTAGGATTTTTTTTTCCCAATTGTCAGGAATTTATACAATATATTAAAATAGAAACTCAACAAATGATATTAATTAGATTTTAATTGCATCTAAATTTTGTGCCAAATTTTAATTTTTAATAAAATTTCAAATACTATCATGCACTCTTCTTCACCCAACCTATCACATGTCACCATGGGAAAAATACACCATGTTTTGAGTGTATACTTTGTTAGGTTCTAAAGATTTAGGACTAAATGTTTAGAATTTCAACTTGTATGTGTTGGCAAATCGAGAATAAAAACATGTTTAGAATAGGTGTTAGATATTGCATAAAGTTGTATAGGTCAAAACTCAAGAATGTACAAATTGCAGGAAAAATAATTATTTTTCTCAGAAGCTTAACCGATCAAATTGCGAAGCTTGACTGATCGAAAAACATAGAAAAAGAATTTTTGCAGAATTTTAAACAAGCCCAAGCCCTCAAAAACGTTTAGGGTTTCAGTCCAACATTCCTATGTATAAAAGGAAAACCCTAGCTTCGTTTTAAAGATTCTTGGAAGACTTGTGAGTTACTTTTGTAAGATCTGAGAGGTTCTGTATCTTCTAACTCAACAAGCATCTACCGGACCAAGATCTACAATCAAGTGCTGGTGGAATCTAGTTGCTACAAAGATCAATAAGTCATGATCTAAAACTTTTAAGTGAGATCTCAAAGCCACAAGTATGGGTGCTTGTGTGGTGCAAATCCAAGAGAGGATTTTGTGGATTTGGACCTTACAAGTGGTCATGTCAATAAGTTACTACTAAAGGTAGTAATAGATTCAAGGTTAAATCTTTTTTAAAAACTTCAATTCTCTTATAGTGGATTTCTTTTACCTTGAGGATAGTGAGCTTAAATCCTCCCCAGGTTTTTATCTTGAAACTTTTGGTTTCATTAGTTTTCATAGGTTATCATATCATGGTGTTCATCATATAAAAGTTGTGCTTAGTAAGGTGTAGCACTTGCACAACAAGATTAAACGAGGTGTTAATTGTGAAAAGATTGTGAAAATTCAAAAGAGAAAGAAAAATAAAAGCAAACAAAAAAAGGCATCAAAAGAAAAAAAAAATGCTTTTACATGATTGCAAGCATGTTTTCTAGGATATGTGAGAGTTGTATGATGTAACTCTTTAGGTGATAGTCACTTTCAAACTTATGTGATTGATAATGTAGAAATTGTGTTTAATTTCTATCTACATATCACCTTTTATTTATCTCATACACTTACTAGTTGCACACACCACACGCAAATCTTTTTTAGACTTTGTACATGTGATTATGTGTAAATTTTTGTGGCCATCGAAAATTGTGCTTCTTGAAATTTTTAATACTTTTTGGGGTTTAGGGTAAAATTTGTTGAGAAAAAATTTGAATCTTGATAAAAAAAAATATATATTTTACTGAAGAGAAAGTGTTTTTGAAAAATATTTGGAATCATTGACATGCATTTCATATAATAAAAACTAGTTTAAAAGTGTTTCTATGGAAAATTTCCAGGTTTTAAATTTTTTTTTTTAATTTTTCAAGATTCTATCAATTGAACCTGTTTTTTGGCCGATTGAAAAAGTCAATTTGTAATACTAAAACTCTCGACCTGACTCAATTCTTCCTTCGATTCATTTCGATTAGCCAAACCTGTTTTGAAAACATTTTTGTTTCCTCCCAACCGATTGAAAATCGTTTTTGTTTAAAAATAAAAAGGAATCAAATCACATGTTTTTCAAAACTTTGTCTTCTTCCTTTGATTCCTCTCGATTCCTCTTCAGTCAAAATTTTTTTTTGTTCTTTTTTGAGTCAAAACTTCAAATTTTTTCTTCCTTAACATCCGGTAAGACTCTTTTACCCTTCTTTTTTGTTTATAGAAAATGCATTCAATTGGATGAAATTGAGTGAAATTAACTTGTGATATTGTTTAATTGAGTAATTATAACATGTTTTATACCTGTTGGGTTGTCCAATTGATCAAGACAAGGATTTTTGGAAAAATAGGGTTTCAAAATTGGGGATTTTGCTAAATTTCTAATTTTCTTGGTCAATTTTCAAAATTAAGATAAAATTGAACTATATTTGTGCATTAGATCATGCATCATATGTGTCCTTGCATCATGCATCATATAGTCTTTTAAAATTTCATGTTATTTTGTGTTCTAACTCTATCCGATGTAGTCCGCCCATGGTTTTTTTTTTTTTTTTTTTTTTTTTTTTTGTGTTTTTCCTCTTTCTTTAACCCTTAGACATGGCTCCTAAGTTTGGTAAAAAGTATAAAACCAAAGCCAATAGGAACACAACATTCTCATCCTCTCTTGCTTTGGTTGATAAGGTTAGGTTTCCTACAGCCAAAACTAAGCAAATTTTTTGAGACCTTGACTAAGTATAGTTTTATCTGTGGGGAAAGACAACTAGTTCTAGATGAGTTGGATCCTTCCATACATAAGAATCTAGCATCTAGGAACTGGGGTTCTTTATGTGATGTTTCTCATCCCCTCCTATCGCCTTGATCGGAGAATTCTACTCGAATCTCTCTGTATATTCTAAGGATATAGGTGGTCATTATTTGACTTCTTGGATTAGAGGTAAAGAGTATAGGATAACTAAATGTGTAGTTTTTGAAGGTCTAGGTGTCCCTCTAGTTCGTAGACCTACTTTCCCATACACCGAGTCTCCTCCACTTGATGATGTGATGTCTTCGCTTTGTGGTAGATCGGTCTCTTAGGGATCTCAACTAAGAATAAACTCAAGTGAGTTAACCGAGGTTAACTATCTTTTCTTCAGGATAGCTTGTCATAATATCTTTCCTATTTCTCACATTCACACAATCCCTTTAGATGAATGTGTTTTTCTGTATGCTTTTATCAGAAATTGGTCCATGTGTTTTCCTGCTCTTTTATTCGCACCATTGTTGAGGTGTATAGAAGTAAATCTAAGGCGCATAATTTGTTCTTTCCTGTTTTTATCTATGGGGTTTCACTCTTTCTAGTGTTAGACAGTTTTCTTTCCTTGAGTTAGTACATATTACTACCTCTATAGGAGTCACTTTCTTAAACAAAGACATGCTCGGATGAAGAGTGCTAAACCAAGCACCGGGACTTCAAAAGGACCAAGAAGTGAAGCTTCTATTTCTTCTCCCGCCTCTAGTGATCAGCCTACTGTTGAGGAGATTCCTATGGATCTTATCTCATCGTGGATCCTACTATTGATCCTACTATTGCTCCTCCTCTCTCACTCCATGCCATGATGGAGACATTTATGACCACTCGGGTAGCTCATGGACAGCTCGTTGATGAGCTAATTATTGAGGTTGCTATCTTGAGCACACATTTTGTAGAGTATAGGAGTGCTTTTCCACCTCTTCCACCCTTTGATCCTTGATGGTTGCCTTTGGCAATGTGTAACAAAAAAGGGGAGTAGGTTTAGGATAGACTCTTGTACTTAGGGGGAGAGTAGAGAGAGAGATTTTGTATTCGGGGGGAATAGTTTAGTTGTTGAAGAGTGATTTTGAGATTTTTGATGTATATTCTTATTCTCATTGATTTTTATGTACTTTCTCTTTTATTGTTCTTGTTTTGCAACCATTTTTGGTTTATTGGCTATGATAGTTTATTTGAGGTTTATTCATTTGATATTCTATCTATCTCTTATGTTTTGTGAATTCAAATTCAATTTTTATATTTTGGATTTAAACTGTAATTTCCACACATGCGTTTATGGTTTGTTTTAAGTGTTTCAGGAACTTACGGGTTAATTCTTTCTCATCTGCTATCTATTCTAGCAACTAATAGTTAGTGGATTGTGATGGAATTGTATTTGGGCTACAATGTGTAAGTTGGGATAATTCTTGAGTTGAGCAATTCTTTTTAAGTGTGTTTTGTCACAAATTGTCAAATGGGGAGATTGTTAGGTTCTAAAGATTTAGGATTAAATGTTTAGAATTTCAACTTGTATATGTTGGCAAACCAAGAACAAAAATATGTCTAGAATAGGTGTTAGACATTGCTCAAAGTTGTACATGTCAAAACTCAAGAATGTACAAACTACAGGAAAAAGAATTACTTTTTTGTGAAACTCGACTGATCAAATTGTGATGCTCGATTGATAGAAAATCTCGAGAAAAGAATTTCTGCAGAATTTTAAATAGGCATAAGCCCACAAAAACGTTTAGGGTTTTAGTCCAACAATCCTACGTATAAAAGGAAAACCCTAGCTACGTTTTGAAGACTCTTAGAAGACTTGTGAGTTACTCCTGTGAGATCTATGAGATTTTGTACCTTCTAACTCTATAAGCATCTACCGTAACATGATCTACAATCAAGTGCTAGTGGAATCTAGTTGCCGCAAAGATCAACAAGTCAGTGATCTCAAACCTTTGAGTGAGATCTCAAAGTCACAAGCGTTGGTGCTTGTGTGGTGCAAATCCAAGAGAGGAGTCCGTGGATTCGGAGTTTGCACGTGATCGTGTCGATAAGTTACTACTGGAGGTAGCAATAGATTTAGGGTTAAATCTTTTGTAAAAACCTCAATTCTCTTATAATGGATTTGTTTTACCTTGAAGATAGCTAAGTCAAATCCTCCCTAAGTTTTTACTTTTAAATTGTTGGTTTCATTGGTTTTCCTAAATCATCATATCGTGGTGTTCTTTATTTTCCATTGATGTGCATGATATGATTTATTATTGCTCAACCTAGATCTGAATAATTAACCTAAGTAATCGCTTAACTAATTTATTAGGTTAAATAATCTGATTTAAAAGGGGTCTAAACAGAATAAACATACTTCCTCCTTCTCACAGCTGATATATGGGACCCACGGTAGGTATGTTATTATACATTCCAACAAAATGGTCATACCGAACATAAATATCATCATATCCTTAATTTGTTTGCACATTTCTTATATTTCCCTCTTTTCCTAAATAGCTTTGGGGTGAAGCATCTCTCAATGTTTTTCACACCATCAATCATCTTATATCACCTACTACTTATAACAAATCTCCTTTTAAACTGTTTCATAATGTACTAGTTAACTACCCCTTTCTTTGAATTTGAGATTGTGCCTATTTCGTCTCCTTTCATTCTCCAAAATGGTCTCAATTTATGCCTCACTCTCGCTTGTGTTGCTTCTTCGATTAAGGAATATCTTAGGAAGGCTTCCATTGCTATTATCCTATAACTCACCACTTTCGCATCTCTATTCATGTGGAATTCTAAAAACACTAGAAATTTTCAGCAATTCCCTCAGTCCTCCTTGTCTCTATCTCCCATATTCATCAATCCTTCCATTACCCTTCATGCTGACCACATGAGGGACCCTATCCCGACTCCTAACTCTTCAAAATTTCTCACTCTTACAACTTCTCCTTTGGACTTGGTTTGTCTAGCAAACAAACGTGAGCCTTTTTAAGAACATGATCTTCGTTGTACAACTAAGGACTCCTCCCTCTCAAGTCACTAATTATCATTGCTATTTTACTCTTTCCACTCTTCATGATCCTTACACCTATCATGAGTCCCATATATTGACCATCTTTAGCAACAAGCTTTGTCCGCTAAACTTGATCCCATAACAAGACTCATATTAAAGACATGGTTGATTTGTGACCTTTGCAATAGGGGGTAAGTGGCTTTATGAGATTAAGAATTGGGCTAATGGATCTATTGAAACGCTATAAGGCTTGACTAGTTGCCAAGGTCTTCCTTTAGAATATGATTGAAAAAAAGAGGAGACTTTTGCTTCTGTTTCTTATATAACATTTGTTAAATATTTAGTTATAGTTGTAGTTGTATATTATTAGTCTTTATTTCCTATGGATGCGGAAAAAAAAAAAAATTCCCAGTGATCTTTAAAAGTCTATTCTAAACCACATCCAAAATATGGACATTCTCTAAATCAAGTCTACCACCTACATCATGCACTATGTGGCCTCAAATAGGCGTCTTAGGTTATGCACTAGTTAACTAGGGTTTTACTCACAATTCCTATAACTAAACTTTCTTTCATCTATCGAACCTCTACTAGTATCACTCACATTCTTCATACCTCTACTAGTATCACTCACATTCTTCATTGATATAGAACAAACAACACATGCCTTCCTAGAGCAAAACAGGTCACGAGGAAGTCACAACGTAAGATCAAAGGGGGTGCCAAGAGGGGCTATCGGGGTAACAGTGTCGGAATTGCATGAAATTTGGCAGGTTGAAGGGAAACGACGTTCTAATCCAGATTTATGAGTGTCATGAACATCACCAAAATTTAGGCAAATTCCTTCATTAAGGCCCCGATAATGTTGTTTTTGCTATTTATAGTAATATTTGTTTTTCCTTAATAACTTTTATTTAAAAGTCCGAATAAGGTCCCGCCTATTTTGGGATGACACTTAAGGTCAGTAGTTTATGATTCTGCATTTAACTCAATTTTGCCATTTTTGGTAAATTTCAATATTTTGTCACCTAATTGTGTAATTAGTGCAAATTAGGGTTTTTAGACGTTTATCTCAAGATTATATGTTTTGTAGCCATCGGAAGGCAAATTAGACTATTATCAATAAACACAGACGTTTTGTCAAATTTTCTTCTGGTGGATTCTAACTCCCCTCGTGGATTTAGGGAAACCCCTCATGGATTTAAGGTTTACTACTAGAAACTAACAGTTTAGTTTTTGTTCCATCAAGAGAGCATCATGTGTGCTTTTCTTCAGACTTCGTGACATCGCTTGGTATCGAGCCTTAATCGACCCTAGTCCGATGGCTAACCTAAGAGACGGTGACCACCACAAAAATGATTGTGGTGACAATGTCAACCACCTAGTCCTCACTAGGGCTGAGTTCCTTGATTTTCGTGATGAAAATCAACAATTTCGTGATTCAATCCAGTAGACTTTGGACTAGATTCAAAAAGCACCTGCCACCTTGCTTAACTAAAACCCTAATCACGATGATGAAGAGCGACGTGATAACCGAATGCGTGGCCCTCCCTATCATGGTCCAAACCGGAACAACAAAGACTACAATGAAGAAAACAAAGAAGACGAGGAGTATGCAGAGAGAGTCCTTGGAAATCATGGTGGTCCCTCGAAGGATAATGGCCGAGATTATCAAGAGCATGAAAAGATTAATGGTAGATCGGTTCTTACCACCAAATTACCAGCAAGAGTTGTTCGGACAATACCAGGATTGCAAGCGGTGGTACTCGGCACGCTTAATGTGTACATGGAGGAGTTTGACAAGTTGGCGAATCGCAATGATTTAGAGGAAACTCAAGATCAACGGATATCCAGATTTGTACACGGGTTACGAGTTTCCATCCGAGATCGGGTATCCTTACAAACCCTATATACTTTGAATGAGGTCAGAACCCTGTCCAAGAAAATAGAATATCAGTATCTCGGGGCAAGTTCGAAGTTTTCCAACCGCAGTTCGGAGTCCTCTAGTTCCATTGATAACAAAGGTAAACAGCCCATGTTTACACCATGATCACAACCCGTGGTTAGGTATAATAATGGTGTCAACCAATCCATAGTGGCGATGAGCAGTTCCGCAGCCCAGCCAATAGCGATCGCCAACCCCTATGCTAGGCCAACTGGGAATAAATGCTACAGGTGTTGAGAACTAGGACAACAATCTAGAACTTGCTCTAAGTGAGCCGCAGTGAAATGGATGTTATTGAAATGGATGCATGTCATTTAATATTGGGTAGACCTTGGCGTTATGATGTAGATGCTACTCATAGGTGTAAAGATAATATGTAAATGTTTTTTAAGAATTACAGAAAGATTATCCTTGGTCCTATTAAGAAAGGCAAGATACCCAAAGCTTCTAAAGTGGAGGGAAAGCCAACACTCCTCAGAGTGAACAATGAAGATGAGTTTGACAAGGATTGTAAGGAGTTGAAATAGGTATATGTTGTAGTGGTAACGGATGGTGAGCCAAAGAAGGTTACTGAGATACCCGAGGCAATTTAACCATTAATTAAGGAGTTCGAAGAGCTTTTTCCAAAAGAGTTGCCTACAAGTTTACCACCAATGCGCGACATCTAGCATTGCATTGATTTAGCTCTTGGTGCTAGTCTACCAAATCTGCCACATTACAGGATGAATCCTCAAGAGGGTCAGATTCTATAGGGGCAGGTGGATAAGCCTTCGAGCAAGGGCGGATCGGGGAGAGTATGAGTCCATGTGTAGTACCGGCATTGTTAACACCGAAGAAGGATGGGAGCCGGAGTATGTGTGTGGATAGTCGAGCCATCAACAAGATCACAATCAGGTATCGATTTCCTATTCCTCAACTAGATGATGTGTTTGATATGCTAAATGGATGCAAGTGTTACACCAAGATGGATCTCAAGAATAGGTACCACCAAATTCAGATTCAACCTGGAGATGAGTGGAAGACAACTTTTTAGACAAAGGAGGGGTTGTATGAATGGATGGTAATGCCTTTTGGATTGTCTAATGCTCCCAGCACTTTCATGGGACTTCTGAATCAGGTATTGAAACCATTTATTGGAAAGTTTGTGGTAGTTTATTTTGACGATATCCCGATTTACAAGAAGACAAAAGCAGCCCACTATAATCATGTGCGATAAGTATTGGTGGTGTTGCAGGCCAATGAGTTGTATATCAACATGAAGAAGTGTAGCTTCTTGACTGATAAGTTGCTGTTCTTAAGGTATGTGGTTAGTGCGGATGGGATTCATGTTGCTAAGGACAAGGTCTGCGGCAATGAGAATGGCCAACCCCAAAGAACGTGAGTGATGTGCGAAGCTTTCATGGGCTAGCAAGCTTCTATCGGAGGTTTGTTCAAGATTTCAAGAGCATAGTAGCCCCTATCATTGAGTGTCCGAAGAAGGGGAGGTTCTCATGGGGAAAGAAGGTAGAACAAAGCTTTGCCTTGCTCCGGTTTCGGCATTGCCCAACTTCGATAAGGTGTTTCAGGTGGAGTGTGATGCATCGGGATAGGCACTGTTCTTTCATAAAACAACAGACTAGTAGCATTCTTCGTGAGAAAGTTTGTGAAGCTAGAAGTAAATGGTTGCCCTATAAGCTGGAGTTCTCTCCTGTAGTATGGACTCTTAAGCATTGGGAGCACTACTTGATTCAGAGGGAGTTTGTATTATATACGATCATCGTGCATTGAAGCACATCAATAGTCAAGTTAACATTAACAGGATGCATGCTCGGTGGGTAGCATATAAATAGCGCTTCCATTTCACATTGAAGCACAAGTCCGGTGTCGCTATTAAGGTGGTCGACACACTCAGCAGGCAAGCATCTTTGTTGACCACACTACGATCAAGTTGTAGGGTTTGATTGCCTCAAGGAGCTGTACAAAAATGATGACGATTTTAGTGATATTTGGGGTAAGTGTCAACAAACTTATACTGCTGTCAATAGTATGTACATCCAGGATGGTTTCTTCTTTCAAGGTAACCAATTATGCATCCCTATAAGTTCATTAAAGGAGCAGATTGTTAGGGAGCTACATGGTGGAGGTTTGAGTGGACATATGGGCAAAGATAAGACTATAGCACTGGTGGAAGAGAGGTATTATTGGCCACAACTCTAGAGGGATGTTGGCAATCATGTGAGGAAGTGCCTAATCTGCCAAACTACTAAGGGTTAATCTCGAATCTTTGGTTTATACATTCCTTTGCTAGTTCCACAAGCACTATGGGAGGATCTGTCTATGAACTTTATACTGGGTCTTCCTCGAACCCAAATGAGGTATGGATTCTGTTTTTGTTGTGGTTGACAGGTACTCGAAGATGTCCCATTTCATAGTATGCAAGAAGACTTCAAATGCTACTCGAGTGGCCAATCTGTTCTTTAAAGAAGTTGTGCGTTTGCATGGAGTGCCAAAGTCCATCACCTCGATCGGGATACCAAGTTCATTAGTCACTTCTAGCGGACTTTGTGGAAGCATTTTAACACCTCCTTGAATTACAAAGAAGACCACTATCATCCACATACTGATGGCTAAACAGTAGTGGTTAATCACACATTGGGGAATCTGATCTAGTGTATCTCGGGTGAGAAGCCCAAGCAATGGGATCTTGCATTATCCCAAGCAGAGTTTACGTACAATAGCTTAGTTAGTAGAAGCATTGGTAAGTCCCCATTAGCCATCGTCATCACGCGTGCCCCCAAAACATGCTTTGGACTTGGTACCTTTACCCGTGCTTCCGTGAGTGAGTCAAGCAAGAGAGAATATGGCTGATCGTATTCAAGCCATGCAAGAGGAGGTAAGGCGAAAACCTCAAGCTACAAATGCCAAGTACAAGGAAGTCACTGATAAGAAGAGGTGTGAGAAAATCTTCATTGTTAGGGATTTAGTGTTGGTCTATCTTAGAAATGAGAGATTTCCTATTGGTACCTATAACAAATTGAAGGACAAGAAGTATGGGCCATTTTAGATTACTAAGAAGATCAACAATAATGCTTATGTGGTTGCTCTTCCTCCAAACATGAGCATTTCTTCTACCTTCAATGTTGTCGACTTGTATGATTATCATCATCCCGATGATCTAGATAGTGGGAACTCGTGGTCGAGTTCTTTTCAAGTGGAGGGAGACTAATGTAGAACAGACAACACATGCCTTCTTAGAGCAACAGGGGTGCACGAAGTCACAACACATGATCAAAGAGGGGTGCCAATAGGGGCTATCGGGTAACAAGATCGGAATTGCATGAAATTTGGCAAGTTGAAGGGAAACGACGTTCTGATCCAGATTCATGACGAGTGCCATGAACATCGTCAAAACTTAGGCGAATTCCTTCATTAAGGCCTCGATAATAGTGGTTTTGCTATTTATAGTAATATTTGTTTTCCCTTAATAACTTTTAGTATAAAAGTTAGAATAAGGTCTCGTCTGTTTTGGGACGACCCTTAAGGTCAGCAGTTTATGATTTTGCATTTAACTCAATTTTGCCATTTTTGGTAAATTTTAGTATTTTATCACCTAATCGCGTAATTAGTGCGAATGAGGGTTTTTAGACGTTTATCTCAATATTTATATGTTTTGTAGCCGTTAGAAGGCAAATTAGACTATTATCAATAAACACAGATGTTTTGTCAAATTTTCTTCTAGTGGATTCTAGCTTTATCTCCTTGTGGATTCAGGGAAACCCCTCGTGGACTCGAGGTTTACCACCAGAAACTAATAGTTTAGTTTCTATTCCATCAAGAGAGCATCGTGTGTGCTTTTCTTTAAGCTTCCGCAACATCATTCACTATATTGATGACATGATTATTACTAGTGATGATACTAGAGGAATTTGTGTCATTCAAAGCATTCTTAGTGAACATTTGGATAAAGTCAAAATGATTTTTCAGCTATGTTGTACGTTTTCTAGTGGGTTCCATGCACTGTTTAAGGGACCTGCAAGTACTTTATTCAGCAAAAAAAAAAAAATTTAAAATTGTGTCCTACGGTATTATTTATACATTTAAAAATTATTTTGTTACAGTATTTTTAGTTTTCAACAATAAACAACATCTAAACAGACCCTTAGTCAAAACTTTGAGATGAAAAGTATGGGTACCCTAAGATACTTCATTTGCCTTGAGGTCACATCCGCCATTGATGGTTACTATCTCTCTTACACAAAATATTTTTCTAGTATTCTCTTAAAGGTTGTAATCATTGATAGCAAAATTGTCTCTGGTTCGTTAGAGGTCAACGCGAAGCTTACAACCATTGATTGTGAACCTCTTCTCGATGCTACACTATCATCAATTGGTTGACAGTCTAATCTACCTTACAGTCACTTGTCAGGATATTGTTAAAACCACTGACCTGGTCAGTTAGTTCATGGGTGCTCCTAATTCCATTCACAATGCTTCTATCCTTTGAATCATTCAAAGGCCCTCTTTTCCACAATGTCCGCTTTTCCTTTTAGTCCTTTCTTAAGCTGCATGGCTACTTGAATGCATATTGAGATAGAGATCCTACTAATCATCGCACCACTACTTTTTACTGCTTACTAACCTCTCTCATATCTTGGTGTACCAATGAGCAGTCTATCGTTAACTCGCTATAGTAGGTAGAATACCATACTTTTGTTGATGCCAATTCTAAGCTTTTCTAGCTTCACTGGCTTTTGATGACATAGGTGTTCTTTTGTCCACCAATACTCTCGTTCACTGCGACAAGCATAGTGCTATTCATATTGTTCATAATAATTTTTCATAAGAAAAACTTAGCACATTAAGATCAAGGTTATGGACATCATTACATGTACTGTGTTAGGTTCATATTTTTATGTAATTGACATATCTTATGACAAAATGTAATTTACTTGTTTATCATGTGTTATTGTTTTCCATATGGTGCGCATAACATGTTTGTTAAGTGCTTTCAGGAAAGACAGGTATGAAGCCAATCAAAACAATCAATCCTAGCTCGTGCTATAGTTTCTTAGGACTGATTGTTTTTAGATAGGCTAGTGTATTTGAATATGGGTTCATTCATTGTATTCGGGTTATTATTGTACTAGACTTAACTTTTGTACTTGAGGTTTTGTTATGGATTGACAAAGGGGGAGACTTTTAGGGTCATGTGTTTTGTTATTGTTAACCATGCCAAATTATGTGTCTTTTATTGAGTTTTAATGTCTTAAAATTGTAATTGAAGACACAAAGTTTGCTCAAAAAAAGTTCAAGAAAAACATATTTTTAGCATTTTTTTAGCATGTACCTCGATAGAAGTCTCGATACCTCTCGATAGAAACTTGAAACTTACTACTTTCCTTGATAAAAGTCTCAATACCTCTTAATCGATTGAGCTTCACGGATCAACAAAAATTAGCAATGCAAAAAAGCCCATAACTTATTTGTTTTAAGTCCAAATTGAGGTCCGTTTGAACCGGTATTTAAAGGACATCATAAGCCATCTATTGGAAGGTTTTTCGGAGAGAGAAACACTCAGTTTATGTGACTAGGGTTTTGTAACCAAGTTTTCTCTATTTCACCAAACCAAAGAGTTTCAAAGTAAATCTAAAGATTCCATTGGTGAAGAAGTTGAAGTCATAGCAACCACCACGGACTTGCTATTGTGAGGAAAAACTTTAAGAGGTTCTTGAAGTCAGTTGGAGATTCCAATTATAATCGTGAGTGAAGAGTTCATATATTGAAGAGTTCAAAAGTTCTGAAATAGTAGAAGGTTTTTTTTTTGTAAGTTCATCTACTAGAGTTGTAGAGTCTAAGGATAAAAGTTTTGTACTAGATTTGAAACTTCTCTTTATTATAGTCGGTTGCTTTTTGAGAAGGTTTCCCCCAAGTTTTTTACTGTAAAACTAATTTGTTTCATTGATTTTTTAAGTCATCATATCTTGTCTTATTTACTATTTCGTTGTGCATGATATTAATGTTTGTTTGTTTGTTTGTTTGTTTGAACAAGAATTATTTATAATAGATCTAAATAACAACTTGGGTTTAAAACATGTTAATTCTATCAACCGGGTTCTAATTTTCCCAACATACTGGTATGCAAACAGTAACGATAATACCCTTTCACAAGTATAAAATAACAAGAACACGAGGATAAGTGAGTATAGAGACTTGCAGTGAGATGAGGGAGAAAAAGAAAGACTGGAGTAATGAAGAAAGACAAAGGGAATTAACAAGTTGAGTAGGTGACGATATTGGTGCTTTTACGCTAGTGGATCTGGAAAATAAAGAAAAGTAATCAGTAGGAACTTTCAAGAAGATTCCTTGTTTACGACTAACGATAATGTCAGTTTCATTTACACAAGAAAAAAAAAATTATAAGAAAAACATAATAAATGTTTTTTTTTTTTTTTTTTACATAACAATCTCACTTTATTTGAGATTTTTTTAAAATATATTAAATTCATTATTTTATAGTGGAATTGCTCAATATACCGAAACAAGCTGCTATCGAAATATTCAATTCCAATGAATAAATCAACACAAAGTTTGAAATGATATTTGAATCATTGATTGAGATTTACTATTACTTCATTCAGCATCACCTACTGCAAGCTAGTGTTCACCTATCTTTCATGTCTTAAAAAACAACTTGCTGATGTATTCACAAGAGCTCATCCATCGGGCTATCTCCAGGATCTTGTCTCCACACTCAAGATGACTTATTTCATGCTCACTTCAATTTTGAGGGGGGATGTTAGTTTAGTATTTGTCAATTGTCATAGAATTTAGATTTGGTGCAAATAACTAAAGCTACTGTACTGTGCAATTATCACTTCTTGTGAGATGTCAAAGTTAAAATAGTAAAAAAGTATAAGATTCAAAAGATAATAATAATGTAGCTTTCAAAAAAAAAAAAAAAAGTTAATAATAATGTAAAATATTAATTTTCTATTTTCTATTTTTTTACCATTATAACTTTTACATCTCACAATCAAGGGGAATTTGCACGGTGGCTATTGCACCTAATCCAAGTCCTTTAGTTGTATGTATTACCTTTATTTCACATATCCTTGTTTGAACCAATATTGTCCTTGATTTTAGTCTTAATTAGGGATCCTTTTTTCTTAGACCCCTATGTATGTTGCTCATCTTCTATATGTTGAGATGTACAAAACACGAACAAATTGGCCGGAAGTAATGCAGATTCACACAATTTTATGTTCTCTACTTCTTTTCATCTGTCTTCATATAATTATATTCAAAAGTTCACAATATATTCCAAGCAAGCATGCATAACGAATTATTCAAGTAACACTAATGGAAGAAAAAGAGAAATCAAAAACTAAACAAAATTGATTGGCGGAGTTTTGAAGATTAATTACGTACCGGGATTAGTATCAACAGCAAATTTCCTTCCAGTATGTTTATTATTTCCTTTAGCTACCTCCCAGTTGCCAAGAATAGCAATCACCAAAACAACGACAAGCCGTGCTTTCAGAACCAAAATTGATTCCAAAGCAGCATCCATGCTTATTTTTCTTGCCATATTATGCCTACTCAGTAGGACCATGGGTAGTACTCGTATATAATTGCATAGCGGCAATGACTTTGTTGTTTTGGTGAAAGACGACTCGTCAATGATAATATAGAGACAGCGGGTGACTTTGTTGCTAAGAGACTTCTCTACAGCCACACATTTAGAGGGATTTTTTTTTTTTTTTTCCCTCTTTAAAAAAGCATTTAATGGGCTATCAAAAAAGAATTGTGCACTTATTCATTCGATTGTGATTAGGATAAGTCGTCTAACCTCTAACCTTTAGTTTTTTGGCTTCTACCCTTGAACTTCGTTGCCCATTTAACCCATGACTTTAGTGCTGCACCCACATAGCCAACAACCATTCCCACTAACAATTCACAAATTCCGTCAAATAGTCAAAGTGCAAAAGACAAATTCATATCTCAAAACTTTATTTCAAAATAATACAAACACTATTACAGTAACAGTAAAGAGTAAAGACACAGAAGAAAAAATAAATAAATTAAAAAAATATAAAAAAAGTCAATTTGACAAAGACTCAAAGACCCAACAAAAAAAATCAAAACACTATAATCCCCTCACCCCCTGCCCCCCGCCCACACACACGATCAGTGATTCAAAACTCAACAACAAAAATCAAAACACTATAATCCCCCCAGAACACTATAATCTCAACACACACACACACACACGGTCATTTGGTGAAAAGTAACATAGATCCAAGATGAGAAAGACCGAATCACAACAAACTGACACAGTGCAAATCTGTAACAATTACATAGAGACTCATAAACGAAGCCATTCATGGACTTGGGGCAATGGCTCTCCCTAATTTATTTATTTTTTATTTTTTATTTTTTAAAAGAATAGGCCTATATATATAGGTATTACTTTTAGTAACTTCATTTAATAAAATTACTTAAAGTGGTATATATCTAAAAGGGTCTAACTTAGTGTGTGTGTTAATACTTAGTATTCTCAAAAAAAAAATTTACATTTTGCCCACTTAATAATATTATTGATCATTTTAAGAAAAATTCTATAGCTAGAAATATTTTTATAAACTATTGTGGTAGCAAATTCGCACGATTTGCATCTGGGCCTATCACTTCCATCATTTTTTTACTTACTAACAATTACTCATCATAACAACAATTTGTAAAAAAGTTTGTAAATCTACTATTTTCCTACTTTTAAAGGCCATAAAAAGTTTATATATCTAAAATTTAAAACAAAATATATAAGCCCAAAAAAATAGCCCAACAAAAATTACCAATGACAAAACTAAAAAAAATTAAGACCAATCAATTAGTTTTACCAAAAACAAACAACTTGACCCTTTAAAATTTTTTAAACCAAATAATTTTGTCTTTACCTGCAAAGGACTCACTCTACACACACATAAATAATAATAATAATAATAAAAGAATTTTACCCAAAAAAAAAAAATAATAATAATAAAAGAAAACCTTTGCCGGTTAAGCATTAGAACCAAAAGTCGAAACCATTGCACACAACTAACAGATCGAAGACCCGCCCCACCTAATCGCAAGTCCTAACTCCATTTCTCTTATTATTGAAAATTTGCCCTTAGCTACTTGTGAAACGAATAATAGAATATAAGAAATATCTCACAAAAATTGATATATTTGGCAACAAATTATGAAATTATACCATAATAAAATGGTGACACTTTTTTTTTTTTTTTTTTTAAATACCATAACTTCATCAAACAAAAACACAAGAAACATTCAACCCCACCACACCTCCAAAAAACGGAGGGAGAATTTATTACAACACGAACTAGACCTAATCACAGTAGCAAACTTTGCATGAGCATGGAGATGAAAATAGCCAAACACCACGTTTTGGCAAAATTTGTAGCAAACTAGCACTATTTCGGAAATATTTAGCAATCTATCACTTTTTTTAGTACTCGAGCTTAGTGTAGTTGAGTACCTTGCTCTTTTTTATTTCTTTTTCTTTTTCTTTTCTTTTTTTTCCCTTTTTCTACATTTTGTTATGTTGGAATGGTTTGAATAGTCAAACTTTGTGGCTTGACATTAGCCATCAAACCATTAAATGGCTTGCATACCCATGTCAGGAAGATGCATGATATTCAAGAAGTTTGATGCGTGAAGAAATGTAAGAGCTTGCATTAAATGTTCTTCGTGAATTGTGGTACTCGATATTGTTGAAATCGATTATCTCTTTATAGTACTTGAGCTTAGTGTAGTCGAGTACCTTGCTTTTTCTTTTTTTCCTTTTTTTTTTTCCTTTTTCTACTTTTTGTTTTTGTTGGAATGGCTTGAATAGTCAAACTTAGTGGCTTGACATTAGCCATCAAACCATTAAATGGCTTGCATGCCCATGTCAGGAAGATGCATGATATTCAAGAAGTTTCATGCGTGAAGAAATGTAAGAGCTTGCATTAAATGTTCTTCGTGAATTGTAAATGAAGATGGCCAGGAACAATACCTGACATGTAAACCAAATTCATGCATCTTTTCTTTGGCCATAAATGCTTGCCATTTTCTTTGACTTGACAAGTTTTTTTGACTTGCAAGAGTGAGTTCCTATGGGAGAAAAAAAAGAAGAAGAAAAAAAAAAAAAAAAAAGGTACTTAACTTTATGAAGCTTGAGTACTATAAAGAAGCACTCGATTTCAGAATATCGAAAACCATATTATTATTTTTTAATTACTCAAATTCTAGCTTAGCAAAGGCCACACTCGGCGACTCACTAGGAACTCGAGTTCACCGAACTCGAGTACTAAAAATGGTAAATTGCTAAATATTTCCAAAACAAGATTAATTTGCCACAAATTTTGCTAAAATGTGGTATTTGGCTATTTTTTCTTGAGCATGGACACAACAGAGATTTCCATCTCTTGTAGCCCAAATAAACGAACAATACTTGAAAACAATATTCAATTGCAGAAATTCATAATTAAAATGTTGATATATCTGGTAGTAAATTACAACATAATAAAACATTGAAACTTGGTCACCATTGTATAAACAACTTTTATGTAAATAGTTTCATGGAGACCCATTCTCAGACTGAATTTCAACAGGAGTTACACAACTGGCAACAAGATTCAGGTGGTGCAGGTGTGCAACGTACCCAAGCAGGACAAATTGGTCCTGAAGCTGCATTCAAAACAAAAATCTAAATCTATATCTTGTCCCCGTTGCTAACAATAACACATAAATATATACAGAAGGACGAAAAATATAACGTTTTGAAAATTTTAAGGATATAAAAGGAATTTTTGAAAGTTTAAAGATGAAAATGATATTTTTTAAAAAAAAAAAATGTGACAAATATATATAAAAGATTGCAATTTTTTTTTTTTTTAAAATGGCAAAGAAAGAGGCCAACCTTGAATTTTTTATACCTATGACTTTATGTAGAAGTGGTATTAATCAAAAGTGTTAAACACCAAGATATAGGATTTGTTTAGTATAATTTATTTTTTAGATTTTTAAATATGGGATTGTTTAAAAAGTAGTACTTAGGGAAAAATAATGAAATTTAAAAAGGCATACTTGAAAAAAGTACGGTTTGATCACGCGTCACCTAACAGACTTGCAAGTTCACGTCTCTGTCAAATTCACTCATTTTAAAAACTTTTAATTAATAAAACAATCAGATTGGGCTTATGTTCTGCCTTGTGGGCCGGTAGAAACCAGGGAAAAAAAAAAAAAAAAAAAATCTTATGATGCCCACGCGTACCAGTATGAAATGCCTAGCCCACCGACTCACCAACCGTAGAGGGCTGTGGTTTGACCCAATTCATGTCGTAATGACCATATCTTAATGAGGTGATACGACTGATGATACATTAAAACTAGAGGATAATTTGTTTGAAAACAGCCTTGGATGGGTTAAGGTTTATAGGAAAATTGTAGTACCAAAATTTATCAAAATTAGGCTATATTGAAAATATTGTGTTTGGATAAGCTACAAAAAGGCTACAAGGTTATGAGTTAACTCAAAGTTAATGAGTTAATAATCTTTTGTTCATATCTTTTACATCATATTAAATTTATAAATGAACTTGTTTTGTCAAAAAAGAGATATTTGGGCTTTCAAAATAAATAGAAATTTAACTCAATTTGTAATTTATTGAAATGAGTGAGATGTGTCCATTTGAAGTTGCACAACTTTGTGGTCTCTGAAATTTCAATGGATTGAATCTCAATTTATTTGACTGAAATCACATGAATTGTAAACCAATTTGTTGAATAGCCATGGCTATTCAATTTCAACTACTGTTCTCTATAGAGAACAAATGCTTGCTACAGAGCGACGGTAAGAGGCCGCATACAGGAGTAGATCTAGTAGCCAAATCCCCTTGAGCCAAAGAGATCTCTCACTTCTCCTTTTGAGTGTTTCTCCTTGTGAGATATTTTTTAGAATTCCTCTGGGATTTTCTCGCCTTAAGCTGATATTAAAACATTGTAAATGTTCATCCAAACCGTACAAACTGTAAACCTCTGTTAGAAAGTCCATTGATAGAAAACCTCCAGAGAGTTATTTGTTGTGTCGAAGTTCTAGGATCATTGTGAATGAGCTTTCTTCAGGGAGACTGTTCATGTACAAGAATCCGCTTGTAAGAGACTTCCATTTATTGAGCTTACATAGAGAGTTTAGGACTGCAAATATGTTTCGTAAATATAAATGATTATAATTATTTCTTCTCTTAGTGGATTTTAAGCGGGTTTGAATCCCCTATAGTCGTTTTTTATTTGGAAATACTTCCTTGATTTTCACTACGTCACCAAAACCTATTCATTGAATTTACAATCACCGCGCACCCTTGGTGCGGTGGTTACTTTACAAGTATAAATGTTTGTGGGGTGTGAAGGGCAAGGGCCGGGATTCAAGTTTCTAGGAGGGAGTTTCACACACATGTACACTTAACTTAGACTAGAGTATAAATTCTATCTTGTTAAAAAAAAAAAAAAAAACAAAAAAATAGAGCCTGACTAATAGTCACGTACCCGAATGCATTTTGCATACAGATTTCATGGTAGATGGTACTCACCCATCAATCCATCATAAAAAGTAAATTCATTCACAATAAAAATTGTGTATTATAAGCTATAGAAGAACGTCCCCCTCGTACTTAATCGAAAAACAGATCCAAACATGAAATAAGTATATAAGAATTTTGAAATACGAATGTAATTAATACTACATATTTGACATAGAAGATAGAACACAATGCATGGAAGGAAGTACTTGCCACAAACAAACAGAAAATTGTTTAACAACTACCTAGCAAGGGCAGCAATATCTGATTCAAGCTCTAAAGAGGTCGTTATGAGTTGATTGTTTGAAATTGTCCTATTGCCCCCACTCACCAGCCTTTGGCTTCTTCCATGAGCTATCTCCAAAGCCAAACATTCCTTTAACTCTGCACATACTTCACTCATCTCCGACCTTTGGATTGTCGCTGGTGCTATGCATGACATGGCTATCTCCACAACTTTCCAGGCAGAATTGATATCAAATTGTCCATGTAACCTTGGATCAATAATGTTTCTGTAAAGTTGTAATTTACAAATATGTGTTTTCTTGGCTTTAATTCTGTGTCAAATTTGATTGTAATTTTATTCAATCTTTTGTACCCTGTCTTTATTGTGGGATTTGATTGTAAGGGTTATGTGATAGAGAGAGAGAGTATGAAGACTCAAGCAATCGAAGACTAAAGAGTTTTCGCGGGTATCTCGCGACTAAGCATCCCGCGAAGTGACCCATGTGACTTGCACATGCTTGAATGCGAAGAGTCGGGACAGGATAGAGATAGCTATGTCTCGCGAGTATCTAGCAGGTAAGGCCTTCCCGTGAGACACCTGCGAGACATTCTGTTTTGCCGGACTATCAATTCTGATACACACTTTCTGTGCCTACACTATTTATACCCACATTACCCACAAATGTTAAGGAGTGCTTCGAGAGAAAATCGTAGCCAAACACCTTGAGAGTTAGAGATTGTTATACCCACAATCCTCTACATAATTGCTTGTGGATTTTCCTCAACTCCTACCTCTCAATTTCCATACCATTGAGAGGTTGATAGCCCAAACACTTACCACACCCTTTCAAAGTGTCAAGTGATAGCTTGGTGTTGTTGGGAAGCATTGGAAGAAGCCAAAGATGGCAGATGCAACATGGAGCTTATTACGAGATCCGGAGAGCTAGACAAAACACGGTTCCAAGAAGCATTGTTGGACTAGGAGGTTAAAGGGCTTAGGTACATCGGGTAGATTAGGCTTGGAGGGTCTCTTGCTAACCCATGTATCCCAACTAATTGTCTAGTGGATCAATTACCACTTGGAGGGCAGCGGAGTGGTTTTTCACCAAGTTCTTCGGTTTCTTCTTCGATAACACATCGGCGTGTTATCTTGTATTTGCATCTCTCTTCCCTACTCTTTTACATTCCATTTTACTGCTGTGTTGTTTTGATTATGGATTAGAGTAGCTTGTTTGTTTATCCACTCGCATTTACACTATTCCGCACTTAGAACTAAGTTAGTGTAAAATCTATCGAGCCGTAACTTTTATTTGGGGGTCTAAACAGCTCTTGTGTTTTTAACACATTTTCGAGCTTTCAATTAGTATAAGAGTGGGTACACTCGCTGTGGTTTAAATACCTGAGTGTGTTCATTGACCCTTTGTGATGGACCGGTCACAATCTCTTAATGCCCTACCATTCTTTGATGGAAGCAACTATGCCTTTAGGAAGGTTCGAATGAGGGCTTTCTTGTGTACTATAGATGAGTCTGTATGGGATTCTCTTGAGAATGGGTATGTTAAACCCACAACCGCCAAGTCCGAATGGGATAGGGCAGCTCTTGCATTAGCTATGCGAATAGTAAGGCCATTAATGCTATATTCTGTGGTGTGTCCCTTGATGAGTTTCATAGGATATCGCACGTGGAGATAGCTAAGGAAGCTTGGACGATCCTTGAAACGACCTATGAGGGTACCAAAAAGGTCAAGGACACGAAGCTTCAAATACTTACCACCAGATTTGAAGAACTTAAGATAAAAGATGATGAGGCTTTCGATTCTTTCTATGGAAAGCTCAATGAAATTGTAATTAACAAGCTCAATCTCGGAGAGAAGATTGAAGATTCTAACGTGGTAAGAAAGGTTTTGAGGTCTTTACCGGAGAGTTTCCAAGCAAAAGTCACGGCTATTGAAGAGAGTAAAGACTTGGATGAGATCAAAATCCAAGAGCTAATTGGATCTCTCCAAACATATGAGCTAGGATTGCCTTCTCATAAATCGAGCAAATCTCTGGCTCTTAAAACCATCTTCGAGAGAATGGACAACTCCTTTGAAGAGGATGATGTGGAGAAGGAAGTAGCATTCCTTGCAAAAAACTTTTGAAATTTTCTAAAGATGAACAACAGTGGGAAGCCTTTCAACAAAGGAAAGTTTTCATCTCCTAAGGGTGATAGGAAGGAATTTAGGAAGAAAGATGGGAAGGAGTCTCAATCTACTCAAGGAATCACTTGCTTCAAGTGCAATGGACATGGACATGTCAAGAGAGAATGTCCTAATTATTTGAGAATGAAGGGCAAGGCATATGCCACAACTCTCGATGATTCGGACTCTGCCAATTCAGATTCAGAGGATAGCTATGATGAAGAAGGGAACTTCTCAGCATTTATGACTATTGCTCATGTTGAATCTTCAAAGGACTTGAATTTGTTTGTGTAAGAACTTGGGGAGCATAGTGATGAGGAATCCATGGGAATTGTATAAGAATCGGATGCTCAAGTAGACGAAGATACAACCGATCTTCAAGAGAATTACAACTCTCTCCTTGAGAAGTCGGGAGAGTATGCAAGGGTGGCCAAGGTTGTTGTGAATAAGATGAAGAAAGCAGAGGAGGACTATAGAAGTCTCCTAGTAAGATATAAGGAGGTCAAGTGTGAGATTAAGACGCTAAATGGTGAGCTAACCAAAGCTTACACCAAGGTGAAATTCCTTGAGCTTGAGATGGTTCAAGCAAATGCCAAGGTAAAGCGAGTATCCACAAAGAAGCTTGATGATGTCCTCTCTCATCAAAAACCCTTCTTCGACAAAACCGGATTAGGATACACCGAAGAAAGTAGTTCAGCCGTGAATATATCCAAAGAAGTGAAGTTTGTGAAGGCCAAAGAGCTGATTTGTAGTTGCCCCTACTGTGGAGAAGGCAAAGGTTGAGAAAAAGAAGAATGTGGCTGACCAATGGGTGTTGAACAAGCCCCGTAACCTATTTGTCGTCAAACCGAAGCCGAGGAAAATCACTCCCAAGATCACAAAGAGGTCCTAGAACGAACCATTTCCTCCATCACTATGGACTTCAAGGACACATCAAACCAAATTGTCATAAGCCGAGGGCATTGAAGAATGCAAGTGTTTAAAGGTCAAAAAGACCAAAAAATGACAAAATTGGGTTGTTGAGCAATCAAAAGGTCGAGATGGTGATTCTGGAGTAATGGATGTGATGAAAATGATCGATGCATTCACCACCTATTTGGCAAGCTTCTCCGAGAGGTTTGAAGGCCACAACACTCATACCCAATCCTATAGAGATATCACCCCAAACACATGTGACATGTGGGTGAAGAAGGGTACTCATGCATGATCACCACCTATGTCCATGCATTAATACTTCCTATGCATAGGGACATTTGTTCATGCATCTTGATATGCATAATTCTGTTTGTGTCTACTGCTTTTGGTTATTAGCATTTTTTTTGGTTTTGGTTTATACCTGTTTTTATTGATCTTACTTTTCTTGTTCTGTTTTTTAGTGTGTTCAAAAAATTCAAAAACCCATAAAAATTGAAAAATCTTCAAAAGTTTGATCGCTTGTGTTGTGTATATCACATGTGAGTTTGGCCTAGTACCTTCGTACTAATGGCGTAGTGTATTTACGAGCTTAGCTTGTTATGTATGCACAAATATCTTTATGGTAGAAATCTTGAAAACTATGTGTGATTGTTGTAAATAGATCTTCAAACTTGTCATGAATGATTGGTCAATAGTCTTGATGGTCTTGATACTTGCATAGACTTGTACCTATATCTCTTCCCACTTTATTTTTATGTTTTTGCTATAGAGCTCACCAAATGTAAATCTCCAAATGAAAAGAGATAATGAGCTACAAAAGCCTGTCGTACATACTAGTATTTGATTAGGAAAAAGGAAAAGCGACTTTTGTATTAAAATGTATGGTGCTTAAAAAGCCAAAGGCTAAATCTAAAAGTTGAAATATCAAAAATTTCAAGCACCAATCTCAAAAAGAGATGTATTATCCAAAAAAGACCAAATGTTATGATTTATGCAGAAGCCAAATAAAGCTTCTTTGATTTGTAATCATTCTCTTGTGGGAGGTCATATATGCTCATTTTTATAATTGAGATAGTCCACTTGATTTCGTACCAGTTGTGTATGACTTGATTGAATTAATCATTGAAGCTTCACTCTGGTCTAAGGACTATTCCACATTTGATACTCACCCACAACACACAAGATTTGTTTAAATAATGCTTATCTCATTTGTGTGATTATACATGTTCAAATGTGATGTGTATGCTCAATTATTTGTCAATCAAACCCAAAAATATTTTTGAGTGTTTTTTTTTTTTTTTTTAAGTGATTATATACTTTTGTGCTTTTAGTTTTTGTTCAAAATGCATTTTTTGTGTTTTTCTTCAAAAACTGGTTCAGAGGTCTTTTCGTGAGAAGCTCGCGACTTAGAGCTTCCCGCGAAATGTGCTTAAGGGAAATTACAAAGTCACATTTTCATACGTAAAGTCTCGCTATTGCCTCGCGAGTATTTCACGACTAAACTCTTCTTACGAAATGTTTTTAGGCAAAAACTGGAATTTTTTCAAGTTCATATAGAGGCTATCGCAACTGTCTTGTGACTATTTCGCGACTAAAAGCTTCTCGTGAAAGTTTTTGAGCTTCAGTGGTCCTTTTCGCTACTATATCGCGAGTGCCTCACTACTGCCTAACCCGCAAAAAACGCGTGTTCTCAATTTTTATGTAGTAGATGTGACATATTTTCAAAATCACTTCACTTCCCTCGCAAAGTCTCTCGAACCCCCTTCAACCCAAATCTTATTGTTCTTCAAAACCCCATCACTCTCAAGCTTATTTTCTACATTTCTAATTTCAAAGTATGATTTCTAAAACATTTTCTTTATGTTTCTCTAAGTTTATGCAGAAATTTAAGTTAGGGTTCTAAAATTTGGGGATTTTTTGAAAACGAGTTGAGGTTCTTATTTTTATGAAAATTTTTTAAAATCTTCATTTGGGCTGAGTCCCATTTGATGTTTGTGTATTTGTGTTGGCCCCATGTGGCGTTTTAAGCATGTATTGAGGCAAATTTTATTATATTCATGCATTTTTCATCATCTGTGTACTTTGTTGCATGTTAGGTGTTTGACAGAATGTCCTAGTGACATTCTTGTGTTGAATTGGACTCAAGTGAGTTCCAGTGTTTGGATTTTGTCTTGACTAATCATGTTTATCATGTTTTGGTCAGTGTTTATGTATTTTACACACTATGTCCTTTTTGTGCCTCAATGCCATGCCATGCACACTCTAGGCACACTTCATGCATCTCATGCTGCATTCCCATGCATCACATGCTACATACACATGCATCAAAGACATGCTCAACAGATGACACACACATGCACAAAGATTCACTTCATGCATTTTGCTATTGTTACATAGTTAAACATTTATAGCATGCTGTTTTGTGTCTGTTTTCTCTGTTTGAGCTGTTTTTACTCTGTTTTTAGGTTGTTTTACCTTTGCTTTGAACTAACTTGAATCTAATCAAGTTTTGTGTTTTGTTTTTGTGTTTGTGCACTTGTTTTCGTTTCTTGTTCTCTGTGTTCTCATATGCAGATGTCTCTGTTTAAAAGCTCGGTTGTGAAAGGAGGTCGCAACAAAAGGAAAAACCCGATGATTGATGTTGATGACCCTTCACCAAGGTCAAAGAGGACTCGTTTTTCAATAGGAGTGTATGACCTTGACTTGTTCAGATCCTATGCTGCATTCCAGACCTACACGAGCCACTTTAAAGATGCTCCATTGTTGGTTGAAAGGGCCGTTGATCAACCCTCTCTCCTAGACACGAATATTCCAATATGGTTTGCCACCAAAGATTGGAATTTTCTTCTCTCAAATCTTGAGGATGCATACGAAAACTTAGTGAAAGAATTCTATGCAAATGCCATTGTTGAAGGAGAGGAAATCAAGTGCTGGGTGAGAGGAAAGCGGTTCTTAGTTACACTCGTCTACTTGGCCGAAATTCTACACATCAACAGGCCAATATTACCTAATATAATACAATTATAGGACCCCTTTTCTATTAGTATAATGATAGTCTAGGTTCATATCAATTGAAAGCTATAGACTATCAAACTTCTTAAATCTTGAGCATGAGAAAATCATACCTCAAGACTCCAACTCAACGCCACAAAGAAGAAGGGCAGAATTCAATAGTCGGTCAAGCAAATAGAAATCCTATCAGCAAAACACGTGTGACCTAAGAGGAAAGGCTAGGGTTTTCAAGGCCCATATATGTACTATGTCACCTCACTTGGGCTTCATATTCCATAGTATTTATCTTCTTTTTAATACCTTAGGCCCAAATTAATTTAATCCATTTTAATTATAGGCCTCCATTAAAAATTTACGTATAATAATTTAATTGGTATCAAAATTATGGGGTGTTACATCCTTCCCCCTAAAAAATTTTCGTCCTCGAAATCGTACATACCTTCGTTAACGAACAACTATAGATACTTTGATTTCATCTCATCTTCTCGCTCCCAAGATGCCTCCTCCACTATGTGATTCTTCCAAAGAACCTTAACCAATGTTATAGTCTTGGTGCGTAGCACATGGTCCTTGCGGTCAAGAATTTGGATTAGAACTTCCTCATAAGTTAAGTTGTCTTTGATCTTGAGTGGCTCATAGTTCAAGACATGTGAAGGATCCGGGATGTACTTTCTTAGCATGGAGACATGAAACACATTATGCATTCCTGCAAGTGTAGGTGGTAAGGCCAACTCGTAGGCAACTTTACCAATATGTTTCAGGATCTCAAATGGACCAACAAATCTGGGACTCAACTTCCCCTTCTTCCCAAATCTCATCACACCCTTCATTGGGGAGACTTTCAAAAATACCATATCTCCAACTTCAAATTCTACTTTCTTTCTTGAGTGGTCATAATAACTCTTCTCGACTTTGTGCTGTTGTTTGCAATCTTTTACGAATCAAATCAATCTTCTCGGATGTCATCCGAATGATTTCTGGTCCCAACAATTTCCTTTCACCAACCTCTTCCCAACACAATGGGGACCTGCATTTTCTACCATACAAAGCCTCATAGGGAGCCATCTCAATACTAGAGTGGTAGCTATTATTATAGGCAAATTCCACTAAAGACAAGTATTTTTCCCAATTCCCTTTGAAATCCAATACACAAGCCCTTAACATATCCTCCAGAGTACGAATAGTCCTTTCTGATAATCCATCGCTTTATAGGTGGAAGGCAGTACTAAAGCTAAGATTAGTACCCAAAGCTTTATGTAGGCTTTCCCAAAACCTTGAGGTGAATCTAGGGTCTCGATCGGACACAATTGATGTTGGAACTCCGTGAAGACTCACAATCTCATCAATCTATATCTGTGCTAACTGATCAAGTGAGTAAGTTATCTTAACAGGAATAAAATGTGCTGTCTTTGTCATTCTATCCACAATTACCCAAATGGCCTCATGTCCCTTAGGAGATCTTGGCAAACCAGTCACAAAATCCATACATATACACTCCCACTTCCACTCGGGAATGGGAAGTGGTTGCAGCAATCCTGAAGGTTTTTGGTGTATTGCCTTAATTTGTTGACAAGTCAAGCATTGTTCCACAAACTGAGCTATCTCCCTCTTCATGTTATTCCACCAATAATTTCTCGAATGTCACGATACATTTTAGTGCTACCAAGATGCACCGAGTATGGGGTACAATGGGCTTCTTCCATAATCTCCTTCTTTAATGCAAAATCATTTGGCACACAAAGTCTTTTTCCAAACCTCAAGACACCATCATTAGACACATTAAATTCTTCCCTTCTTGTACTTCTTTTATGATCTTTACAATTTGTGCATCGTCAACCTGTGAACTCTTAATCTTCTCAATCAAATTGAGTTGTATTGTCAAACTAGCCATAAAGACTTGGGAATCACCCATGACAATTTCAATTCCCATCCTCTCCAAGTCCTTAATAATCTCCTTTTGAGTAGTTAACATGGCAAAATGAGAAACCAGAAAACTTCCGACTAAGTGCATCGGCTACCACATTAGCCTTGCCTGGATGGTAATTGATTGAGCAATCATAATCTTTAATCAACTCAAGCCACCTTCGTTGTCTCATATTCAGTTCTTTCTGAGTAAAGAATTACTTCAAGCTCTTATGATCTGTATAAATCTCACACCTTTCACCATACAAATAATGTCTCCAAATCTTCAATGCAAACACCACTGCAGCCAACTCCAAATCATGAATGGAATAATTTTGTTCATAACTTTTTAATTGGCAGGATGCATAAGCTATGACTTTACCATGCTGCATCAACACACAACCAAGCCCTTTTCTTGAGGCATCACTAAAGATGACAAAGCCTCCCATGTTGCTAGGGATGGTTAGTACTGGTGCAATGACCAACCTTTGCTTAACTTCTTGAAAACTCTTCTCACATTCTTCTGTCCACACAAACTTGGCATTTTTACGAGTTAGGTGAGTCAAAGGGGCTGCAATATGGGAAAATCCCTCCACAAGCCTCCTATAATAACCAGCAAGGCCCAAAAAGCTTCTAATCGCACTCACATTCGTCGGTCTTGCCCAATCAACCACAACTTCAACTTTACTAGGGTCTCTCAAAATCCGTGCCTTAGATATCACATGCCCTAGGAACACCACTTGGTCAAGCCAAAATTCACACTTCTTAAACTTGGCATACAGCTTCTTCTCCCTCAAAATTTGAAAAACAATTCTCAAGTGCTCTTCATGTTCTTCCATGCTTTTGGAGAAGATTAGAATGTCATCAATAAAGACAATAACAAAGCGGTCTAAGTACTCATGAAACACCCTATTCATCAAGTCCATAAATGCAACAGGAGCATTGGTCAATCCAAAAGGCATTACCAAGAATTCATAGTGCCCATACCTAGTCCTGAATGCTTTGTCTTGGGTATGTCTTCACTCTTGATTTTCAACTAGTGATACCCCGAACGAAGGTCAATCTTAGAGAAGACTTGTGCCCCTTGCAATTGATCAAACAGGTCATCAATACGAGGGAAAGGGTATTTGTTTCTCACAAGAACCCGGTTCAACTCACGGTAGTCAATACACAACCTCATAGTCCCATCCTTCTTCTTCACAAATAAAACCGGTGCACCCCAAGGAGATGTACTTGGTCCGATGAACCCCTTATCAAGAAGTTCTTGCAATTGCTCCTTGAGCTCCTTAAGTTCAGTTGGTGCCATCCGATATGGTGCTTTCGAAATAGGAGAAGTTCTAGGGAGCAAATCAATAGAGAATTCAATCTCCCTATCTATAGGTATCCCTGGTAGGTCTTCAGGAAAGACATCAGGAAACTCCCTTACAACAGGGATATCATCCAACTTCAATACATCTTTCCTAGTGTCCACCACATGAGCTAGGTACCCTTGGCATCCTTTCCGTAAAAGACGCTTAGCTCGAAGGGTTGATATCACCCTAGGTAAAGCATGCATCCTAAAGCCCTTAAACCGAAATTCAGGTTCTCCTAGAGGCCAAAACACCACTTCTTTTCTAAAACAATCTACACTAGCATGATAAGCCGCCACCACCCATGCCCAAAATGACATCATAGCCATACATGTCCATCACAATCAAATCTGCTAACATTTCCCTATCCTCAATTTGGATGACACAAGACTTAAGCATAAAATTACACACCAAAGAATCACCCATAGGTGTGGCCATAGACAAGTCATAATCCATAAGTCCAGGTTTCTTATCACATAACTTAGCATATCGAGAGGAGATGAAAGAGTGTGTAGATCCAGAATCAAATAGACTTTTAGCAAAGTTTGAGAATAAAGGGAGGATACCTGTAACCACAAGATCCGAAGCTTGAACATCTTGTGGTGTGAGTGCAAACACTCTCCCTTGTGCTTTCCTCCTCTGATCATTCTTTCCAGGTTATGCCATTGAGTTTTGTTAAGGAGAAGTACAGCTTCTAGCTAAGTGTCCTGTCTTCCCACAGTTATAACAGGCCTTTCCTTCAAAGAAACATGGCTTATCTCCATGAAACCTTCCACATGTAGGGCAAGCATTCAAACTTCTACCTTGAGCATTCTGGGGTGGATTCTTATTTTCCGGCTTATTTGATGATGAATTATTCCCAGACCTCCAAAAAGATCCTTTCTTGTTCTAATGACCTTGAGCATTGCCTTGATGAAAGCCTGTCTGTCCAGTGTTTCTAGGTGGGTTCTCCTTCCTAACATTGTTCTTGAAATCTTCCTCCAGTCTCATAGCTCTCTTAACTCGACTCGCATAGTTATCAACCCCTGCCGCAATCAAATGGTGTCGAAGTCTCTCATTCAACCCCTTTTGAAATCTGCTTGCTTTCTTCGCCTCAGTAAGGATTAAGTGGGGTCCAAAGCGAGATAACTCGATGAATTTAGTAGCATACTTGCTCAACAAACATACTTCCTTGCACCAAATCAGCAAATTCCTTCTCTTTTCGTTCTCGAACCACCTTAGGGAAGTAGTTATCATAGAAAACCCCTTTAAATTTCTCCCAAGTGATGGGATTTCTCTCAGTGTCCATTCCCTCCAAAATGGCTTTAGTAGATCTCCACCAACGCTCAGCTTCTCCAATCAACTTGAAAGTTACAAACCGCACCTTCTGAGAGTCGGTGCAATCTAAGGCTTCTAACAATTTCTCCATTTGCAAGAACCAATTCTCGGCTTCTGTAGGATCTGGCTTCCCATCAAAGGAAGGGGGATTCTGCTTCATAAAAGTCTCAAAAGAGCAACCAGCCCTTGCCTCTACTCTACCTACGCCTCTACTAGCAACATGGGCCAACCTGTCCAACAATCGGGCAGCCTTCATCCAAAGGATCGGTGCGTGTCACCCTAGGACGTTCATTATTTCTCATGTCTTGAGTGACTTCACCTCGATATCAACCCTTGCTTAGGTTGGCCTTCGCAAATTAACAATAGGTTCCTCACTATTGGAATTAGCTACTCTCTTCTTTTTGGGTGGCATGATACCTAGTTAACAAAGAATCAAGAAATATAGATGGTGCAACAATTATTATTACTACACATAAGAAGTACATTGCTAAAATTATTTAAAATTTCTCATCAAACATAACCCAAATTCCAAATGCTCTAACAAAAATCAAGATCATAGCCTAGTTTCATGTGTCTATAAAATCATAACCTAGTTTTCAAGTTTCTACAGAATCATATCCTAAGCTCTGATACCACAAATGTAACGCCCCAAAATCATAGGCAATAAAAGTCTATTTAATCTGAATAATCCATAAAAAATATTAAATAAAAGAAACTAGCAACCTTGAATCGATTACAAAAGTCAGAGCTCTAATTCACCAAATACAAAATATCCTCAAAATAATTCTCCAATACAAAGTTTAATGCCATAAAATAATAATAAAATCCTCAATTCCACAAAAATAGTTTGTAACTTCTGTCTCCCAAGAATCTCTACTCCAAGAATCCACCTAATGTATCCGTAATGGGAAATAAAGGGGGTGAGATAACTCAATAAGTGGAATTCACTAACATTGGGGTGTGGGAACAAACCTTTTAAATAAATAATTCTTTCAACAGATTCCCAACTTATAACTCACCAATATTTTGTCATCAACTATTTTATGTAAAAGAAAATAATATCTTTATATTGTGAGCCATCATAATATATATATTGATACCATCACATAAACAATTTCCTAAACTTTTCTCGTGGTCAACGTTTACGCCCCGTTGATAGGGTTGTGTTGTCCCCTTTTTGGGACTGGAACCTAAAGGTACACTCCCTTGTTAAGGAGCTTCCTTTTGGATCCTCAATAGTATGCTCCCTTGCTAAGGAGCTATCAAATGTGCATTATCCCCCTTTGGGACCGTCCCTTGCTAAGGACTAGCTGCAGCATGATTGTCCCTTGCTAAGGACTAAATACCATACTGAGCTTCTAATCACGACTTGCCATAGGTTTTCAAAACATATTCAATATGCTCACAAAATAATCCATTCATACTTCTCAAAATATAAAGACATATTCACACATACAAGTTTAAATAAAATTAGGTTGTCCCACAAGTTTTTCATAAAACGAATAGCCAATGTGCATATCCAACGTGCATATCCAACATTTGTAAAATATTCATTTATATATAGAATATCAAAATATTCTTTCATATAAAATAGTTTAATAATTAACAATGTTTTGGGAAAACCCCCAAAATTAGTAAACACCACTTACCTCTTAGCTGCAAAAATAAAGGAAATCAACCTCCCTTGAATCACAACAATTCAGTAGAATTAGAACCTAACAATACCAAAAATAGGTTCATCAATACACAATTTCCCACTTCAAAATTTATTTTCACACTTAAACGGTTTTATCCTAAACAATATTAATATATCCAAAATCCTCCATTTATTCACTTAACTATCAAATTTACCATTTGAAGCCACGTATTGCCTTAATTTGTTGCTTAGCATTCCCTCTTGATGCCACTGGACGTCCATTGACTCTAACCATTATATATATATAAACCTATCTGATCAACCCAGCATATAAAGCTATTAATCAAAGGTGGAAGCCATATATTAAAGTTATGTCAAATCTATTTCAAAGCCTATGGAGGACCATGCGGCTATATAAATAAAAAGTTCCTATTTTAATATTGTATTCATCACTCCAAAGACCCAAAATCTATTACACGGTTGAACTAGTGTGAATGCAAAATAACCAGTCAACAATTGTGGCTTAGTGTGAATGCATAATAACTGGTCAATGGCTTAGTGTGAATGCAATAACAACCGGTCAACAATTGTGGCTTAGTGTGAATGCAATAACATAAGCATTCTTTTCACTTTAACATGGTGACCAAGTCCAAACCTATTACTCTATTTGGCTCAATTTCAAGTCTGTGTTCCTTCCTGACATATTGACCAAATCTTTATCTAATATAATACAATTATAGAACCCCTTTTCTATTAGTATAATGATAGTCTAGGTTCATATCAATTGAAAGCTATAGACTATCAAACTTCTTAAATCTTGAGCATGAGAAAAATCATACCTCAAGACTCCAACTCAACGCCACAGTGAAGAAGGGTAGAATTCAATAATCGGCTGAAGCAAATAGAAATCCCATCAACAAAACACGTGTGACCTAAGAGGAAAGGCTAGGGTTTTCAAGGCCCATATATGTACTATGTCACCTCACTTGGGCTTCATATTCCATAGTATTTATCTTCTTTTTAATACCTTAGGCCCAAATTAATTTAATCCATTTTAATTATAGGCCTCCATTAAAAATTTACGTATAATAATTTAATTGGTATCAAAATTATGAGGTGTTACAAATACAATAGCTATAAATATCAGTTTTCTTGTTAAAGTTTCCAGATTTTTGAAATCTATATGTAAAACACAAGTCATTAACATTTTTTAACAATCCCAAAACTATGTAAATATATTTTTTCATTCTCTTAGATCTAGTCAACTAGCAACATTATATATTTAAATGGCTAATATTGTTGAATTTTACATTAAGTATGTAATAGTTGTTGGCAAGAAAACCTTTAAACAACCCCGTTTAGGCCAAGAGCTTTGTAGTTTAATTGGAACTTCATGGTATTTTTAATAAAGATGTCCTATTTTCAATCCCCCCTCCCTATTGTAATTACTATCAAATTGTAGGCTAAAATGCAAAACTTACCTTCTAAGTTTCTTCAAAATTCATTTCAATTCTCTAACTTTACTCTCGTCCATTTCTATCATCCATCTAAGTTTCAAATTTATTCAATTAAGGCATTTTGCCAACTTTTGTTGAAATTTTTATTAAAAAAATATGGAAAATATTTTCAATCATTGATTGAATTTTTTTAATTTAAAAATTTGAAGAAAAAAACTAAAAAATTGTAAAATTAACCACAACATATAACAAGAGTTGATGAAAAAACCTTAATCGAATAAACTTGAAAGTTACAAGATTGGAAATGACCAAAAGTAAAGTTAGAAGATTGAAATGAATTTTGGTGAAACACAGAGGTTGAGTTTTGCATTTTAGCCTGAATTATAAAAATAAAAAATAAAAAACAACTCCAACTAGTGAAGTGAGGTGTGAGTTGGAATTCTAATAGAATAATTTCTTGTAAAAATGCACATAATTAATATCATGAACATTACCAGTTCAATTAAGACATAAGGATACTCGATATATTTCTACTACTCCAAAAGAAATCTATTACATCAAGTATTAATACAAAAAAATTAGACACAATATCACATATACAAGTTAAAAGTCCTTGCAACTGAAAAGTGGTAAATTATTGCAATAATTTATAATTATCGGTTGCAATTAAAACTTTAATATTTTACTACGTTAGGAAAATTTATTGTAATAACTTTAAAAAAAAAAAAAATCATTGCAATACCAATTATTTAACAATCTATTTCAATGATAAGCATGAAGTGAGATAACTTGATATCAATTATTTTACAACCTATTGAAATAACAAATATGAAACAAATATCTATTACAATAAATATATCGTTGGAATAACTTAACTCAAATTATTTTTGCTTATTATTTACAATCTATTGTAACAAGATTTAGAAGTAATAGCCTATTACTACAAGATATTCGAAATAGTAAATTATTTATTGTAATAACATATATATCATTCCATTAAAATTGTTATTAAAATATAGAGTTTATTGCAACAAAATTTTTTGTTGTCCAAGTCTATTATCTTAAATTTTATTGTAACACTTCGCATCAACTATTTTAATGATTTTTTTCATTGTAATAAACATATTTTTGTTGTAATGTTCCTTTTATGAAAAATAGGGATATTTAAGTAGTGGAAAATTTAAACATTCATGGTAGGTTAAGTAATACTATTTGAATTTATGTACACAAAACTATCATATATTCCATTTGTAGCTAAAAAGTATAAGGAATTCATTAAGTCTTGACACTTACTTAGGATCAAGATATCCAAGAATTAATAAACCTGGTTGGACAGAGGACAAAGGGACTGGAGCTGTTTGGGGTGGTGGCTTGGTCTATCTGGACTCAAAGAAACAAGCCGAGGTTGAATGAGAAAGGGGTGCCGAGTGATAGGCTTTTTGAAACAGCTAGAAGATATCTCTCGGATTTCCGATCCAAAATCCAAGAGACCAAGGTGCAACAATGGAAGGAAAATACAAAATGGATACCCCGAGGGGTCGGAATGTATAAAGCAAATTATGATGGTGCGGTGTTCGCCGAGTCGGAGGAAGCAGGGATAGGAGTTATAGTTAGAGATGGTAAGGGGGATGTGATTGCTGCTTTAGCTGAAAACATACCTTACCCGGGTTTAGTGGAGGTGCTGGAAGCATTAGCTGCAAGAAGAGCAGCAAAATTTGTTGTGGAATTGGGCTTATCGGTTGTTGAATTTGAGGGAGATTCTGAGGTAGTTTGGAGGGCTTTGAAGGCAACGGACGGGGCTCATTCAGCCATGGGGGTGATTATTGTAGGTTCGCTTAGAACCTTTTCTTTCTCTCATACTAGGTGGCAGGGTAATTGTGCAGCCCATGCTTTAGCTAAGAGAGCAATTGTTTCTTTTCCTTTATTAGTCCGGATGGAGCATGTTCCAATAGATATTAGTCACGTTGTAATTTCTGATTTTCCAGCATCTTAATAATAATACTCTGTTTTGACTCTCAAAAAAAAAAAAAAAAGATATCCAAGTGTACCAGCAGGACAACTTGACACGTGAGAGTCATTTTCAGCTGCAAAAGCCCTAGACAACCCAAAATTAGCAATCTTTGCTTGCTTCTTTTCATTTAATAAGATGTTGGAGGTCTTTAAATCTCTATGTATTATTGTTGGCTTGCAACCATTATGTAGGTACTCCAACCTTGGAAGGCCAACAATAAGCCATTATTAACTTATTAATGCAAAGGAAGAGAGAGAGAGAGAGAGAGAAATAATCTTTTGATTGATCTTTTCCAAACCATGTGCTGCATCCACCGCAATATGAAGCCTTTGATTCCAGGTCAAGACATTTGTATTAGTAACTGCAACCAAAATGAATTGATTAATCAGTTTTAGTTGGGTTTTTTTCTTTTTTTTTTTTTTTTTTTTGGGGGGGGGGGGAAGATAGCTTGGTTTTGTAGTCAGACTAGAAAATAAATAGGCTAAAATATTGACACATAATATATAAATATATATATATATATATATATAATTGAAAGAGTTATAAAATATAGAAAAATGCTAAACATAGTATAAATTTTATTATATAACCTTTATGAATTGATTTAGCAATGAATGTATTTGGTGTCTAAAAATAATGAATAAATATTTGACTCAATTCATAAAATTTTTGTAGAAAAGTGTAGTATCATAATCATTAGCATCACTCTAAGACATATAGTAGAAATAAAAGACCAAAAATTATTCTAAAGACAAATACACATTTTATAAGTATGATATATTATCAAAAACAAATATTATAATATTGTGGGAGGCCAGAAAGCTTGATCTCATTGGGCTTGGGCTAAGAAATAGTAAGGCCCAACTACCAATTCATTAAAATCAAGCAGGCCCAAGTAGTTCCAAAGAGGGAGATGACCAAAGAAGCAACTAGTCCGAGGAAGGTGCTCAAAAAGAGACAATCTGAAGAAATTGGGAAGTGATCAAACAAAGCCAAGGATGTTGATTCAAGGAAAGTAGCAATAGCCAGCTTGGATAAGAAGAAGGGGAAACTTCTTGGAAAAGCTACCATCACATTCGCATTAAATGCACTACCCCATCCGGGCATGCTTTGCATTAACAAATGAATGACACCTGAACAATATCTCACAGCCTGTTATCTACCCAACACCACCTCAAAAGAAGGGAAAGAGATCATCCACCATCTAGGTGGAGGGCTAGGATCAGAGCAATGAGACTATAAAAGGAAAGAGATCCTCCGTGTACGGGGATCAGATCCAGAGAAAAAGAGAGAGATAAAGGAGAGAACAAAATTGTCTTGAGCTTAATCCTGTCTTTTACAAAGTATAAAGGCTCCTCAGCTATTTCGAGGAAGAAGAAATAAAGAGAAATTCATTTCATTATCAATTTTCACCCAATCATTTATTTTATGTGAATCCTTAGACAAGAATTATTGTTAAAATTTCAACTGTTGGTCAAGAAACTCACCTCTACAAAGAAATTGTCATGGGCCTTGATCCAAGCCCACTTCCTTTTTGGGCCCTCGGATTTTTAGCCCATACAAATATATTGTAAAATAATTTGAAATAAATTGTGAAATTTCATTTAAATTTTTTTTTTTGAAAATTTTAATAATTGGGATTTAATCATAAAGGTATTTTATTTTTTTTCAAAAATCTTGGTAAAAGTAAACTTTGTTAATAATTTCAATGTACTTATAATGAGTCACATAATAAAATTATGTCATACAACTTATAATACTTATATTGAGCCACTTAATGCGGCCACAATATGTATAACCCAACTTTATTTTTATATTTATTTATAAACAATTTGGAATTAATAAGTATAATATGTTCACTCTTGTAGATTAGAAGACCAGAATGTAAAAAATTATTCTTTTCAAAATCATATAGGATATAGGAAATTATTTCAACTTTCTTAATAAAGTTGTTGAGAAAGTGCTCATAAAAAAAAATTTAAAAAAATGATGGATTAGATGTTCTTTACATGCCACTATGATATCATTTTTCAAAGGCATACAACATAGAAAAATAATAATATATTTATTTTTGTTGGTAAACAAGTTATTTGCTATCAGGGATGGACCTATAGTAGGGTAGGGGGCCATTGCCACACCCCCACCCCCAAAAAAAAAAAAAACTAACAAACTAAAAACTACAAAATAAAAAATAAATATGGACTGAAATCTGAAAACCTAAATTACAATTCTCAAATTTTTACCCTAACCTCACTCTTCCTCCACTCAACCTCATCAAGCATCAACGCCTCCTCCAACCATCACTACTGCTCTTGTTGTTCTTTTCCTCAGATTAGACCTGGACTGTTGCTATTGCTGCTCCTCCTTAGATCCTTGATCACAGTCATACACGATAAATCTAAGAAATTTCTCTCCTCTCTCAAGTTCATATTTTTGTTTTTTTGTCTTTGCTATATTGCTCTACCTAGTGCCCTAGCCATTTACCCTCTACCCTCTGCGTTTTTTTATGAACTGTGTTGACTATATTTGTGAGTTGTGGCTTTTATTGGACTGGTGTGTTCACTGTGCTTGTGTCAATGTGTGGACCGTAGACTTAGTTTGTGTTTGTGGCTTTGTATTGACTATTAAGTATTGACTCTTGTGTAATTGTTTATGGGTTTTTCCTTTTTGTGATGGTGTGGACCGGTTTCGGACTTGTGTTTGCAACCTTTTTTTTTTTTTTTTTTTTTTGGTTTTAACTATAAAGAAATAAAGTGGGATTAGGACAATAGGATGTGAGTACTGAATTGTGATAGTGAATTTGTTATTTGTGATGCTAGTCTTTAGTAGTCACTGTTTTGTCACATGTGGGTACTGTTAACTGTGAAGACTAGTCTTTGGTAGGTCATAAGTGACTTTTTTTGTGACCAATTGACCAAGTCTTTGGTCTGATTGTTTTGGTTTTATCAAAAATTTTGTCTTTGTCACTTTGTGTGATATGGCTAATATTAGTAATATATATAAATTTGTACTCATCTGTTTGTGATTATTTTGGTTTTAGATTTTCCCTTTATTTGGTTGAGAAGTCCCTTTTTTTAGTTAGTGTATAGAACTACTAAATATGAAAATAATGAAACTTTTTTTTAATTTTTTTTTATTTGTAGAACTACGAAATGTGTTAAAATGTTTAGAAAACACTTATTTTGTGTGTTATACTTTGTTGACATTTTTATAATATCAAATGTTTAAGAAACACTTATTTTATATGTAGTATTTTGTTGAATATGAAATAGGTGTTAGTTTTTATTTGCATAAAAAAAATAAAAAAATAAAATTGTTTTAAGCTTTGGCGCCCCCCAGGTTCAAATCTTAGTTCCATCCCTGTTTGCAATATTTCACATATCATGAAAACTACTATTGAAAAATAAAACTTATTATTATGAGCATAGGCTGAGTTTTGCATTGAAACTTTATAATAATAATAAATAAATAAAAATCCAATATATATATATATATATATATCGATTATGCTTGTGGCTCGAAAAACCAGAAATCTATAGCGGTTCAACTTGTTAATAGGGTGGTTCTACATATAATTTTAGTTTCTACGGCAACTAATTAAGAAATGAGCAATTCGGCCATATAATTTTATAATGACTCTCTGATTTGTATATTTAAAAGGAAATCGCTGAAATTTATTATAGAATAATCATAAATAATTTTGGGATATAAGAAAATGTCAAATAATATCATTTTAAAAGTTCATAAACGATTGAGTTAAAATATAATTAAAATTTTTTATTTTTATTTTATTGATACATCATGTTAATACTAAATATGTTTTATATTGTGTTCATAAGATACTTAATAGAAGTTGTAAGGTTGAATTTTATCAACTATCTTGTTGGCTTTATTCCGTGCTAAAATTTGCTTGTATTTTAGTAATTAGTAGCTTTGTATTTAGGTGAGAATCATGTAAGGGTAGTGTATGAGAGAGTGTAAAGAATTGCTCAAGATTGTGCAAAGAAGCGGGGACTCGTGACTGGATCTCGTGAGTAGTTCACGTCTTGCAAGCCGCTAGAAGTTGCACACGTGCCAAGCATGCAGAGAAGTTGAACCGTCTTGCCACCTGTAGCACTACAGGACAAAAAGTCCAGTCTGGCCATTCGATTACCTCGCGGCTCGGTTAAATTGAGAGGCCAAGTCGCTAGCTAGCTCTGTTTTGAAAAAAACGACTCTTCGCATTCCATTCTCACCCTAGAATATATACCCCTTATACCCACGAAATGAAGAGAGCTCCTAGAGAGAATTTTGAGAGAGAAACCCTAGAGAAAAACAAGATTGACTCATCCCCAATCTTCACATAGTGACTCTTTAAATTTCTCTACTCTCACCCTCTCCATTGTTACATCCTTGAGAGGTACATTACCAAAACATTTTCTCACCATACCCACATCTGTGAAAAGGCCATTTGGTAATTAGGAAGTAGTTAAGAAGGGACCAATTTCATATTGGTTGATGCTATAGTCAGTAGTGGAATTCGGTAAGCTAAAGAAGAAATAGGTTTGGCGTAATCTCGTTGGAGTAGGAGCTTAGAGGGCTTAGGTACACTGGGTAGATTAGGCTTGGAGGGTCTTCTCTTGTTCATGTATCTCAACTACATTCTTTAGTGGATTATTTACCACTTGGAGGGCGGCAGAGAGGTTTTACGCCGAGGGCTTCGGTCTCCTCTTCGATAACACATCATTGTGTTGTCCTTGTGTTTGCATCTCTCTTCCCTTAATCTTTGCCATTTAATTTCTACTGTGGATGTGATTTTATTTGGTTTAGATTGTTTATCAATTCTGTTATATGCTTATGTTCATATTCCGCACATTAATTGTTTGATAATAAGCTTGAATTGATAATTTGGAAATTGGGGGTCTAAACGTTCATAGTGTTTTATACAATTATTGAACATTCAAAAGTCAATTTAATTTAATTTTTAAAGAACCAAGTCAACCAACGAACTGCAATTATATATGGAAATTAATTGTATCAAAGCCTTCCCCTTCACTTATCATACTTTTGTTCAATCATAAATGAATCGCCTTAAACATTATCGTATATATACCTGATAAATGCTGGTGTAGGTTTCCATTAGCCATGTACTCATAAATGAGTGCCTTGTGTTCACCTTCATCACAATACCCAACTAGAAAGACCAAGTTTCTATGATGAACTATCATTAAGAGTTGTGCCTGCATTAATGAATCGGATCGTAACCAATAAGAATTTGTTATATTAACAGTTTGTAAAAATATTGTATAATATTTTATTGTTGTAGCAATGTAGCATTATTCATTTCAAATAATGGAAAAAAAAAAATACTGTACTCATGTATCTAACCTCTGCTTGAAATTCTTTATAGCCTTGCTTTGATGATGGAGACAACAACTTAATAGCAACCTTAGTTTCATCTTTTAGAATGGGGGAAAATGGGCAAATGCCCTTTTTGGGCAAAATAAGCAGCGTTGTGCCCTCTTTGTCAAACTAAACAGAAAATGCCCTGTTTTGTAACTCGATAAATGTAAAATCGAGTTATGTGAATAACTCGATCACACTATAATCGAGTTATGTTTAGCTTTTTGCCACACTGGTTGTCCAGCATGGCATTTGGTCTGTTTAAACCCTACATAACTCGATTATAAGGAAAACGAGTTATATAACTGACTATGTAGGCCTCGAGTTATGCTCTTGTTAAATTTTTGCGCACTGTCTTGGTGTCGGGCGTACGGGTTCAAGTCGTTTAATATAACTCGATTAACTGAATGTAGAGTTATAAAGGATACTCAATCTCCGTAAAATCAAGGTATTCTCTTATATTTCTTCTCCTCCCATTCATAGTGTCTTGCTTTCTGTCTGAACTGAGTTCCACTCTGCTCCATACAAATGCTTCCTGGACTGAACTAAAATTTGTATCACCTCGGGTAAAAAACTCTCACCAAAATTTTATGGCATTGGTATTTTCATTTGATATTGTATTGAATTTTAAATTTTTTGGTTGAATTAGTGTGAAGTAAGTACATTGGTGTGATTTTGGTTGTTTGTTGTAGTTCTTGAATTTTTATTTTTTTGGTTGAATGAGTGTGAAGTAAGTACAGTGGTGTGATTTTGGTTGTTTGTTGTAGTAAACGTTGGTCACAAGAGAATGAAATCTTTACTGTAGCAACATTTTGTATTGCACATAATTAGCATTGGTCATAATCATATAGGCGGTGTACATAATCATCATTGGTTAGACATTAACAACAACATTTTGTATTGCACACAATGTGTAGACATTAACAACAACGTCTAATGTATATGGTCAAATGTTAGTGTTAGTATTTCATTTTTAGCATGTAATAGTACACAAATTTATGGCTGTCTTTGTCATGTACCATTTTATGCAAAGATCACATTATTTACCAACAGTTTGATGCACACTTTGTTAACTTGATCATTTGTTGTTATTGTATTCGGTGTCAATGTCGATTACGGCAACCCACAACTCTATAGGCCTCACGATGTGTTCACCGCTATGGGTCGTTGCTGGGTATTGGAAGATGAGTTCAGCTATCCAATTAATCTGAATCTACGAATTAGTGCTTACGTTCACAATACCATGAGACAGGAGTGAGATTGGTTATTTCGTGAATAGCAAATATTTTATGATGAGTTGGTTGGTTTTAAGTTGTCAGTGTCTCGGCGACTCGCATCGTAGATGCCTAGAGACACGATCGACGAACTTCGTAAAGCATTGAATCGCATAAGAGAAGAAAATAATTGAATGAAGATATGTCTTAATCGATATCGAACCCAAGTCGAGATTCGAGAGTCAATGGAGGGAGGGTGGTACGAGCATGCATAATTCATGCAATCACTTCTTGTTGATCCCATTTATCCGTCGGACGTGGAGATGTCGGATGAAGAGTAATTGTGTCATGTTGTAATTAGACATTGTTGTTGAACTATTTAGTTTAACTATGTTTTAAATGTATATGTGTCACTGTTGTTGCATTTGTACTATGTAAACCTTATGAGCATGCACGTTATTCGTAAACTAGTTTATTCCCATATAATGCATAAAAGTTAAATATCCACACATAATATTTTTCAATAAGCACCTACAACACAACACAGAAAACTTAAAATAACTTACACGATATCACCAATATGCATGCATTGCATATTGAACACTAACGCTACTAACATTATTAACTTAACCGTAGACATAACACACATACCACATAGGCATTCACTCTGACGGGTAGTCCTCGTAGTTGAGGACATTGTTACATTCCGCCAGAGTGAGTTGCTTATTCATTGCGGCGGCTAGCTCTTCCGCCACCTGTAGCATGTGATACCCGAATCTACGGAGTATCATGGGATTGTTCTCTTTTTTTATTGTTGTCACTGCACACTCATATTGGTGCATGTTTCGCCGTGATAGTGTAAGCGAGGCACGATCAACAAGAGGCGCTTCGAGTCGCATGAGATCATCGTGCAAAGCGTTGGACTAGTTCACACGAAAGTCCCACTCTCGTCGCAGTCCGGCATAGTATTCCCTCTCGTCGGAATCTCTCTCCCTTGTATAGTTATCTGGAAAACGAGGTAGCATCCAATTGCGGATTGACATTGGAAAATGTGACTTCTGATCGGTATGTGTAGATATTTTACAAGGGTAGATGTGTAGATGTGTTGCAAGGGTAGATGTGTAGATGTTTTTGCAAGGGTAGATGTAAATGGGACTTTATATAGGAGTTTTGCAAGGGAAAATATTCACGTGGATGTGACTATATGTAAGGATAAGTATTCACGTGAATAAAGATGATATGACTCGACGATTAATCTTGTTCAATGAGGTGTTGAGGAGCACATGCAAAACTGCGAAAATGACTTGGGAATACAATGGCACCTATTGGTGCATGTGGTTTACTAAGGTAGCTGTTTGATATGACTATAGCTTCTGCTACAACAACGGGTTGGTGATGTGTACTGCAAAGAAGGTTGTGTATTTATTCACGTGAAGACTATTCAGCATTCTTATCTTCATCCGACATTACTTAATGAGACAGTGCCGAGCTCCGTTAAATGTATCATAAACTTTTCAGGGATTCTCTGCATCCTTAAAAGTGGTGCGTTGCAAAATAATGCATACTGTGTATTGACGTGCGTGTAGGTGATATGATCGGACAGGGTTCAACAAAGTCGAAAGTCATTGAGTAGCACATGCAAAGATCTGCGAACATCGATGTAGCAATGGTGGACAACTCACTCCCAAAATTGATGCATAAACTTCCCAAAGATGCTCTGTGAACTTACGTGAGTGTGGATGGGTACTTGTGGTCGGGGTTCAACAATGCTGAGCTATACACTGTAGCTACAGTCATTGCTCCCTATGGTGGTCTTTGGCAAGTGGGATTGAAGAAAGCTGATAAGAACATTGTAAACTAGAAACTTGGTTGGGAGGATTTCGTTGAATACCATTTTATCTGTTATGGTTAATTTTTAGTCTTCAAATATGAAGGAAATTCAAGCTTTGATGTTCTTATATTTGATAAGGCTGCCACTAAGATTCAATATCCACCCAGCAAGAACTGTAAATTGGAAGATCATCAGGTAGAAATAATAGACTTAGATGAAGATGATATAAACATATCTCCCTCGGATGATTTGCCCACAAAACATGAAGTTAGAGAAAAGTTTGTTACGGAAATATTTTCTAGCATGTCCAGAGGAGGAGAGAGAGCAATCCATGCAAATGAAAAGTTCAAGCCTAAAAATCCTTCTTTCATGGATATCTCGTGGCCGCATAATATGGTGAGCCTTTATATATAATGTGATCATGATGTTGTCTTATATATGGCCTTGAAACATATATGCTTTAATGCTTAGTTGTTTCTCCTTCTTGTGCAGTATGTACTTGCTAAATTTTCTACCAAGTATATTATTCGGAAGCAATTTGTCACACTTCAATGTCTTGTGCTATTACCCCTATCAAAACTTAATCAGCAATGAGTTTCGAGAAGGGATGGGTTGCATTTTCGAAAGACAATCATTTAGAAGAAGGAGATGTCGGTGTCTTCGAGGTGATCAAGAGGAAGCCTTTGTTGGTGCTTAATGTCTCAATATTTCACATGGTCGACCATCAAAGTTCGTACTAGGATAACCTGTTTAAATTTTAAACTAGTGATGTTTATGCTTATATCCGATGGATGTGGTTTTAAGACTTTTCCCTTATGAGTTTGGTATGTCTTGTTGAAGACTATTCAACATTCTTGTGCTTCATCCGACATGACTTGACGAGATAGTGCCGAGCTGTGTTAAATGTATCATAAACTTTTCAGGGATGCTCTGCATTCTTGAAAACGGTGCATTCCAAAAGGATGCATATCTGTGTATTGATGTGCGTGTAGGTGATATGACTAGACAGGGTTCAACAATGCGAAGTCATTGAGTAGCATATGTAGCATTACGAACATCGATGTAGCAATGGTGGACAGCTCACCCCTAAAATTATAATGAATCAATTCAGGGATGCTTTGCCTCCTTGAAAATGGTGCATTGCAAAGGGTTACACATCTATGTATTCACGTGAATGGGGATGGGTACTTGTGGTCGTGGTTCAACGATGCCGAGTCATTGAGCGTTACATGTAGAACTATGAACATCAATGTAGCAATGGTGGACAGCTCACCCCCAAAATTTTACTTACACTTTTGAAAACAGTGCATTGCAAAAGGTTGCATATCTATGTATTCACGTGAGCATGGATGATATGGCTGAACAGGGGTTCAACAATCTTTGAGCTGTTTGAGTAGCACATGCGAGCAAATGAACATGACTTGGCTGAACAAAGGTGAGTTGTGTCGACCTTCTCCAACCTCACTTGACCATTGTATTGTATTACGATCAGTGAGTGCAGCAACACTGGAGAGTTTTATCCCTATATTCCCTTACAAAATTTTCAGCGAGTCTTTGCGGGTATAAGATGTAGTTACATTTTCTCAACATCAATGTAAAATTACACGAGTGCAACTATGCTTCCAAGGTTTACATCAATGGATTCTGATCATCACAATTGCAACATTAGGGAGCAGTGGAGCAATGCTACAACAAACCAATAAGTTGAATGAAACATTTTAGAGGCTGATTAGGCTTTTAGGCATTTGCCCTATTTTTAGTAAGCCAAATATCGTCGTAATGATGACCTTGTGTGAGGCATATGGATTTTCGGTGAGTGAGTGGTTAGTCTAGTTTGGATGAGTCTGTATGTAATGTATCTATATAAAGTAGTACACTAGCAGAAGTAAGATACACGGATATGTTTATATGATACAACAACTGAAACAACTCATATAAATGAATTTTTCGTATTATTGAATCATGTGTGGTTGGTCTGTGTGGTTTGGATGAGTCTGTATATATTGAATCTATTAAATGTTCCTACAAGTAATGTGCAATAAATATAATTTGGGTGAAAGGAATTTATGTGTGTAACATTTCAAGTTACACAGATAGAATATTGGAAACATCAACATATCTAACTCGAGGCATTTCGGTTCCTAAGGTTTTTCCTACATTACAAAGCGGAGGACATTGTCCAACCAAAGCGGAAGAATCATATGTAGCAACAAAGAACAGCATAGAAAACAAGAGAAATTGATTTCATATAAACTTAGCCAAAACTAATGAACAGTTAATCAGTAGAGTTGCAAAAGTTGAACGTACATAATCATCATTTGTCAAACATTAACAACAACATTCTATATTTTATAGAAAGTGTAGACATTAACAACAACGTCTAATGTTCGTAGGTAGATATTTTTGGAAATCATCATTGCTTGAATATGAGAAGTCTAAAATATCTCTTTCATCATTTAACACAGTAATTTCATTAATAGACTTGATGGCTCGCTCTTATGCCTTCCCCTTTAGATGCTTCCTAGCTTTTTGAATTGCGTGAAAACGGTCTAGTCGTCTTTGCATTTAATTGTTCTCTTGTTCAAAACGAGCAAGTATGTTGGCGGGTTCATCTCTAGGTAACTCGGTTGAGCGTGCCTTAGGAACTCGTAACCCGTGCCATCGACAATACACCTCTAACTCACACATCTTCTCGTATAGGGTTGACCATGGTGTTCTGCTACGATGAACTCCATTGCGGTGGTATATGTACTTAGTTTTGTAGGTTTGCCGACCATGATGTGCCCGACGCTTCCAAGACTCTCGTGCGTGTATATTGGCATATTAAGGAAATCTCTCTTCTTTCCAACCCATTTCCTTCCATAGTGGTCTGTGTATGTCTGTAGTTGTTGATCTGTTGGAACTTGTGATGATTCATTTGTTGAAGTAGATCCAAACTTGTTTCGCATTGTATGATTTGATGTTAAGGCGTTGCGACTCATAGCTGAATCAATCTATGAAGTTAGCGGGGTAGACAGAAGATCATTATTATGGTGCATTTATAACCTAATTTCATGGTCTTGCATTACAATTTCAGTTATTAGGGCTTATCAATGAACAACCAAGCTGGAAAAACACTATATCAACAGGATTTTAAATGTTCCCAATGTCACATCAAAGGTGGGCAGTAGTTGCAACATTAAATGTAAATGGGACATCTGTGCATTGAATTTGACAATTCTGTATTCACATGAGTGTTGGTGTGAAATAGTGCTGAGCTGTTGAGCAACACGTGTAGAATTGCGAACATGACTTCGCTAAACAGCCGCGTCATTTGGTTCATGTGTTGCGATTGAAGGAATTTGAGTTGACTACAATTGGTGCTACAAAGAGGTTAGTGACGTGCCCTCAAAGTTTAAACTTGGTCATCTTGAAACTTCGCTATATTAATTGTGTTTCGTCAGTCATGCTGAAATTACACTATATTAATTTATTAATTATGTTTGGTATTTCAGAAAACAGATCCTGAAGATCACTGTGTTTATTATTTTTGGTCATTTTCAAGGTGTTTAAACATTACGGTGTTTATTATCTTTGGTCATTAAACATTTAGAGGTTAAAAGCATCACTTTGCTCTTAGAACCATCACTCTTACAAATTACGCAATCCTTGAGCTTGAAACACTGAAATATCTCTTGTAATCGTAGCTAATTAATGTGATACTGCAGATTTGGAATACACATTTACTCAACTGTTCAATCAAAGATCGTGGTTATATACATTCGATTACGGCAACTAAATCAAAGACTAGCCAGTTTCATGTGCAACCCAACTGGAACCGACTTTGAAAAGTGTTTTACCTTTGATGTTGGTGGCTTGAGGTCATTGTTATATCTGTTTAATTGTGCTTCGTCCTTCACAAAACATTAAACTTCACGGTATTTATTATCACGGTGTTTACAATCTTGAGCTCACTGTTATCTATACTATTATGTATACAACCTCCCCTTGTTTGGATTCCTCATATTTTAGTTCAAAAATGCCCTCACACTCTTATGTTTAAGTAGAGACAAAACTAAGAGACAATCCGGTAACAATGCAACTGTAACTCTCACAAATACATTGCCCAAAATACCCTCATCATACTCACCTACAAGTTTTCAAGTAATGTGGATAAATATGTAAATTAAAATTCCTACACTTTAAGACCCACAAACTCACGTACACTACTAGTTTCGATCTCACTTTCTATCTCTCACTCTTCTTCAGATTGAAGGCGATTAATTTAGCTTTACATCCTCCTTTATTTTTGTTTAGATTGAAGACATTTACTGTCAAAGGCTTCAACAAGTTTTTAGGTTCTATCTTTTTACGGTGGGTTATTATCGTGGTTGACTTCAAGATTTTAAATAGGAGGGTTTGTGCTTGAAATGGCTTCTTGAAAAATAATATTGGTAAAGTAATTTTTGTAGTGTTTTTAAATTTTTTTTGGAATTTACGGTATTTTATTAAGGGAATTAAGCTACTTGGATGAGAATTAAGACTGCTTGGTTTTGCATTTACGTGTGTAGCCCATTGTGCATGATTTGATTCAACAAGGCTCTCTCTACTTATGCGTGTAGGTACTTGTATATTATTTTTTTTCTATTTTGGTCCAATAACGTAATATTTAATGTAATTTTAGATTGCTAACACTTTTTTTTGTTTTTGGGTTCTAGATTTGGTGAACAATTTGGGTGCAATTGTGAGGTCCAGGACCGTGGAATTTATCTAGGCATTGCAGGCCGGAGTGAGGAATGTGTGCATGATTGGTCAATTTGGGGTTGGGTTTTAAGGGAATTAAGCTACTTGAAGTGGTAATTTATGCTACTTTCTTTGTAATATAATTTACGCTAATTCTTGTTCGAGGGTATTATGTAAACAAGTTTTTCCATGTTATTTATGCTATTTTTGTAAATGTAATTTATGCCACTTTTTTTTACAGGGTATTATTATATATTTGATGTATCGTGTTAATAGTTACCCAATTGAAACATCACATGAAGTGGTTGTTATCCATCATCCTTGTAAACAAATTTCTGTTGTATCATAAATTATAGGGTTTTCTTTTTTATAATTATTGATCTACATCTCTATAAACGTGGGATAGTTTTTGAAATAGTACATGTAGTTTTCACGTGATTCCATTATCTAATATGACTCGAATTGGGGCAATAGTAATGGACTGATGATGGTAGTGTGAGAAAGTTTGCGTACATATTCACTTGAAGCATTTTGATAGGACTAGACTTGGCACAATAAAGTAGCTGGTGTATCCAGTTACTCTATTTTATTTATTTTCTTTTTATTTTTTTTTTCTGGGAATGACTGTTCACCCATTGTAGTTATTATTGCTATTGTAGTTATTATGACTATTACCGGTCGCTAACCCGTGCGATGCATGGAGCAATTGAACAACACGATGAAGATTAACATTCTATAAGATTAACATTCGTATACTCCATTACAATGAGCGAGCGAAATCAATACACTCAATATTTGATTAAAAAAAAACCATTAGACCTAATGCGGGAGTGCATGACGTCGTGCCAAGTGTTGCTTTTTTCCTTTTTGGATGAGTCTGCATTGCAAGGTTTCATCAATAAATTTTGTAATGAAAATATGATGTATGACGTATAGTCCAAACGAGGACCAAATTCATAATAATATAAATCACTGATTTAAGAGCGACAACAATATCCAATCAGTGGAAAATACATGATACCATGTTCTTCAAACTGGCACTAAAATAACAAAATATACAACTAGCTGAAAGCCATTTAATAGAACTGTCATACAATTCTCCAAATACGCTACAGCAACTAATACAAATTCGTCCCCCCCTTAGGTACAATGGCCAATGGCAACCATCAAGAGTTAGATGGTGGAGAAGGTGGAACAACACGTCTATAGTCAGCTAAGTCCGCTTACAGAGTTGCAACCTCAGCAAAAAGACCATATAGAAGCTGCCCATGGGCTGCTTGAGTCGTCATAATGGTCTCTATCATACCACAAAGAGAAGGAGGAGGAGGGCCTATATGTGCTACAGCAATAGTGTCAACATCTACCTCATCATCACCATCCTCGGCGAATGCAGCTGTGGGATCCCCATGCATGTCCTCGGGTGGAACATCTCCGGTAGTAGACCATACTCGTGTTCTCTTGGATGAACCAACACCGGGGCGACAAACTTCTTTTGGGCACTTCGTTGTTTCAAAAATTTGGCTCCTATAGGGGCTTGGATGTGAACCAATTCTTGGGAAGGAAAGTTCTTTAATCCTAAATATTTGAGGACCTTATGGATGAGAACTGGAAAAACCAAAGAATGCCTCTTATAGTTGCTCCTACGCACCTCCACAACGGTTTCGATGAAAAGGGAAGGAAAACAAATGAAACTATTGGTGACAAGGGCGCAAAGAAAGAAACACCTGTCTACAGGGATTGTATGGATATGAGAGATAGGGTAAATGTTGTGACAAGCTATCCTAAAGAAGATATAATTAAGCTCATTCAACTCATCGGTCCTAATACTTCGGTCAGAACCCCGAGTGACAGATCATCCACAAAGGACATCCATAACATCATCAATAGGAGACCTAGAGTATGGATAAGTAGGTGTACAAATTATAGGTACAACAAGAGCTTTAGAGACGCGCTCCCTAGTTATTGTAAACGGTACACCACGTATGCATGATGCCACTTTGTGACCACCGAGCTCCTCATGCACCGAGAGATTTGAATAGAATTCTTTAATTAAGTCAGTTGGAGGGGGATGTATGTTTGTACACAAGGACAACCAATGCCTAGACTGTAGATTCTCACAAATAGAAGGATGCAATTCATGTAGATTGATTTGCCTTTCTCCCCAAATATGCCTACGCTTAATCAAGGTTTCAAAGGTTTGCTCATTTTCGGGCGTAAGGGACCTTAATTGATCAAACACCACTTTAGGTTCGGATGCACCTTTGGATTTTCCCCTCTTAGCCCTCTTCTGAGCCATAACTAATTGATGGTCAGCGGTGGAAACACGATCGGGGATAAAAAGAATAGAACCAAAAACCGCATTACGAAGAGATAAACACAACATTCATACTACCTAACCCATTCATATTTTCATAGCCAAACAGATCATTTCATCACAATCTACATAGACAATGAAGTTTGAAGCAGAGAACAACAATTGGAGAATAACGCACTACCATGTGTAGAAAATCATCCATACAATGTATTGTCTAGAGCATTTTACAATAATACAATGAAAAAACAATATTCTTATGATCAATTAACAAGTTTAGTTGGTGAAATAATAATAATGTATTTTGGTCCGAGTCAATAATTTGAAGATAGAGACCTAGAGTATATACACTTTAGTTGAACTCAAAGAGCCAACATGCAATTTGTTAACATGTTAAATTTTGTGAAAATGATAAATAATGTCACGCATCGATAGCAAGCATTCTAACAACAATAATATTATACAGGAAACATCTTTAGCACTAGGATGTAGGACCCGACACATTTTCGAAATTGGTAGCTACATGTAGTAAGTTTCACGAACAAACAGCATAAGGAGTACCACACGCTTACATCATGGAGCCACTAGCAAGTTCACCCCCAAGGAAGGAGACTACTCAAAGACAACCTACGAGATAAGCAAGTAACCTTACTAACAACAAAGCATTTGACTAGCCAAACACCCAATTTCATCACAATCTACATTGACAATGAAGTTTGAAGCATCATCCAAAAATGAATAGAGAATAACGCACCACTAATGTGTAATTTTAAAGACAATAAAGGTTAAAAGAGTCTTACTACGTAAAATCTTCAAAGAATTTGCGCGAAAAATCGTCGATTCTAGCTGGATGCAACTCAAAGCAATCGAAGATGTAACTTTAGACTCCTGCAAATTCTGCGGAAATGGGAGAGTTTATAATGGTGGCTAATCATGTATCTCAATTTCCAAATAATCGAGTTATAAAGATACTCGATAAGACGTAAATCGAGTTATGTGCAGCGTGGTCCCTAACCCGTTTAGAAGGGTCTTTCACATAACCCAATTATTCGTAAATCGAGTTATGTGCGATTAGTAACGCAAACAAGTCCTTTAGTTCATTTGCTTTTCTTGGTCCATTTCGGTCCACTTCAGTCCCTTAGGTCTACTTTAGTCCATTTGGTCCATTCAGTCCACTTTGTTCAATTGCTCTTGCTAGTCCATTTTGGTCCACTTCCGTCCCTTAGGTACACTTTAGTCCATTCGGTCCTTTTGGTCCACTTCGGTCTATTAGGTCCATTTTGTTGAATCTGGTCTAGTTCGGTCCAATTTAGACCATTTGCTAGAGAAGTGCAAATATGTGGTCCTAGACCCAAATTTTTATATTTGGACTAATCCAAATGCGGTCCAAGAGCAATCCAAGTGCCCAGAAGGGTCTTCGACATAACCCGATTATTCATGAATCGGGTTATGTGCGGTGTAACACAAACAAGTCCACTTTGGTCATTTGCTCTTTTTGTTCCATTTCGGTCCACTTCAGTCCCTTAGGTCTACTTTAGTCCATTTGGTCCATTCAGTCCACTTTGTTCAATCGCTCTTGCTGGTCCATTTTGGTCCACTTCTGTCCCTTAGGTACACTTTAGTCCATTCAGTCCTTTTGGTCCACTTCGGTCTATTAGGTCCAATTCGGACCATTTGCTACAGAACTCAATCCTCTTAGTCTAGTTTAGTCCATTTTGTTCCACTTCGGTCTATTGTTCCCAAACAAACACTTAGTTGGTTTAAGCATGCCTAACTTAAGTTGAGTCTAGAACAATTTGATTGAATTAGTAAATGAACTGAATTTTGTGTTATTTCATCCTTATTAATAATAAAAACAAAAGGTGCATAACATATCCAATTTCATCCATAAATTTTGAAGTAAGGTGCTAGTAAAAGTCATGTTAAAACTATTACTAAAATCTCAAAATTTATGTTAATATAGATCATAACTCAACTAAATTAAAATAAAGGATGTTAGATTCTTTATTAATTGTTAAGAATAAGTTTGACACTTCAGATATAAATTATGTACAAATAAATAGAAAGTTAGAATGTGTACTGTTTTGAATAAATTTGAAAAAAATTAAGGATGAGAAGTGGGTGTTGTTTCATCCTTATTCTTGAACCAATATTCGTTCCTATTATGTTACGCTAATTTCATTTCAGTTAGTGATCAATTTGGATGATTATTGTTTGAACCATTCGGACACTCCTAATATTAAGACAAAAGCATCGAATGGCCATGTAAGTATAGCATCTGTAGCAAACATAAGTGTAAGTAATGACTCCGATTGAACAAGACTGGTGAACCCATGATTGAAAATTGAAAATTATGTATACAGAGGTATTGGCAAGGCATGACTCCGATTTTCTATTTATAGCTGAAAAAGACAACCTGCAGGGAAAAAATTTGTTTAAAAATTCTGATGTATAGTGTAGACTGGAGCACAATGGACAAAGTTCAAAGGTTACTACAACTTTATTATACTCTAAAATAAAAAATAAAACCTTTATTGCTTTTTTGTCGATATTCAAACTCTGAATTGAGAAATAAAATGCGTTGTAGACTTAAGATAGGATTGACATTGACTTGCAAAAAATTTATTTTCTAGTCTAGTGTAAGGTTGAATTTAATCAACCATGTGTTGGCTTTATTCCGTGAAAAATTTGCTTGTAATACAACACTTAGAAACCCCGTATTTAGGTGGGAATCATGTAAGGGTAGTGTGCGAGAGAGTGTGAAGAAATGCTCAAGACAAAGCGGTGAAGCGGAGACTCGCGGGAGACTCGCGGCTTGCAAGCTGCCAAAAGTTGCACACGTGCAGAGCATGCAGGGGAGTTGAACAGTCATGCCAACTAGAGCACTACAGGACAAAAATCCAGATCGGCCATTCAGCTATCTCGCGGCTTGAACTCGCGACTCGATCAAGTCGCGAGGTCAAGTTGCTAGCTAACCCTGTTTTGGAAAAGCTGACTCTTCGCATTCCATTCTTACACCAGTATAAATACCTCTCATTCCCACAAAATAGGTGTGGCCATTTTCAGAGAGAAAAACCCTAAGAGAGGTTTCTTCAAAACACCCACCTAATTAGAGAAAGTTATTCATTCTTAGAGAGAAATCTTTGTAATCTCTTCTCATTCCCTCTCTCATTGTCATACCTATTGAGAGGAGATTTCTATCAAACACTACCCACACCCATTTAGAGTGTTGAGTGTTTTTGGAGTTTTGGGAAGCATTGGAAGATGCCAAGGATGGCGGATGCTATGGTCTAGTAGCGGAATCCGGTAAGCTAGAAAAGAAAAACGTTCGGCGCAACCTCATTAGAGCAAGAAGCTTGGAGGGCTTAGGTACATCGGGTAGATTAGGCTTGGAGGGTCTATTGCTGTTCATGTATCCCAACTACATTTTCTAGTAGATTATTGACCGCTTGGAGAGCGGCGGAGAGGTTTTACGCCAAGGGCTTCGGTTTCCTCTTCAATAACACATCGTGTGTTTTCCTTGTGTTTGCATCTCTCTTCCCTTTATCTTTGCCTTTTATTTTCTGCTGTGGATGTAATTTATAATTGGCTTAGATTATTTTCCAATTCTGTTTATAGCTTATGTTCATTTTCCGCACACTAGTTGTTTGACATAAAGCTTGAATTGGTTAATTTGTAAATTGGGGGTCTAAACGTTCAAGGGTGTTTATATGCATATTTGAACTTTCATTTGGTATCGGAGCGGGTACACTTGTTGTGGTTTAAATACCTAAGTGTGATCCTTGACCCCTTGTGTTTATTTGCCATGGATTGTGCTTTGTATGCCTCTTTGAATGATTTGGTTGGTGATGAATGTAACATGCCACATGTTTGTGAAAATGCCTCTATGAGTGTTAATCCTCATAAGTGTGATGACATGTTATTTGAATCTATGGGTGTTGTTGACAAACTCTTGAAGAAAAATGCTAAGAAGTTTCAAAAGAATTTGAGTAAGTTATTTTGTGAAAATGATGATTTGATTGCTAAACTCAATGAATCCAACAAATTGGTTGAGAAATATAAAAAACTTGCTGAAATTTCTCTTGAAAAACTGAAAGAGTTTGAATGTTTGAATATGGACTTGGATGCTAAACTTGTTTTGTCTAACAAACTTGTTGATGAGTTAAAATGTGAAAATGAATCTCTTAAGATGAATGCCAAGTGTTTGATTGCTGAACCTATTGCTAAAAAGGATGATAATATTTGTTGCAATCATGTTGCGGTACCCAATTTTGTGCCTAGTGTGTGTTCTACCTTAAAGGACAAATCGGTGTACATTCGTCCACATAAAAGAAATCAAAAGGTGGAGAGAAAGGCTGTTAAGTCAAAGCCTTCGTTTAGGTCTCAACCTAAGGTTTTGAATGGATCTAAGTTTGTTCCAACTTGCCACCACTACGATGTAATTGGTCATATAAGATCTCAATGTCATAAGTTGAAGAGGGAATAAAACCATGTTGCTAGATCCTTTCCTAAAAAGCCTAGTGGACCTAAACACATTGTTTGTCACCATTGTGGTGCCTTTGGTCATCTAAAACCTCAATGCTCTAAGTTTCATGCTTTTAAAAGAATTAAAAGAAAAGAAAAACTTGAGCTTTTTGGAAGTTGTGCTAAAAAGAATAAACCGGTTTTAAGTGAAAATAGCATGTTGTTAAAGAAAATGTTTAATGCTCTTAACTCCATAACTATGTGCATCTCTGGTTCTCATTCTTCCAACCCTCGTCTCGCTTCTCTTGAGACACTCATTCCAAACAATCGTTCCGTTTGGATGAGGAAGGGTTCATATAATTGAGCTTGTGCTCTTTTTGGTCCTTGATCTAATTCTTTCGATCTTTGTAGGACCCTTCTTGCATTAAATGTCATATCATCATGCATTTTGTGCATCTTGCATTTATTTGTATGCATTGTTTTGTTCTTGATCTTACTTTTATGTTTCTGCTTTGTGTGAGTAAAAAATCCAAAACCACATAAAAAGTGAAAAATTCAAAAAGTTTGATCATATATGTTTGAGCACATATCACATGTGAGTTTGGCCTTGTACCTTTGTACAAATGGCTTTGTGCATTTACGAGCTTAGCTTGTTATTTTTGCACTTATATCTTTGTGGGAAAAATCTTGACATCTTTGTGTGATTGTTGTAAATCGATCTTCAAGCTTATCATGAATGATTAGTCAATAGTCATGTTGGTTTTGATACATGCGTAGCCTTGTGCTTATATCTCTTCCCACTCTTTTATTTTTATTGCTTAAAGAGCTCAATAAATGTAAATCTCAAAATGAAAAGAGATAATGAGCTGCAAAAGTCGTCGCACATACTAGTATTCGACTAGGAAAAATAGAAAGCAACTTATATGAAAATGTATGATGCCCAAAAAGCCAAAGGCTTGTTCATCAAATTGAAATATCAAAAATTTCAGGCATCAATCTCAAAAATATGATGTATTGCTCAAAATGAGTTGTATTGATTCAAAATGATCAAATGATATGAATTGTAAGAAGCCAAATGAAAAGTTTCAATCTTATGTAATCATTTTCTTGTGGGAGGTCATATATGTTCATTTCTATAATTGAGATAGACCACTTGACTTAGTACTAGTTGTATATGACTTGATTGAATTGATCATTGAAGCTTCACTCTAGACTAAGGACTATTCCACATTTGATACACACACATAACACACTTGCCTAATGTTCAATGAATGTCTTATTCATTTGTTAGATTGTACTTGTCTAAATGTGATGTGTGTGTGCTCAATCTTATATGGATTAATCTAAAAAGGTTTTTGATCATTTTATATGTTTTTGGAAGTGATTTTTATCACTTTTTGTGTTTATGTTTAGTGCTTACTTTGTTTTTCAATGTTTAAACATGTTCTTTTGAAAAACAAGTGTCGAATTTTTGGCTACTCATTTTGGCTACTTGCGTGAGCTGCCAAAGAAGCGCCGCTTTGGCTACTCGGTTTGGCGACTTGCAAGCTGCGAGTTTAAGCCGTGAGTTCATACAGAGAGGTTTCGCGGCTCTCTCGCGACTTGGCTTGCGACTCGCCAATCACAAAACGCCCGTAATCGCTTTTTAAAGAGCTTTTTCGTGTTAACCTTGTTTTAAACCTCTCCCATCCTCTCTAAAACTCCTCTTTCAATATTTTTACATCAAAACCCAACCAATTTGAATGGTTTTTCATTCCCTTAACATCTCTAAGGTAATTATAAACTCTTTTCATTAATTTTGATTCTTAGATTATGTTTTGGAGAGTTTCGTGCTCTTGGTTGGGATTTTTATCATAGGGGTTGGGAAAACTTATTTTTTTGTCATTTTTCTTCATGGGATTGGTTTCTTTTGTTGATATGCATTGGATGTTGGCCCCTTGTGGCAAAAAGAACATGTATTAAGGGTGGATTTCATGATGTTCATGCATTGTTTCACATTTTTGTTCATAGTGTGCATGCTAGGTGTTTGATACAATGCCTCTTAGACATTTTCTAGCTTGTTTGGACTCTGGTGAGTACCAAACTTTGGGGTTTCTCATATTTCCTCATTAGGAACATGTTTGGTTCATTGGTTGTGTATTTAACACACCTTACCCCACATGTGCATTTTTCATGCATTGGTCATGCATTGCACTTAGCCACCTCTTGCACACACCCTTGCTACCCTTGTAGTGCATTGGTCTATACCTTGCTTCTTCATCCTAGCATGTCATGTTTACCTTATACTTTGCAGCATTTTACTTTGTCTTGGGTTTGAGCTTCATTTTCTCATTCATCTCGCACCCCTCATGCATCATTATCATTGTTCGTTCATTCATCTCTTGCCTTCTTTTCTCCTTGACCCTTTGTCTATTCCTAACAAAAAGGGGGAGAGTATACTCTAGAGAGTATACCGGAATGTTTTGTCATTTCTATATGACTCTTGTTATGACTCTTGTGCACATCCTTAGGGGGAGAAATTCTATTTCTCGTGCACATTTGTAGGGGGAGAGATTTTCCATAGTGGAGATGCATATACCAAGGGGGAGAAGACAATGTGTTAACTAGAAAAATTTGTTCTGTTTGTTTTCTTGTTGGCTTTATGGTGCTTTGAGTTATGCTTTGTTGTTCTCATTGCATCATGTTTGTGCTTTGGACATGCATATATCCCTATGCTATTGTGCTTCTTTGAATGCATGTTCGGATGATCATTTGCTATGCTATGTGATCATTGTAGTCATTTCTATATGACTGTTTTGGTGTATGATCAAGTTGCTCACATGTTTCACATCATGTTTACTTGATCGCAATTTACTTGTTACATTATACTTATCCTTTTGTTACTTGCTTTACCTTGAGGGTCTAATGTGTTTTGTGCAAGTGTTTCAGGTTACAAGTATATATGTTCCCTCTTGCATCACAGCTTCTCATCATTTTGAAGGGGAGAAACTTTAAGCACTTTTAGTTTATATTGTTTAAGTTTTTATTCAATATAATGTGGTTTGTACCCTTGTGCTTATGTAAGCTTTTAGGGTTAATGTTTTTATGCATAATCTGTAGGCTTTATGGTTTGTACCTTGCTTAATGCAGCCTTTTATGCTATGTTGATATCAGTACTTCTATCTAAATGTCTTGCATTTTGATTTATGTACTGTCACTCTTGTGCCCTCGTAGGATTGTTCCTAGATGCATATACTTTGTGTATTATGCATTGGTTGAGTGTTGAGCATACAAGTATCTTGCCTTGTTCTCGTTAAGTTGTATGTTCAAGTGTTCATTCCAAGTGTGAATGAGCACTATGATCACTACCTTGTGGTGTTCACTTGGTTGATCAAGCCATGATTTGATTCTTCACTTCATCTTTGCTTGATCACCTTTAGCTTGTTTCATATGCATTTCATACTTTTCTGCATACAATAATCATTGTGTATTGTTGTGTTTCAGGAGTTTTATGATCTTATGATTCAAGTACTACACAGCTTCTAGATTTAGGTGTGAGTGAGTTTTACCAATGTTCCCAAACTCACGTTTAAGTCTAGAGTCTGTTTTAGGATATTTTGTCACGGAATAGCCAAAGGGGGAGATTGTAAGGTTGAATTTAATCAACCATGTGTTGGCTTTATTCCGTGAAAAATTTGCTTGTAATACAACACTTAGAAACCCCGTATTTAGGTGGGAATCATGTAAGGGTAGTGTGCGAGAGAGTGTGAAGAAATGCTCAAGACAGTGCGGTGAAGCAGAGACTCGCGGCCGGGACTCGCGGGAGGCTCGCGGCTTGCAAGCCGCCAAAAGTTGCACACGTGCAGAGCATGCGGGGGAGTTGAACAGTCATGCCAACTGGAGTACTACAGGACAAAAATCTAGACTGGCCATTCAGCTATCTCGCGGCTTAAACTCGCGACTCAGTCAAGTCCCAAGGTCAAGTTGCCGCCTAACCCTGTTTTGGAAAAGTTGACTCTTCGCATTCCATTCTTACACCAGTATAAATACCCCTCATTCCCACAAAATAGGTGTGGTCATTTCGGAGAGAAAAACCCTAAGAGAGGTTTCTTCAAAACACCCACCTAATTAGAGAGAGTTATTCATTCTTAGAGATAAATCTTTGTAGTCTCTTCTCATTCCCTCTCTCATTGTCATACCTATTGAGAGGAGATTTCTATCCAAACACTACCCACACCCATTTAGAGTGTTGAGTGTTTTTGGAGTTTTGGGAAGCATTGGAAGATGCCAAGGATGGCGGATGCTATGGTCTAGTAGCGGAATCCGGTAAGCTAGAAAAGAAAAAGGTTCGGCGCAACCTCATTGGAGCAAGAAGCTTGGAGGGCTTAGGTACATCGGGTAGATTAGGCTTGGAGGGTCTATTGCTGTTCATGTATCCCAACTACATTTTCTAGTGGATTATTGACCGCTTGGAGAGCGGTGGAGAGGTTTTACGCGGGCTTCGGTTTCCTCTTCGATAACATATCATGTGTTGTCCTTGTGTTTGCATCTCTCTTCCCTTTATCTTTGCCTTTTATTTTCTGCTGTGGATGTGATTTATAATTGGCTTAGATTATTTTTCAATTTTGTTTATAGCTTATGTTCATTTTCCGCACACTAGTTGTTTGACATAAAGCTTGAATTGGTTAATTTGTAAATTGGGGGTCTAAACGTTCAAGGGTGTTTATACACATATTTGAACTTTCATCTAGAATAAAAATTTACTTATGTAAATTAATTAATTGGAAAAGTCTGTAAACTCAATCAAGTAGTGACCCACTAGTTGAACTAGTGGCTCAATGCCACGGCTCGTAGACTAGGCTAATATACTTGAATTCACAAGACCAATTAAAAACGTTATAAAATACTCTAAAAGAGATTACACCCTACTATAACATAACCCTAATTTATTTAAGACAATATCAAACACACCTAAAATCAAGAAAATACTTAGCTAGAAACTAAAATTCTAAAAATTACATCAAAATTTTAAAAGTTAACTAACAACAAAAATTAAACACTAGACTCCATCATGCATCAACAGAGTTTGAGGTGGTATTCGCCCAATTGGATTAGTTCAAGATATTTTATTCAATTTTGGTCAATTGAGAAGAAAGAAAAAAAAAGGAGACATTTTTATTTAAATACAGGGGAGAGGGGAGATGCATATTATTATATTAATACAGCCTAAGAGGCTAAGACAAGATATAGGCTTGAGTTGGTGACAATGGCGCCAACAACCCCGTACATGGCTTTACATTAGCTACTTTCTGAATGAGGTAGTACTGGGAAGGAGATAAGTTGAGACATTTTCCTCCCAAGTTTCATCTGCTTGGTCAAATAGATGGAGCCCATGGCGTGAACATTATCGTGGTCGGGGACTGAAATGCGATCACAAAGATACGAACCAACATTAGCGTGGCCATGTAAGTATAGCATCTGTAGCAAACAAAAGTGTAAGTAAACCATTTTAATCCCAATCGGATTGGTTTTGAGAAACTCTTGCCACAGGAATTTGCAATCAAGTTTACATTTCAAAATAGAAATTAAACTTCACTAATTGCATAATATGCATGTATCAACCATATTGGTTTTGATTATTTATAAAATCATAATCTACAACAACCGAAATCATATGGAAAAATAACAAAGAAAACAAAACTAATGACCGCCAATGCCTCGGATTATCTACATTGCCAAAGAAAAAAAAATCTAATAAATTAAGATAATATAGACCATAACTCATAAATACCAACACAGAAATCACAAATATTGAATAATCATAAATACTAGTAAATACTAACAACTCAACAAATATCAAATCTTCACAAAACTATTGTTTGTTAATTGAATAGAGTAGTTGCAAAACAATAAGCTCCCAGAATAATAGAACATATCCAACATTTGATTTACAATGCAAAGCTAGTAAGCACTTAATCAAGATCAGCCCTGAAAATGTGGACTTTGAACACAACATCGTCCCTCATACTCAGCTTAAATACGCAAACATCTCCTACTTGCAATCCATTTTCTCTCACAAATGCGGACCAACCAGCAGATACAACACATGATGAGTATTTTCCTTCATAAACGTATAACTTGATAGGCCATATTGGGTCCACAACTTGGAGCTTCACAGGTGCAATACTTCCTTTGGTGCAGTCCTTGCTAAAGCCTTCCCTCGGTAAGTAGTTGATAATGGCATGGGGGAAGCTCTGTACAAAAAAAATTAAGACATATTTCAAAAATAGTTGAACCCATTTGAATGAAAAGCAGTTTTGAGGCAATACTATTGTTTGTTATGCTAATGGTTGGATGGCGATTATGTGGATGTCGGTTTGATTTGATCATGTTGTTCATAATGACATTACATTCTTATGTGATTTCCTTCTACGACCTAAGATGATACTATTTAAACTAACAACACAATGAAGCAAATCATTACCAAGTTATGTACAGCTACATGCTTTCTAATTGATCTATGGAAAATCAAAGTTAATGGGAGTTGCATTTCTAAAACCCAACAATATTACAAAGTCGAAAGCTTACCGCACGATCCTTGCCATTAACGTATGATGGATGAATGATAACCGTGAAAAGGGGATTTTATGATCGAAAAGCATTGGCTCTCACAAGATTTTCGGCTACACCACCATCTTTCTTAGGACATTCGTCATCCGAGAAAGACACATCATCGAGTGAGCAATCAGATTCAAGTTTAACTAACAGTCCTTATGCATCCTACTCGATTTCCTCCAACCCCATGAGCTGATCCTGAAATGACATTAAAATATGAAGTCATACACATGAAATTAATAGCAAACAGGCTTACAAAATCAACCATCGGCAAACAAAAGTTTAAGATTCAAACCTGAACCCTCTCCCCTAGTAAAAGATGCCCCAAACACCATTTTTGATTTCTCTAACATTGACCCTTTAGATTTCAGTCCTTCAAGTCCAAAATGTGTATCCCCTGCTTGCTTTGGATTGGTTTTTGCCCTTTTACGAGGTACAGGGCTTGGCATAAAGGCATCCATGATTTCAATGGAGTTATCATCACTCTCATTGTCTTCCATCCTATGAACTTGTGGTTGGTCATCTAAAGGATACTCTATTTCTCATTGCGGTGGCATCAAATACGAGAACAGAAAATGCTGAATTTCCTTCATATTTGAAAACTACCAAGTGCCCCATGGTTAGAGCATGACAACTTGCAAATTCGCACCACCCATTTTCAAACCAAACCTCTCCATCATGTTTTGTCAACTTCACTTTCCATTTTCTACCATTTGAAATCGTAAGAACGACCATATTTGAAAGATCAACTCCATATTTGCTTATAAACTTGTTTGGAATCCGTTGTAAAAAGACGAACTTAAACATAAATGCAAGCTTTGTAAATAAACACATGCAATCAATCAAGCTCTATTCTCGTGTATGTCAAGATCATTACGGAAAAAATAAATTTAGTCTTTCTTTTATAATAATACTTCCATAATTGTTCAATGTAGATACTTGTTGGATGAAAAAAACCTAGGCAAACACCATATAACAAAGGGGCGAGAAAGATGCAATTAAGAAAATAACTCGATCCCGATGGGGTATGTACACATCATTGCGCTTTATAAGCAAGTTCACGATTATAACATGGAACCAAGTTCACAGATTTTTTTGAACTTGGTCATCAACAAATGTCAATTTTTTCATCAATCACAAATAAAAAGAACAAAGGCGAGAAAGATGCAATTAAGAAAACCACATATTGATGGGATATGTCTACATTGCAAAGACCTCACGCATATGACTACATGTAACATGGAACCAAGTTCAAAGACTTCTTGAACTTGGTCATCAACAACTGTAAATTTTTTCCTAAATCACAAATACAAAAAAAAACAGTGGCAGAAAGATGCAATTAAGAAATTAGATACTGATGGGATATGTATGCAAAGATCAATAATAACCTACACATATGACTACATGTAACATGGAACCAAGTTCACAGATTTTCTTGAACTTAGTCATCAACAAATGTAAATTTTTGCATCACTCACAAATAAAAAGATCAAGTTGACGATGTTAATTAGCATATGATTTTCAAAGAGAAAAAGATCACGAAATTAAGTATACTTACAAGCTTTCCTTCTTCAAGACTTTGAGGCATAATAATCTTGACAAAAGTGTGGGGCTGCGCGCAGACCATCCGCATTGTCTCTCCGCCGGTAAAAAGTCATAGTTCTGTTACTGTTCTCCAAACTGTTTTTTTCTTGTGAATATCGTGAATCGTTGATGCCACAGTGCCCGAGTACTATAAAATAGGAGAGTGTCCAGAATGCTGGTTGGCCTTCCACATAACCCAATTATTCATAAATCGAGTTATGTGTAGTGTACCTGTAACCAATCCATGTTGTGCGCACTATAGATGAAAGGAATCCGTGATGTCGTGGTCGGCTCGTACGCAACTTGATTCTAAAAAAAGCAAGTTATTTGTAACATTACTCGATAATACATTAATCGAGTTATATGAACTGTTCCCAATCAGCCCAGATATTTTGGGTGATCCGATGCGATCCAAGAGGAATCTAGGTGTACTTGTCTTGCACATAACCCGATTACTTGGTAATCGAGTTACGTGAACCTTAATTATCTAGAATTTAACTCGATAGTACACATATCAAGTTATGTTCAAAGCCCGACCTATAAATTTGGACTAATCCAATGCGGTCCAAGAGGAATCTAGGTGTCCAGAAGGGTCTTCCACATAACCCGATTAATAGCTAATCAAGTTATATGGACCTCACTTTAACGACCAAATAACATAAATTGGGTTAGTTCCAATATAACTCGATAATACACATATCAAGTTATGTGTAAAGCCCAGCCCATATATTTGGACTAATCCGGATGCGGTCAAGAAGAATCGAGGTGTCCAGAAGGGTCTTCCACATAACCCAATTACTTGTTAATCGAGTTATGTGGACCTCACTTTAACGACCAAATAATAGAAATTGGGTTAGTTGCAATATAACTCGATAGTACACATATCGAGTTATGTGTAAAGCCCACCCATATTTTGACCGATCCGGATGTAGTCCAAGAGGAATCGAGGTGTCCAGAAGGGTCTTCCACATAACCCAATTAGTGGTTAATCGAGTTATGTGGACCTCACTATAACGACCAAATAACAGAAATTTGGTTAGTTGCAATTTAACTCGATAATAAACATATCGAGTTATGTGTAAAGCCCAGCCCATATAGTTGGGTGATCCGGATGCGACCCAAGAGGAATCCAACTGTGCAAAAGGGTCTTCCACATAACCCGATAATTTAAATATCGAGTTATGTGTTGTGTAACTACACCAAATGAAATTTCTAATAGCACTTGTTGCACATAACTCGATAAATGTGAGATCGAGTTATTTGGGAATACACATCCTACATCATGTAAGAAGTCATGCAGCACTATTCACACCCATACGAATTTGCAATGTTTAATCATCATACAACCGGACCTGTTCACAACAACTCATCCATATAGTGTCCAACTACTTCCATAATCAAATCATCCATACAATTCCTACCACATCCATAACCAAATCACTTCATTAAACAACCACGTGAATAAGAAAATCATCCATACAATCCATGGACTGGGGGGTAAGGAGCCATTATACATTTAAACCATTGAACCAAGTTGTTCACAATGTAAGTACAACCATTTACATATAAATTTTGATTTCTCATATTTACAAGAAGATATTTGAGTTCAACTTGCGCCACACTAACTACCCCTTTGCCACGAATCCCATATCTGCACAAGGGCCAAAATGGCCAACTGGCCCTAAAATCATAAGTATATAGTTAGTTGGCTTTGTTTAGAAACATTATAGCTTACTAGCATCTCGAGTCTTAAAGACTCGATTTTAGCGTTCAAAATTGAGTCTTTAAGGCTCGGTTTGTAGCTTGAATCACCTCTGATGTGGCGGAGCTGCCACTTGGCATCCACATGGAAATTAAGTCTCTAAGACTCGATTTCTAACGCCTATAAATAACACCAACTCGGACCAAACACCAGAGCATCGGAGGAAAAACCCGGAAAAAAAGAAAAAGAAAAAAAAAAGAGCATCAAAGGAAAAACCCGGAGAAAAAAAAAAAAAAAAAAAAGAAAAAAACCAGAAAAGCGAAGGGAGAGAAGATCGAGATCGGAGACCCGGGCGCGCACGGCATGACCAGAATCCGACCAACGACCCAAGCTCGCGCGAGACCCAGGCCGCGCGCGACCTAGGCTTGCGCGAGACCCAGGCGGCCTGGGGCTCGTGCCGGCAAGCGTCGCGCGCGGCCAGGGCTCATCTTGCCGCTTGGGGCTCGCACAAGCCTAGGTCGCGCGCAACCTGGGGCTCGCGCGGGCTTGGGTCGCGCGCGGCCTGAGGCCGACGCGAGCCCCTGGCCATGCGCGATGCTGGCGGCGTGAGCCCCAGGCCGCGCTGGTGAGGTTTAGCGGTGAGGTTCTCTCTTTCTCTCCCTCCGATCCGATCCGAGTAGCGGTGAGTTTCTCTTTCTCTCCCTCCGATTTGATCCGATCTGCGTAGCGGTAAAGTTTCTTAAATTTGTTTTAGGTATTTCTGTCATGTACGGACTTAGAATTTTTGAAAAAAATTTTGGATTAGAAATCGAGTCTTAGAGACTCGATTTCTATGTGGATGCCAAGTGGCAACTCTGCCACATCAGAGCTAATCCAAGCTACAAATCGAGCCTCAAAGACTCGATTTTGGAGGCCAAAATCGAGTCTTTAAGACTCGAGATGCTAGTAAGCTATTATGTTTCTAAACAAAGCCAACTAACTATATACTTACGATTTTAGGGCCAGTTGGCCATTTTGGCCCCGCACAAGTACAACGAAAAATACATCAATACCGCATCTTTTACTCATCTTTTAAAATCATGTTTTACTATCATGGTTACAATGTACAAATTATTACAGGACTTGTAAGAATAACTTATGACTAGTAAGAATAATTGACAACACTAAAAGAATAACTTATGATATATCCCCTCTCGTGTAATTGTTACTAGGACGTGTAATTGTTACCTGCTATGTATCACCGTGGCTTGTTGATTCCACATTTCGAGTCGGACATCTACGACAGTTTTGACCCTCTTGGCGACATAACCCACACTTTGACTTTGGTCCGTTCTCAATCCACAATGAGGTTGGCAACTCCCTATCCTCATCATCCATCTCATTGCGGATTCTTGTGGACTTAGGCCGACCTTTCTCATGGATCAACCTTGGGTTTGGCATCACTATTCTCCTTTCTTGCGGCTCCAGCCATTCTAACCTATCTTTCAGTGGTTGGAATATCGGCTCGTAGCTGTGATACCGTTTTTCCATGCGGTAGAAACAATCCATAAACTCCGTGGCATCGTGCTTGTACTTGGCACAAATTGCTATCAAGTGTGAACAAAGGATCTTGTTTGCTTCCCATTTCCCACACGTGCATGCCCCGTCCATGAGAGAAACCCTATGGGTGTGAGCTCCCCCGCTAGTGTTGAACAGTGAAGATTGTGTCTCCACTATATATAAGCGCTGTTGCGCGCTCATCCTTCTAACCATATGGAACTTCGCCTTCTCTTGATTTGCCTCAAACTTGTCATAGGCATATTTGCACCACTCTTGCCCCTCTTCCAACTGCTCTAGTGTTTTGTTTCGACGATCGTCAAAGTACGAGTTCACCTTGTAAAATGTGAACTGAACCATTGTAGTTATGGGCAAGCTACGTGCGCCCTTAAGTACCCCATTGAAGCACTCGACAAAGTTGGTTGTCATTGCCCCATATCGGTGCCCATGGTCATGTACAAGTGTCCACTTTTCTTCAGCTACCTCCTTAAGATACTTGTACGCATCCGGGTTGACATTCTTGATGCAATCCATGGTATTTTCAAACTTCCTAACTTGATTTGCGCTTGCTGCCTTCCATACCAAGTTCTTCAATGCCACACTATTGAAGTTAGTGTTAACATTGCTTACTAAATGGCGGAGGCAATACCGGTGATGGACTAAAGGCGGTTGCAAGTAGCCCCTATGTTCGATGTCATCGAAGCATGATTGTATCCCACGATGCCTATCTGATATTTTACACAAATTGGTTCAGTCCGTAACATAGGTCAGGAGGCATGCCAAGAACCATCCCCAGGACTCCGTGCTCTCACTTTCAACAATGACAAAAGCAAGTGGATAAACCTCGTTGTTACCATCTGTTGCCATTGCTATCAATAGCTTTCCTTTGTACTTGCCATAGAGGTGCATTGCATCTATGCTTATCACCCACCGCAATTCCTGAACCCTCTAATACACGGACCGAAAGCCCAAAACACAGAGTTGAATATACAAGCCCCCAGGACATAGGGGTTGCACTTTAACGTGGTTACGGTGTGCGGATCTGCATCGGACAATGCCGCTAGAAACCGTGGCAATTCTGCGTGCGACGACTCGGACGAATCCCCGTAAATACGCGCAAGAATCGCCTTCCTTTAGCTTCCTAAACCTTGTACATAGTTACATCATGCCCGTACTTTGCATGCAGAATACTATGCAGGTCCTTTACAGATCGGGTTAGGTCCTCCCGTACATACTTCTCAAGTACAATGGAAATGAACTTTGAATCCATCATCCGCCCATCGGTTGCTACTTTGAGGGATGTGCAACTGTGGGGACCATTATATTTACTAATCACCCACATCCTGTGCTTCTTGACCACGGACATGCCTCATGTATGCACCGCACAACCAGCCTATTGGTTTGAGACTTAATGACCTTGTATTGCTTATTATGCTCCACAGAGTAAAGAGTCAACACATAATGAATGGAGGCTTTATTTTGGAATAGCATCCCTTTCGTCACGTACTGGTCATCTTTATGCCAACTTGTAAGTTGTCCTGCACCCAATGCGGGTGATGGGTCATTAATATTGTCCCATGTGTTTGATGTGAACCATTCTAGGATAGAAACTATAGAAAGGCTATCCTCCTCGCTATTTTCGATCTGTGTTCCATCTAAGACCTCCGCTTCGTGGTCCGTCCATCGATCAATGAACTCTTCGTACACATCTCACCTGGCATCAATATCAATTCCCTCGTCCATATAGGCTTGGACATGTTCATATGCATGACTAGACCTTCCCACATCAAGTGTCTAGGTGGCGCCCAACACTTCGGTGTTGTCCAAATCATCAACCGCACCGCATAGTTGAGTATTGTAGGGCAAAGGCATGGCATCGGCAAAGGAAGGCTGCACGTCAAGTGGCAATGAGTGTGGCTCTTCCACCCCACTACCATGCCGCAAACTTGCACCAGCATGGAACCCAACAGCCTCAACATTTACATATAAGTCGGATGCTATGAACTGGGGGTGCAGCTTAATCACTGTCCACATCATGTCCACGTCGACATCATAACCCAACGGATTTGAGTTGTAGACATCCTAAGTATTCACAAGTAGTTGAGGGGCACGGTACACAATGGATATCTTATGTGACTCCTTATCCAACCCTAGAGCTTCCATTATCTTCCGGTGCATTTTTCTCAAGTATGTTTTGGATTTCAAGTCAATGAACTTCTGCTTCATTGACTCGCCTCTATAGGACAACCCATGCAACTCATGGAAATACTGCTCCCCATTGTAGTAAACATAGAAGCAATGATGACCCATGGAAAACCTGGATAAGAACAATTAATTGTGGTTATCATGCAAAAGATAGGGGGTTATATCCATGGTGTAATTAATCTTTACCCCACATGAACGTACAAGAAAAAATTTACGGACACACTATAATGATATCCTAAGTATTCTTAACAGACGAACTTGTTCACCTCTCAAGATTTCATTTTCGTAACCCACACACTCAAGCTTTTCGGATCTGAAAGAGCCGGACAATTTAAACCCATGATTGCTTGTATAAATGAATTTGTGTACCTCTATGGATGAATGCATATATCATCATCATAGGAATTCGCATGTATGTTTTTTTATATATATGTTCATACGTATCTATACATACATTACTCTATATGTATATAGTGTCACTATCGCGCACACACACACACACACACACACACACACATATATACACACACACACACACACACACACACACATATATATATATATATATAAGATTTTACTAATATGTGCCTTAAGAACATACAATAATTAATCATATATATGTGTGTATCTACATATATGTGTGCGTGTGTGTGTATATACAACTACATACTCACATACATATATTCATTAAAATGCTATCAACATATATATATATCTACATAATCCAAGTGTGAGAATCATAGCAAGAACTTGCACCATTAATATTAAAGAGCCAATCCAAGTGTAATCACGGTTAAGATATATCATCGGGAGAGATGTGCCACAACGAATAATAAGGGGGCCACAACTGTATATATGTAGATATGGGGATGCAATCCAAGAGGAAAACGCCAAGAACTTGTTCACTCTCAAGCTTTCTTTTTCAGAACCCGCACAAAGAAGCTGTTCGGAATCGAAAGAGGCAGATTGGATCTACTTAAATTCAATGGTTTAAAAAATGTGTAACTCTTTAGAGTTACACCAAGTATAACTTGAACTCATCTCAATAAATATATATATGTATAAATATATATATATATATATATATATATATATATATATATATATATATATATATATATATATTGAGATTAAATTCAATAAGGATAGGGTGTAAACCCTTTGGTTTACACTAGCCAATATGGCCATGCCACATCAAAATTTACTTAAATTCATTGTAAAATCAATATATCCTAATACACCTAATAATATCTCAAAAAACGAAACAAAAAATCCTATTTCACATTTTCCCTAAAATCTCACTCCCTCATTAGCGACCACAATCCTCGTCGGACCTCTGTTTGTCGCCAAACTACCTCGTCAAACCTCTGTCAAGATATCAAAATATAACAACAGCCAAATCGAAATCAAAATATAGCAACGGCAAAATCAAACGGAGGATATATCATAGACTTGTGTATTTGTTATTTTAAAGTGAAAAACTGAAAACCAAAACTAACCTTAAGCTGCATCCACTAAAACATGAGCCCATCATGTCATCATTCTTATTTTTGGTACTCAATAAGTCTGATATACTCAGACATAGTTATGCTATTATCCCTCTAGATAGATCTCCCAGTACAAACCTTTTGTTTTTTTTTAGAAATTGCTTTGTTAGTTCCTAAATTTCTTGATCTTTTCCTCATTCGTTGGTTTTCAATTTTTCACTTTAAAATAACAAATACACAAGTCTATAATATATCCTCCATTTGATTTGGCCATTGCTATATTTTGATATTTTGACAGAGGTCCAGTGAGATAGTGTGGCAACAAATAGAGGTCAAGTGAGGATTGTGTCTAGAGACGCAAGAGCTGATGAGATTTTAGGGAAAACATGAAATAGGGTTTTTTGTTTTGTTTTTTGAGATGCTATTAAGTGTATTAGAATATATTGATTTTACAATGAGTTTAAGTAAAAGTCTAATGTGGCATGTCCTTATTGGTTGGTGTAAACCAAAGAGTTCACACCCCGTCCTTATTTAATCTCATATGAAATGGGTTCAAGTTACATCTAATATAATCCCATAAGAGTTATACTTTTTTTAAACCATAGATTTCCAAAAAATTAAACGATTAAAAAGAAAACACTATTATCCATTATTACATCATTAAATACTTGCTAATAGCATCCTTATTATCTTTCTCTTTATTAAATGCTAATTGTGTTTCTTTTTCTCTCTCTATATTAAGTCTTTCTCTTTCATTGTAATCCTTTTTTTTTTTTTCTCTCTCTCTTTTTCTCCGGAAATTCATCATAGGTTTCTGCCCTCTTCATCTTTCTAGGCTTTCATTACTTCATTCAATTTTTTTCACCCCTAAATAAAACCTCTATCACTTTCCTCATCCTTTTTAACAAAATGTTCAAGACCACAAATTTCTTGAAAATAACTTCTAATTATTTTTAGTTTAGGTTCTTTGTATCTCGTGTTCCAATTTTAATTGATTTTTTAAAAGCTTTTTTTTTTTTTTTTTTTTTATGTTAATTTGTTTGTTAAAACTTAAGCCTTCACACGAGTACTTTAGTCTACGTACTGTGGTTAGCGTTCCTTTTGATTATGTTTTTGTCTCTTTTTTATTTATTATCATTATTTTCTTGCTTTCAAATTTATTTTCTACACGTTTTGCTTTCTTTAATTCTTGTTACTTTGCTTCAATTTATTGCCTTGACAGAAGACTTATTAGTACTCACTACTTAGTTTCACGTGAGGGTAGCTATCTTTGTGTTAAAAATTCATTTGAATTCAATGGTGTAATTAGTTTAAAGACACCCAAAACAAAACAAAAATAAAATAAAAGAAACAAAATGCTAAATAAGAAATTGACTGAGAGAGAGAGAAACGAAGAAGATGTAGAACAGTGGCCAGAGAAAACCAAAAAGAAGAGATGCGCCGCAAAGAAAACACAACGAGGAAGAAGATCAGTTAAGATCGTGATAAGAGAGAGTAACTGGATCTTGAAATTTAGGGGGGATGTCTTATCTTAGGTGGGGGAAAAATCACAATTTTCTGACTTTCTTTGCTTCGGTCCGCTATCTTAGGTTAAGGATTTACATAGGTTAGGAATAGGCTAAATAATTTTTATTTTTATTGTTACTCAAAAAAGAATTTATTTTTATTATTTAGGCTTTTATTTATTTAAAGAGTTAAGGATTATGTTTGAGGGGCCAAAATTATTTTTTGAAAAATGCTACGTCTATAATATTTTTACAACGATCCTACCTAACAAGTTGTTATTAACAGATAAGAAAGTAATGTCAATTGTTGGCCTAGTTTAAAATCAGTAACAAATAATCACCTATAATTCTTTGTAAAACTATTATAAAAGTAATGTGGATGTACATTATTCTATTTTTGTTGAACCCAAATTCTTGAGATTCTCAAGTTTGATGGTCAATAACTTTTTGTAGGGTAGACAAAATAGTTTAGTTTACAACAAATTGTTTATATAAAATATTTTTTTGCAAGAATGATTTTTTTTTTTTTTTTTTTTTTTTTTGGCAGGTCAAGGTGGTCTTGTAACCACCCTTGCTTAGTATTTATCTTGCTTTCATCTCTGAAATTGTAACATCATTTATGGAACAATTTTCTGGCTTAATTTCAGAAACCTCTAATGAATTTTCTTGAACAATGTTGATAAGATATGCAGGTTGTTTTGGAGGAAGGAGTTGAATACTTTCACTTGAAAGCATAGTTGCAACATCTAGCATGGTAGGTCTATCTCATTGCCGGTCTTGTACGCATAAAAGACCAACATGAATGCATTTCAATATTTCAGATGAAGGGAATGACTCATCTATTATTGTTGGGTCTATTAGCTCTAAACCTTTCCCTTCATTCCATAACTGCCATGCCCGACACAATACCAGTTGTACCCATAATGTTAATTATTATATTCAAAATCTTGTGTATAAATTTAGATGAGTTAATTGAGAAACTTACATATCCTATAAGGTTGAGTGGATACTCGTAGTGATAGCAACTATTATTTTTCTTGCTGCTCATGATTTCCAATAGTAGGACTCCATAGCTAAATACATCAGTTTTTGCTGAAACAACACCATTCATGGCATACTCTAGAGCCATATAACCACTGAAATAATAATTGACCAATAAAATTTAGTGTATGAATAAGCACATATACGCATATACACAAATAGAATTAAATTTTGCTTACTTGAAATGCAATGAATACTTACTATGTTCCAACAATCCTATTTGTGTTTTCTTCTAATCCTTTCAACCCAAATATTCTAGCCAAGCCAAAGTCAGAAATTTTTGGATTCATATCCTCATCAAGCAAAATATGGCTTGCTTTTAAGTCTCGGTGAATTACTCTTAGTCTTGAATATTTGTGAAGATAAAGAAGTCCTTGAGCAATGCCTTCAATGATGTTGAAGCGTTTTTTCCAATTTAATAAAGACTTTTTAGTAGAATCTGACTCAAAGAAGAAAATAATTGTAAGCAAATGATAAGTAATAATTGATTGCATATAATAGAAAAACAAATATCCAATAAGAAAATTTTTCCTTGTAATGAACATACACCCTACCAAAGAGGAAGAAGTCTAAGCTTTTATTGGGCATGTACTCATAGATTAGAATTTTTTCTTCTTGTTGAATGCAAAGCCCTAACAGTCTTACAAGATTTGTGTGTTGGAGTTTGGCAATAAGAATAGCTTCATTCTTGAACTCTACCAATCCCTGTCCGAACTTCTTGAGAGTCTCTTTATTGCTATTTTCTGCCCATCATATAATTCACCACGAAAATATATTTCAATAGTGAAATCTCACTTACATTATCTTAAATAAGTTTCCATTTTTATTATTTAATTTTCTATCAAGATTCTACCTTGCCCTTGGCCAAAACTCAAGTGTTGATTTGATTTGACATATTGTCAAGATGGTACATCTAGTTTGAATAATAGTTAGATGGTGTAAATTCTTAGATTACTGCATAAGCTTTATGTATGGTTGATAATTTATAATAGTATTAAAATATGTTGTCTTGATTTCAAACTTTATTTCCACTATCCATCATACCACCCATTTAAAAAACAAAAAAATAATTTAATTGTTTAATCATAGACACAAATTGTGTGACGCTAGAAGAAAATGCTAGTCACATCGCACTTACACCTCAAAAAGACTAGTCAAGTTGTAATTAAGACTCCTTATAATTACTTGTAAATTGAACATCTGTTTGGCAAAAACTTGATATGCAACTCAGCCTATGGCCACATAACACAACTCAAAAAATCTAATCAAATCAAATCCACACAATTCTGGATATAACAATCTCCCTCACTTAAATTTTTGATTACCTTATCAAGGCCCACATTGTATTGCAATGACACTAAGCCACATGATGTTATCAAGTTTGCTTAGTATTTCTGATATCATGTGTAACAACTTGAGAAAAGCACTAGCCACATATACTTTGACACTCCAAAATGGTTAGTTAAGTTGCAATAGAGGCTCCAAAAACCCAAGATCCACTTTGTAAAGACCCAATATGCGACTCATCACACACCCGGACAATACAAACTCAAACAATTCAATCCAATCAAATCAGCACAATTTGGTGTATCACACACACACATATATATGAGAGAGAGAGAGAAAGAACCTTATAAACCGGTCCAAAACCACCTTCTCCTAATTTATTTTTAGTTGAAAAATTTCTTGTGGCAGCAGAAATGGTTTCGAAGCTGAAGATTTGCAATTCATGGCTATCTTGCCTATCATTATTTCGTTTCTTCACTTTGTCACGTACAGTGGACGATATTGCATTACCTCTAAGTTCTTGTAGAAGTATCTTTTGTTTCTTCTTTCTCTCCCCTAATTAACAAATATGAAAAATATAATTTGAAAATTTTGTGTTGCTTTATCATCAATAATATATTTGAAAAATCTATGGTAAGAATATCAATTACCTTCCGCTATGTATTTTTTCACTTTTGCATAGCATAATAAGCACAAAAAGGCGATGATAATTCCCCCTACTGCCACAATGAGCCATATCCACCACTTATTTGCTCGCCACCTGTTCGTCCTCACGTCTGTTTCGCCATCTATGATTAGTCATATAGAGAAATTATATTATATGACTTCTAATACTAACATACAATTATATAGTGAAAGAATGACATGTACAACTCAATTTAATTTTAAAACAAACAATATAGTAGATTGTTAAAATAATATAAAATTAAATAGCAAATTAAATTTCAAACTTACAAAAACTCTTAGTTGTAAAATTTTAATCCGAGTTGTATTTTTTTTTTTTAAATTTTAAACTTTGACAATAATGTTTGATTTGAGCAACGGTGTTGATTATTTTATTTTACTTAATTACTGTGTTCTATATAACATAATGGAAAATCAAAAGTGTAAAAATAATATTAAAAAAAAAGAAGGAATTGACTTGTTGCAACTACCATGTATGGTAGAAGTTATATTATGTATTATATGATATAATATGATTTGGATATGAACCTATATAATGTTAATTTTATTGTAAATTTTGATGACAACAATTGATATTATTATATAATTTCACAATTCCTATATCGTACAATAGAGGTCTAATAATTTCACCTAGAATGATTTTTTTTTTTTTTTTTTTTTTTTTTTGGGTATACCTTTAGATAGGTTTTCGTCACAACTTTTGTGAATATTGGTTGATTTTAGTTAATAGTTACTCATTGAGTGCGTGGATTTAATTGATTTAAAATTTAATGATTTTAATTAATATGTTTTATAATTTAAGGCTTAATTAGAAACCACTCCAAAAATTCAAAATAATAATATAATTTAAATAAAGGGAATTAACTTGGCTTAAAGAGGATATAACCACCTGTCATAGAGAAAATATTAGCACCTTATGTAACCAGACTTCTAGTTTGCTACTTTTATTATACTGTTGTATTAGTTACTAATGCAATTTACGAGAAAGTTCTATGAAAGATTTTATACGTGATAAATATTTTGTTAATAAATATAATAAATAAATAAGTCAATAGAGAGTTTGTCTAAAAATAACTTACCTAGTTTAGTTATAATTTACTTAGAAAAGATAAAAAGAAAGTAATTAGAATCTTTTTAGTGTTGGGTGCTTTATCCAAAAATATGGTAAATTCTAATTAGTTTAAACAAACATAGTTGAATACCATTTGAAACTCTAAAAACCAAACTAAAAATATATATCAAAATGATGATGTGGAAAGTGGTAAATCTTCAAAAGCTTTTGCCACTACATTATAAAAAGTTAACAAAAAATCAAAAGTTTTCATTTTATAGTTTAACAATATTTGCTAACTAGTGCAGTGCAGGGGAAAGTTTGACAATATTTATATATAATAAATTTTTAATTGATAAGTATTAATATCTACAAAGTCAAATTAGAGAATTTGTAAAAAATAAAAAATAAAATTATCTAATATAATTAAAATTTGTACTCAAGATCAAACCTAATTTAACCAAATTTATCCAAACAGACAATAATTTTAATTATCTAACTTATAAATTCTAATTATTAGATAAAAGTAACATGTTTTTTTAACCAAAAGAATTTGCAACTCTAAAAACAAAATTATATATATATATATATATATATATATATATATATATATATATATATATATATATATAAGTTGAGCACGAAGTAATTAGACTTACCAATTGCTGAATTAAGGAAGTATATTGTCTGTGTCACAACAATTCCCCAATAATAATTTCTCTCACTTATGCTTCATTCTTCATGTAATAAAATTTGTAACACTTTTGATATATTTTTTCTTTGAAATGATTGAGAATGTTAGATTTAAATGTATATGATTGTAAAGAACGTGTTACAAAAAGGGGAATTTGGTTGTGGAACTAAATACTAAATAGTATGCATGCTTTGCTCTAGTAAATCTGATATTCTCAACTATTTCAAAGAACGAAGCACCTAGATTCTCAACTATTTCAAAGAATGAAGCATTTACATAATTGATGGTCATAAGCCTAAAAATATATGCAAATTTTGGGATGATTCACAATCCACTAAAGCCAGAAAAAAAAAAAAAAAAAAAAAAAAAAAAAAAAAAAAAAGTGCTTATTACAATTTTTCAACTATAATTAAGAAGTCAACTGTCTATTTATATGTTTTTGCACTATAATTAGATTATGATCATTAATTCAGGATAAAAAGTGAAAGGAGGGATTAGAATATTTGTTGTACAATATGAGATCAACGAAGGAATAGAAAAATCCAAAATTGTCAAAAATGCCTTCTTCTTCTTCTTCTTCTTTTTTTTTTTTTTTTTTTTTTTTTTTTTTGGGGTGTTTTCTACTACCATAACTTTTGTATTACATTTTTTACCATAATTTGTTTTTTTTTTTTTGTAAAATAGTTTAGCTCATCAATTAAATATTTAAATATTTATTTCTTGTAGCATAAAATTATTCATAAAAATCGAGTTTATGGATTGAATATATATAAGATTTGGTTCAACTTATATATGGTGTAACTCTAAGAAATTTTACACTCTCTAAAAACTTTATACCGAAATTCATATTCTTAAAATCTCACAGTTTGATTACATGTTTCATACATTCTTAACATACATGTCATATTTTGTGTCAATAAGATATTATTTACAATAGTATATATTTTGTTTAAATGTCAACAAAAAAATTCATGTTTTATGAGAAAGGAATAATTCAATACCATATGAAGATAATTGATTTTATTTATCTTATGAACTTTTTATTTCTATATGTAATTTTTCAATTAATAACTTCTTAACGTTAAGAATTTTATTTCTTAACATTATGAATTTAATCAGATGTTATTCTTTCATACAAAGAATATTGTGTAAAACTCAAAAGGAAATTGTCATACAATGAGAGTTTAAAGACTTCACTTTTATACTAAAAAGAAAATAGAATTATACTTTTTATATTGGTCTTTATGACAAACCTATCATTTATTCGCTCATGTATCCCTCAATGTTTCCGTTCAGCTTTTGTTTTGTTTAGCTCAAATCAGAATAAATTTCTATTAACCTCAAACTTTTAAATACTTTAAAAAGGAAAAAAGAAAGAGAATAATTTGATAAAGGTACATACCATCTCTTGAGTTGGTTGGTTTGTCTAGATCCGACATTTCGCCAAGACTTGCATATTCGAAACATGCCATGAAAATTCATTATTTGAAAGATAAATGAGATTGACATGATATATATATATACACACACACAAATGAAATAAGATTTACGATACAAATGAACATAAAACCTCTACATTGGTTTTGCATGTTTAGAAAGCTATAGCTAGGGGGGAAGGGGTACTAGAAATTATAACAACTAAAAAGAAAAGAAAAATGAAATAAATAGCATGAAAAACTAACCTCAAGATCAATGATCCATCCCTAGACTTCTGTATAAGAGCCTCTGGAACTGAACCATCAAACTTGTTTCCGCTTAAATTACTGCTTGCAAATATAGTGTAAAATGAAATGTCATTTCTTACTTGTAGGTAGTACTCAAGTGATGGGTTCCAACAAAATTTGCTGAATAGTACCATTTTAGAAAAAAAATTTGGTGAATAGCATGCAGTTGAAGTTAATTAGTTAAGTAGACTATTTTTTGTTAAAGTTAATTAGTTAAGTAGACTATTTTTGGAACTTGAGTTTGTCAAACTCGAGTTCCAAATAGTATGCACCAATACTGCCCAAACTCGAGTTCTAAAAACAGCCTTCTAAATTAAGAACAAAGTTTCTCCCCAAACTAATTTGGAGAAAAACTATTCAAATTTCTCATATATTTCTTTTTTGGGTGTGAATTTTGAAAATCTAACCGTTCAATTTCATGTTCCTTATGTTCTTAACATATATATCAAATTTTGTTCAAATCGAATATTATTTACTATTTGATCGATTAACTTATTTTTTATATACAACTTTAGATTACAAAAACTTGAAATTATAAGATTTATATGATGACATAGCAATTGATCTTTGATTTTCTTGAAATTTTGTAAGCATTATGGATGTAATAAGAACATGCAATCTAACGATTAGATTTTCATAATTCACACTCAATATAAATATAAATGATGAGTTTGTAATTTGTTGAGAAATTTTGTTGGAAACACTTTTTCTAAGCTTTTATAAGTATAGTAATCCAGCCTGATTTTCCTACAGCCCATTCTTTTCTTTCTTCTCCGGCATTGCTTTAATGGGCTGGGGTCTTATATATGGGCTTTTTAGCCGTTTATTACTAATGATTTAGGGCCTCGGGCTTTCAACTCATTACTCGCTTAGCCTGCTTCCCAAATCGCGACGACACTACCAGGTTTAACCACACAAAAATAAAAATAATAAAACAAATAATAAAACCTTTTCTTTCTTATTTGTCTACACACGAGTGGTCATCTCCATCACCTCCAAAAAGCTGATCAGAGTCGTATAACAAATTTCATTATATTTTTCCAATAACCAATAATATGATAAATTGTAATTTGTGTATAACAAAAGTAACATTATTATTTAATAATCAAATAAATGATATTGTCCTAATCACAATATATGATCTCAACAGGAAAAGAAAAAAAAAACATTTGGTATGTTGTAGCATTGTTGGAATCTAAAATCGCTACCTTTGTCATTTTTTGGCAAGGAAAAGCGACCTAGAAGGTTTTTTTTTTTTTTTTTCTTGAGTCTCCTCTAATTTTGAAGTGCATCATCGCATCAATACAAGAGGCATGCTATATTTTAATCCTGTGATTGAATTGTCTAGAAATCCATTTGCATTGAGTTCATTGGTTCACCAGAAGGTATGAATCAATCTTCAATGACAACAACCGTACATGATTTTTTTTAACTTTGTACAATAATTCTAACCTTGCTCTTAAAGCTATTTATTTGTAATTTTCGTATTAATATAAATATATATATATATATATATATATATATATATATATTTATATATATATTGGCAGAAGAATAATGTTGAATGTTTTGTGACAAAAAATCGTGCATCATTTAAAGCTCAATAACTTACAGGGTCTTCAAATTTGGTAGTTGAGCTAAAAATTCTGGTACGTTCCCAACCAAGCTATTGTACGATCAATCCCTGAAATTAAAAATTAAAAAAATTAAATTTTTTTTTTTTTTAAAAGTTCACATTTACAATAAAGTTAACATTTACAATAGTTTTGGGTAAAGATAGCTCTACGGCATGAAGAGAAACTATTTCATTTACAATAAAGTTAACATTTAAGAATCACACATTTAATTAAACGACTTGCATAAAAAGCTTAGAATAAAACTTAGGTAGAATTCTTAGTGTAATACATTAAATTTTTTTTAATTAAATTTAAATACATCTTTCTCGACAAATAAAATAAAATTTAAATATATTTGTTAAATATTAGCATCGCGATGTGTTATATACCATGTTGTGTATGCTAGAGTAGATGCGGAAGAGGAAGCATAGAGGAGGAACACCGAGAACACGAGGGTTACGTGGTTCAGCCTTACGGCCTACGTCCACGGAGGAATCCCTTAAGGGCTACATCTTTATTATATAAGAGTGTAGTACAATAACCTCGTGTAGTACAATAACCTCCTCTATTACAATGAACCCTAACATGAGTATATATAGGCGACTAAACCCTAGACTACTAGTACAAGCAGGAATGGGCTTGGGCCTATTACATTGGGCTAATATGTCTAATATATATCTCTAACACCCTCCCTCAAACTCAAGGCGGAAGCTCGATGAAGACTTGAGGTTGGATAAGCATGAGAAGATCACTTGGAGATGCCTTGTAGAATGCCTTTGAAGAAACCACAATGAAGAATGTGCCAAATGTCCAATTTCGGAGCTTCAAATGAAGAAACAGAGGCCAAAATCGGAATCTACGCGAAAAACTAAGCAAGATAGGCCATTTTTGGAAATTTTGACTTTTGGTCAAAGGTCAACGCAAAAAGTCAAAGTCAACGGGTCCAGGTCAAAGTCAACAGTCAAAGTGCTCATGGGTCAGATCCGGGTGGTCCGGGTCGGGTCGGTCCGGGTCAACGGTCAGCTAACGTGGTGCTGACGGGACGACACCTGCGACGTGGGCGATGACGTGTCGACGTGGACTAGGGCCGCGTGGGCGTGCTTGCGTGGTCAGCGACGTGGAGAGATGACGTCATCCGGTGATGTCAGATGACGTCGGCAAGAATGTTCCGGCGCGTGGAATGCACGTGACAGCGTCACCGGCATGTGGAGGAGAAGCCGAAAACTTGGGAGGCCCGTGGCGGCGCGTGTAAGCTCGGTTGAGGCCCGTAATTTCGGGTTTCGCAGATCGGCGGACGAGAAGGGCGAAAGGGCGGCGCGTGTACCCAGAAGACGTTCTAGAAGTCAAGAATCTATGGCGGTGCGTGGCAGACTTTCCGGAGGCTACTGCGGCGCGTGGAGGCGCGTGAGAGCTCGTTTGATTACCGTATTCTCGGACCAAGTGGATCGGTGGACGACAAGGCCAGCTTGGCGGCGCGTGTGGCGAGATCCGAGCCGGGATTCGAGAATCTTCGGCGGCGCGTGTGACTGTTCCAGGAGCCATTGGTCGAGCGTGGTGGCGCGTGCGGCTGCCGTTGGAGGTCGAGTTTCTAGGTTTTGGTCGCGATATGCCGTGGAGCACATCTGTGGTGTTGGCTTCGTCAAAGTAGGCTTGGATTTGCGCAGATCTGATATTGATGTCATGGGTTTGCTTGAGTTTGTTGGATTTTGACACAACACAGAGCCATGGTGGCTGCGAGATGCCGTGGAGTCTAGATCCGTCAGAGAAATATGTGTGACTTCGGATGGTGGTATGCACGTGTGAATCTTCTTTCTTGTGTAGAGATGTTTGTTTGATGCCAAGAACGAAGTTTGGCTCTGATACCATGTTAAATATTAGCATCGCGATGTGTTATATACCATGTTGTGTATGCTAGAGTAGATGCGGAAGAGGAAGCATAGAGAAGGAACACTGAGAACACGAGGGTTACGTGGTTCACCCTTACAACCTACGTCCACGGAGGAATCCCTTAAGGGCTACATCTTTATTATATAAGAGTGTAGTACAATAACCTCCTGTATTACAATGAACCCTAACATGAGTATATATAGGCGACTAAACCCTAGACTACTAGTACAAGCGGGAATGGGTTTAGGCCTATTACATTGGGCTAATATGTCTAATATATATCTCTAACAATATTGTTGCATTGATCAATAAAAGAGAAATAATATTTTTTTTAAGGACAATTAAATTCAATGGAACTATATATTTATATTTAATAAAAAACATTAATATATTACACCTAAGAAATTATATCTAAATTTAATTTGCAAGCTTGGTTCTTGGACTTGAATATAACATTTTAACACTTTTTAGGCAGTTAAAGACATCGCTTGAACACTTATACGTGTTAGAAGTGAATTGATTTCGGCCAACTGAGCGAGCCAGCGAGCGAGAGAAAAAAAAAAGGTATTCATCATCTCAGTCCAACTTCGTTGATCAAAGACTAGTTTTTCTAACTTTTCCTTGACGTGGAATTTAATAATCACACGTGCACTGGCAGCGGAACTCGATGCTAAAATAAAATCCGACATTTACTTATTACTTACAAGTACTGCAGTGCTGTGAGGTCGGAGAATGAAGTCACTATCTTCCCTATCAAGTTGCTTGAACTCAAATTCCTGCTTGTAATTTATCAAAGAAGAAAGAGGTGGTGTCGTTACCATAAAGAGAATTTATAAATTCACACACACAAAAGGGATTGTGAATATTCCATCAAAATGAAACGAGTGCAGTGAAATTGCAAAAAGCACCAGAGAAATTCATTTTTGCTTGCATATGAATAAAAAAAAAAAAAAAAAAGGAAAGGGGAGCGTAATTTATCTTAAGCTTGTTCCCAGTAAAATTTCTGCAAAGACAACTTCAAGCAAATTGTGTATCGTACCCAAAAAGTTGTATCGCATTTAAATATCTAACTAATAAGAATTTCAAATTTAAGAATTAGAATTTGTAATGTATATGCACATATAAAAACATTTGGGTATGTGTTGCGGCCGTTAAGTTTTTGAGAGGATCATATGAGCAAAAACCGAGAGAAAAGCTAGAGGGAAATCAAAGATGAAGAAAGACATATATCTGTATTCTTGCATTACTGAACTGAAGAGATTACACGTATTTTACTTTGAGTTATGTAAAATTTAAGCAAAACTACCTTAACTACTTACATGGCAGGTTACTAACAATATAACAAACTCTCTTACAACTAACAGACTTTTGATCAACAACACGACACCGCTTGAGCAACATTTACATATCTATTACCAGCTTTAACTTGATGTGTTTTGGCCTTTAGAGTTAATGAAACAATGCGTTTGATCAACTTTGGTCTTCAGACTTATGAAGCGGTGCATTTAGCCTTGTCATCTTCAGCAGTTCTATCCCTTCAATTGATAGTTAAGTTCCAGGTAGAGTAGACAGGATTGAGTTAGTTAGTTCGTTACAAATGTTGGGATTATGATAGAGTTAGAGCTCATGGCACATGTAACACCATATATAATCCCTTGGATTAATTGGTTATATAGAGCACATGCTTAATTAGGTAGCCAATAGGATTGAGCCATGTGTGGCCAATAGGAGTTTCACTTCTATAAATATATTAATTGAACTTAATTTCACTGGTTTAACATGTTTTGGAAGTGAACTCACAGTGTAATGATCCTTGGAGTATTATCTGAACTGCAAGTTAAACCATTCCATGAATAATTATGTGGAACACATGGGTCTCCTTGCCAATCGTCTCTAGAGATCCTGAACGTTCGTTTGATGTCCATGATTGCAGTAACTGTTGTTTACCAGAAATATTATTTGAGAATATAATCATTCAAAATAAAAGAGTGAAAGGAGAGATTGTGGTTATTTGTTATACAATATGATATCAACAAAAGGGAAAAAAACAATTACAAAAGGGAAAAAAACAATTAAATGTCAAAACATCCTTCCTTCTGAGATAAATAGCACAACTATATGATTATCGAGTGGCAAGGAGTGTCTTTTTTTTTTTTTTTTTTTTTTTTTTTTTTTTTTTTTGAATAAAGATAGATATATAGATAGAAACAAGAGAATGGTTGCAACCCATTTCAATCTTTAGGGGAAATAACTCTTGGAAGAAGAAAGGAGATGGAAATGGGTCCATCCTAATTATAGAAAACAGCCCAGCAAGCCAAATTTTGAGAAAAGAAATTTATGTCCCTACCAAAAAAAAAAAAAATCCCGACAAATAATAGAACAAAGAGCAGCCTTAATTTCCAAGAGAGACGGGGCAAGGAATCTGGGAGGGGTTGAGTCTAGAATGCACGGACGCGGCTGGGAGGGTGCCGCACCCGAGTCCGACGCGGCGCGACGCGGGACGCAACGTCCGACGCCGTTGACCGCACGTCGGTGCAGCGTTTGCATTTTTTTTTTTTAAGATTCGCGCCGAATCGACTTCGATTCGCACCGAACCGTGCTAATTCGGCCAGAATTGGGCCGTATTAGCCATATCAGTAAATATCGGCCGGCGACCGATCTGGCCAAACATGTCGGAATCGGCCGAAACAAGTCGAAATCGGCCGTGAAAATCACCGGAGAGGCCGAAATTCGACCTCGGATCGTTTCTTGCCTTATTCTTTCTTTGTTTTGTGAATCAAGTATATTAATGTGTTTTTTAAGAATATTTTAATAGTAAAAATATAAATAAATATATTTTTAATAATTTTTTAATCGCCAAGTCCCGCAGCACCCGCACCCGCACCCTACTTTTTCAAAAATTGCCGAGTCCCAAAACGCACCCGTGCTTTATAGGGTTGAGTGAACATACTGCAGAGCTTCAATAAGCCCTTTGGAATTTCCCTTGAAAAGAACATAGGAATTATTGTGAAAAACTCCTAGCTTGATGGCTTGAAGAGCAGCTTGGGATTCTCAAAGGGTCGGATCCAAGGGAGTGACGAGATTTGAATGAGCAAAAATAACATCACATTACTCGTTTGATTTTATTCTATAACTAGTTTGGGTAGGAGTCCATTTCAAGGTTGGCCTTGCAATGAGAGAGGATCGGACTAAAGCATATTCAGAAAATGATCTATATATTGATTGCATCTGCATCTTTTACGAGCTCGGGTATGTAATGTGCAAAGATCATTTAATTTCTAATCCCCCAAATGTTATCGAAGAGGAATGAAGAACAGAATGTGATCTTGTAGCCAACTTCTTACAAAACTTATAAATACTTTTGAGGAAAATTTGAATATTTCACAATGTCACTAGAAGATAAATGCCCAAGGGAAGCATCTAATTATCGTTACTACAACATATACACATCTTATGTAATTCAGCTTATGCATAGATCTAATATGCATCTAATTATCATTAATTTTTAAATTCACCTTCATGGAATCATGTTTTGGTTCCTGGACCTATAACCAAGTGGCAACTCCTTCGCCTTTTTTAAGAGGCTTCGTGTATTCTCAAGCTCACACTAGCTTTGAGTCTAAAACCATTTTTAAGGAGATTAAGTGCCGCACACCTCACCTTCGTGATAAGGAACTGACATGCCAATATGTCATCTAATGGGGGGTACAAAACACAGAACTTACAGCCTATAATAATAATACAGCGTTAGCGAAGTACTAGTAAATTTTCAGCCATCGTCTCTTGAATGCCCCTAAAACACACTTTGGACTTGGTACCTTTACCCGAGCTTCCCAGATTGAGTCAAGCTGCAGAAAATATGGTTGACCATATTCAAGCTATGCAGAAGAGGAGTTGAGGCAGAAATTTAAATTTTCTAGTGCCAATAACAAGGAAGCAGTAGATAAGAAGAGGCATGAGAAGATCTTTAATTTCGAAAATTTAGTGTTGGTCTACCTTTGAAAGAAGAGGTTTCTAATTGGTACCTACAACAAACTAAAGGACAACAAGTATGGGGCATTTCAGATTACTAAAAAGATCAACAACAATGCTTATGTGATTAGCCTCCCATCAGACATGAATATTTCTTCTTCCTTGACCAATATGAGTACTATCATCTCGATGAGCCAAACAGTGAAAACTCAAGGTTGAGTTCTTTCCAAGTGGGGGAGGGGGGACTTATGTAAAACATACAACAATAGTGTAAGGTTGAATTTATTCAACCATCTAATTGGCTTTATTCCGTGCCAAATTTGCTTGTAATTCAGCATTTAGTAACCCCGTATTTAGGTGGGATTGTTGTAAGGGTAGTGAGTGAAATAGAGTGAAGAATTGCTCAAGAGTGTGCAAGAAAACAGTGTCGCGGCTGGGACTCGCGGCTGGACTCGCGGCTTCAACCCGCCAGAATGCACACGTGCCAAGCATGCTTTGGAAGATGAACAGTCATGCTAGCCGGAGCACTACAGACAAAACAGGACAATCGCCCATACGGTTAGCTCGTGGATCGGAACTCGCGATCGAGTCAAGCCGCGAGGTCAAGCCGCGAGCCACCCCTATTTTGGAAAAACCTGACGTTTCACATTCCCCTTCACTCCGAAGTATAAATACCCTTTTAACCCACGATTGAAAGAGAGCTTCCAGAGAGAATTTTGAGAGAGAAACCTAAAGAAAAACCAGATTGCCTCACCCACAATCTCTACCTTAGAGTCTCATCAAATTCCCTCACTCTCTTCCTCTCCATTGTCAAATCCTTGAGAGGTCTTTTAACCAAACCTGGTTCTCACCATTATCATCTCTGTGAGACAGACGTTTGGAATTCTGGGAAGCGATTAGGAAGGAGCCAATATTCATTGGTTGATGCTACGGTGTAGTAGCGGAATCCGGTAAGCTAGAGAAGAAAAAGGTTCGGCGCAACCTCGTTGGAGCAAGAAGCTTGGAGGGCTTAGGTGCATTGGGTAGATTAGGCTTGGAGGGTCTATTCTTTGTCCTTGTATCCCAACTATATTTTCTAGTGGATTGATTACCGCTTGGAGGGCGCGGAGAGGTTTTTCGCCGAGGTCTTGGTTTCCTCTTCGATAACATATCTGGTGTTATCGCTGTGTTTGCATCTTCCTTCCTCTCTATCTCTGCCTTTACTTTACCTGTTTGTGGTTTAATTTGTTATGGCTTAGATAGTTGTTTAACCAATTCCATAATATAGCATATGTTAAGTTTCCGCACATTAATTGTTTGACATATTGCTTGTGTTGGTTAAGTTGGTTTTTGGGGTCTAAACGTTCAAAAGTGTATTTGTACACGTTTTTGAACTTACAATTGGTATCGAGAAGCAGGTACACAAATGTTTGGTTTCATTACCATTTGTGTGATCCTAGACCCCTGTGTTGTGGTTGTTGTTTTCATCTATACCATGCTGAATTGTAGCTCAAGTGTTTGTGATAATGTCTCTATGCATATGTCCGAAAGGTGTCTTACTTGATGATCTTGTAGAGTTATTATTAACTAAGAAACATGCTAGAGTTTTTGTTCAAATGCTGAAATATCTTGAGAATCGAGAATCTTGCCTTACACAAGAGCATATCTCGAATCAAAATCTTTGATTAAGAAATATAAAAGAAAGAATAGAATGTTGTGTGAGATGATTGAGAATTTGAAAATGAAAAATCAATCTAATAGTAGCATGAAACCCGATGATGAGTATGGTTTTGAAGGTCAAGAATGTCTGTCACATGTGAATCTATTTGTTCATACCTCATTAAAGGTGTTTAATGCATGTTTGTGGTATCTTGATAGTGGGTGTTCTCGCCATATGACAGGGGACAAGTCATTGTTTAAGTCACTCAAAGAAAAGGTGGGTGACTATGTGACCTTTGGGGATGGAAGCCATGCTCAAGTCCTAGGCAAAGGAACCATCGAGATACCCGGTTTGCCTCTGTTGAAAGATGTCTTTGTTCATAAAAGGGTCAAGGCGAATTTGCTGAGCATCACTCAAATTTGTGATGACGACTTCCTGGTACAATTCTCCAAGAAAGGATGTTTGATCATCAATAAAGAGGGGATTCAGGTTTTGGAAGGAAATCGGACTACGGATAATTGTTATGGAATAGTTCCCACGGTACCAATATCATGTAGAAGTGCTCGGGTAGATATGATGGAGCTATGGCATCACAGATTTGGGCATGCCAACTTCAAACAAGTAGCAAAAGTCTCCAAACTTGAAGTCACGAGGACTTCCTAAGTTTGGAAAAGTAAAGAAGACCATTTGTGGTGCATGTCAAATGGGGAAGCAAACTAAGGCAAGTCATCACAAGGTAAATGTGATAGCCACCTCTCGTTGTTTGGAGTTACTTCATGTTGATCTGATGGGGCCCACCAGGCTCGAAAGCTTAGGGGAAAAAAGATATATTATGGTCATTGTGGACGACTACTCAAGATACACTTGGGTTGAATTCCTTAAAGAAAAATCGAAGCTTGTGAAAGACTGGAGATTCTCGTGCAAGAAATTACAAAATGAAAAGGGGATTCCAATAGCCAAAGTTAGAAGTGATCATGGGAGAGAATTTGAGAATGCGAGATTCGAGTCCTTTTGTGAGAAGAATGGAATTAAGAGAGAGTTTTCAGCTCCCAAAACTCCACAACAAAATGGAGTGGTAGAAAGGAAAAATCGTGTGATTCGGAGATGGCTAGAGTCATGTTGCTTAATAAGGAAATTCCTCAAAAATTTTGGGGAGAAGTCACAACACCTCGTGTCACATTGGCAATAGGATTTTCTTTCGAATTGGTACACGTAAGACTGCATATGAGATATGGAATGGGAAGAAGCCTAAAGTGAAGTATTTCCGGGTATTTGGAAGCAAATGCTATATCTTGAATGATCGAGAAAATCTTGGGAAGTTTGATGCAAGAAGTGATGAAGGTATTTTTCTCGGCTATTCTACTACAAGTCGAGCATATAGAGTGTTTAACAAGAGAACAAAGACGTGATGGAATCCATAAATGTCAAGATTGATGATGCCTTACCTAAGGTAGAAATGATTGATGATATAGAAGGGCCGAGCACAAGAGCCGATGTTGAGGTAGAAGCTTTGGATATAGAAGATAAAGAACCTATACCAGGAAGTAGAATCGACTCCCATCAACCCAAGAAGGGAAACGAGATCGATGTCTAGAACTTCAAGTCCTCTTACTCCTCCAGTTCATCCTCCTATCTCTCGTAGTGATGAAGTTTCCACTACAAAAAGGCCATCCTCAAGAATTATCAAGAATCATCCAGAAAGTAATATCATAGGATCACTTGATGACGGTCTTCGCCTCGGAAAGGAAATATTCTGCTAGCCAATCATGTAACGTATCGGTGTTATCTTGCACATTTGAACCAAAAAGGATTGAAGAGGCTCTTCAAGATGAGAATTGGGTTGAGTCAATGCATGAAGAGCTTAATCGGTTTGTGAGGAATGACGTGTGGGAACTTGCTCCACGGCCGAGAACGTTCATGTTATAGGCACAAAGTGGATCTTTAAAAACAAAACTGATGAAGATGGAGAGATAATTCAAACAAGTCTCGGTTGGTGGCTCAAGGATACACACAAGTAGAAGGGGTGGATTTTGATGAATCATTTGCTCCGGTGGCAAGACTCGAATCCATTCGAATCCTCATGTCCATTGCATGCACCTTGAAGTTCAAACTTTATCAAATGGATGTCAAGTGTGCTTTTCTGAATGGATATCTAAATGAAGAGGTTTATGTTGAGCAACCAAAAGGATTTGAAGATCCTCATTTTCCGGATCATGTATTAAGATTGAAGAAAGCACTATATGGTTTAAAACAAGCGCCTAGAGCCTGGTACGATCGTCTTACACATTATCTTCTAGATAGAGGTTTCAAGAGAGGGTACGCCGATCGAACTCTATTTGTCAAAAATGACGAAGATTATCTCCTTGTGGCACAAGTCTATGTTGATGACATAGTGTTTGGGGCAACTATCGAAGATCGTGCTCTTGAATTTTCCGAGGAGATGAAGAAGGAGTTTGAGATGAGCATGGTGGGGAGCTCACATTCTTTTGGGCCTTCAAGTCAAACAACGTAAGGAGCGTATATTTGTATCTCAAGAGAAGTATGCCAGAAATATTGTCAAGAAGTTTGGCCTAGACTCCAAAAACATGCCTCCACTCTCATAAGCTCTTCCACTAAACTCAATGTGGATTCATCGGGAGTTGAAGTAAGTCCTACATTGTATAGGAGCATCATAGGAAGTTTGCTCTACCTTACGGCCCGATGGGCCGGGACATTGCTTTCGGTGTGGGCGTTTGTGCTAGGTACCAAGCTAATCCGAAGGAATCTCATCCGATCACTGCTAAGCGAATCATTCGATATGTGAATGGTACCGCAAACTATGGTCCGTGGTATTCAAAAGACTCAAATGCTTGTCTTCTTTGGGTATTCGAGATCTTGATCTGGGCTGGCGGTGTAGACGATCGGAAAAGCACTTGGTAGGCTGCTTTTATCTTGGTAACAATCTTGTTTCGAGGATGAGCAAGAAGCGAGAATCGAGTGTCTTTATCTACTGCGAGAAGCGAGAATACATCGCTCTTTGGAAGTTGCTGCACTCGGCTTCTTTGGATGAAGAAATTACTTCATGACTATGGAATTCCTCAAGAAACGATGTGTGTCTTCCGTGACAACACCGGTGCCATCAATCTTTCCAAGAATCCTGTTCAAAGCATTCAAAATCCAAACACATAGAGATACGTTACCATTTCATTCGGGATTTGGTAGAGGAAAAAGTTGTGTGTCTTGAGTTCATAAACACCGACAATCAAAAGGCGGATATCTTCACCAAGCCTCTCGATGGTCCACGGTTTGAATCACTCCGTAAGACCATTGGTGTTGGTACAATTCCTTGACTCTCTTGTGTGTTGTGTGCTTCACTCATTCATAATATGTTACATCTGTTTGTGTTGGAGCACACACATTTTCTTGTTTAGTGTTTGGTGCAATATGTTTCTTGTTTGTTTGTCCATTTGTGAATACTGTTGCTTCTTTTTATGTTTATTCAATCATTTTTTTGTGTCTTGTGTCAAAAATCCAAAAATGCCATAAAAAGTAGAAAATCAAAAAGCTTGATTGACTTTGTTGAGTCTTGTCTCAAAACTTGTTTTGCCTTGTACCTTTGTGCTAATGGCTTTGTGCATTTTCGAGCATTGCTTGTTTTCATGCACCTATATCTCGATGGGAGAAATCTTGAAATCTATGTGATTTGTTGTAAATAGATCTTCAAACTTGTCATGAATGATTAGTGAATGGTTATGTTGATCTTGAGACATGCATAGACTTATGTCTATATCTCTTCCCACTTTTTATTTTTGTTTTGCTAAAAAGAGCTCACCAAATGTAAATCTCCAAATGAAAAGAGATTTTGAGCTGCAAAAAAGCCTGTTGCACATTCTAGTATTTGACTAGGAAAAAGGGTAAGCGACCTTATGTTAAAAGTGAAATTTCATTCAAAAAGGGCCAAAGGCCTGTTCCTCAAAGAGAAATGTTATATATCCCTCTCACAATGAGAGATGAGTGCCTAAAAGATCAAAGATTGTGATTGAAAGTGGAGTCAAATGAAAAGCTCCAAGTTATGTTATCAAGTTGTGTGGGAAGTCATATATTCATATTTCTATAATTGCGATTGGTCACATGATCTAGTGCTAATTGTGTATGCCTTGGTTGAATTGATCATTGAAGCTTCACATTAGACAAAGGACTATCTCATTGTTGATATCCACACACAACACACAAGTTTGTGTTCGATAAATGCCATATTCATTTGTGTGATTGTACTTGATGAAATGTGTTTTCACATGCTCAATCTTTGTTAATTATAGCACAAAAAGATTTTTGAGTGTTTTAGGTGTTTTTGGAAAGTATTTTGGTTGAAAAATCTGAAATTTTCAAAAATACAGTTTTGCCCTGTTTTGGCGGCTCGATCGCGGGTGTGTCAAGTCGCGGGCCTCGATCGCGACCTCGCTGGTCATTTTTGGCGACTTGTTCGCGAGTAGAAGGTCCAATCGCGAGTTCACTCGAGAGATTTTCGCGGCTCGGATCGCGACTCACTCGCGGGTAGACCTTCCAATCGCGAAAAACACTTAGAAAATTTTTTCAAAATTTTGGTCTTGTGTATTCTCGGCGGCTTGAGTGGCGGCTCGCGTGGCGACTCAATCCGATCGCGGAAATCGCGTGTTTTGCGAAAACAGGAGCAGTTTTAAAATTTTCTATTTTCCCTCGATCTTTTTGTGACTGTTCATTGTCTTTTTCTTCTGCACTTTCCCTTTCACACTTTGTGCCTCCATTGTCGATCTCCATTGTTTGCTTCTTCTCGGCCTAAAAATCGTCGACTAACGGTATGGGTCTCTGTCTTGCACTCTAATTTTCCTATTGTCTTGATTTTCCCTCCGGATTATCCCCTTTTGCTTGAGATTTTGTGATGGGTTTTGTCTTTGTCTTCGTTGTCCTTTCTTAGCTTATGGTTGCCTGTGCTTCTGTTTTTGAGCTAATTTAGTTGGTTGGTTGTGCTCTTCTTCATGTGCTTAGCTAAGGTTAGCCAAATTTTTGTCGATCTGTTTTTGTTATCATGTTTCCCTTTGATCTTGTGTGCTATCTTGTTGATGTGGTGTTGCTTTCAAATTGATTATGTGGTTATTTTTGTTCTCTCTCTCTTTGTGGTGTTCTAATTTGGGCCTTTGATGTCCCTCATTGTTACTTTCGACCATACTCATCCAGCTGTTAGGGTTTCTTCATTATTCCTAAATTTCCACTAACCCACTTCTTTGATATAGTCTGTTGGATTGTGTTCTGTCATTTCCTTTCTTTAATAATACAGACCGGTCATGTCTCCATTCAAAAGGTCATTCTGCTGTGAAAGGAGGTTCTTCTAAAGGGAAGGAACCCGTTATTGATGTTGATGAAGACACACCTCTCCCGAAAGTGACTCGCTCTTCATCACAAATGATTCGATCCAAGTAAATTCAGATCCTATTCAGCCTATCAGTCATATGAGAATATTTTCTTCATGCCACACCATTATTGGAGAGAGTCAGTGGATCTGCCCTCACTTCACACCACCGACATTCGAAATGTTTTGCTCACAAGGATTGGAATTACCTTCTCTCTCGATCCAGCTATCGTGTATGAAGAGAGTGGTTAAAGAATTTTACGCTAACGTAATTGTGGAAGGAGATGAACTTAAGTCTTTGGGTTCGGCAAAAGAGCTTTTCTATCTCTCCTACATACCTAGCGAGATATTCTTCACATCAACGGACCCATTTTTCGTCATTCACCGGTTTATGATGATCTATGTCCGATGAGGAGCTTCTCAAACAAAGCCTTGGTCGGACTTGGAGTTCTCACCAAATGGAAAATCCATCGGTGTTTCCTCTCTTTCTCCGAAACCGAGAGTGCTTACGATTGTGATGTTTCACAATTTGTACCCTTTGTCAAAATCTTGGGTATATGAATCTCGGGCGAGCCTTGTTTCTTCATGATCTCATCTCTGATGAAGAAATCGACATTTGTGCTCATATCTTTCATGTTCTGCGCCAAAAACGGTTCTCCGAAATGAGTCTCGGATATGCCTTCCTTTTTGTAGTCTCATTTCCCGGATCTTGAAGCTCAAGGGAATCTATCCAACAATGATGAGTCTCCTCTTCCTAAACCGAGCCCAATCAACATGCGTACATACAATGCCGTTGTTGGACATAGTCGGAAGAGAGCCAAACCAGAAACTTCGCATCTCGAGTGATCCTCCATTCAGTAATCTCTCTCTCGATGAGAAACTTGATCACATTATCTCCTCTGTCCCATGAGCTGAATTCAAAGGTGTCCGGGCTCACCGCTTCTCTGCACCATCAAAGCAACCGATGGGATATGAAATTTACTTCTCTTGGACTCGGTTGGATCAAATCCAGAGAAAGCTAGAAGAGGATGACTAGCCTATTCCATGACAAAAAGGGGGAGTGATAGGCATATTCAAGGGGGAGGATATTACTCTAAGGGGGAGCATCTTTATCTAAGGGGGAGTGTCCTTATTTCTCGTTGTTTCTTTTTATCTTTAAGTTGATATATTGTGTTTTGTAAAACCGTTATTCAGAAATTCTGGTTTGTACCCATTTGCTTTTGTAAGTCATTAGGGTTAATGTTTTTAAGCATTGTTTGTAGGCCTTGTGGTTTGTACCATGCCTAAGGGCAGCCTTTATGCTTGTTGAAATCAGTACTTTGTTCCAAATGTTCTGCATTGTGGTTTATTGTCTTTCACTCTTGTGCCCTTGTAGGATTGTTCCTAGATGCATATGCCTTGTGTGCTATGCATTGGTTAAGTGTTGAGCATACAAGTGACTTGTCTTGTGCTTGTTAACTTGTATGTCCTTGTGTTCATTCCAAGTGTGAATGAGCACTTTGTGATCACTACCTTGTGGTGTTCACTTGGTTGATCAAGCCATGGATTGTATATTACTCCATCTTTGCTTGATCACATTTAAGCTTGTTTCATATGCATTCATAGTTTTACTGCTTACAATAATCAAAGTGTATTGTTGTGTTTCGAGTTTATGTTCATATGATTCAAGTGCTTCACGACTTCTAGAGTTAGGTGTGAGTGAGTTTTGTTCAACTGTTCCCAACTCACGGTTTAAGTCTAGAGTCCTGTTTTAGGGTTTTGTCACGGAATAGCCAAAGGGGGAGATTGTAAGGTTGAATTTATTCAACCATCTAATTGGCTTTATTCCATGCCAAATTTGCTTGTAATTCAGCATTTAGTAACCCCCGTATTTAGGTGGGATTGTTGTAAGGGTAGTGAGTGAGATAGAGTGAAGAATTGCTCAAGAGTGTGCAAGAAAACAGTGTCGCGGGCCGGGACTCGCGGCTGGACTCGCGGCTTCAACCCGCTTGAGAATCTGCACACGTGCCAAGCATCTTTGGAAGATGAACAGTCATGCTAGCTGGAGCACTACAGACAAAACAGGACAATCGGCCATACGGTTAGCTCGCGATCGGAACTCGCGATCGAGTCAAGCCGCGAGGTCAAGCCGCGAGCCACCCCTGTTTTGGAAAAACCGACGTTTCACATTCCCCTTCACTCCAAAGATAAATACCCTTTTAACCCACGATTGAAAGAGAGCTTCCAGAGAGAATTTTGAGAGAGAAACCCTAAAGAAAAACCAGATTGCCTCACCCACAATCTCTACCTTAGGTCTCATCAAATTCCCTCACTCTCTTCCTCTCCATTGTCAAATCCTTGAGAGGTCTTTTAACCAAACCTGGTTCTCACCATTATCATCTCTCGTGAGACAGACGTTTGGAGTTAAGGGAAAGCGATTAGGAAGGAGCCAATATTCATTGGTTGATGCTACGGTGTAGTAGCGGAATCCGATAAGCTAGAGAAGAAAAAGGTTCGGCGCAACCTCGTTGGAGCAAGAAGCTTGGAGGGCTTAGGTGCATTGGGTAGATTAGGCTTGGAGGGTCTATTGCTGTCCTTGTATCCCAACTATATTTTCTAGTGGATTGATTACCGCTTGGAGGGCGGCGGAGAGGTTTTTCGCCGAGGTCTTGGTTTCCTCTTCGATAACATATCCGGTGTTATCGCTGTGTTTGCATCTTCCTTCCTCTCTATCTCTGCCTTTACTTTACCTGCTGTGGTTTTAATTTGTTATGGCTTAGATAGTTGTTTAACCAATTCCATAATATAGCATATGTTAAGTTTCCACACATTAATTGTTTGACATATTGCTTGTGTTGGTTAAGTTGGTTTTTGGGGGTCTAAACGTTCAAAAGTGTATTTGTACACGTTTTTGAACTTACAAATAGCCTTCTTAGGAAGGCATAAGTGATTTTGCTATTTTTAGTAATATTTATTTCTTTAATAACTTTTGCGAATAAGATTGCGCTTATTTTAGGATGACCCTTAAGGTCCATAGTTTATAATTTTCATTTAATTCAATTTTGCCATTTTTGGTAAAATTCTGTATTTTTCCACCTAATCTCGTGATTAGTGCGAATTAGGATTTTCTAGGGGCTTTCCTAGTCACCCTTGGTTTTCCTAGCCGCCTTAGGTTTTCTAGCCACCCTAGGTTATTTTTTTACTATTTAAATGCATTGTAGCCTATAAAGTCAATTCAAATTAAAATTTAATAAAAATTCAGACTTAGTCTATTTTTTTCTTTGGTGGATTTTAGATCTGTCACCTTGTAGATTCAAGGGACCCCTCATGGATTTATAGTTTACTACTAGAAACTAACAGGTTAAGTTCTACTTTGTCAAAGAAAACATCGTATGTGCTTTCTTCAAGCTTCCGCAACATCAAGGTGCCTGGGTGCCTAAAGCCGAGGCCTCCTTGATTCTTTGGATGACATAGATCTATGTTCTTTTTGGAAATTCATGCACACCCTTACATATAAGGTATTCTTAGTTTCTTATATGGTAGGTTTATTTGGTCTATAGGTTAATTAGTTGCTCTTAATTTGGAGAAAGGGCTTCTAACCTTTACCATTTGAGATGCGATTTGTACTTCAACCGGTTCTCAATCGCTTCACTCAACTTCGAAAACATAACGTTTACACATGTTCTCTCTCTATTTACAAATTTTTTATTTATTTGTTTTGTTTCCTTTTAGATTTTGTCTAAAATGGTTTTTTTTTTTTTTTTTTTTTTTATATTTTAAAGATAGGTTGTTTTACCATGCTTATCTTAGGCAATGTTATGTGAATCATTTTTGTTTATATATATTATGTAGATGGTTGGGTTCAAGTTATGCCTTTTGTAACTTCAAGAAATGTTATGCATCTAATTATTGTTATTGTGACATATACACATCTTATGCATAGATCTAATATGCATCTAATTATCGTTAATTTTTAAATGCATCCAAGTGAAGCTAGAGGAGCTTGGGCCTTGGGTTCCTCGCAGTGAGAATAATGTAGAGAGAAGCAACTTCCTTCTAAAAAAGGTTCAATCAATCGGTTTGGTAGCATGCACATCCATGACAAAGGTTCTAGCAACTAAGATGTTCATTTGAAAAGCAAAGTAATGCAAGGAAGAAAGAAGAAAAGAAAAAAAGAGAAGAATTGGAGAAAGAATTTGATGGAAAGAAATTTTGTTATTCTTCATTACGATGATTCTAATACAAGCCCCAATATATAACTATAACCACCTTCGTAGAGTGTGGAATAGACCTAACCAACCCTAATTCAATCATACCGCACCTTGACACGTGTACATAAACAATGAATCGACTCCACCCTTCTCACCTAATCTAAGCTACCTGTTGTTTTACCTATTTTATCTCTACTATAGGTCGTTTACCAACAGCTTTATCAACAACCTTATCAAGATCAAAGATATGCATTCACATCCCCCCTTAAACCGAGGGGAGGAACTCCCATCGGTTTGTGAGGAAGATCAAGAAATTGTGGAGAAGAGAGAGCTTTGGTAAAAATATTAGCTAGCTGATCAAGAGAGGAGACGAAATTAACCTTCAATTCCTTACCAAGAACCTTATCTCTAATATAATGATAATCAACTTCAATATGCTTGGTCCTAGCATGAAAAATAGGATTGAAAGCCAAAGCCAATTCAGATACGTTATCACACCAAAGCATGGGAGGCAAAGACAAGAAAACACTCAAGTCTTTAAGAATCATCCTAATCCAACTCAACTTAGCAGTAATGGTAGCTAAGGCCCTATACTCTGCTTGATGAAGATCTAGCCACGATAAGTTGCTTCTTAGCAGACCAAGTAATCGGAGAGTTACTCAAGAACAACACCATACCAGTAATAGACTTTCTATCAAGAGGATCACCAGCCCAGTTAGCATCACAATAAGTTGAAAGGACCAAAGAACTTGCACGAAAATGAATACCATGATGCAATGTACCCTTGAGATATCTAAGAATTCTCTTGGCTGCCACTAAGTGATGGTGAGTAGGATGGCTCATAAATTTACAAACTTGCTAGATAGAGTAAGCCAAATCAGACCTGGTAAAAGTCAAATATTGCAAAGCACTAACCATGCTCCTAAAAACAGTAGGATCAGGAAGCAAAGAGCCATTCTAAGAGCCGACATGAACTATAGGAGAGCATGGAGTAAGGCAAGGCTTACAGTCCAACATATTGAATTTGGTGGGCAAATCCAAAGCATACTTGGACTAATGCACAAATAAGCCTTGAGAAGTATACTCAATCTGAAGTCCAAGGAAGTAAGCAAGGGGGCCAAGATCTTTTAAGTCAAAAATAGCAGCAAGTCTTGAAACAAGATGATCAATGAATGGAAGACTATTACTAGTAATAAAGATGTCATCCACATAAAGAAGGAAATAAACCACAAATGAACCTTGATGCAGAATAAACAAGTTACAATCTACTGAAGAAGCTTGGAAGCCAATATGAAAGAGCCGAGATGTAAAGCTATCAAACCAGGCCCTACGTGCCTGTTTGAGACCATAAATGGCCTTATGCAATTTACAAAAATGATCGGGATGAGCAAGATCCACATAACCTCAAGGTTGAGACATAAAAACCTCCTCTTGAAGCACTCCATGAAGAAAAGCATTGGACATATCCAACTGCTTTAAAGACTAATAATTACGAATAGCTAATGCCAAGATAATCCTAACGGTGGTAGGCTTGACAACAAGACTAAAGGTCTCCTCATAGTCCAATCCATATTGCTGCAAAAATCCCTTAGCAACAAGCCTTGGTTTATACCTAGCAATGGACCCATCACTGCCCCTTTTAATCTTGTACACCCATTTACAATGAACCACATACTTACCAAAAGGAAGAGGGACTAAAGGCCAAGTATTCTGCTTTAAAAGAGAATTATATTCAGAATCCATAGCCTTAACCCAATGTGGAAACCTAGAAGGAAATGTAGAAGGCTCTTCTTGAACATAATTTCTCACAATGGCATAGGCTTTGGGCTTGAATATGCCATGTTTGGATCTAGTAAGCATGGGATGAGTATTTAGAAGGGAAGAAGAAGTAGATGGAACAACTGGAGTTAGTGACTCAATTGTGAACTTAGTGGCAGCCCGAGGAAGGAACAAGACTAGAGGAAGGTACGGTAACATCAATCAAGTGGCGGGGACATTAGAAGACTCACTAGGCATAGGAAAAGGTGAAATGATAGAAGGGAAAGTCAGAGAGACAGCAAATAAAGAAGAAGTGGAAGAATTGGGTAAAAGAGTAGAGATCCAAAGGTCCAAAGGAGGATTGTCGGATGAAGAGTTGCTGGAAGATTCGGATAAGAGTGTAGGAAGCGTAGGGAATTCAGATTCATTGAAAATAACATGGGGAGTGATATAAAACTTATGACTATGAGGATCAAAACAGATATACCCTTTGGATAAAGAAGGATATCCTAAGAAAATGCATTGAGTGGACTTAGGTCAAAGCTTATGATTAGTATAGGGCTCAAGAAGAGGAAAGCAAGCACAAACAAAAGTCTTCAAAGAATTCAAAGAAGGAATAGAGTGAAATAACAATTCCCAAGGAGACTTCAAAGCTAAAATAGAAGAGGGAAGCCTATTGATCAAATAAATGGCAGTACTAAAAGCATAACACCAATAAGAAGGAAGATTTGATTGATAAAGCATGGAAAGACCACTCTCAACAATGTGCTTATGTTTTCTTTTAGCAACACCATTTTGCTGAGGTGTATAAGGACATGACAACTGATGTTGAATGCCATGATCCAAACAAAAGGACTTAAACTAATTACTAATATACTCACCCCTACCATCAGTCCTAAGTATTTTGATTTTAGACTCAAATTGATTCTCAACAAGAGCTTTAAAATGTAAGAAAATAGTAAACACTTCAGATTTATGTTTAAGAAGAAACAACGAGGCGAATCTAGTGAAGTCATCAACAAAAATGACATAGTATTTATAACCAAGAGCAGAAGTAACAGGAGTAGGGCCCTAAACATCACTGTGAACAAGTTGTAAAGGAGAAGTACTAGACATAATGTGCTATGGAAAGAAGATAACGCAGAGTGAAGAAGCTTTGAGCAAGGATGACTAAGTCTTTGATGCCACAACATTGCTTCATTGGAAACAAGAGCATTAACAGAAGACTTAAAAGCAAGAGATGAAACAATAGCAGAATCGGTAGAGAGTTGTGAAGGAAATGGAATGGGATACACATCATCCTTACTCGTGCCTTGATAAAGAACCTTTCCCGTAACCAAATCCACAATTAAGAACTGATTTGCATCAAAATAGCAAACTGCATTGTTTTGTAAACAAAGTTTGTGGACAAATAATAGATTTGAAGCTAAATCGGGGACCCTAAGGATATTATCTAAATGAAAACAATGAGAAGGTGTTTGAAGCTTACCATTACCAACATGAGTCACAGGCAACTCTTGCCCATTACCAACAATAATAGCTTTCATGACTAGCAATAGCTTGAGATTTCAATGAAAGCTGAGAGAGATTAGGGGTAACATGATCAAAACAACCTGTATCGAGAAGCCAATTTGATGTATTTACCGAAGCAGAATTAGCAATTGCTGCCATAGAACTAGCTGCCACAGATGCTAGCTTGGGTGGAGCATGTCTACCTTGATAGGCAAAATTCATGCGATGATAGCAGTCCAAGACAATATGACCATTCTTGCCACAAATTTGACAAGTAGGTCTTGAAGTACGAGATTGACCTTGAGACTAAAATGAAGGAAAACCGGAACCACCCTTGTGCTGAGACTGTGGTTGAAAACCAGGAAATTGAGAGGTAACAGTTGCATTTCCAAAGGACTCGATCATGTTATTCTCTGCCACGACCCCTCCGATTGCCTACCACCTCTATTATTATTTTGATTAAATCCACTCTAAAGGATCATAGTCATAGCTGTATCCCTAGCTATATCCCTAGTTTTAGATTTCTTCTTAATAGCCCTCTCTTGAAGATTCAACAAAGTATTCAACCCTTCTATAGTAACCACATCATTACGAGTCCCTATTGTAGAACATAATGCACTATATTCACTTGGTAAAGCTTCTAAAACTAAATGTATAAACTCTTCTTCATCAATGAAAACAACAACAGAACTCAATCTATACCTAGCTTCTTTAATTCTTTGAAAGAAATTATCCATGCTTTCAGGACCTTTCTTAATACTCGGTAATTCATTTCTCAAACTCAAAACATGAGTGTGAGATACAAAAGCAAACCTCTTTTCAAGCACATTTCAGACTCCTTCATGAGATTTTTAACCCACAGTGATAGCTAGAACTGATGGGGATAGAGTGGAATTGATGAAGGTGAAAGAGCCTGCTCTCTGCTTTTCCAATTGAGATACTGGTTTGGCTCTCTAGTGAAATTTCTAGAACTATCTTTCAAGAAAGGATTTGGAGCTACACATGAATCTTCAAGAAAACCAATCATGGCATAATCTTCAAGAATCACAACAATTTGATGTTTCCACACAATATAATTGGTGAAATCTAGCTTCACCATTATCATACTCGACATATTTGATAAGAGTAGTAACAATGGATTCACCAAAGGACTTGTGATAGTAGTGGTAGAATGAGTTGTTAAAGAACTAGAGCTCGGTGCAGAAGCCATTAATGGTGGCTCTGATACCATGAAAAGTAAAGTAATGCAAGGAAGAAAGAAGAAAATAAAAACATAGAAGAATTGGAGAAAGAATTTGATGGAAAGAAATTCTGTTATTCTTCATTACAATGATTCTGATACAAGCCCCAATATATAACTATAACCACCTCCGCAAAGTGTGGAACAAACCTAACCAAGAGCTTTGTCAACAGCCTTATCAACATCAGCATATGCCTTCACATTCGCAACGTAGCTTGATATCAAGACTTTCGGCTCTAGTGGCTCATCGTAGAGTTGGACCCAACAATTAAAATGAACCCAAATTTGGATCCAATTCTAAATGATTGTCCACAACCACTTGGCCACCATACGAGTCACCATTGCGGTGGTTCTTCGCTCTGCTCTCTTGGATCCTTTGCCTCTCATCTCTTGGGTTCCACAAAGGGTAAACACCACGAGAAAAGAGGCCATAAATGGCAGTGGTTGATGCCACCACGGTTGGTGGCCGCCTTCTTTTTATTTTTAAATTCTTTTTTTGGGTTCTATATGGGTTTAGGGATTGGGTTTCCTTTTGGTTGTTAGGGTTTGAGAAATGAGGTTTCGGTGTTAATCGTAGATCCATGGGTTTGGTGTTTAGAGGTTTCAAGGATTTTTGATTTAGTGAAGTATGAGGTTTGATTTTTTGTACATTTGATTTTTATGTTTTTGTGTTTGGCTGCTAAGAAAGTGTAAGAAAATGCAAGAAAAGTTGCGAGTGTTTCTACCAGAAAAAAAAAAAAAAAAAAAAAAAAAAAAAAAAAAAAAAAAAAAAAAAAACTTTAAAATTGTTTTTTAATTTTTTCAATTTAAATACCAGCGTGACATTTTTTTTAATAATTATTATTCTATTAGTCATATGAGCTTAAGTGTGTTAACTATGTTCGCTATATGTTATGTAAATATTTTTCGTTAGTGAGTTGTTAAAAATGACCAAATTAACTGTAAAAGTATTTTTTTTTATAAAGAAAACTCACTTACGACAATCTTATTGCTATTAGTAGAAGGTTAAACAAAAAACACTAAATCATTTGTCCGCTCATGTTGTGTAGCCCTCAATGCTTCAATTGTTGTTCTGTTTAGCTCAAAACAATATTATATAACAGCAGTATTTGGTTGAGGAAAAAAAACACAATAAATAGATAAAAGAACATACCGTCTCTGCGGTCAGTTGGTTTATACGGGAGAGGAACTACCACGTAATGCTCAAACGCATTGAGGATGGGGGGAAAGTCGGACTCCATTGTTGCATCAATAGAAAAACTTAACGGCGATTCGAATGTTTGATTTGGACATACGGACAAAGGCGTTAAGTATTCAAGAGTAATCGGTTTAGAGGTATAGTTCCCCTCATTCACAGAAATAATGAATTCTCTTTTCTTGCCTTGTGTAAGTTCAGCAATTTCAGCGAAGTGAAAGCAAACATACCATCTACTATAAGAGTTTCCAGATTTGGAAAAACTCAAGGCATTGTAAGCTCCACTGGCTTGGACTGCGGTTCTTAACACCTGTGCTGGTAGTTTATAACCATCATTGTTGTGCATGTCAATAACTGAGGAGGTATCGATTGACACCGAGTTATAAATGAGTGTATCATTACTATACCAGAGGCGATCATAAACATCGTCCTTGTACCTTAAAACGGAAAAATCTCATCACATTATAATTTCCCTGACTGTAATATATAATTAGAAAAAGAATCTTATTAACAGATATCCTTAGAGAAATTGTTAATATTTTATTTTAGAAAAATTTTAACACCACTTTCAAGAGAAATTTAAGAAGCTGTCAAAATATTTAATTTTTTTTTTTTTCTATTCTTATAAAAAGTATGTAAATATATTTTGTAATTCAATGCCTTTTGGGCATCTGATAACTTTTTTCTTAGAAAAAATAGTAATGCTACTGACACAAATTATTTTATAAAAGTTTTACAAACTACTAATGTGGCATTCGTATTTTCCAAATAGTTTTCTAAAATAAAAATGTGATGGACCCATATTAGAACTAGTAAGCAAACTATTTGACCAACATTTTACTGGTTTTCATCTAAATCTACCACTAACATCACTTTTTCATTTACCAATAACCATTCACCAATTCAGCAATTTGTAAATTTTTTTGTAAAATAATTTGTATCTCTAGCATTATTCAAAATAAAAAGCTATAGTTTATTCAAATTGGACCTGCAGATCATTGGTATCAAGTTAATTAAAAAATTTCATATTTTAGCATAAGAACCTATTTTTCCTATTTTAACTAATGATTTTTTTTCTTTTCACCCACATTAATCAGATTGCTTATTTCAAATATTATTTTATTTAAATATTATCTATTTATTAATTTTTAGTAAACTACATATTCACTCTTTATTATTTACACCACTTAACCTTTCAATTGTGTCAATTTGGTCTCTAACTTTTCAATACAGTATCAATTTAGTTTTTGTAGTTATTTCTTGGACAGAAATTGCTTACGTGGCAAATAGCCAAAATAACAAATTAGTTTCCATTGATATGACAATAAATTAATTTTTTATTTTGGTTGTTTGCTACATCAGCAATTTCCATCCAAGAAATTATAGCAAAGGCTAAATTGACATAGAACTAAAAGATTATTTACCAAATTGACACAATTGAAACATTGAGAACCAAATTAAAATATGATGTAAAGGATAAGACTAAATATGTAATTTACCCTTAATGTTTTATTATGTTTTTCACTTTTCAAAACACTCACTTTATAGTTACCAAAATACACAAATAATAAACAAATATTTAGGGAATAAATAGTACTTCTTAGATAGGGTTCAATTAATGGATGCACTTAAAAGGTGTTTATTAATAGACTATTTTACGAAAGTTTTATTACTACTTTCATGAACAATATTTTTTTTTTTAAATGGTAAAAAAAGTTTGTTACTTTTTTTTTTTTTTTTTCTCACAAGAATTTTCTAAAAATATATCCTACATCAATTCCTTAAGGCATCTGCTAATTTTTTTTCCCTCTAAATAAAGGGAGCAACGGTAGCTAAAGCCTAAAACCCATCATCGTTGGAGGAAAATAGTTAAACTGATACGAGTAGGTTTTTGGGTGCTTTTTTTAAGATAATCAGTTACTAATGCTCATGAAACAAAATTATAGCTAAAAATAAATAAAATCTGTAGCTGATTTACCTGACAAAATCTCTTGGGCTTACGGTACCCAAGTCATACCGCCATGAACTATATTGTGCTCCGAAGTCAATCGGATATAAGGACTTATTTAATGGACGTAATTCCAAGGCGGAAATGAACGGTACTCCAGACCCCGTGTTTATCAAACAGACCAATGTGGTGTCAGAAGAGGGAACATGGATGAAATCTGGGTATATTAGGGAAGATGCATTATTTAATACCACTGACAACCAATAATTTACCCCAACATATACATCGAATTTCGGAATTTGATTCTTCTTGTCGTAATTTCCATATCGAAAGAAAGCCCTAATGAGGTAATTGCTGTTTTTTCCTTGTTTAGGCTTCAAGGTGTAACAATTCTTTGTTCCTTGCGGAAAGCTTCTAAGAGTATACGCCTGCCGTGCATAAACAGCATTTGAATAGTAGTACTCAGGGGATATATCGTAATTTGTCCCAGTATCTATAAAATTTGTATCTGACTCGTAAAATATATCAGTGTTTTCATCCACATAATCGCTAGCTGCCCCGCAATCAATGCTTATGAATCCTATATATTTTATGCCAAAAAGGAGAAATATATTAATTTAGTATACTGAATCACTGATCAATATGGAACAGTCAATAAGAATTTGACTTTGAAATTCAAAATAATAACAATAATAATAAAAATATAAAGTAGGCCAGATTAAGCACCCACCCTTGGTCACTTCCGAATTTTATGAAAATTTTCTTTCCTTTTTCTTAATTTAAAATTTTATCATAGTTTTAAAATTATTGATTCAATTAACGAGTGTCCTTAAGATATTTCTTAATAAAAAAATTTATATTACTTTTATGAAAAATATAAAAAGTTGTCCAAAAACCCTTAAAGATATCATTTCTAAACCAATGCAATTTTCCCAAGTATTAGGAATTTTTTTTAAGTTTAAATGAAATTTTATTTCTAACTAGGGACTACAGCTAATGGCATTTCTTCCATTAAAACCATACATGAATTTGTGAGTGTTATTATTTGGCCGTTCAAGTTCCCATGACCCTCCAATAAAAAATTAAAAAAGAAAGAAAAAGTTAGTGCCCAGCGATGTATGGTTTAACAGTTCCTTATTCCTTGTGGAAAGCTTCTCAAATTACTTATCTGCCGCATAATAAGGATTTTGGGAGTAGTAGTAAGGATTAAAAGTTCCTTATAAATTCAAAATACAAAGATTCCAAGGCTGAAGGAGAGTCCTCAATCTATACTACATCATGAGAAACATGCCTAGCATATCTAGCTAAAGAATATGCTAAAGAATTAAATGTCCGACTGGAAGCATATATTAGTTTCTTTGTCCAAATAATCTTGTGTTGCCTTAATCTATGCCTATAAATTCTAGAAATTTTATGCAAAGAAAAAGAGAGAGAGAGAGAGAGAGAGAGAGAGAGATAGAGTTAGATATAGCAGTCAATGTGGAAAAACCTAGTAGAATTCAGTTTAACTTGAGGCCCCAGGGGCTAGTAAACAAATACTTTTCGAGCTTTTTGGAAACAACTTGTTTTCCTTTTAGATAACTTATTAGCTAAAAAAAAAAAAAAATTAATCTAGAAATTATGTGGTAGTTTAACTAAAATCTAGTTTCCTTTTTCCTTTTTTTTTTTTTTTTTCCTTCATTTGAGCAATGGCTTTTAAGTAAATGATTTTGTAGGAGAAGGGGTGGGTCTTTGGTCTTGTCTAAGGACGCTTAATGATCCGAGGACAAACAAACAAGAATGAACATGTAAGACTCAGAGCTCCATGAGCAAGCTACGAATGAGAAGGTGGGGGAAGGTAGGCCGAGGAGGAGTATTTCCTCACCTAAACGAAGCAAAGATCAGAAAAGGTGTTCTATCATCAAGACATTTAAGGAAATTCTATTGATAAAGATATGCATTGTAAACGTACAAGACAAATGAGAGCCGAGAAATATCAAAGAGAAAGCTGCTACCACCGCATTAAATGCTCTATAGCTAACTCTTTGGCCGCGTTAATGAGAAAATGATATCTAAACATTACTTTTCAACCTTACAGCTATTCCCAAAGACTTCAAGGGGGTGTTGATGGAACAAGGATCAACACTAACAACCTAATGTACACATGGAGGGTGGAGGTAAAAGGAAGAAGAGAGTATAAAATAGAGGGGAGACCCAAATGGAAGGGGATTGGAGAATTGAGAGAGATACTGTAGTAATAAGAATTGTATTTATAATCAACTTCAAGTAATATAATCAAGAACCGATCTCCTCAAACTGTGCCGAGGACGATTTTCTTCAATTAAAACCAATCTACTTTTACTTTATTGTCATTTGGATCTACTATTATTGCTACCCAACTCATTAGAGCCTAATTTTCCAACCCACTCTCTACAAATTTATTGGACTAGGCTCTTTGGACTTAGATCCTCTTATTTTTTGGGCTTAGGATCCAAACTGCGTCCTTACAATTGGCGCCACCTGTGAGAACTTCTTGTGTGATAGTGAGTGTAACGGTCAAGATCATTTCCTCAATCTTGAGCAGAGAAGGGACCATGAGGATAGTGTGCATACCACCAATACTAGTAGATTTTGCCATTTTAAACACCAATCAAAGAAAGTGTGTGTATTGGTTTGTATAAACCCTAATCATTAAGATGGCAAGATTCTCTATGCGTGAGTATGTAATATTAACTTAGCATCGATTGCTAAAGAATAAAAATAAAATTTAAAAAAAAAAAAAAAAAAAAAAAAAGTGCAAAGCAATGTGATCATAATTGAAAGCTTCTTTTTCATAAAATAAAGATAATAATAATAACAGCAACAAAATACAAGCTTCTGCCTTCGCAATATCTGTCGCAACAAGCAAGCATGTCTAATGTCTAGGCCAGTTACTGAAGAAAGGTTGAAAAAAGAAATGGTAGCTTTAAGATTAAGGGTCTTTGTTAATGGGGTCTTACGATTTTTATTAATGGACTATTTTTTATAAAAAATTAATACAATTTTTATGTGAAATATAATAAGTTTTTATTTTTCATAAAATATTTTAAAGGTATTTCATAAACCAATGATCTTCGGAGAAGATATTTGGTAACTTTTTCCCAAAAATATTAATAACATACCTGAACCATGGTCAACAAGTTTTCTTCCTGCATGTTCATTACTTCCTTCAGCTAGTTTCCAGTTGTCAAGAATACCAATCACCAAAACACCAACAACCCATGCTTTTAGAACCGAAATTGATTCTAAGGCATCATCCATGCTCGATCTTTGGAGCTAGGATTTCAATTTAGAGGGGGCAAGATTAGAAGTCAATATAAAAAAATAAAATAAAATAAAATAACAAAAACAAAAAATGATAACAACTATAAGCAGTGGCAGAGGCAGAATTTTAGTCTAGAGGGGGCAAAATTAAAAGATGATATTAAAAGTGAAATTAATCTAAAAATATTAACCAACAATAATAACAAAATAAATAAACAATTGTAAGCAAATATGAATATATTTCATATTATTAAAATAAATAAACAAAAATAACCAATTCATAGCTACTAAAAAATTTATAAACTGATGGAGTGAGAATGTGATTAGTATTACTTAAAAAATATAATGAATATATGTTAGAAATTATTTTGTGTGATTGGTGACATGCCAATTTGTAAGATATAAGTAGTAAAATTTATAATATTTCTAGCATCATTCAAGAATAAAATGCTATGAAAAGTATCATAAATATTAAAAATAATGTAAATAATGATATAAAATAAAAAAATAAAAAATAGTGAAATAGGTGCAAGTTGCAGTAGAACAAGACAAAAGCAATGGTTTGGTGACTTTCAACAAAGTAGAAGTCCTTTTCTTCAATTTTTTTTCCTCTATGTCAGAATGTAACTACTTTAGACTACAATTACTAAAAAATTTTAGGAGAAGACAGGGGGGCAGGTGCCCCCCCTCGCTCCCCTCTGGCTCCGCCAGTGACTATAAGTGTCTTACAAAAACTAATTATACGTAAACTATAGTTAGACATTTAAGTTAATACTATAAAATAAATTGTGAAAATAAATTAATTTGAAAAATATTAAAAATGTAGTAATTTACTTGCAAAGTTGTATACACATTTCACTATCTTTTCTTAATTGTTTTTGAAACTAGAGGTAAAATTCGACTTTCTATTTATTTGTCAAAATAATTAAAATTTTTGTTCATTACATAAACCCACAATTTAATGCTGAAATGTCAAGAAATTGAGGTCAAAAAAAAAAAAAAATTGTGTAAAATATAGGACTGTGAATTGAAATGTCATAAGAAAGACACTAAAATGCATGATAAAGCTGAAATGTCAAGAAATTGAGGTCAAAAAAAAAATTGTGTAAAATATAGGACTACGAATTGAAATGTCATAAGTATGATTATGATTATGATTATTATGATTATGATTATTATGATGATGATGATGATGATTATCATTATCATTATCATTATGATGATGATGATGATGATTGTTATTGTTATTGTTATGATGATGATGATGATTATGATTAAAAGCAAACAAATGACAAGTCAAAACTCTTGGTGTGTGTTATTGGGTCTATTTGGATTGAACTTATTGTTGCTGAAACTGAAAATATTATAGTAAAATAATTTTTAAATGTGTGAATAATATTGTGGGACCCATTTTTAATATTTTTTAGTGCGTAAACAAAGGATAAACAAGATCTTTCTACGGTGCTTATTAGGAAACTTTTTCCCTGCTTTCTATTTTTTTTTCCCTTAGACGGGTGTCATTGACTTATTGGGCATTAGGTAAGCTTGGCATTTTTCCTTTATTTCAGCAAGACCAGGAAGCTTTTTTCCTGATTTGTGTAACTGTGTTTAATTTCTGCATCAAGAGGGGTAATGCATTTAATAGTAATACATATGGAATGGTTCTGGAGGAGTCAGGGGGGGCACTTGCCCCCTCCCCTCCCCGGCACCGCTTCAGTCCATGCTGGTCTTTATTAATGGTGTATCATGCTCTACTCAAAAGGAAGATAAGGCCATGTTTGGTTTCAAAATTTTCACCACTCATCACTCAAAATATCCTACCCATTTGGCACCATCACTCATTACTCATCACTCAATATTTTTTATACTATATGTGAGTCCCATACCTGTCACACTGCAGTGCGGGTTTTTTTTTTTTTTTCACCGGTTCGGTGAAGTCATCATGTTCTGGTTTTTTTTTTTTTTTTTTTTTTCAATGGGTTTGGTGATACTGGTTGAAAAAAAAAAAAAAAAAAAAAAAGTCAAAAGTGGTGGAAAGGTGCAGTTGGATACTGTTTGTAGGTCTCTAAATGTGTTTAATTACAATATTGATATTGAGTTATGAGTTATGAAAACAGAGTTATTGAAAGTCAAACAACCTTTTTACTATGAGTCCCACCAATTTTAAGTTATGAAAACAGAGATATGAGTTATAGAAATTGACAAATGAAACACCCCCTAAATAGCACTCTAGGACAAACGACTTCTCATCAATTTCAATTGCCTACAATTATTCTAGAGAGATCGTTTTTTTTTTTTTTTGGGAGAATTTGGATGGAGATATTCTTATCCACGTATCTCCCCCCCTATATTCATCTCTCTTAAGCCTTAGCACATGATGGAAAAGGAAAAAAGAAACAAACAATTGACTTCAGTACAGGACCCCGTTAACTGATTAATGACTTTGGCGCCGTGACTCCCGTCGCTCGTTCTCTCTTCAAATTCATTATCCCTATAGCCTATAGGTCAACCTTTCCCTTTGGACACGGCTCGAATACTGTGTCCCAGATAATTAGATACTATGTACGGTCACATGTTTTAAGAAAAGAAAAAAATACCATACAGTCACATGTTATTGCAAACGTACTATATCCAGGCCTTTCTTTTGAAAGGATTTGTATTAACTTTCCAAAATTTTGTCTATTTTAGTTATTTTATACGATTACCTTTCAAAAATACTTTTTTTTTTTTTAAGCTTCAAAAATACCAAGATTTAGATTATCTATTTTACACATTTTATTATTAAATTATTAATTCCTTATTAATTTTTTATTACTCTTTCAAATCATCACTAGAGTAAAGAAGGATTAAAAAATAAAATTGTATGTAAATAATAACCCATAACATATTCCCAAATCAAAGTTTCTCAGTCCACATTTCATCACAGACAAAGTCGATTATTTTACAAAACCCATCGGACACAAATTTTTTACAAAAATCCATCGGACACAAATTTCATTATTTTACAAAACCCATCAATGTTTAGAGAAATCGAAAAAAACATTGAAACACAAACAAAATCATAACAGAGCACCTGAAGAAAAACTTTGAAATACAAACATCGAAATTTAGAGGAACACAAAACAGAGCAAGGTGGGTTTACGGAGGGAGAGAGAGAAAATGTGGTCACCAGGCGGAGGTCGGAGTCGATGAACTGACTGATGTCGACGCAGGTGAGAGATGAGGGTGTCGGTGGCGCTAGGTCTTTGCTTGGATGGGTTCTTCTCTCAACCGTGCCCCACGCGTGAGATTATGAGATGAACAACACCATTGGAGTTTGATATAAAGGCTGGGTCTCGAGAAAAGTCAAGGAAGCGATTTTATGTTGGGTCAGAGAGGTGGGTGAGATGAGTGAATGCGGAGGTTGGGTTATGAGTAATCTTATATGAAGGAAGAGGGCAAAAAATGAGGGCAAAAAATGAGGGAAAAGTTCGTGTAAAACTCTTGCTTAAGCCAGAGAGAAGCCAAAAAAAAAGAGTTCCAACGGTCTGAAATTTGATATGACTATATACTCTACCGGGTCCTACATAGTTGAAAGTAATAACCAAAATCCCATCAAACTCTGTTTTTGAAAACTGATTGGTCGCTAAACAAGAAGAGCATCCACAGCCCAAATGGTATATCTTATATCTTGATATGTTTTACAATCACAACCTTAAATTGTTGCTCCAAATGGACTTGCCAAATGTTACTATTGTAAAAAATTTTACAATAGTGCTCTGAACACATCTTATTTCTAAGATGGTACTGTAGCAAGATTGTATAATTAAAAATTATTATTATATTATCTCTGATTCTTTCTCTCTCGTCCTTTCTCATTCTTTCATTTCCCTCTTTCTCTTGTTTGTTCTCTCCTCTTCGGACCCAAAACCATGGTGGACATCAACGCCATCACCAAGCCACCATGGCCGGACCCACTATGACAGGCCCCACCGCAAGCCACCATCCAGGCCACCGCAAGCCACCCGACCAAGCCTCTACTTTAATTTTTCTACCAAAAAAATTATTAAATAATTCCTTTAATTTTCTTTTCTCCTCCCAATGATGCACTTCAGATCATTATGGACTGTTTGAGATCATTATGAAGTCGTTGGAGACAAAATACGAAAACCAATACAAAACCGGACCGATCCCTTTGTGGGTTACTTGGTTTCAATTTGTGGGTGTAGATATTTGGATGTATGATTGTTGACCTGCTTTTTTTGGATTTGAGGGTGTCGATCTGTGGTTGTGGGTATCAATCTATGGTCAGTGGACGTCGATCTACCGATGCACCGCATCGAACCGAGTCCAAGAACCGCATTGCTTTGGAGGTCGGAGAACCAACCTCCGGCAGTGATGAGCGGAGTCATTTACCTTGATGTACGGTGCGATCATGCGCCGCTTGCTTACCGATCCGGAGGAGGTTGAGGAAGTCAACAAGCAGCTTGATCAAATGTAAATTTTTATTTTTTTATTAGTTTCTTACGGTTTTTTTCCTTTTATATTTCATAGATTTTTGTGTCTAATTTATGGGTTGCCGTGGTTGCCGGAGTTGGGGGTTGCTATTGCTATTGGTTTGATTTGATTTTGTTTTCTCTATGGGTTTCGATGGCCATGAGTTTGTGGTCGGGGTTTCTGGTTTTTCAAGAAAATAACCATTTGGGTATGTTCTTCGCAGTGGTGGTGGTAGCAGGGGGTTGCAGAGTTGTTTTGGATTTTGGGATTTTGTTTTTATTTGGGTTTTGGGATATATTATTTTATTGTGTAGAAATATTATTTTAATGAGTAGAATAAGAAAATAAAAATTGGGATGTGGGAGTATTGTAAAATTGTATTGTATAATTGATAAAGTTACTTTTTGGAATGGTAAAATAGGATGAGATGAGAATTCCGGTGGTGGATGCTCTAAAAGATTTCTTGTGAAAAAACCAAAACTTTGAATTCCAGCACACGGTTTTGTCGAAGACTCAGGCTGCGGCTCGTTTGGCAAAAGAGTAGTTTTAGTATGGTTGTTTGTAATTTTTTAAAATATGTATTTATAAAAAGTATATAAAAATTTATATAATATTATTTAAAAATTAATATTTAAAATGTTCTATCAAACCGGTCCTGAACTCAATGAATGAGTTATGTCATTTCCTATCACAAAAGTATTTTGCTTTTTGAAAATTGGTTTAAGCGTGTCTTTTTTTTCAGACAGGGAGAGAAGTATGCGGGCGAGGAGAGCAAAAGAGTCAAAAATATCAGACCTGATTACTTGTGCATCACGCTCAATCTCAATCTAATTGATGACTGATTAAAAAGCAACTCAGCCAAACAAGAAATGCCATTTTGCAAATTACTGCTATCTTCGTGGATAGGATTCTATAGCATTTTGTCAGAGAATCTTTGAAATAACAATGAAGTCAACTCCACAGCATGCACCTTCACTTCCTAGCTTCATTCAATTCATCAATTGTGGGGTTGATGAAATCCTTTCTTTTTGTCTTCTCATGCGGATATACCTACATGTATAATAATGTATTTACTAGATTCTATTATTTTCTTTAAAAATGAATAAATATGGATTTATCCCTAATAACATTTGTATTAGTTTGTCCAAAAATTTATTTTTATTTTAGATAAGAATTTACTTCTTTTTTTTTTTTTAATTTTACATAACCATTGCTTATTATATTGTCTATTTTATTAAGATATTAAATTTTTTTTGATATTTTAATGTTTATCTATCTTTATACATCATTAACACCATCCACTTTATTTAGTGGTGACTCTAGAATTTTTTTTTAAGATGATCATTAAGAAATTTTAATTAAACAAAATTAAATAAAATAATAATTTGAATATATTGAGTTGTTAACACAAAAAAAAAAAAAAAAAATGTAATTACATTAAGTTTTACAATTTCATTCTAAAAGTTTTAGTATTTCAAAATTATTACAAGATAATTCATTATCATTTGTCATTGATAATGTGGGGGGTAAAAGGCTAATAGGTCCATATTGATGTCCACACCGGGCCAGGGGTCCAGCCCAAGAAAAAAATCCCTTCTCGGCTATGGAGAATCCTCCTCGGATGGATATAGCCAAGGGTAAAAAAGGCAACATAGGATCAGTGGCGACACTCCGTATCATTCCACTAGACAGGGAAAGCACGAAAGTAGGAAAAGATAACGGAGAAAACGGAAGCGTCTAAGGAAAATGTTGTCATTATTGCATTCAATGCCTTGTGCCTAACACAGCCATACTTCTATGTCCTTACAACCACTCCCAACAATTGGAGAGAGAGGCTAATGGGACAAGTACCTACCCTAAGGATCCCATTGAGGAGGAAGAAAAACGACTATAAAAAGGGAGTAAAGAGGAAGAACAAAGGGAGAGGACCCCCCTAACACACCAGAGCCAATAGAAAAAAACTCCTCGGATATTGCCAAGAACCAAATTCTCTCTGGTAAACTTGGCATGAGGAATATCGTGATGGTCGTTGTCCATATATTAAAGCCCAGCTCTTTAGCCCATTCTCCACAAATTCATTGTATCGGGTTCATTGGTCTAAGGGTCCATGCATCTTGGGCTTGGCCTGAAAAACGTGCCCCTATAATTGGTGCCGTCTGTGAGAAGAGCTTGTGTGTTAACGAGTGCAATGACTAATCACGGTGAGATCAAGCTCCTGCCGGTAGGAGCCCATCAGGACGACCATTGTGGTGGTGGTATAAGCTAGATGGAAGCCTCCCTATTTTTTCCTAAAACACACCGTTGTTGTCATAGCTCGATTTCCACTCGTGCCCACGCTCCGAAGCGTTGGTTATGTGGGAAGGGATTTTACTTGAAACGTGCTCCTAGGGGCTTTTGACGTAAGACATATGCCCCGAGCACTTGACAAGGGGCTAATTTTCGCGGGCCTAATAGTCTAGTCCACTGAGTCCCCTATGGAGAGAAAAGGTGATGGCCACTCTAAGAACTTAAGCCCAAGTGCTAGACAGAGTCAAGACCTTACATGGTTCTCGAACTCAAGCCTATGGGAAAACTACACACTCCAAGAGTTTAAGCCCAAGTGCTAGACAGAACCAAGACCTTGCATAGTCCTCGGACTCAAGCCTATGGAAAAACTACACACTCCAAGAGCTTAAGCCCAAGTGCTAGACAGAACCAAGACCTTGCATAGTCCTCGAACTCAAGCCTATGGGAAAACTACATACTTCAAGAGCTTAAACCCAAGTGCTAAACAGAACTAAGGCCTTGCATGGTCCTCGAACTCAAGCCTATGGAAAAACTATACGCTCTAAGAGCTTAGGCCCAAGTGCTAGACAGAACCAAGGCCTTGCATGGTTCTCGGACTCAAGCCTATGGGAAAACTACACACTCCAAGAGCTTAAACCCAAGAGCTTAAACCCAAGTGCTAGATAGAACCAAGGCCTTGCATGGTCCTCGGACTCAAGCCTATGGAAAAACTACACACTCCAAGAGCTTAAGCCCAAGTGCTAGACAAAATCAAGGCCTTGCATGGTCCTCGGACTCAAGCTTATGGGAAAACTATACGCTCTAAGATCTTAAGCCCAAGTGCTAGACAGAACCAAGGCCTTACATGGTCCACAGACTCAAGCCTATGGGAAAACTACACACTTCAAGAGCTTAAACCCGTGTGCTAGACAGAACCAAGATCTTGCATGGTCCTCAGACTCAAGCCTATGGGAAAACTACACACTCAAAGAGCTTAAGCCCAAAAGCTAGACAGAACCAAGGCCTTGCATGGTCCTCGGACTTAAGCCTATGGGAAAACTACACACTCCAAGAGCTTAAGCCCAAGTGCTAGACAGAATTAAGACCTTGCATGGTCCTCGGACTCAAGCCTATGGGAAAACTATCCACTCCAAGAGCTTAAGCCTAAGTGCGAGACAGAACTAAGGTCTTGTATGGTCCTCGAACTTAAACCTATGGGAAAACTACACGCTCTAAGAGCTTAAACCTAAGTGCTCGACAGAACCAAGGCCTTGCATGGTCCTCGGACTCAAACCTATGAGAAAACTACACACTCCAAGAGCTTAAGCCCAAGTGCTAGACAGAACCAAGGCCATACATGGTCCTCGGACTCAAGCCTATGGGGGAACTACACACTCCAAGAGCTTAAACCCAAGTGCTAGACAGAACCAAGGCCGTACATGGTCCTCGGATTCAAGTCTATGGGGAAACTACACACTCCAAGAGCTCAAACCCAAGTGCTAGACAGAACTAAGGCCTTACATGGTCCTCGGACTCAAGCCTATGGGAAAACTACACACTCCAAGAGCTTAAGCCCAAGTGCTAGACAGAACCAAGGCCTTGCATGTTCCTCGGACTCAAGCCTATGGGAAAACTACACACTCTAAGAGCTTATGCCCAAGTGCTAGACAGAACCAATGTCTTGCATGATTCTTGGACTCAAGCCTACGGGATACTAGCAACTTCAAGAAGGGCCTAAGTGTTAGGCGGGATGGAGGTATTGCATGATCCTCGACCTTACGGCCTTATGGAAACTAACATAATGGTGCCTTTACGTGTTTAGACCAGGTACAATCATGACTCGGTCCTCGGACCGTATACCTAAAACAAGTTAAAGCTACGAATATCATCGGAAACGCTGGAAAGTGCCCTAATACCTAGCGACCACCTCGGACAATTTATTTTGGATTACACGTCCTTAGGCGGTCACTCTGTCCGCAATATGGAACGTGCGGCTGTTATCCCGGTTAGTCTTGCATAGTTAACTTATTTAAAAATGGCATTGTTGTGCTCATCTATTTTGATAGATAACTCTACCGACGAGGGCATCGATTCTAAGTACGATTTGAAAGAAAAAACACTAGTACATTCATTCACAAGATAATTATTGCAGAAGATAAAGGACATGTAAAATGTGATAAAATCATCTTTTATTAGATAAAGAAATAGTACAATATACATAAAGGGGCTCAGAGAAGCCTGTAATCATAAGCTAACTAAAAATAATAATAATAATAATAATAAATAAAATAAAATACATGGGGACAATAGATTCTTCAATTTTGCTCTAACAACGACTAGGCAAGTCTGGGTGGCACCAAGGATGGAAGAGAAGAAGAAGCAAAGGCAAGTCTAGATGGCACCAATGATGGAAAAGAAGAAGAAGCAAAGGCACCTAGATGGCACCAATGATGGAAGAGAGGAAGAAGCGGGGATGCCCAATCCCCATACTTGCTCTAGTAATAACCGAGCAAGTATCGTTCTAGCAGCAATCAAGCAAGTATCGGATTTTGGCTGAAGGGAGAAAAGGCTCCTTTCTCGCCTTGTCATGAAAAGAAAGGCCTTGAGCCTTTGTCTCCCTTGTCCCGACCTGGCCATTCTGAATCTCGGAGATACCCAAGGCTTTTGAAGAGGGTTTTGTTCCTTCACCCTCACCTTAACCATGATTGTTTCACTCCCCAAAATCTCAGTCACTCTCATAGTAGGTACTTTGGGAATGTGTGAGGAGCTAGAAACTTGAAAAACTTAAGGCTCTGCAAATAAAGGGGGAACCGCCTCCCACCGCATGTCTTATATAGGGAACCAACCTGAATGCAATCAATTCGCCCAAAATCTCTAGAAAGGAATTACCAACGAGGACAATCTTGCTCGAACCCCAAAGTAGTCTTCAGCCGTTGGATTTAGGTTACCTCGTGAAAGGGCTCTAATTAAAGCACGCCTCGTGTACCGAAACGACAGGGGACGTGGCTTGGATAGACTAAAAGAATGTCTCACAACCAGAACGCGCCTCTAGCAAACGAAGAGACTCGGCATTAATAGAAGGCAAGACTTGGGAAACCAGGACACAAAGCTCGATGTCACCAAAACTCTCCTATCCATCCAAGGAGCCGAACAGCAGGATTTTGAGGGGCTATTATGGGGGGGTAAAAGGCTAATAGGCCTATATTGATGTCTACACTTGGTCAGGGGCCCAGCCCAAGAAAAAATCCCTCCTTGGCTACAAAGAATCCTTCTCGAATGGATATAGCCAAGGGTAAAAGAGGCAACATAGGATCAATAGTGACACTCCATATCATTCCACAGGATAGGGAAAGCACGAAAGCAGGAAAATATAACGGAGAAAATGGAAGCGTCTAAGGAAAAGACTGTCATTATTGCATTCGATGCCTTGTGCCCGACATGGCCATACTTCTGTGTCCTTACAACCACTCCTAACAACTAGAGAGAGAGACTGATGGGACAAGTACCTACTCTAAGGACCCCATTGAGGAGGAAGAAAAACGACTATAAAGACGGAGTAAAGAGGAAGAACAAAGAGAGAGGACCCCCCTAACACACCGGAGCCAACAGAAAAAGCTTCTCGGATATTGTCGAGGACTAAATTCTCTCCGGTAAACTCGATCCATGAGGAATATCGTGATGGTCGTTGTCCATATATTAAAACCCAGCTCTTTATCTCATTCTCTACAAATTCATTGTATCGGGTTCATTGGTCTAAAGGTCCATGCATCTTGGGCTTGGCCTAAAAAACGTGCCCCTACAGATAACAATGTGGGTAGATATGACTATTTTATTTTTTTTATGTTTATATAAAATTTTTATTTATATACCGTTGTCATTATTTATTTGTAATTAGATTTGTAATTGTAAGAACCAAGCACAAGAATTCTGGGCCTTAGATCACTTGGGCTCACAATTTATTTGTAGTGGGTTTAAGGATTTCTTACAATGGGTCGTTCTCGTGAGAGAGACTCAAAGCAACACTCGCTTGAAATACTCTCTCCTTGACTATTTTCTCTCAATTTTTCTGAACCCCTTCTTCTCCCAACTTTCTTCTATTTATAGTCAAGGTTAGTGGGGAGATCATGATTACAATCACCGTTAGTGCTCTTGAAAGTCCAAGATTATCCGGTTAAAGTGGTTGTTTAGGTGAAAGGGCGGTGCAAAGATTTATGATCTTGGAACTTGGTTCCATTTTCACCGATTATGTTCGGCAACTCACGTTCCGTGCATATCATGTCCTTCCCGATATGACTCATGCGCTCTTCCGGGAAGGATCAACCGGTCAACTCGGGAACTTAATACCCAAAACTTGTTTTTACTCTAATGCGATTTCAAGAAGGGCATAAGGTAACTGGAATTTTCTCATTGGCCTACATCCAAGGCCGGTATGGGCTTGGGCCCGGGGCCTAGATGGGTCAGGGCCCAAGGACAAGATGGGCTTTGGAAGCTCGGTGCCGTACAATAGCCCCCTTGATTCATACTCGGTTGCCGAGGAGAATTAAGGAGTCGCCAGGCCTTTTGATCCCGGGAATCCTCTAGCCTGGGACTTAAAGCACACTTCTCATTAATACTCATCTCAAAAGACGCGCCGTTTCGCGGCATCGCGTAGTCGTCATTATTGCCTGACGGTTCGTGAAACCGGCGGCGTAAAATCGATTACGCTTGGCATTCGTTGGGTCGCTCGTAGGGTCGTGCCCATTTATTGCTTGATTAAGTGTTTCTTCTTCCCCCATTTCTTTTGGCTCTATAAATAGTCCTTCTCCACACATCATTCCATTTTTCTTCGCCTCGATCTTTAGTGCCTACTCTCTGCCGATCACATTTCGTGTGCTTGCTCGCTCGGCGTTCTTTTCCTCCTTAGCACCCAAAGTAAGTCTTTCTTCCCTTTCCTGTTCCTTGACTTTGTTTCTTTGAGTTCATTCTTGTAGTTTTAGGCTCAGTAGATGGGTTATTCTTACCTTCTAGATACCCCGGCTGCGTTGGCCACCTTTAGGAGTAAATTTAGTATTCCCAATGACGTGGACGTGGCCTCTTGCCACGAGTGATATGGAACTCAACCGAGGCGTGGTACAGCCTTCTTTCCTTTGATGTCCATTTTAGAAGGTGGGGTTAGGTTCCCGGTAGATCCCCTCCCGATAAACACACTCACCTACTATGGGTCATGCCCACCAGCCTTCCCCCAATTTTTACCGGGTAGTTAGTTGTGTCGACCAATTGAACCAAACCTTTAACTTACAATTAGACCAACATGATATTAACCAAATGTACAGCCTCCGTGGGAGCAAATCCACAAATTATTACTTAAAGACGAGGGATGCTCGGTGCACGGCCGATATCGTGCCTACCCGATTCGAACAGGAACTCCGCCGTGGAGTTTGTCGAGTCTTGCGCGGCAATTAGTTTGCCGGGGAGATCCATTGCCCCCTCACACGACGTGAAGTGGGTTCGTACCATCCCCTTCTTATAATTGTTTGAGTAAAAAATTTTATTTTTATTTTTATATTGTTAAAAGCTAATGCGTCACCTGTTCTTTTGCGGACGGCAAAGTGTTTACTCAGGACCTCGGAGCCGTCCATACCAGGGACTTAAACTTCGTTCTCCTTTCCGAGATCTACGTGCATTGGGACGGCCAACTCCGGGCCTCACACCTGATCCTCGGCGTGGAACCGTTTTACTCTACTTGGCAGCCTTTCAAGCAGGCGTTGATAGTTGATGACCCCTACTATCGTACATAGACGTCCCAGACGTGAATTTCTTTCCGCCTGCTTACAACCGGGAGGCGAGGGAATTTGGTCGACGGTTCACTGCGCGGATGAACTAGTTCCCCTGAGAGACGATTCCGCGGAACGGGTCTCTCGGCGCCTTAGAGAGAGAGCTCACGAAGCCATTCAACAAGGGGATCAAGCCCAAGAGCAGCCCCATCCCGAGGATCCACCCGCCGAGCCTCAACAAAGAAGTGATAGAAGCGGCTAACTTGCTAGGCTGAAGCAATCCAGCCCGGTGCAAGAATGGTGGCAAGGAGAGTAATGACCCTTGACAGGTTCGTGCACGGTGCCCGGCCGACCAACCCGCCCCGCCTACTCAAGGTCGGGGTCCAGCGTCTCAACCTCCTCCCCTCCGCGATCCCGGCGGGCCCGTAAGAAGCAAAGTAACCGAGCCTTCCACGGGCCCGGGATGTTGTAGTTCAGACTCCTCCCCGTCCAATCGGGCGGAATCGTTATCCGCGAGCCGCCAACCGGCCGCACGGGGCGCGTCCTCCTCCCAAGTGGCTCCAGCGTGGGAGCCTAAGTTCCTTTTGGACGGCAAGCCATTGCCCTCAACCGCCTCCGTTCGGATGTGGGATAAGGGCGAGGGCGGCCGTATTGCCCAGACTTTGGCTGGAGCTCTCCAACTCCCGAGGACGTGCATGCTTTCGAGGATGGGTCCGAGGAGTCCGTGGGGCGCCGGTTAGAGTGGCACGCCATTGCGGTAATTCTTTTATCTCTTTACTTTTGTATATATATAGATTTCCTTTGGTTTCTTTGTTAACCCCGTGTTTGCTAGGCCGCTCAACTGGCTCATATCGTGGCTGCCCGGCACGGAGCTAGATGAAGAGAATGAGCTCGAGAAGGGGGCGCGGGAGGCAGCAATAAAAACGGCTAAGGAAAAGCTCAAGATTGCCGAGGATCTTTGAGAAGAAGGTCATTCTGCGGAGAAGTATCGGGCATCGGCCGAAAAAAGAAATGCGAGCTCTGTCCAAGCAAAATGAGGTGGAGCTCAAACTAGCCAAAGCCCTTAGCCTCAACACTTCCAATGCCGAGGAGATAGCCGATCTTAGGGCAAGCTTGGCGGCTGCGGAACAAAAGTGGTACGATGTGGGTTTCGCCGACGCCGAGAATTCCGCAGAGCCGGTGGTGACTCGGGCGCGGCATATGGGTTTCGAGGTCGGGTGGTTTGCCGCTCTACAAGCAATGGGAGTTCCCGAAGACTCGCCGCCGAAAGACCCCGCCCAGATTCCCTTTCCGAACCCTACACCTGCCGTCCATGACGCCCCTGCTGCTCTTGACGAGGAGGAGACGGCCAAGATGAGGGAGTTGGTTGAGCAAATCGACTCTTATGCCGAGCCCGAGGAACTGGAAGCCACGAGCATACCTACTATGCAGGAACTTCTTGATAAGGCCCAGCCTTTTTCCCCGATCGTCCGGCAGGAAGTGCCACCACCGACTCAACCTCCCGATTGATTTTATTTTAGCTTATTTTTATTTCATTTTTATTTGCCTATGTCACCGGGATGTGGTGATTGGACCGTTGCTTTAATTTATTGGTTTTATTTGCCCATGTCACCGGGATGTGGTGATTGAACAATTGCTTTTACTTGTTTAATTGGTAGTCCGTTTTCTTTTCCCGTTTCAATTTGTTGAATGAAATTATATCCGTTCGTGTTTTGCTTGAATTATGCCAGTGCTATGGCCGCTTAATAGAATGGTACCCCCGAAAACCGGTTGTGCGGCGCTGTGGGTAGTTTTGAGAGCGCTATTTGGGCTTAGTTTTTATAAAAAGGGTTAGGTTTTTATCGGGTTTTGGTTTAACCGAGAATTGAGTTTCCGTCCTTCGAGCATTTGTTTGCAAAGTTTCCGTTTGTTTTGATTTTAACCGAGAATCAAGCTTCTGTCTTTATAGTTTTAATTGCAAGGTTCACACATGCTCGGTGATTTTGACCGAGCCAAGGGTCAAGTTTCGCCCTTAAGATTTATTCGTCAGGTTTTCACCTGCTCGGCGATATTGATCGAGCCGAGAGTCGGGTTTCGCCCTTAGGATTTTGTTCGTAAGGTTTTCACCGCTTTCGGCGATATTGATTGAGCCGAGGGTCGGTTCGTCCTTAGGATTTGTTCGTAAGGTTTTCACCGCTTTCGGCGATATTGATCGAGCCAAGGTCAGGTTTCGTCCTTAGGATTTTTCGTAAGGTTTTCACCGCCGGCGATATTGATCGAGCCGAGAGTCGTGTTCGTCCTTAGGATTTATTCGTAAGGTTTTCACCTGCTCGGCGATATTGATCGAGCCGAGAGTCGGGTTCTGTCCTTAGGATTTATTCGTAAGGTTTTCACCTACTCGGCGATATTGATCGAGCCGAGAGTCGTGTTCGTCCTTAGGATTTATTCGTAAGGTTTTCACCGCCAAATCGATATTGATCGAGCCGAGAGTCGGGTTTACGTCCTTAGGATCTGTTGGCAATTCTCTTGGTGCGCAGCTACAGGGTCAAAAACAGCAAAGACAAAAAGTTCATCATACTCTTAATCTTCGTAGAATACAAGTTTTGGCTTACATCGATGGTTACGCGTAGAATTTCTTCAGGTTGTTGGCGTTCCATGGTCGGGGGAGCGGCCTCTCGTCCAGGTCCTCCAAGTAGTAAGCCCTTGCCCCTACGACGGCTACTGTGACTCTGTATGGTCCCTCCCAACTCGAGCAAGCTTCCCGCAGCCCACGTCCCTCATGTTCCCCACTACCCTTCTTAACACTAATTCCCAAAGATCAATTCCCTAGTCCTTACATTTCGGTTGTACCTTTGTGCCAGCCTTCTCGCGATACTCGGCAAGACGTGCGGTCGCGGCCTCCCCGCATTCTTCTAGCCAATCCAATCGCTCCATCATAAGGTCGGCGTTTCAGACGGGTCAAACCCGACGACCCGTGCACCGCATAAGCTCACCTCGGTTGGTATCATCGCTTCGCTCCGTATGCCGGAGAAAATGGGGTTTCCCCATGGATCTCCTGGGGTCGTGCGGTAGGCCCACAAAACACTGGGTAGTTCTTCCGCCCACCTTCCTTTCGCTCCATCCAACCTTCTCTTGAGCCCGTTCAAAATAGTCTTGTTTATTTGCTTGAGCTTGGCCGTTGCTCGGGGGTATGCCGGGGTTGAATACTTGTTCTTGATGCCGAAGCTCGCGCAAAGGTCCGAAAAGCGTTCTTTGTCGAATCAGAGTCTGTTATCTCATCACTTTGGTGAATTCGGCACCCCAAACCTTGTAACTATGTTTTTCCACACAAACTTTTTCACGTCAAGATCCCTGGATATTGGCCAAGGCTTCACTTGCCCACTTTGTGAAGTAATCCACCGCCACCAAGACAAAACAATGGTTCCCCGTTGCTCGGGGAATGGCCCGAGGATGTCAAGCCCCCATTGTGCAAATGGCCACGGGTCAGCCGACAGATTTAGATGTCCGGCCGGTGATGGATCATTGGGGCGTGCTTTTGACATTGTTCGCAACTCCGAACGTATTCAGCGGCGTCCTTCTGCATCTGTGGCCACCAAAACCCCTGCGTCATTGCTCTGTGTGCTAAAGATCGTCCCCCGGCATGCCCGCCACATACTCCTTCATGCAGCTCGGTTAGAAGCTCCTTGACTTTTTCAGATGCGAGGCACAAGAGGTAAGGGCCCGCGAAGGACCTTTCAGACAACTTTCGGTCCAAGACAACTAGTACCAGGGAGCCATTCGTCAATCTTATTGGTCTCGGCCTCATCCTCGGAACTTTATCTTCGGAAAGAAAGTCTATGATCGGGTTCATCCAAAGATGGTCCGCCACCGCCACTGCGCAACCTCTACTCCGGCCCGGTCGAGGCGGTCTTCACACGTATGCTTGGTTCCCTTACAAGTTCAATCGTGATAAGCCTCGGGGTGTTCTCGGTGAGCCGATGAGGCTAACGTGGCAAGAGAGTCGACATGCTTGTTTTGCGACCGGGCTACCTGGGGATATCTTTACCGTTCCAAACTGACCGATAATTTGCTTTGCCATACTCGGATAAGCTTTCATTCGGGATCCCGAGCCTCAAGTCCCCAAAGTGATCGATAAACAACCAGCCGAGAGTCCGAGTAGATTTCCACGTCCCTGGCGCCCGGATGCAATCACGCCCTTAGTCCGGCCAACAGGGCCTCATATTTGGCTTCGTTGTTCGAGGCTTTGAACCCCAATCTGAAGGAATGTTCCAGTCGCATACCTTCAGGGGTGATTATGACAATACCAGCCCCGGCCCCCATAGCATTTGATGCGCCGTCCACAAATAACCTCCACGGGCGAATCTCCGCACTACAGATTACCTGGCCTTCATTCTTAGGTGTAAATTCCGCGATGAAATCAGCGAGAATCGCCCTTTCACCGAGCTTCTAGGTCGGTATCTTATGTCAACGATCCCAACCGAGTCCCCCATTTAGCAATCCGTCCCGTGAAATCGGATCTCTTCAACAAGATGATTGCAATGGATACTCGGTGAGGACGAACACTTGTGTGTGCCTGGAAGTAGTGTGGTAACTTCCTCGTGGCGTGTACCAAGGCCAAAACCAACTTTTCAAGAGGCGATTACCTTGTCTCGGCATCGACCAAGGTCTTGCTTACGTAATACACCGGTATTTGCACTCCCGGTCCCTTAGTAATACAAAGACACTTACGGCATGATTGGTGACCGCAAGGTACATAAACAGATCCTCCCGGCTCCGGGGCCGTCAACCTCGGCGCCTTTGCCAAATACTCCTTTAGTTCTCGAAAAGCTTCATCGCAGCCTCGTCCCACTCAAACCCCTTCCACTTCTTGAAGTTGATAGAATGGCCGGCAGCGATCGGCAAACTTGGAGATGAATCGGTTCAGGCGGCTAACATCCCGGTGAGCACCTGCACCTCCTTAGGGTTGCTCGGTGGTTTTAGGCGATTGATTGCCTCTATTTGGTCGGGGTTAGCCTCTATTCCCCGAGTGGAGATCAAATAACCCAGGAACTTGCCAGCCCCCACTCCGAAAGTACACTTTTCGGCATTGAGGCGCAGCCTGTGTCGTCGTAGTATCTCGAATACTCCCCGAAGGTCTTCAGTATGCAGCGACTCTTTTCTTTTTACTACCATGTCGTCGATATAAACTTCAACCGTGCAACCAATTTTTTCCCGGAACATCCTTGTCATCATACGCTTGGTAGGTGGCCCCGGCATTCTTCAATCCAAACGGCATGACCTCGTAGTGATAGTTTGCGTTCGAGGATATAAATGCTGTCTTCTCTCGGTCCTCGGGTGCTAAGGCAATCTGGTGGTAGCCTTGGAAGGCGTCCAGAAACTCATTCTCGGGTGCCCGTCGTGGCATCCACCACCGATCAATCTTGGGCATCGGGAACGAATCCTTGGGACACGCTCTATTTAAATCGGTGAAGTCCACGCAAACTCTCCATTTACCGCTCTTCTTCTTCACTACGACGGTGTTTGCTAGCCATCTCGGGAAGAATATTTCTTTTATGACCCCCGGCTTCCTTGATCATTGGACCTCCGGTGTTTACTCGTGATCGACGTGCTCCTTTGATGCTCTTCTCGCTTCGCTTTTTCGGAGGAAATGATGGGTCCACATTGAGTTTGTGAACAATGAACTCGGGGTCTCACGCGGGCACTTCATACGGGTTCCACGCGAAGACATCTATGTTCTGCAACAGGAACAACAACATCTCTACCCTTTCCCGGTCATTCATGCTTGTACCTATCTGGAAGTATTTGTCACTATCCGGGAGAATTCTTACCTTGAGCACCTCCTCGGCAACGTCCGCCCCATTTTCCTGGGGTATCTGTAATTGCTATGCGTCTCTTTCTCGGCGTGCTCGGCTTGGCCGAGCTGTTCCTTTTCCCCCTTTGGACCGCGGCTACGAGGCATTGCTTCGCCACTGCCGATTCCCCCTTACCTCTACAACTCCGTACTCGTAGGAAATTTTACTTTCACGTGAAGGGTGGACGGAACAGCCCCCATGGCGTGAATCCACGGCCTCCCGAGATTGCGGTGTAAGGTGCGAATGATCGGACTACTATGAACGTAACTACAACTTCCTTGCCCTCCATGTCCACCGGGAGAGAGATTTGCCCCTCGGGAATCACAATTCTCCCGTCAAACGAGACCAATGGCGTGTTATACTTCGCCAAATCCTGGGTTTTTAACCCGAGCCCTTCGAAGAGGTCCGGGTACATGACGTCGACCCCGCTTACCCGATCAATCATCACCCTCTTCACTAGGAATCCGCCTATCCGGGCTGTCACCACCAAAGCGTCGTCGTGAGGTTGGATGGTTCCTTCGAAATCATCTTCTCCGAACGAGATGTCTAGCCGTCCAACTCTCTTTTGCTTCTTGGATGATTCTCCCTCCGCGCAAGACACTGTCATCACCATCCTTGCCGCTGCTGCCCCTCTCGATGCGGCATGAATGACTTTGATTACCCCCCGGGGTGGTGGAAGGGGATTCCTTCTTCGTGGGGCGCCCTGCTCGGTCTTCCGGTCGGTGGAATCTGCTACAAACTCTTTCAAGTGCCACGCCTTCACTAATCGCCCGAGATGATCTTTCAATACCCTACACTGCTCGGTGGTGTGCCCCTTGTCTCTGTGATAAATGCAGTATAGGCTTTGGTTCCTCCGAGATGGGTCGCCCCCATTTTGTTCGGCCATCGAAGAATGGCTCGTTCCTTATCCGTTCCAAAGATCTTGTGCACGGGCTCTTTAAACAACACATTAACCCCTTCGATCCGCACCTCTGGTTCCCGCATTCTCAAGTCCCTTTTCGGCTTTGGCGGCAAGATGCTTTGCCGAGATCTCCCCGTAAAGGGGCTTTCCCCTGCTGCGGCCGGTCATCCTCCGGGCGTTTGTACTCCTCTATGCGTCTCATCGCTTGCCTTATATCCTCCGGGGTCTTCTTGTCGGCGACTCCCGTAGTTCGAGAATCCTCGGGAGCCCCATCCTGAAGGTGCTAGCCGCAATTTTCTCGTTTCCCCACCAATCTCATTGTAGAGTTCCCGTATCAACGGCATAACTCCGAAGGGTTTCCCGACCCTCATTTTCATGGAAAGCAACGCGTCGACCGGTTGTTGCACTCGGCCGCATGTTACGAACCTCTTCTTTGAACTCCTGAATCAACTCGGCAAAGCTGTGTATAGAACCTTTCCGCAACCCATTGAACCATCTCGGTGCGGTGAGAGCCGAGACTAGAGGGGAATACTTTACACATCAATGCATCGTTGTGCGCATGCAACGACATCATGTGGATGTAGTGACGACATGCTCCACGGGTCTGTCCTCCCCTCATAGGAATTGAATGGTGGACGCGTGAATCGCTTTCGGCATGGGTGCCCGTTCAATCTCATCGAGAGAATGGAGACCGGGCCGCCATCCGCAAGGCCCCGCTCATGGCGTCCATCGCGGCGTTGTGGTGCTTCTTTGCTCCTCTGCGACTCGACCCTTGGTTATCATATCCATGCGACCGAGAACGGTCCGTCTCACGACGCGTATCCGGGGTGACGACGTGACTCTTGAGAACGGGATCGATCTCGGTGTTGTTGTGTAACAGATCGGCCGAACCTTCCTCGCCACGGTTCCTCCTGGGTTGGGGTTGTGGTTCCTTTCGTGGCGCCGACCCCTTGCTTCCCCAACTCCAAGTCCATTACCAATCTGCGCAAACCGCTCCGGCTCTCGGTCTCTATCATCATGTTGCCGATGTCTTTGAGACGTTTGAAATCGTCCGGTGTGTCCGGCCGATCCTTCTCCCAATCCGGACCTTTCCTCTCCTCTTGAATGCTCCCCTGTCCTCCAGGCCGCCGCCTTCTCTCCCTCCACGTCGATCCCCGAGAAGATCCTGCGGAATTGCTCGGAACGTGCCCTCCCGAACGCTCCTCGGACATCTTCTTTGCTTGAGTCTCACTCGAACCACGGCTTCGTAGGATGGTCCCACGGTGGACGCCAATTGTAAGAACCAAGCACAAGAATTCTGGGTCTTAGATCACTTGGGCTCACAATTTATTTGTAGTGGGTTTAAGGATTTCCTACAATGGGTCGTTCTCGGCAGAGAGACTCAAAGCAACACTCAGTTGAAATACTCTCTCCTTGACTATTTTCTCTCAATTTTTCTCAACCCCTTCTTCTCCCAACTTTCTTCTATTTATAGTCAAGGTTAGTGGGGAGATCATGATTACAATCATCGTTAGTGCTACTCAAGGTCCAAGTATTATCTGGTTAAAGTGGTTGTTTAGGTGAAAGGGCGGTGCGGATTTATGATCTTGGAACTTGGTTCCATTTTCACTCGATTATGTTCGGCAACTCACGTTCCCGTGCATATCATGTCCTTCCGGATATGACTCATGCGCTCTTCTCGGGAAGGATCAACCGGTCAACTCGGGAACTTAATACCCAAAACTTGTTTTTACTCTAAGGCGCTTTCAAGAAGGGCATAAGGTAACTGGAATTTTCTCTTCGGCCCGCATCCAAGGCCGGTATGGGCTTGGGCCCGGGGCCTAGATGGGTCCAGGCCCAAGGACAAGATAGGCTTTGGAAGCTCGGTAACGTACAGTAATATTTTTATTTTCTTTAATAAATTAAAAAGGTAATAAAAATATTTACAAAACTGATTACTTATTACATATTGATGAGTAGGGACTTTTGTAAAAATTGGAGAAATTTAAAGGAAAATAATAGAAAAATGTCATTTAGTTAAATCACATGATTCACATTCAAATCAAATATGTTGCCAAGAGCAAAAGAGTAAAAAGGAAAAGTCTAGTAACGCAAAAAATTACATAATTTCTTTGTCCCTTAATATTTGAAATAAAATGTTAAAAGGTAAAGAAATTACATAATTATTACAGGTTTTATATTTTAAAAATAAAATAAAATAAAAAGGCATTCTTTGAAAATATTTTTACAAAACAAATTTTGAAAGCTTAGATAATTTGACATAATTATTAGTGTACTTTTCTAATATATTGTAAAATTATGACTAAAATATTTCACCTCCCCAAAATTTTATTAATTTTTACTATGAATAACTCTTTATATCATCAAGAATCTGTAAATAACCATTTATTATCATATGAACCGACAAATTTTCAATGAGAAGATGACTGATAGTGTGAAAACTGGGAAGTTTGACGAAAATAACAGAAAAACTTCAAATGTGTGGGCGAGAGCAAAAGAATAAAAAAGATCAGACCTTATTATTTGTGCATCACGCTCAATCTCATAGTCATTGATGTGAACGTACAGCGCAGCGAAACAGAAAATGCCCACCTCACCCTTCCAACATCGTACAAAATATTGCTATTTTCTTGTTCAATAGCAGAGTGTCAGAATCCTTGAAATAACCCATTGGCGTTTGCTATAGACTGGCATACCCACTAATCAATGAAAAACGACATTTCTTAATAGCTTTCGAGAGCGCTGCATAATGAGAATTGGTGATCACAAATGTTTCCATACAGAGGGACAGCTTTCACGTGACTCATCAGGCACTCTACTCTCTTAACTCTCAGGGTGTCACATCGACAAACTTGTTTAGTAGCTCAATATGAAAGGAAATAGAGAGAGTCAAAAAAATTGAGGCGCTGCATAATGACAATCGGTGATCACGTTGTTCCCATTCAAAATGAGAGAGATTGACTGACTTTATAAGAGATGAAGATTTTCCATTTTTTAGTGAGAGACTGAAGTCAAAAAATTACCACTTTTAGCACATATAAAAATTACAACACCATTGATCCTCCTATAAAAATATCCTAAGGCCACCACTATTGAAATTATTCTTTTTCATTTTTGGGTGAGAAGAACTGAAGAAGTACTTTCAAAGACTTGCAACAATTATTTTTTAAATCATTCTTTTTTCTTTTTCTTTTTCTTTTTTTTTTTTTATTAAAGACTTGCAATAATTACGTTTAATACTAAATCAATTTTGTTCAACCTTTTCAGTATTAGCTTTGCATAAGTGTCAATCACTCTTTTTTGGCATAGAGTAGTTAAACATCATATTTTTAATTTTTAAACAACATTATATATATTTTTATACACTTTTTTATCTACATATATTTTTAAAAAATACAAACAATATTACTTAAATTCTTCTATCAAACGGCCCTCAACTTTGCAAAAGTATCCATCATTTTTTTTTTTTGATAAATTCCACAAACTTCCCCTAAGGCTTGGACTAATACCAATAAAATCTACAACATTTAAAAAGTGACCATTTTAGTCCTTATTGCCAAACGGTTTGTAACACCATTACATACCCTCTGTCCTCTCTCTCACCCCTTTCCTCAATCTTCTCTCTTCCCTTTCTCAAATTCAGTGAAGAAGAAAAAATTGAAGAACAAAATCTACAAAGCCGCTGACCCGACCCAACAAAACCCATAAAAAGCTAGTGACCACCGACCACCAGCAAAGCAACAGCATCAACAAAACCCACAAACCCAAAACCACCGACCACCAACAAAACCCACAAACCCATTAGCAATACCGACCACCCCAAAACAAACCCCGAACTAAAAACACAAACCAAAACCCACAAAAATCCAACACACCCACAAAAAACCAAATTCTCTGTCACCAATCCAAACTAAAACCGACCCACTACAAAACCCACCACCATAGCGCCACCGCAAAGAGGAAGAGAGAAGAGAAATTGCAAACCCACCACCATGGCCCCGGATTTGAGCAGAGATTGAAACATCGTCGGACATCGCTGGATCTGAGCCGAGGAGAGTAAAAAGTTACCGGTCTAAACTTAAACATCGCGGGATCTAAGTGGGTTTTTGAAAATATCTTCGGATCTGAGCCAAAATCATTGGATCTAAGTAGATCTAAGAAAAATCGTTCTTTGAGCCGAGTGAAGGAGGGCTGATCGTCACCGAATTTGAGCAGAGGATGGTTAATTTGAAGTGGTGGTGGGTCGAGTTGGGTGGTTGGGTTGCTCGGTTTGGTCAGAGGTTATGGGCTTAGATGGAGAGAGAGAGAGAGAGAGAGAGGTGATTCTGGAGAGGAAAGAACAAGAAGAATGAAGGAAAAAAAAGGGTAAATTCCACAAACCACCCCTGAGGTTTGGGTTAATACCAATTAGGTCCAAGACATTCCAAAATTGACCAATTTGGTCCATAAAGACAATTTTGTCCCTCAAGACATTTTAATCCCTAACCCGTTAACTATTCCGTTAGTCATTTTACTTCTTTCTTTTTCTTTTTCTTTTTTCTCCTTTCTCAAACGTAATAGGTCTGCTCTCTCTCTACCTCTTTCGTTCTTCTTCCCTCTGACCTCTCTGGGTTTTTTTTTTTTTGCTAATCTTAACCTCTTTGTACTTTGCTCTTCTTTTCCCTCAGGCCTCTCTCTCCAACCCGACCCAATCTCCTCTCTCTGACTCACCCTTTTCATTTATCTCTTTCTTCTCTTTGCAAATGTGATGATGCATGGGTTTGGTGGTCCGGGTTGGTTGTGGATCGTGATTATGGTGGTTGTTTGTGGTGGTTTTTGGTTGCCGGTGATGGGTTTTGGTTTGTTGTGGGTATTTTGGTGGTGGTGGATTCCAATCAGCGGCGGGTTTGTTGTGGGTTTGAGTTTTTTTATTTGGGTTTTGTGGTCGGTGGTTGTTTAAGGTGGTGGTGGTGGTGGGTCCGATTTGGGTTGGATTTGAAATGGAGGTGGTTAAGGGTTTTGATCTAGGGTGGATTTGCGGTGAGGTGGTTGTGGGTTACGAAGTGGTGATTGGAATTTTTGGATTTGGGTTTGGTTGGGTTTTGTCGCCGGTGTCACCGGGTTTTGTGGCCAGAGGTGGTTGCTAGGTTTAGTGGTCGGTGATGGTGGTGGTGGGTTCCAATATGGAATGAATTTGCGATGGGGGTGGTTTTGGGTTTTGATGTTGTGGTGAGTTTTCTATGTGTTGGAGTATTTGGATATTGTTGGAGCAGATTTGACTGGGTTTTGGTATGGGTAGTAAAATTGTGTTGTGGCTCTTGTTGTAGTTAATCCGAGTGGTTGTGGCTAATCCGAGGAGTGGTTATGGCTGATCCGAGGAGTGTTTATGGCTGATCCGAGGAGAGAGAGTGAGAGAGGAGGGAGGAGGGAAGAGGGAAGAGTAATAGAGAGGAGAGAGAAATTAACGAAGGTTAACGTTTAGTGGTGTTTAGGGACAAAATAGTCTTTATGGACCAAATTGGTCAATTTTGGAATGTCTTGGACCTAATTGGTATTAACCCAAACCTCGGGGGTGGTTTGTGGAATTTACCCAAAAAAAAAAGTAATGGTGTTACAAACCGTTTGGCAATAAGGACTAAAATGGTCACTTTTTAAATTTTGTGGACTTTATTGGTATTAGTCCAAACCTTAGGGAGGTTTATGGAATTTACCTTCTTTTTTTTTTTTTTTTTTAAGGGAAGAAGTATTATTGAAGAATTGCAATAATTACATTTGATTATTATTGAAGACTTTCAACTTTGCAAAAGTATCAATCATTTTTTTTTTTTTTTTACAGGAAGAAGTATTATTGAAGAATTGCAATAATTACAATTGATTATTATTGAAGACTTTTAACTTTGTAAAAGTATCAATTTGTTAGAACATGTCTAGTATAAGGTATTTATATCTTAAAACATTTTTAGACATCGCTCAAGTTGATTCAAGTCAAGATTTAAGAATAGTCAAGCTATAGAAATAAGAATTCAAAATCTGCCTTACTCGATTGATTGAGAGACCTTCGACCAATCGAGATGTGTTTTCTACAGATTTTAAATAAACCCAAAAGCCCGCGAAACGTTTAAGGTTTGAGTCCAACACTGCTAGGTATAAAAGAGAAATCCTAATACATGTTTTCCAATATTTGTGAGTTACTCCTATAAGATTTGAGAGGTTTTGTAACACATGTACCAAACAACCCATAGCATTTTGTCAAAGAATCTTTGAAATAACCATGAAGTTGACTCCACAGCATGCACCTTCACTTCCAAGCTTCATTCAATTCTACACATTTTCCAATACTTGTGAGTTACTCCTATAAGATCCGAGAGGTTCTCAGACACACATGTACCAAACGGCCCATAGTATTTTGTCAGAGAATCTTTGAAATAACCATGAAGTTGACTCCACAGCATGCACCTTCACTTCCAAGCTTCATTCAATTCATCAATTGTGAGGTTAATGAAATCCTTTCTTTATGTCTTCTCATGCGGTTGTACATACATGTAAAATAATGTATTTACTAGAATTTATAATTTTCTTTAAAAATGAATAAATATGGATTTATTGCTAAGAACATTTCTATTAGCTTGAACAAAAATATAGATAAGAACTTACTTTTTTAAAAAAAAAATTACATAACCATTATTTATTACATTGTCCATTTTATTAAAATATTAAAATTTCTTAATATTTTAGTTGTCTTTCTATTTTCACACATCATTAACACCATCCATTCTATTTAGCCATGGCTCTAGGAATTTTTTTAAGATGATCATTAAGAAATTTTAACTAAACAAAATTTAATAAAAAGATAATTTAAATATATCGAGTTGTCAACACAAAAAAAATATATATGCATTTTAAAAAGAATGATTAATATTTTTATTTAATCAAGAATTGTTATATTATATTTTTGAAATTTGAATATTATTATTATTATTTTCATCACCATTTTTCCCTAATATTATTTGATGCCCTTCCAACTCTTTTTGATATATTTTTATTTTTGCATATTAAATTTCTCCCCAAGTTTTCGGCAACTTGGTTGCCACAATTCTTTTCTGTCTTTTTTTTTCCTCTCATTTTCGGCAACTTGATTGCCACAATTCCTATTTTCTCTCTCCTCACTCCCTTACAATTTCAGCAACTTGGTTGCCACAATTGGTTTCCTTTCAGCCACTTCACCTGGCACTCGCCTGACAACAGGAATTTCGGTTTCGATCGGGGCCGAGATATGCACACCGCCAAGAACCAAACCGCACCGATTATGTTTAATATATATATAATTTTGTTTTTTTTTTTTTTTTAATATATGGCGTGGTGAGCATGCTATGTGACACTGTGACTCTCAGTAGGCTCAGTTTTTCACAATCTCACTCGCATGCAAAGTCAAAAAAATATATCGTTAGTGTGCCTTTGAAAAATTAAAAAATGTTAACGTGTGTTAGTCCTAAAGTCGAAAACACCAGGAAGCATGTTCTCGGTTTTCATTCCTATATCTCAAATTTTTGAGAAACAAGTTTTGGAAACCATGACTGTAAACAACACCAAACAAAATGCAACTCGGTGGGGCCCACGAAATTTGAGTTTTGAGTTATCAGCTTTGAGTTATATAACTCAAAACAACCCAATCCAAACACCCTCCGAGAATCTGAGATTGAGAGGGAAACTTTACTATTTGTTCGGCAAGATTAGGGGTTGGAAGAAAATGAATGTGACTGAGCTGAGTGATTGAGTGAGTTAAGTCCGAGAGCAAAAGTCTAAAAAAGAGAGAAAGAGACAAGTTAGAGTCTAACTCAGTCAGGGTACGTATGTGGCTAAAAGTAAACAAGAAAAAAAAATCTTACATAGTAACTGAAATGGTAGAAGTATATTAATAAAAAAAAAAAAAAAAAAAAAAAAAAAAAAAAAAAAACAAAACATAGCCCGGCCTAGGAGCTTTACAAGCAACGGACAACCATGAGAAAAATACTGGACCTATAGCTCTAGAAACTTCCAAGGCTTGCTCTTTTTTTTTTTTTTTTTTTTTTTTTTTTTTTTTTTTTTTTTTTAATGTGTTAGGTTCTAAGTACTTAGGAACTAATGTATTAGAACCCTAATTTGTATTGTTGGCAAACCATGATCAAAACAGGTTTTTAGTCTTGTTTTAGACTTGCTCAAAATATGTGTTTTATGTAAAGTTGGAATCGAGCTACTGTAGAATTTATTGTGCAATTCAGTCTGGCTTGATCAATCGAGAATTAGTGTATGTTTGGATAGCACGTCTCACGTCTGCGTCCGCGTTTTCCTTTTTTTTTTTTTTTTTTTTTTTTTTTTCTAGCCGCATATTGTTGACTTTTCAGCCATGAACAGTGACTTATATACTGTTCACGGGTCCCACAAACTCCACTTTTTATCAACTTTTTCATTAAAAATGGGTCCCACGGTACTATTTACACATTTAAAAATTATTTTGCTACAATGTTTTCAGTTTTCGATTTTCGATTTCAAAGAAAATAAGTTCTATCCAAACAGACCCTTAGACTCGACCAATCAAAAGTCGGGCAAAATACTTTTTTCTGAAGAATTTCCAACTCAGCCCTAAACCCATATGACGTGTAGAGTTTTATGCTTTGCCCTAGGTATAAAAGGGAAACCCTAGCCACATTTTTGAGGTTGCTCTATTTGCTATGCGTATGAATCTCTTGTGAGATCCGATAGGTGGTTGCTTTCACATATGCTTAGGATTATTAAGAAGGAGATTTCATTGAAAGCTTGATGATAATTCAGATTCTTGATAAAAGCTTAAAGATACACAAGTGGGAGTGCTTGTACTTGCTAGAGAATCCAAGAAAGAAGGAGTCCGTGGTCTCGGAGTTGTCATGTGGTTGTGTCGGTAAGTTTTCTACTGGTGAGTAGCAATAGGATGTTAGTGGTTTAAGTTGCTATTACAGCTTAGACAAGACTTGAGTGAGACTAAAATTGTTTGGTTTTGTGCTTTACCGTCTACATTTACATCATTCTTAGCCGTGAAGTAAGACAGTTTTTTATTGAAAGAACAAGGAAATTAATGAGTTTTTTGGTTGAATATTGCAGAAAATCGAGTTTATTTGTGATATGGGTACTGTTCAAAATTATTTGGGAAACTGAGAAAAGAGAGTAAATTTTAACAACGGTGTTGCCGAAATTCTAACAAAAATTATGAGAGAGAAAAGTTTGAATTTTGGTAATCTCATTACCGAAATTCTTACTCCCCAAAATTATTGCCAAGCTACCAAGTAAGTGCCAGATCGCCAGGTGAAGTGCCCGAAGGAGAAGTGGCCAAAAGGAAACCAATTGTGGCAACCAAGTTGCCGAATTTGTAGGGGAGTGAGGAGAGAGAAAATAGGAATTGTGGCAACCAAGTTGCCGAAAATGGAAGGAAAAAAAAAAAAAAAAAAAAAAGATAGAATTGTGGCAATAAGTTGCTGAAAACTTGAGGAGAAATTTAATATGCAAAAATAAAAATATATCAAAAAGAGTTGGAAGGGCATGAAATAATATTAGGGAAAAATGGCAATGAAAATAATCATAATAATATTCAAATTTCAAAAATATAATATAACAATTCTTGATTACATAAAAATATTAATCATTCTTTTTAAAATGCATATATAGCTTACAAAATTTTACTACCAATATTAATTTACAGTTATTTATTTTTTTCTATGAAAAGAAAAGTTTTTAATAAGAAGTTGTTATTAGGAAAACCAATATATACTAGCTAAATTAATAAGAAGAGTAGCTTTTATGTAAAAATATATATTATATATATATATAATGGATTTCAGATAGGAAATGGTCCCACTTAAAATTATGCTCTTAGCGTCTTAGGCCTCAACTTCATTTAAGCTGGTATTGATTGTATCTATAGCTCATTAGTGGTGTGGTCTTGTCATATTGTGTTTCTTTTGTTAATAATATTTTCTCCCCAAGTTTTCAGCAACTTGGTTGCCATAATTCTCTTTTTCTTTTTTTTTTTCTCCCATTTTCGGCAACGTGGTCACAATTCCTATTTTCTCTCTCCTCAGCCTCCTACAATTTAGGCAACTTGGTTGCCACAGTTGGTTTCCTTTCAGCCACTCCTCCTTCAAGCACTTCACCCAGCAAATGTTGGGCGGTAATTTCGGGCAACAAGAATTTCGGTAATGAAATTACTGAATTTCAAACTTTTATCTCTCATACTTTTTGTTAGAATTTCGGCAACACCGTTGTCGAAATTCACTCTCTTTCCTCAATTTCCCAAATAACTTTGAACAGTACCCATATCACAAATAAACTCGATTTTTTGCAATATTCAGCCAAAAGACTCCCTAATCCCACCTATGACCTAACCTTCTACTCTTTAAGAACACAAGCTCTCAATTTCACACTCTCATCAAGACTCGTCTCTAATTCTCAGTCTTTCTCTCACAAAGAAAGACTTTCCTCTCGCCCCGTCTCCTTATCATCTCCGTTCTCCACCATGGCTCTACCATTATATAGTTTTGTCTTTGGTAACCCTAACCCCTAATTTTTTTGGTTTTATTTTGAATTCACAAAATGTTTCTTCTTGATTCTATTTTTTTTTTTGGCGTTATTTTCTTGTAATTTTAGGGGTAATTTAAGAGATTTGGCTTTAGCCTAGTAAATGACTAAATCTCAAAGGCTTAAAGAATTCCTAGGTATTTTTTCATACTATTTATAATTTTTTTTTTTTAGTTCACTAATGTTTGATTTTTTTTTCTATGTTGTTTGATTTTGTTTGAAGGGTTCAAAGATTGTAAATTTATTTGTTGATCATCCTATTGATTGATTATACTCTTGTGATTTTAGTATATTATATCATGTTATTGATTGATTATACTGTTGTGATTTTAGTTTATTATATCATGCTATTATGGTTTTAGTTGATTATCTTGTTGTTGTGATTTTAGCACTGAGTAAGTTGTGTGTATGGTTTTTGTTTACTAATATGTTATTAAAAATAGCGTATGACTCTGTGTTTTAGTTAAAGGTTACTTAGAATAGTAATTTTTAAAAGTCCAGCCCATATAACCAAACAAATCGCATCGAGCCGCCAAGATTAACCGCAACTTGTGTAGACTGGTTCTTACCTTCCAAAAGTGAGGTGCGGTCAAGCATAGGGTGAAACCGCACCCTATAGGCGTGGTGCAAAAAATCTCTCCAAAACTGATCGAATCGAACCATGTACACCCCTACAAATGAGAAGGAGAGGACTGAGTCTGAGTTTCAAATTTATTTTACATGCTATATATTATGTTATGTTATATAATTTTGTAAAAAAATTATTAACATGTTCAACATGCAAAGAAGTGTTTGTTTTTAGACCCCTTAAAACACAATTGGATTAACCTAGTTAATTAGTCAAGTGATTACTTAGTCCAAATTTCAGATCTAGGTTAACACACAATCATATTAATGTAAAGTGCGGAATATAAAGAACACAAAGATATGATGACCTAGGAAACCACACCGGTAAAAACTTGGGGAGGATTTAACCTAACTATCTTTAAGGTAAACTTGAATCCACTATGAAAGAATCGAAGTTTTACAATAGTGACTTAGACCACTAACATATTATTGCTATCCACTAGTAGAAAACTTACTGGCATGATCACGTAATAGCTCCGAGATCATGAACTCCTTTTTTCTTGGATTTTGCAAAACATAAACACCCATGTTTGTGACTTTGAGATCCCACTCAAAGGTTTAGCAACACAAACTCTCTTATTTGTGACTCCAAGACCACCCTTGAAAGTTTAGATCATCAGCACCTTTGATGACTAGAGAAGGCAACAACTTTTACAATACCGGATCTTGAGATTCTTCAAGTAATGACTCCGGTAGAAAATATGTGAGAGCTTTTTAGGAACAAAACCCTAAATACAAAAGAGGCACATTCTTCTCTCTCTAAAAGCCTTATAAAAACGTGCTTAGGATTTCCTTTATATACTGAGAGAAGTAGATCTGAAATCCTAATCCTTAATGGGCTTGAACTGCTATTTTGGCTTAATTAAAATTCTGCGGATACAACTTTCGATCGGTCGAGCCTATCTTTCAATTGATCGAATTAGGCAGATTATGAAATCTTCTTCCCGAAATTCGTATGGTCTTGAATCTTGACTTGAATCACCTTAAGTATTGTCTAATAATACCTATAGACTCTAGGATTTATATCTAGACAAGTTTGAATTCACGATTTGCCAATTGTTCTAAACTTTTAGAACCTAACAAGAAGTATTTTATAAATTGATAGATGTATAAATCCTATATCAAGCTTAATAAATGTGCCAATAGTAACAAAAATTGTTTTTACCTACCAAAATTAAAAGCAAAGTGTAAATGTGTGAATAGATGTAATTGATTTTAGCATTGCTCTTAATTGCATTGCTCTTAATTGCATTATATGTCCGAATGATCATTTACTTGATAAATGTTCATTGTGGTCATTTCCTAATGACTGTTTATGTTTAATCAAGTTATGCTTAATGTCATATATCTCTTTTGGTATCTTGATCACATTTTACTTGCTCCTTATACATGCCTTGTGTTCTACTTGTTTGAGCTTAATGAAGTTTTATTATTTTGTGCAAGTGTTTCATGATATAGTTGTACATGGCACAAGTGCTTCACATCTTCTAGAGTTAGGTGTGAGTAAGTTTTGTTGATGTTCCCAAACTTGTTTAAGTCTAGAGTCTGTTTAGGGGTTTTGTTACGGAATAGCCAAAGAGTGAGATTGTAAAGTTGTGATTTTCAACTATATTGTATTGGCTTTAATTTCGTACCAAATTTTATTGTAATTTTTTCAATCATTTTCCCTGTATGTATGTGAGTTTATTTGTAAGGGATGAGTGTGAGAGATCGGTAAAGAATCAAGCTTTAAAAGTTGAATCAATGGGTTTTGCGATTGGCTCGCAAGTAGCTCGCGAGAAGCAAATCACGAAAAAGCCATGTGTGGAGCACATGACTGGAAGAAAAAGAGTTGTGCCAGGTTGTCATTTTCGAAACTGTCTTGTGAGAAGGGCCAACCCACGAAGGACCCGCGAAAGTCTTTGTTTGGCAAAAAGTTGTGTTTGCTTTACCAAGTCTTTACCCACACTATATATATACCCTTATTACCCACAAATTGTAATAAGTACTTTTCAGAGAGAAAAACCTAGAAAATACACTTGAGAATTAGAGATTGTTATACCCACAATCATCTACACATTTTTTTGTGGTTTTCCTCAACTCCTATCTCTCCATCTCTAGATCTTTGAGAGGTTGCTAGCCCAAACACTTATCACACCTATTCTGAGTATAAAGTGAGATTTTGGTGTTGCTGGAAAACATTGGAAGAAGCTATTCATTGGCGGATGCAATTAGGTTGAATTGTGGGATTCGAAAAGTTAGAGAAGACAAGACTCCAAGAAGCCCGTTGGTAGCAGGAGCTTGAAGGGCTCAAGTACATGGGGGTAGACTAGGCTTGAAGGGTCTTTTATTATTTGTGTACTCCAACTTTATTCTTTAGTTGATCGATTTCGCTTTGAAGGGTCGGAAAGGTTTTTCCCTAAGTTGTTCGGTTTCCTCTTCGATAACACATCTTGGTGTTATTTTGTGTTTGCATCTCTCTTTCCTACTCTTTAAGTTTTCATTTTATTGTTGATGATGGATGAATATGGCTTACGGTAGTGTTATCTATTTATTGTGCTTATTTACTCTTATTCTTAACTTAGTCTAAGTTTGAGTAAAGCAATCTAGCTAGTATTTTTTTATTGGGGGTTTGAACAAACTCTTGTGTTTTAGCACAAATCCAAGCTTTTAGAGATGAATTGCAAAATAAAGAATGAGATGTACGCTATGTTGTTAAAAAAGTTATGGAAAGTAGATAAAGTGGGGTTTTGGTAATACAAAATGATTTTCATATGTGAAATCTCCCCTCTAAAATTGTATTGGTATAAATATTAGAGCATTTTAGCTTCTTTCTAGGGCTGACTCAAGGCATTGTGGGGCCTAAGACAACTACTTTAAGTGGGCCTTATTCTTATATTTTGAATATCAATAAAAGATTTATTTAACTTTTGGTATTTTTTTCATTTAAAATATTTTTATTTTAGATAAAAAATTACAAATTAAAATGAATCCATTGTATTATTTAATGACTATATAATTGAAATAAACACTATTTATTGAGTAAAGCAACCAAATATTACAAAATTATGATTGAAAATTTTAACAAAATTATATATTTGATATCTCTAAATAAATTTTGAGTATAAATTTATTTACTAGTGAGAGATTAATGAGTTCTTTCAGCATTTGTGTGTGGGACATTAATGAGTTCTACACTCTAAAACTATCCAATGAAAAGATTTTTTTTTAAACTGGCTTTTCTTTGATAAAAAAAACTACATTTTATTTATTTGCAAATATTTGGGGCATAATTAACAATTTAATTGGCACATGAATATCTCTATTGGTAAAACTTTGAGGGCCTTAAGTAGTTGCCTATTTGCCTTACCCATTAAACCAGCAATATTGCTTCTTTCAACAATTTCGACTTAATTTGGGTGTTTTAGGCAATATATCAATTTAAGGTCGTTTTGAAATAGAAGGGATTTTATAATTGTTTTAAAAACTTATGGCCATAAACCAGCACTTTTGGAACATAAAGTGTGTTTGGATTGAGAAAAAAGAAGAGAGGAGGAGATGGAACGAGATAAAAAGTGTTACATTGTTTTGACTTTTATAAGTATGCTAGGAGGGGTTTGAGGGGATTAGGGTGTTGCGTTCTAAGACTTTAGCTTTAAATGTATTAGAACTTTATTTTTTAATGTTGGCAAACCATGATCAAAACATTTAGTCTTGTTTTAGACTTGCTCAAAGTGTGTTTATGTGTAAAGTTGGAATCGAGTGTACTGCAGGATTTATTGTGTGAATCTGCCTGGCTTAGTTGATAGAGATTTAGACTCGATCAATTGAAACTCGTGCAGATTGTTTTTCTGCAGAACTTTCCAACTCAGCCCAAGCTCGTTTGACGTGTAGGGTTTTATGTTTTACCTTATGTATAAAAGGAAAAACCCTAGCCACGTTTTATTGTTGTTGTTTATGCTATGTGTATGAATCTCTTGTGTGATCTAAAGGTGTTTGCCTTTATACATACTTGGGGTTTCCAATCTCAAGATTGATGTCAAGAGCTTGGTGATCGTTTTAGTTTCTGCATAAAGAGCTTAAAGAAAACGCAATTGGGAGAACTTGTGGTTGCTTTGAATCCAAGAAAGAAGTAGTCCGTGGACTCGGAGCTATCACGTAGTCGTGGTAGTAAGTTTCCTACTTGAGGTAGCAATAGGATGTTAGTGGTCTAAATCGCTATTGTGTAAACTTCAATTCTTTCATAGTGGATCTGTTATACCTTGAGGATAGCTAGGTTAAATCCTTCCTAGGTTTTTTACCGATTTGGTTTTCCTAGGTTATCATATCATTGTGTTATTTATTTTCTGCACTTTACAATGATATGATATATTTGTGCTAACCTAGATTTGAATAATTTGACTAAGTAATCACTTGACTAATTAACTAAGTTAATTTGGTTGTGTTTTAAGGGGTCTAAAAACATACATAGGGTTTTGAGAGGGGTTCTAGTGTTGTTTTTTTTTTTGGGGGGGGGGGGGGGATAAGGATAGGGCTTCTTTTTTAGAATTAAAAAAAAAGGGTTTCTCTATATTAAAAAAATAGTTTCAAAATTAATAAAAGGCAGTTGTAATTGTTAATTTATATAATAATTAATTTATCTCTTCTCCTATATCCATTAAATCCCTTTAAAACATAAAAAATTATTTAAAGAATATCATATTTTTTTAATCAAATCAAAATAATTAATGAATTACCTCATGAGTCGCCTCAATAGTAGGCTCATTTGTCCGGGGTATGACCTAAATTTAGAGATCTTAAGTTCAATCTACCATTATGATACTATAATAATCTTAAATGACAACTGTTCAAACTTATAAGGTGTAAATTACTTCTTTATTTTTTTATTTTTTTTATTACCTTTTTAACAATTCCCCTCTATTGTGTATCTCCCCCTTAGTAGCCATGCGCTCGTAACCAAAATCGATTCTCCGGCACTGCTTATGCTGATATATTCTTGTCATCTTATGCCTACTGATCAAAAGGAAGATGTGTTATGTTGGTGCAAATACAATAATAATGGAAATAACACACAAAGAGAAACTGAATAATACTTTTGAATATTATTGATGTAAGGAAAGGAAATACACAACACTATTTGGACTAAGGCGCGACACTCGCTCTCTTTAAGGAGATTCAAGCCCTTGGTTGGCTAATTCTTGTAACCGGTGCAGACCTTCTTTGACTTGTCTCCCACAGAATACAACAGCTCAACAAGTGTCGTATGGCTAGAACAACTTCTGCACAAAGTGTTCAAGCCCAAAGCTCCACCAGAAAGAACACCCTTCCTTGCCAATAATCTCTCTATTTTTTTGTAGTGTATATTGTAAATTGCTCCATTTTTTATACCTCCACTCTTCACCTCCCCCTTGCGCACGTATCTAGCCCAATATCTGAGACAATTAATGTTAGCCCATTAATCACCACAATTAAAAAGAATAAAATAGTCTCTCTCCTTTTCAATGTGGGATTAAACATTTTCACAACTCTTCATCTTCCATATTCACTCCCACATCTTTACATTTATGTTATAACATTTACTCATTTTAATTATTTAATATTAAAATGCTCCAACAATCCCCCACTCATTTTAATATTAAATTTTAGTTAAAGAAAGATTACCAGGCAAAGATGGGTCACTATGCATCATGAAGGTGTGCTCTCCATTGAACCTTCACTTAGTAAAACAACGATCTCAACTCTAGAGTCATAGTGGTTTCTGACTTGAACTAGGATTGCTTTAGGGAAATTAAGCATCACTGCTCACACATAACAACCGAGGTGTTGACATGAGCTTTTATAGCTAGCACTTTACGGCCATGTGCTGATCCCGGTTTCATGAGTGTATTTGAGATTAAGTCCAAATCTCATAGGAGCGGCCCCACCCCACACTCACATAGGTGAAATTTGTCGAGGGTGCTCCTGTAATTCTGACACCCCACTCATACGAGCTACAAATTTCATTAAGAGTTTTTTACTCAACCTCTCCACATTACAGATAAATGCACTTACATCATAGGGATGAACAATTAAAAAATTATTTACAGAATAAATAATTTTTAAAAAATAAATAGTGCATTTCTTACGACCATCATATGATTCGTTTTTTCCATTGAACCCAATTCTCGTGATCTCTGGTCCTTGGGTTGGGTATCTGCATACATGGCTCAAGATTCTATGGACTTTAGTCCCATCCCCCTCGATGTATTCCGGACTCTATCTTTTGCCAAGGCCTTGGTAAATGGATCTGCAAGATTATCATTAGATTTAATATAATCCACGCTTATGATGCCACTACTCAAATAAGATCGCATGGTACTGTGCTTTCTTCTTATAGGTCTGGATTTACCGTTGTAGTAATGGTTTTTAACTCTACCAATTGCGGCAGTGCTATCACAATGAATTAATATAGGTGGAATTGGCTTTTCCCAAAGTGGAATTTCATATAACAAATCTCTAAGCCAATTTGCCTCTTCACTAGCTGAAGCTAATGCTATTAATTCAGCTTCCATTGTTGAATTAGCAATTATCGTTTGCTTTTTAGATTTCCAACAAATAGCACCACTACCTAAAGTAAAAGTATAACCAGTGGTAGAGAGAGAATCACCTGACAAAGTATTCCAATCGACATCACTAAAAGCTTCAATCACAGTAGGGTACTTTTTATAAAATAAGCCATAGTTTTTGGTACCAATTAAATATCTCATAACTCACTCAATAGCTAGCCAATAATCTTTACTAGGCTTGCTAGTAAATCTGCTAAGCACTCCTACCGCATATGCAATGTCGGGTCTAGAACGATCGATAGCATAACGCAAACTACCAATGATACTAGCATAATCATTTTGATTAAAAATCTCATCATCATTATTCACAGGAAATAAATGAACACTAGAATCAAAAGGAGTAGCTATACTTTTGTGATCATGAAAATTATATTTTCTCAATATTTTCTCAACATAATGTGATTGATCAAGATATATTCCATCACATGTTTTTGTAATTTTCATGCCCAAAATAAAATTAGCCTCACCAGGATCTTTCATATCAAAATGACTTTTAAGCATATTTTTTGTTTCATTTATAACATGCATATTTGAGCCAAAAATCAACATATCATCCACATAGAGGCTAATAATAACATGTAAATTATTCCATGATTTAGAATAAATACATTTATTACATTCATTTGATTTATAACCATTCTCAATTATGCAAGAATCAAACTTCTCATGCCACTACTTAGGTGCTTGTTTTAAGCCATATAGGGATTTAGTTAGCTTACATACCTTGCTTTCTTGTCCAGGCTGTACAAAGCCTTCGGGTTGGTCCATATAAATCTCTTCCTCTAGGTCCCCATTTAGAAAAGCAGTTTTTACATCCATTTGATGAATTTTCAAATCAAAAATTGCAGCAATGGCAATTAACAATCTAATAGATGTAATTCTTGTTACCGGAGAAAATGTATCAAAGAAATCAAGATCAACTTTTTGTTTAAAGCCTTTTACAACAAGTCTAGCTTTAAACTTATCTATTGACCCATCCGGTTTCAACTTTTTTCTAAGGACCCATTTACAACCTATGGTCTTACAACTCGGTGGAAGATCTACTAATTTCAAGTTCTATTAGAAATTAGAGATTCCATCTCATCATTTACGATCTCTTTCCAAAATATAGCATCGGGTGATGTTAAAGCCTCTTTTAAATTTTGGAGATTTTCCTCAATGTTAAAAACATAATAAACAGGACCAAAATCCTTTTCAACTCTAACTCTTTTACTCCTTCTAGGTTCCATTTCAAAATTTTCTTGATTTTGTAAATGTGAAGTAGAAGAACTAGGTTGTGACAAGATATTTTCTTCACTCCCACTATTTTTCAATTTAAAAGGAAATTTTTCTTCATGAAAAATTGCATCACTAGATTCAAAAATTATTTTGTTTTCAAGATCAAAAAATCTATAGGCTGCACTATTAATTGCATAACCAAGAAAAGCACAGGTAATAGCTCTTATATCTAATTTAGGCATTTTAGGGTCAGTAAGCCTTACATAAGCAAGACAACCCCATACTTTCGGATATCCCAAATTTGGCTTATGTCCTTTCCACATCTCAAAAGGTGTGGTGTGTGACTTTTTATGTGGCACCCTATTCAAAACATGACATGCAGTTAAAATAGCTTTACCCCAAAAATGTAAAGGTGCACCAGATTCAATTAACATGGCATTTGTTAACTCAATTAAAATTCTATTTTTCTTTCAGCCACACCATTAGAAGCAGAATATGGTGCGAGTTTCATAGATAATTCCTAAAGATCGAGCAAATGAGTTGAATGCACTTGATTCATACTCACGGCCTCTATCACTTCTTATCCTTTTTATTTTTCTACCGAATTGATTTTCAACTTCTTTTAAAAAATCTTAAAATTTTTCAAAAGCATCACTTTTATTGTTCAACAAATAAATAGTTGTATATTTTGAGAAATCATCAATAAAAGTGATAATATATCTATTTCCTCCATGAGTTAAAATTCCCTCAAATTCACATAAATCGGAATGAATTAACTCAAGGAATTTGGTATTTCTTACAACATTTTTATGAGGCCTTTTTGTAATCTTAGCTTGAATACAAGTTTCACATTTTTCAAAATCTTTTGACAGTCTTGGAATTAATCCTAAACTACTCATGATTCCCACATATCTACTATTTATATGACACAAACGAGCATGCCAAAATTAATAGAAGAAAGCATATAAACTGAATCGGTAGATGCTTTATTATTCTCAACATTCAATTTAAACATTCCATCACAAGCATAATCCTTACCCACAAATAATTCCTTTTTTGTGATTACATAATTATCAGATTCCATAGTTTGCTTGAAGCCAGCCTTGTTAAGAAAAAAACTTGACATCAAATTCTTCCTCATGGACGGAGTGTAAAGTACATCTTTCAATGTTAACACACGTCCAGAAGTGAATTTCAATTCAACCTCACCACTCCCAAGAACCTTGGTTTTACTAGAGTCACCAAGCATAACAGTTTTTTTCTTCTTCAAAAGGGAGTGTACAATTTGAACCAATTCTTGTCATAGCAGACGTGCCTATTAGCACCGGAATCCGCCCACCACCCTTCAACATATTGCACCATATTAATATCTGTAATCATAGCCACTAAAGGCTCTTCGATTACGTTAGCTGCGGGACAGATTCACGTTTAAAATTTGCAAAATCGAGCAATATGCCCACTCTTGCCACAGACAAAACAGGATCTATTAGATTGATCTTGTGAAGGGGGTCCTTGGTTCTTATTGTAATTTTTATTTAGGTTTCCTCTTCTTTGAGGTCTATTATTATTTTTAAAGGCTCTTTTTTTAGGCTTCAATTGAGCATTTCTAGGAAAATGATTTTTGGGCATATTATTATTGGATGAAATAAAGTTTACCTTTGTGGTGGAATTATTATTGCTCTCTTGTGTCATGAGTGCATCTTGTTCTCTAGCCTCCTCCTTCACACGGATGCATGTGATCAAAGTCTCCAAGGATGTCTCCTTTTGTTTGTGTCGCAATGTCTTTTGGAACTTCCTCCAAGATTGTGGTAGTTTATCAATTATCCCAGCTACCACCAAATTGTCTCCAATCTTTATGCCTTCGGATCTCAATTCTGCCACAATCATTTGGAAGTCTTGTGCTTGATCCACTACCGATTTTCCATCCACCATTTGGTAACAGAAAAATCTACTAACAAAGATACTTCTTTGCACCCGCCTCCTCGGTATCATACTTGCTTTATAAAGCTTTCCAAATTTTCTTAGCAGAATTGTAAGTTGTATCATAATAATTATAGAAATGATCGGCAAGACAATTCAATAGATAAGAGCGACAATTATATTCATCTTTTGTATACTTATCTATTTTTTCTTGATGGAGAATATATTCTTCCTCACTCATCTCATCAATAGGAACTTTTGACGGATTCTTGTCGGTGAGGATGTAGGAGACTTTGAGAAGACTCAAGTAGAAGAGGACCTTTCCTTTCCACCTCTTGAAATGGGCTCTCTTAAAGCGAAAGGGCTTGTTGAGATCTCCAACAGGCTCATTTGGTTTCTCTTGTGTAGGCTCCATGTGTTTGAATCTTCTTAAAATTGTTGGTGCAAATACAATAATAATGGAAATAACACACAAAGAGAAACTGAATAATACTTTTGAATATTATTGATGTAAGGAAAGGAAATACACAACACTATTTGGACTGAGGCGCGGCACTCGCTCTCTTTAAGGAGATTCAAGCCCTTGGTTGGCTAATTCTTGTAACCGGTGCAGACCTTCTTTGACTTATCTCCCTTAGGATACAACAGCCCAACAAGTGTCGTATGGCTAGAATAACCTCTTCACAAAGTGTTCAAGCCCAAATCTCCACCGAAAAGAATTGTAAATTGCAGTAACCTAGATTGGGTCCGAATGGGTCTTATGAAATTACTACCCAATTTATTCTGATTAATTAGGTCTAACTATTCTGATGTAGTGGGTGTTACAAGATTAATTGTTGGATATTAATCTGATGGGTTGATTCATTTCCATTTTTGATACCTCTACTCTTCACTTCCCCATTGTGCACGTATCTAACCCAATATCCGAGACAATTTATGTTAGCCCACTAATCACCACAATTAAAAAAAAAAATAAAATAGTCTCTCTCCTTTTCAATATGGGATTAAACATTTTCACAACTCTTCATCTTCCATATTCATTCTCACATCTTTATATTTATGTTATAACATTTACTCATTTTAATTATTTAATATTAAAATGCTCCAACATGTTATACTACTAAGGGCTGGCAAATAGCAATAAAATGTACAATGGTTATTAGATAAAACGAAACATTTCCCTTATACGAAGGTGGACCATGTATTTGTGGGGTCCATCCTGTGAGGAGATGTTGTAACCATTATATAAAATGTCACATTCAACAACAAAGGACTTATGTTACCTGACTTTTCTACGGCCTCACATCTAAAGTGCCTCTAAATGTAGTTTTTTTTTTTTAAGTTTATTTATTTATTTGTTGAAAATTGGATTAAGTGGATTTGCAAATAAAAATTAAGACTTTCGATTAATGAGTACCCTTAGTGCATTAATTAATAAACTATTTTAAAAATATTTTGATATCACTTTTATGATAAATATAAAATACTGTTCTGTTATTTTTATTTATTTTTTCATAAAAAATTTATAAAGTATTTCCTAAATAGTATTCGAACAAAATCCTTTAAAAATGTACATAAAAAATTAAAAGAAGAATTTATACCGGAGAAAGATATTGTCCAGTGTCCACCTTGAATGTAATTACACAACATTTTGAATAATGATTACGGTCTCACCTTGAATTTCATGGATTATTCCCTTCGTATTCATTACTCCCCGCCTTGTGGACCGCTATGCCTTAAGCGAATTGTCTAACATATTTTTGTTTCTCGAATAAGACATTTCTTACAAGCGTAATGGCCGGGCAAAATTGTTAAATTATTGAGTCATAGTATTTAATTTTTATTAACATTTCTCTTACAAGTTTTTTTTTTTTTTTTGAGTAAATAGTAATATTTATTAGAACACACATAGAGAAAAAATGAATAATTATCTCATATTAGTTATATGTGTCTAGTAGTCATTGTTTATAACTTCAGTCCATAACTACAAAAGTTAGGCCCTTTTGTAATTGTACTCTCTTACAAGTTTTGAGAAATATATTGATAATGATAATGATTATTCGACATACTTTGCATTTTTATTTGTTTTTTTTTTTTTTTTTGTTACAAAACGGTTTATAATTTTTATTTATTTATTTTTTTTTTTGAGAAAGAAGACTACTACTATTATAAAATCAGCCAGGTTCGCCAAAAAATACATCAACTAAGTGTGGTGGGACATCCTCCACCCACACCGACAAACCTCTGACATTTCTTGCATGTTTAGCTAAGTTATGGGCTATTCTATTACCACATCTACGTACATGGGAGAAGCTAATACTAGTCATTGGACTGTAAAGATTTTCTTGACTCAATAGGTGGCCAAATGAAGAAAAGGAGGTTTCTTTGCTACGTAGAGAGTTAACCACTACCTCTGAATCTCCTTCTAGAACAAATTCAGTTATCCCCAGTTCTTGTGCAAAGATCGGTGCCCTTGCCGCTGCCATGGCTTCCACGATATCCGATGAGAATGGCAGAGGAGCTTGTTCAGACAATGAGGCAATCATACTTCTTTGACTATCATGCACGACCACACCCAGTCCAGCCTTACCCATCTCCGGGAAAGAGGCTCCATCAAAGTTCGATTTAAAGCAATTCGGTGAAGGCGGGCACCACTGTGTGCGAGGCTGGGTTCGCCGCGTTGTTGAATGTTGACCGAGGGACTGCTAGCTTTGTTGGAAGGTAGACAATGCCTCGAGTAGCTTGTTGGATGACCTGTGAACGTGGAAAATCATTAGAGCTAACACGTAGCTGGTTACGTCGGTGCCAAATCGTCCACATCACCATGGTCATTAATTCCGTGGTTTTTCTTTTTCTCATGAAGCACGCTCATCGGTCTTTGGTGCTTGAGATTGCATGTTGTCGCAGGTTTTCAAAACCTGGAATGGCCTCCCAAATTTCATCAAGCATAGCACATTCCCAAATAGCATGAAGTGTTGTCTCGACTCCACACCACAAAGGTGCTCGCATTTGTCCTCCATTAAGATCTTCCTCCTCATTAGGTTGTGCTTTGCTTTGGTACAGACTTCCTTGCATACTCTCCACATGAAGTGCCGCACCTTGTTAGGGACATTAAGGCTCCAAATCTGCTTCCACAAGCCACTTTGCTTTCTTGGTTGGTTGGTTGTAGGAACCTGCACAGAGTTGAGTGTAGTTAGAAATTTAGAACCCGAGTTTACGATACTTACCTGAGGGGGTAAAGGGCCAAATGATCTTATCCTCCACCGGAGTACGGCTTAAAGGAATGCTAAGAACTAGAGCAGCTTCTTCTGGAGACAAAAGTCCGTGTACTAAATGTAAGTCCCATGTTCTTGTGAGTGGGTTGACGAGGTCGAGACTCTCCCCTCTTCAAAGCCTGGAATGATATCGGATAATACTCTTGGATGCTCCACTGATGGTAGCCATGCATCGTTCCATATGCTAACTGCCTGCCCACAACCAATCCTCCATCTTGCACCCTTAAGAAGCACATCTCTACCCTTTAAGATGCTATTCCAAGCATGTGAACCGGTGCTAGATTCTTGTGCCTCCCAAATGCTGCAATTTGGAAAAAACTTCATTTTAAAGACTTTATAGAAGAGGGAGTCCTTATTATGAAGTAATCTCCAAGCTTGCTTAGCCAAGAGGGCATCGTTGAAGTTAGCAAGATCCTTGAAGCCCATACCTCCTTCCTTTTTTGGGAGGCAAAGAGTTTCCCATTTCACCCAGTGAACTTTCCTCCTATCACCTTTCTCGCCCCACCAAAATCTTCGTATCGGGCTCTCAATCTTTGAACAAAGACCCAAAGGAAGTTTGAAGCAGCTCATAGTGTAGGTAGGGATTGCTTGGACAACTGCTTTGATTAAGATTTCTCTTCCAGCCTGTGAGAGGAGTTTCTCCTTCCATCCCTGTAATTTTTTCCAGACTCGTTCCTTTATATAGTTGAAGCTTGCTTTGTTTCTGCCTACCAGTGACGGTAATCCCAAGAATCTCTCATATTGAACAATTTCTGGAACCCCCAATGCCAACTTTATCTGATTTACGATGTCATCCCTTGTAGATTTACTCAAGAAGATTGTCGTCTTGCTTCGGTTAATCTGCTGGCCTAAACATCTCCCATAAACTTCCAATATGTCTAGAACTCTTTGGCACTCCTCTATAGTGGCCCCGCAAAACAATAAACTATCATCTGCAAACAAAAGGTGAGTTAACCGAGGGCTATTTCTACAAAGAGAATAGCCTTTGATATGATCCTGTTGAGTGGCCTGGTTGATCAACCCATTTAATCCTTCGTCTCAAAAGCAAGAATAGGAAAGGTGAGAGTGGGTCTCCTTGTCTTATTCCCCTTGTTGGAGTGATCATGCCTTTAGGTTCCTTATTAACCAATATGGAATATGTCACGGTTTTAACACATAGCATCATAAGACGGATCCAATGTTCATTGAAGCCCATCTTAACCATAACTCAAGACAGATAATCCCACTCCACTCTGTCATATGCTTTGCTCATGTCAAGCTTGATGGCCATATACCCTTCCTTACCTGTGTGCTTCTGCATACTATGTAAAGATTCAAAAGCTACAAGAATATTGTCGAAAATAAGGCGACTTTTGGTGAATGCACTCTGATTTTCAATTATAATAGTTGGCAAAATTTTCTTAAGTCTATTAGCTAGCACTTTAGAGAAAATTTTATATAAAACATTGCACAAACTGATTGGTCTAAATTCAGAGGCAAATTTAGGGTTTTTCTTTTTGGGAATAAGAGTAATAAAAGTGTGATTAAGGTGATCGGGTAAAGTAGCAGAGTTAAGGTAATGTAACACAGAGTTAGAGATATCATACCCAATTAAGTCCCAATAATGCTGATAAAAGAGAGGAGGCATACCATCCGGTCCGGGAGCCTTAAGTGGGGCCATTTGATTGATGGCCTGCTTTACCTCCAAGAGAGTGAATTCGGATGAGAGCATAGAATTCATGTCCTCGATAATTACTTTTTGGATGGAATTCATAGCTACAGAGCAGAATTGCTGGTTGTGTGATTGGAGAAGGTCCTGGTAGTAGTGCACCAGACAATCGGCTATATCTTCATTGGTATCCATCACTCGGCCGTTTGGGTCTTTCGACTTTTCGAATCAAATTTTTCCTCTTCCTCCGAGATGCATGGCAATGAAAAAATTTTGAGTTTCTATCCCCAAATTTGGCCCACGTGACCTTTGCTCTCTGGAACCACAATCTTTTTTCTTTATCAATCAACTCCGCTATCTCCTTTTGCAATACATGGACATGTAGATTATTCCCAGTTCTCATGGCTATTTTTTCGGCCTCCTTTAGGTCCTTTCTCTTCCGACTCAATATCAATTTGACATTCCCGAAGCAGTCTCGCTCCCATTTGCGGAGTTCTTTACCACATTTATCTATTTTGCGCATAACATGGTCATGGTCTTCCTCCTCTCCCCTTGACAACCAAACTGCCTCAACAATATCCGAACACCCACAATCAGAGAGCCAGATTTCTTCGAACCTAAATGGTTTAGCAAAAGATGGAATGTCTAAACCATCTAAGGAGATCCACAGTGGGGAATGATCGGAAGAATCTGAGTGCAGATGATGGATTTTTGTGCTTGTAAATTTCATGAACCACTCGTGGTTAGCTAACCCCCGATCTAATCTTTCCCACGATGAATGTCCATCCACAAAATGTCTTCTCCAAGTAAATTGATCTCCCACATAGCCAAGATCAAGAAATCCGCATTCATCTATGACATCTCGAAAAAGTTGCATCCGAGCCTGACTTCTATTATTTCCTCCCAATTTCTCTGAGCTTCTTGTGATTTCATTGAAATCCCCGACACAAAGCCAAGGAAGGCGATGTCGGTGTTGAGCAACCTCGGTTTACTCCATGCTTCAACTCTCTTGTGTGTTACTGGTTCTTTATAGAAACCTGTAAATCTCCAAGCATCATCACTACCTTTATTTATTATAGAATCAATGTAGTATTTGGAGAAAGAATCCACACTAATATCAATGGAATTTTTCCAATATAGAGCCAAACCCCCGCCACCTCTAGGTTTTCTTTCCACGAAGAACAAATTATCAAATTTGATGTTTCTTTGAACTTCTTTTAGCCTAGCTTCATCCGCCCATGTTTCGGCTAAAAACACAACGGAGGGATCTTTTGCCTGAATCACTACTTCGAGCTCCTTTCCTGTACGTAGGTTCCCAAGCCCGCGACAGTTCCAAACTATAAGACTCATTGCGCTTGGCGGGACTGCTGTGCAGCCTCCACCATTGAATTTTTCTGACTTTCTCCCTTTGAAACCTGTGATTTTTTGGTAGGTAACTCGGGAAGGTATTCTACTTCTTCATCTCTGCTTCTTTTTTTAGCCGTAGGGCTCAATGGTGAGTCGGTCTCCATAGGATTGTCCCTAGCCAATCTCTTCCACGTGTGCAAAGTTTTGCTCCCTTGGTTGGCTGGTGGGGAATTTTCTTTTACTTGGTGAGGTTGCTGTAGAGCCACTTGTGTTTGCATGGAAGGGGCTAGATACTTCTCCCTGGTTGGTGGGGCCTGTGATGCACTGACTGAAATTTTTTTCCACGTGTGTTTCACGGTTGTCAAACTTGCTAATTTCGAAATCAATGTCCTGTATCTGCGTCTCAAAGTCAGCAATATCGGTATGGAATGAAGTTAAATTGGGATTTGAAGTAAATACCTCAGTAAATTGGTTGCTACACTCTCGGTCGATCAGCGTGATCTGCTCCCCTGAATTACGGGATTCCATGTTTGTCCCAGTCCTCGGGTTAGCGTCTTTCTCCTTGCCGGAATCAAACCTGGCAGCGTTTTCCTTGGTGGATTTGCCTGCCATCTCAGCTGTCTCAGCCTTCTTCGTCCGTTGAGCATGACTTGGAACTCCCCTCGGGCCGTTGCCCATACCAGGAACCACAACGAAGGGAATTTTTCCGGGATTGTATGACGAAGCTCGCAGCCACGGTCCGTACTCATGAGGCTCTGTTTTTCCAAAGATTCTTTTTGCTAACCAAACTTCACAATCTTTCCCATCGTGTGTGATCAATCCACACCAATAGCAAAAATTAGGTAGTTTCTCATATTTGAAAGAAGCCCATACCTCCTCATTATCATCCAATGCTATCCAAAGACCTCGACACGGTGGCTTTGAAACGTCTATTTCCACTTGAACACGTAAGAAATCACCCCCCACCAGTTCACTAGAGTTCTCACATGGTGTTACCTTTACGAGTGTCTCGCCTAATTCAATTGCAATCTCCGGATCAAGCATGCGCATCGGCAAACCGTGTATTTGCACCCAGATTTTCAGATTTGTGAATCTCAAATACCTAGCTGGAATGGATCCATCAAATCTCTGTAACAAGACAACATGTTTATCGAAGGTCCAAGGTTCGTTGGCAAGGACACGTTCTGCATCAGATTCGAGTTCAAAAACAAAAAGGAGGATGTGATCTCCTGCTTCACGCACCTTGAACTCGTTTTTGGCTCTCCATAAGGGCTTAAAGGTGCGCCCTATTGCTTCCACATTAAGGGCCCTCTTTGTGAGGAATTTTGCAGCTAGAACAAACTCCTTGCTGCATATGTTTTTTGACTTCGACAGGCTTAGTTTTGTATCTTCTTCCTCTGTCGGTGAGAGTTTTTTCCAGTCGTAGAGAATATCGTCCATGGGGTAATGCTAGGGTGAGAGAGTACAGAGAGATGTAGACCACACGTAAGAGAAACAGAGGTCAATATGAACCCTACTATTATGGATGTTTAACAGAGGGGAGAGGCTATCATTCCGAGGAAGATAACAAGGTTCTACGTTCTAGCGACTCCAAGAGTGGCTAAGGCAACTCAGAGAGCGGCTAGGGCGAGAAAAATAACACAACGGTTTATAATTTCAATTTGGTTGTTTCTTAAAAAAAAAAAAAAAAAAAATTCAATTTGGTTGGATTTCTTTTTTTTTTTTAGAAAGGTGGTTGGATTTCTAGTAGATCAATTTTTTTGGATACTTTCATGGAAATGAGGGAAAGAGGGCAAAATCAACTGATATATATATATAAAGATGGGTTCAAGTTACACCTGGTGTAACTCTTATAAACTTACACATTTTTTACACCATAGATTTCTAAGAGATCTAATGGTTAAAAAAACACTATTAAATGCTATTGTTTTCTATCTTATTACCTAATTAATACTAGCATTCTCTCTCTCTCTTTCCTTATTTATTGCTTTCCACCATATAATATTTCCTTCAACAAAATCCAACAAAAAAGAAATTGAAAAATAATCTCATTTTCATTGATTTCACAAAACTACCTATAACAAGAGTTAAATGACTTTCAATTTGCTCCTTAAAATAAATAAATAATGGAACTTTAAAAAAACTTCAAAATCTGAGAACAACTATAGACACACATTTTATCTTCGTGAGAACAACTATTTAAGAGTGTCTATTTACTGTTTCTTAAGGGTACTTTTCGTTTTCAGACACATTTTATAATGAAGATCATCAATTCACTCCGTATGAAAAGTGATGATTGTTCACAGGCAAGAGCCAAGAAGTTTCTTAGAATTAGAATCCAAAGGAATACACAAAATTTGGCGAGAATGATTAAAAATTTCTGCCTCAATTAAATGAATTATATATCAATTTTATATATTTCGTGCTAGGCATAAAGCCTTGGATATGTATTTTTCTATTGAATATAATATTTGTAATGGTTGAATTTATTCATTAAAATAAAAATTTTGATGGTTTTGGGTGAACTGTTGCAGTTTGAACGATTACATTTAAATTGACAGGGCTTAGATTCTTTAGAACCACAACCACCACCTGGATCTAATTCTTAATTTCTACTTTTGAGTTAATTTTGACTTCATTCTTATTAAATAACATGCACTCCGCAAGAAACGGTGAAGCTTATAAAGTGAGTATTGTATACAATGTACAAAAGTGTAGCATTATCTCCGATAGTAATCACTATATATATTTTGTTCAGTTCATCTTTTCGAAGACGGAATGATAGGAATATTTGACCGACTTGGAGTCTTCAATATTATAATCGTAGGTAGATCCAACGGTCAATATTATATGAGACTTGAGTTTCTTGACAAGGTGGAAATGGTGAGATTAATTAAGAAATTTATCTATTCAGTGATACATAGATTTTTTGTATCAGATTCTATGTGGCGGTGGAGGTGGAACCTTATAAAAATGGAGGTGGAAGAGCAATGGAAGAGAGAGAAACGTGTAGTGGATGAGAAAGAGAGATTAGAGAGAAAAATATACTTATTTTTTATATTAGAGACAGATATGAAATGTTATAAATAAGGATAATAAATGAGATCCTTATCAGAATACCAGTATTAATGAGTGCATTTTTTTGACCGTTGGATCTATTTAAATCCAATGGTTTAGAAAAGGTGTAACACTTTAGAGTTACACCAGGTGTAACTTGAATCCATCTCATATCATATTATATATAATAAAAGTTGGGCTTAGACGCGGTGGTTACGCCAAGTGGCTGCACCAAATTGTAGAAATTTTCTTAGATTTTTTTAAAAATATATAATTTTTATTTTCTTATAGTAATTTCTAAGTTGATAAAAATCTTAATTTGATTACAATCCAAACTCTTCATCTAATTCTAGATAATAATAAAAGGTCCATCTAATCCATATATTTTTTAAAAACAACAACGTATAGCTAATAAAGTTTATTTTCAAGAAAATTATCTTTAATATAATATAAGAGTGTAATTTTGAATAAATTTTCTTTCTTTTAACGTACAACTATTCTTTTTATCTAAAAAAAAAAAAAAAAAAAAATTGTTCTCTTGGTCTATCCAAAAAAAAAAAGTGCCATCAAAAAAGTAAAATCAATTCTAATTAAACTCTTTGTCTTAGACTGAAACTCTTAATAGTTAATCTTTCCCACCGTGTTACAATTATTCATAAAGTTAAGGAAAAAAAATGTTGATATCAACGTTAAGCTTTTGTGTTTATCCAAAAAATAAATAGAGGAAAGTTGATAAGAAAAAGTAAAATTTTGTATTTATCCAAAGATTAGTGGAGGAAAAGTTGATAAGAACGATTAAGATTTTGTGTCTATCTAAAAAAATTGCTGCTATTTTTGCTTACCTTCAAGTATATCTAAAACTTGCAATTAGATCATAGGGAATAAAAATCAATTGGGAAAAAAAATTATAAATATATTTGCTCCACCTCCCTCAAACTTCTCATTCGGATTGTTCATGAAGGTTATATTTTTTGTATTCTTAGTTTTTTTTTTTTTTTTATATATTTTTAGTTGGATGGTTTTGTTCTATAACGGAAGTACCACAGTGTATTGTACTAGGTCAACTTGTGTGGATACTTTAAGGATGCCTATAATGAAAGCTACAAGTTCTATTTCCTCTCCAAGGTTATTTAACTTTATCCTGTATTTTTTTTTTTTTTTTTTGTTTCATTATGTTCATAAAATACATCATATTATTTATACTACAACTAACTATATTGGAAACTCTTTGAAGCTATAGAGTTTGAAGGGAACTTTGAAAAGCTTAGTTATTTTGACCATCTCTCTTTGGCCATGGAGGGAGGCACGTACTCATTTGTGGAGTCATGGATGCTATTTTCATGGATCATTAAGATTTTTATTCCATAATTGGTAAGTATGATCAATCCTCATTACTTACGGTATGTATTCTTTATTCTTTCGCCTAAATTTGCTTAGGAGAAAAAATGGAAGTATTCATGTTATTAGAATTTTGAAAGTGATTATTTACAATAAGCTTGAATTGTCGAACTTAATTAACTAGATCTTCATCAACCATAATCTATTGGGATATGATCACAACAAAGTATTCTCAAGAGAGATAAAAACCTTAAAAATTAAGGTGTAGTAGGCTTAGCAAGTTTGGGTTAATTGAAATATACACTGGAATTGGATACGAAAATAATTGCTAAAATGAGATTTATTGAAGGTGTAGGGTTAAAAAAGGATATTGGTCAAGATATGGCATGATCCATTGAAGTTTTAAACACCTTGAAGTTATAATCAGTATACCAAATGCGTCATTTACTCATAATATAGATTGTTGTTCACAAAATTGGCCTAGGAGGATGTGCAGACCTCACAAAAAGGTATTACTTTTTAATTCTTATGACATCTCAATGCTAATGAAGCTATTTTCAATTATCGATACAAACTTATTGCCAAGGTCTTAACTCTTAGTATTTCTCAAAAATATTTCTTGAAGTTTATATTTACAAATTTGTTTTGATAGGTTGAAATTTGATGCCTCCTCCCTTGCTTTCAAATACAAAAATTCAATTCTTATGTAAATCTCACTACTTTTATTTATTTATTTTGTTTAGTAATTTGGGTTGTTTATAATTCTTAATTATTAAATTGAGTTTACCACTTAAATATATGTTATTATTTAAATTTAATTTAATTATAAATATTAATTATTTTCTTTGGATTACACATGATTTTTGATTAAGCCGTGCATCGCACGGGCATAATACTAGTATATATATAAAGCCAGTTTTACCTTTCTACAATTTTGGGGCCACGGGACCTACGGATTGGGCCCTAGGTATGGACCTAGAGCTTATTATATTTATATGAATATTTATGAGTTTAGTTCAAGTTATATGGTTGACTTTTGGTTGTTGCTACTCAAAAATTGCCGAATCTTTTTGTTGATTGTACCTATATTTCTAGCATCCTTGTAACGTATATGAAATAAGATAATCTAGCAACACTTATTTGGATCAAAGAGTAGTAGAAGTGTAGAACACCACCATCATGGTGACAAAGGAGATCTAGTATCACAAAGTCTCCAAGAAAAATTTGGCAAATGCCCTTTTTGAGCAAAAATTGTAGCGTTTTGCCCCATTTTCCAAATTAATTAGGGAAATACACCTCTTTTGTAACTCGATTTGAGATAAATCGAGTTAAAAAAAAAAAATTCTAGAGCCCTATAGTGGTGTTTTAAGGAGCCTATAGTGACATTTTAAGGACCTATAGTAGCGTTTTGTAACTCGACCTCCATGAACTTGAGTTATAGGCAATTTTTTTTACCTATAACTCGATTTCATAAAGGTCGAGTTACAAAACACCACTATAGGTCCTTAAAACGTTACTATAGGCTCCTTAAAAACGCCATTTTAGGGTTTAACTCGATTTATCTCAAATCAAGTTTCAAAAGAGAGCGTTTTGTAACTCAACTTATAGTGGCGTTTTAAGGATCCTATAGTGACGTTTTAAGGACCTATAGTGGCGTTTTGTAACTCGACCTCCATGAACTAGAGTTATAGGCCCTTTTTTTTTTTTTTTTTTTTTTTTTTTTTTTTTACCTATAACTCGATTTCATGGAGGTCGAGTTACAAAACGCCACTTTAGGTCCTTAAAACGTTACTATATGCTCCTTAAAAATGCCATTATAGAGCCTAACTCGATTTATCTCAAATTGAGTTTCAAAAGAGGGGCATTTCCCTAATTAGTTTGGGAAAGAGGGCAAAACACTACATAATTTGCGCGAAAAGGGCATTTGCCCATTTTCTCCAAGTCTACAAGCATAGAATTTATCAATCTTGACATTAATGGATCCAAGTTATTTTACAAATTAGCAACGAAGGATTGTTACTTTGCAAAGTATGAAGAGCAATTAAAAACTAATTCAATCAAGTGGTAGGACATTTCAATGAGCTAGTAAGTAAGGTCAAAGACTCAAAGTATGTATTCAAGTTTTCAAATACGAAGTAGATACAACTAATCATATATACTTCTAAAAGATTGAGACAATTAATTAGAAGGGCAATAGCCTAATAAATTACTAGCACACAAAACATAAAAATACAATTGACTTACAAACATAAATAATACTAAATAAAAATCTTCTTACTTCTCCCCCAACACTATCTTTAATAATACAATGGAATTGAATCTATTATGTTGTGGGCAGGTTCATCCTAGAAAAGGGTCCTATGCACTCTTAACAACTACTGACCAAAACATCTAGTTTGACAATATATTTATTATGAAAATTTATAAAAATATACTGTAAATTATTCTACATTGCAAATAAGCACGTACAATGATTGCACTTTAACAATCCCCACGGTTATAAGGGTGATAGGCTCATTATTTTAGGACATGATGTAAACTTCAAAGTTAGCATTAATATTGAATTATCAATAAAAAGAAGCTATAGAGATATTAGAGATACCTTGTAATACACACTCATACTTTAAGTGAAAATTTGAAATAGAAAGACAAATATGTAACACGGATATAAGAAGTTCATCAAATGCTAGTGTAATACAAACTTCTCTTATTGTTCTTTGTTCCATAATAATAATAATAATAAATAAAAATAAAAATAAAAAATAAAAAAAAATACTCGTTGTATAGCATACAAGGAACATTTATGACTAATTATTTGTTTGAGAACTACCTAATATGGGGCGCAACATCTGATTCATGCTCCAAATGAGTCATTTTGAATGGAATGCTTGAGGTTGTTAAATTGACCTTATTTGCTATCCTTTGAGTTCTTCCATGATCCATTTCTAAAGCCAAACATTCCTTAAGTACTCATGTCTGGCCTTTGGATGGTATATGATGGTATGCATGACATGGCTATCTCTATTGCTTTCCAGGCAGAATTGGTGTTGAATTCTCCTTCTAATCTTAGATCAACAATGTTTTGAACATCAACCCTTTCAATCAAAGGATTAACCTAGTCAAGTGTGTGATTGTTTTTCACAGGGCCTCTTGCTATTGCAGTGCAGCCAGTGATTAGCTCAAACAAAATAATCCCAAGGCTATAGACATCACTTTTCTTATTAAAGTTTCCAGATGATTGAAATCTGCACATAAAACACAAAAGGATAGATCAATGCTAGAAACACTTAGATTTTTTTTTGAGAAAGTAGAAACTCTTAGATTGATGTAATTTTTCTAGTAATTACTTCCATTATATCCTAGTCGAACTCAGTATTTAAATGATTAATTGCTAGAGCTTTAAATAGTATTAGTTGGCACTCTTATGCTTTTGATAACTTCCACTAGTGAAGAACGTGAGCCGGGCATCCAAATTTTTATAGTATGTACTTAAAAACCACAAAAGTTCATCAATTCTGTGCAATTAAAAGAAATTCGTAAAATTGATAGGTTTTAAATGCAATGGGAACTTAAAAGTCAATGCTGTGATCTTTAGTGTGTAGCGGATTCCATTTAAACTTATGTACAGGAGACTTGAATAACTCTTGCTCCAATTTTTAATTTTTAATTATTTTTTAAAAGAATGCATATCAAATCAGTAGACACTTACTCAGGATCAAGGTATCCCGATGTACCAGCTGGGCGAGTTGACACATGAGAGTCATTTTCAGTTGCAAAGGCTCTAGACAGCCCAAAATCAGCTATCTTGGCTTGCATGTGTTCATTCAATAAAATGTTGGAAGGTTTCAAATCTCTATGGATTATAGGTGGCTTGCAACCATTATGTAGATACTCCAACCCTGCAACTCCACCAAAAAACCATTTAAACTTATTCAAATTTAAAAAAAAAAAATAAAAACAAATCCAAAAATATTGAAGATGAATAATCATGTAATTGATTTGTTTGCAAACCATGTGCTGCATCTACTGCAATATGAATTCTCTCATTCCAAGTTAAGACACTTGTATTCGTCACTGCAGCCAAAACATATCAATTTATCTTTTAGCTGGGATGTTATCAAAAATAGCTCTGATTTTGCTATCATGCAAAGAAAATTAAAAAAATTTGTGAGCTGTTAGTCAAACTATGCATTCCTAATCAGCTAATCCTAATTGTATTAAATAGCAATAGCACTTCAGTTATATGAAGATTAGATTGATTAGTTGGCTCCTCTCCCTCCCCTTTTTTGGTTTGTTTTAACTGGTCTTATGTCTTGAATCAGTGTATCATGAAAAGATTAGCTGGGCCTCTGGATGGTTCCCAGTCCTTTCATCCTTTTATTTTCCAGCCTCCACATTCTAATATCCTTAGATAGTACCATAGTTGCTTCACTAAGGGACAAAAGTTGAATACAGCTTCATAGGCCGTGGTCGTTGTGTTTCATTATTAGAGCAGGCAAAATGGGACTGCCCACTGGGAAATACTTGACACTTCTCTCGTATGAGCTGCACCTGTTAGGTGCCCTGATCTTACTTGAAGCCAACCAAATGTAGTTATAGTGCTCTATCCAAGTCTTGCCCTATACTAAATCTTGCTTTTGATTTGACAAAAATAATTTATAAAGGGTCATATGATGAAGAGCCTTTGGACACAAATGGTAAATGGTAAATAACTAAATACCCGATAAATGTTGGAGCAGATTGCCATTAGCCATGTACTCATATATGAGTGCCTTTTTCACACCCTCATCACAGTATCCAACAAGAGAAACCAAGTTTCTATGATGAACTATCATTAAAAGTTGTGCCTGTATTTCAAACCAACACTCCAATTTATTTGGATGAAAAACTTTTAGTTGCATGACTATGTAATTACAGTTTCTATTTAAAATTAAATATTCAAGTAGTTAAAAATATTGGCTGCGATGTCCAATCTAACCTCTGCTCGAAATTCCTTATAGCCTTGGTTTGATGAAGCAGAAAGCAACTTAACAGCAACTTGAGTTTCATCTTTCAATTTGCCAAGGTACACTTTTCCAAATCCTCCTCATCCAATGATGGTTTTGAAGTTACTAGTTATGCTCACAACCTCTGAGTAGCTATACTGTTGATTCTTTGATTTGAAGTGGGATTTGGTAACCATATCTACAAGAAGGAAGATTTTCACAATTGCAATATGCACAATCTATTAAAAAATGTTGAGAGGGTCTTGTGGGAATATGTATCGTTTATGTTCTAAATCTCTCATTTTTGTGTCCTCAAATTGATTTCATCTCACACAGTAGGTTAAATCCAGAGTCTATTATCCCAGACAGGAAATGCAAATAAACTCATGGCCTTGGGCCACAAAGCAACATTTTAGCCGTCTATGGGTAAAGCTAAAGGAAGTCCTGGATTTCATTCTCATCTATGTTTTGCACTTCAGGATGAGTTGTCCAAATTTATAAGGTCAGCATGGGCTCAAGATTGTATGAAGTGATCTCCCTAACATAAGATTGCTGGCTTTCTCATTCTGAATATCATGAATTGAAGATGACTGGAACAGGTGCTTTTACAATACAGCAGGGGATCAGGACGACATGGTTCTGGTGTATAGAGGGTAATAATGTTCTCATTTCTATATAACAGTGAACTCCATGGAGACTATTGTTGATATTCACTGACTCTATGGCGTAGTAGTTGGATTGTTATTTACCTAATTCATTTTTTTTGGCAATACTAGGTGGCTATAAGTATGGATCTGGTGTGTCGAAGTAAATGTAGGATCTTGGTGGAGTTGTGGCTTCTTTTTGTGTATATGGAGATCTTATATGACTATTTGAAATCATGCCAACTTTCCCATGAGTTTAATTATTACTGTTATTAATGTTTTTTCTTTGATTGAGTAAAAAACGGTACTGCCACACAGTCCCCGGATGCCAATCCTGAGAAAAATACATCCCACTTAGAACCATGAAGTTTGGTACAGGACAACTCAAACGTGACCCAAGCAGGACTCGTACCCAAGAATTGCATGAAGAGAATGAGTGCAGTTACCACTTGCTCACATGTTGAATGGTACATGGATGTATTCAAAATTGTTGATCAATTGCATGATTTGCTGTCTTGATTGTGTGGTTTGCCACAATGGCCATGGGTGAAATCTTATTTGTGATTCACTTTATTATTTTCAATTTATATACTTGTCTTTCATAACTTCCTTAAAGGCCTTAGTATATCACAGGAAAAATACGACTAGTGGGGATTGGGTACATCACTTGTAGATGACCTCGCTCCAGTGAATTGTCATAACAATTACAAATAAAATAAAGAAAGAAGTACCTCCTTTTCTTTTCCTCTTATAGATAACCAGAGCACTAAAGATGAAAAGAAGGACCACGACTACTGCTACAGACGATGCAACAATTGGAATAACGAACTCCTTTTTCTTCTTTGTCTTGCATGGAACTGACAGACAAAGATCTGGATTTTCGCCAACACTTGCATAAAATGCATCAAGCTAATAAGCCATGGTAAGTAAGCCCTTAAACATAATCTACATAAATAGATGGTGCAGTCATCATCCAATACAAATTGATGTTTGAAATATAAATGACATCTGATTGTCCATATCAGTGAACAACATTTACTTTTGTTCTAGCTTTGGCTATATTAAAAGCAGTTATAAAGTATGAAATTAGAATTATTAGGTACATAAAATATTGGAGAATGGAAGATAAGCTAACCTCAAGACCAATTTCCCACTCCTAAACTTCTGCAGAAGAGCTTCAGGAACTGAACCTGTGAGGTTGTTCCCACTTACATTACTGCAAAGATATTTTTATACAGATCACCTCAATTTCCTTCCCCAAAAGTTAGGTTTGCAATACCAAGATCAAAGCTCAACAACTTACAGGGTATTCAAATTCAGCAGTTCTGACAAATATTCTGGCAGTGGCCCGGTTAAGTCATTGTATGATAAATCCCTGAAACAGGAGTTAGCAAGATTTTGAGAATAACATATCCACATATTTTAAGCTAAACAATTGTTTTCTATTTGAATCTTGATATGAAACTGCAGGACTTCCATATAGCATTTTTCAATTAAAAATTCCTGGGATTAAATCCCACATATACACTCTCCAAGCATTGACACCTTTGGCAATTAAGGGATCCATCATCCATCTGCCGATTGGTAATCTCAACCTAGCAGATGGTGTCTAGCTAGGACTATTTTATAGTTACTGAAAGTTAAACATCAATCACAATTCAAATTAAGACTCACAAGGACTGAATTGCTTTGAGATTGGAGAATGAAGTTGCAATCTCCCCTGTCAAATTGCTTGAGCTCAAGTTCCTGCTTGTCATTATGAAAGAAGGAAGAGTTGTGCCATTGTTTGAAAGATAGTTTACAGTTCCAAAAAAAAAAAAATTCTCATTTTTGGAGAGGTGCTGTATTTGAACATTCCATCAAAATTAAATAAATTCAATCAAATATGAGAAGGCATGACAGAACATTTTTTTTTATTGCATTTGAAAGGAGTTTGTTCCATTGTAAAATTTCCTAATATGGTGCATCATATTTTCATATCAGTTAATATCAGGGTCCATTTTATGTGATCCTCCAATTTGAGGTAGAGTTTTCCCTATTAGATGATATATTGATTGAAATATCACAGCATGTTTCAACAAAAGTTTTGATGTTTTGGAAGTGCACTCACAGTGAGATGATCCTTGGATGATTGTCGTCACTGCAGCTCAAACCATCCCATGAGTATTTACTTGGAACACATGGATCACCTGGCCAGTTTCTAGTCATATTGTAAAGTTTCTTGATGTCCATGATAGCTTCAACTATTATTTTTTTATTCAATAAGAAAGTGGGAATGAAAATCAGGAGAATTTGTGAAAATCATATAGAAAGATGAAAAGTGACAATTAGATCCAACATTTGCAAAAGTTGAACATAGATGCCTTTGCTATGATGATGAATTCCTACAGCGCAGCATATATGATGTTTAAAGTGAACTACCAATAATTGCAATTCTAGGGTGGCCAGCAACAAGGCAAGTCATGATACCATGCTGTTTCATTAATAAATCTGTGAAATAATTTGACAATTTCTTTTGCAGTAAATTAAAGAACTTGTATGACCCTATTCTATGTTGGCATGAAGATTTTATTTTATTTTATTTTTTTTTTTTTTTTTTCGAAGGGATTAACACAAATTTCATTGATAGATGAAAAAAAATTTACATGGCCTAAAAGTTGTGGTGGTTCTGAGAAAAGTTGCGTAACAAGGATTTTTCAACTTAAACTACACTAAAAAAATTTCATTTCCTATTGGCAATGAAAAGAGGCTCATATGGCAGTCTCTTCTTGATGGAGCAAAGCTATTCATCAAGCCTTCATATGCTTAGCATGTTCCATTTAAATAAAGCTACCTCTTTTTAATTATTGGAAGGGATCGTCACCAATATTCTGAAGTCTAATTGTATCAGCAATTGAAATATCTCTTATTCATATAAGTTAGCAGAAAACTAAGCATAATCCTTGCAAGGAAGATATACAAGAGAAGAAAACATTACCATCATCTATGGAAGTTGGTTTATTTGGGAGCTCTTTTAACACAAAAATCTCAACAGCATTGAGGATTGGAGGAAGTGTAGTTCCCTCAGCTGCAGATATTGAAAAGTAAATCTGCTCTTCACTAACTGGAGGATCATTTTGGACTATGGTTTGTGGTTTTAGATAATCCAGTTTAACAGATTCTGTCAGGTAGCGCTCGCTGTTTAAATTAATTTTCAGTTCCCTCTGCTGGCCAGCTTTAAGCTTCTCAATCTCAGCAAAGTGAAAGTAGACAAAGCATTTTGAAATAGAATCTGGCGGACTCCAGGAGACGCTCAAGGTTATGCTTGAGTTCTGTGTTTTCGCAGCAGTCCTCAATACTACATTTCGTATATTATAAGGATTCTCGCTGCTTTTGCTATATATGTCTGAGTCTGTGGTAATTTGGATCCAATCGAATAGTACAGGGTTCCAAACATTTGGATACCTAATTTAAAAGAGAGAGACAGATCATATTCATGTTGTGGATGACACTGGAATAACTTTGCAGTGATGAACATGAACAAGGTAACTAGAAACTTAAAATACTGTCGCTATGGAAAAAATTTATGTAATGCATCAGGGTGCTGAGCTCGCCTTTTTTTGTGTGGATAATTCGATAGTTACAATGGTGTTCAGACTTTTCTTAAGATATAAGTTTGAGAACATATAACAGAAATATGATAATTCTGAGTGATGTAAGAGATCATAAAATGGAAGGCATGCAATAATTTTCTACGTATGCAATGGAATAAGTTGCCATTAAAGATGAATATTCAGCGATATACAAAAGTTCCGTTGTAAAAATAAATGAAAAGTGAAAAATTAATACGAAGCAAATATGAGATCCAGAAAATTCTTAAATTAATCTGTTTCTAGCTCAGGAAGGTATATAAGATTCACCTGACGCTTATGTCAGAACTGTTCCTGCCAATGTCATATCCCCTTATCTAATCTAATCTAATACTATATATTATAGCAGAAGCCTTTAAGGAGATGCTGCCACGTTAGGAAAAATAACCCCTTTAAATTCTGCCACGTTTACAATTTATTCTTTAAAATACCGTACGGTGCGTTTGGAGAGTCATTGTCTTCATAAAAACACAAACCCAAACGATGTATTCCCAATTAAAAGTCAAACTCACTCTAACTTCAGTTTCTCCTCTTATGAATACTCTTAACACCGACGCTTGCGATTCAGAGATAGAGAAGGAGGAAAAAAAAAAAACCTTGCGATATAGAGAAGGAGATAGAGTTCGTACCCCGTTCCATTGCCAGAATTATACCACTCAAATCGGCGCCGGTAACCTAAAGGTGCACACAAGAATTGAGATACGGACACAGAGAGAACTACCACCGGTAAGTTTTTCTTTTTCTCATTCTTTCTTAGATCTGGATATGGGTATGAAATATGATTTAGGTTTTGAGATTTCTGTTTCTTCTCTGCAACAGAGTGCAAACTTACCCACTTAGATTTCTGCCACCAAGTGAGTTTAGAGTCACAAGAGAATGATCGTTACATCGTTTGAAGATTCTTTTGATAACCGTTTGGAATAAGCTGATACAAAAAGAGAGAGGACGATAGAGAGACGGTAAGTCTGAATAATCAGTTCTGTCATAACCGTTAGGGCCTTCGCCCATAAGTTCTGTTTTAAATTTTACAAATTGGGGCTTTTTTGGGAAAATCATTTGGGCATTATTTATGATTCGGGTATTTTGGTTTGATCAGTTATGATTTAGGTTTTTCGGTTAGGAGTAGTTTTGTTAAATTTATGTAAATAGACGGGTTAGATTTGGTTTTGATTAAGAGATTTTGGTTAGAAAAAAAGTATTTTAGCAGGAACTCTCGATATCAGACCATTCTTTCTTGGTGATTTTCAACTAATCTCTTACCCTATTGTCTTCAATTAGTTTTGCTGTCAATTTCGGGATTTGAAATCAAGGACACAACCTAGAAGATCTAATTCTAAATGATTTGTTATTAGGAATTTTTAGTTTCTAGGTTTTGTATCAAATTCTAACTGAATTGTTATTAGGAATTTTCAGTTTCTAGATTTTGTTACTTTGCTTTCATGAATTTTAGTTTCATATTTTGTTTTGTTTTGTGACTTGCTATCTGGATCATTAAAGAAGAAGAAGGATTATTATATAAGAAGAGAAAGCCAGTGGAGCATACACAGGTCAAGAAGGGAGAAGGTTTTTATGGTGATTGGCTTTTAAATTGGCTTTTTGATTGGTATAACATGGGTTGATTTTTGTTTTTTACAGATCAATTTTTTCCCTTCCGTTTTTCAATTCCCCTCAAACTATTTGAAGATTGCCCCTTAATTCTGATTTTGGTTTTGGCTTTAGTTGAGTGGAACCATGAAGGCAAGTGGATATAGAAGATGTCCATGAGACCAAATGTAAGAGAGAGTTTGAGAGACAAGTAGCAGGGCAAGTGTTGGAGATTTGTTGCCCATCCAAAGAGATTCACTGTAAGTCATTATTTTAGGTATAGTCTAAAATTTCAATCCACTCTATGTTTGGTTTCCCATAAGCACAAAAGTTCAGAAGAAGAAAAGTTAAAGTTTCTTTTTGTTTTTCCTTTCCCTACGCACCAACGCTAGAATGAATATGGTTGCTTGGAGTTTAAAGTATTTGTTTTGATTTTTAATTATTTTTTTTGGGTATAGCTGAATTTGATTTTGATTTTGCCTTTTATTTTAATATTTTGGGTGGAAATTGTAATTGGATTAATGTTGATGAGTTTGCATACATAATTGCGGATGAATATGGCACAAATTACAATAAGATGGCCATCATTCCACCATGTTGGATATGGAACAAATCACAATAAGTACAACTTAAAAGCTAATTTGTGTTCGTACTTCAAGAGAAAGTTAAAAACTAATAGCAATGTTTAGTTTAGGTGCAGTTCAAATATCTAATTGTATTGCATTTAATTATCCTTAAATATTATAACAATGTTTATGCTTTATTGGTCAATGCAACCAAGTGTTTGAATTCAATTTTGATAAGCTACTGCATCTTTAAAACCCACGGAAGATTTAAAAATTCTCAAATAATTTTAGCCGGACCCAAGAGAACCAAGCTGAAATTAAGAGCTAACAGTAGTGGTTCATCAATGACACTCACGTTAATGTGCTAACAAGAGGCTGCAAATTTTAGGTCCATCAAAAACACAACCAGGGAAGAGTCAGTCGCATGTCTTGAAACTATGACTTATTTGTGACAAAAACTAGACTTTATTGTTGAGTATTCATAGCTGACCCCAAATTTTAAAACTAAGACTTTGTTATTGTTATTGTGACTAAAACTGATAATTTTGAAAGCGAGCAACAAAAAAAAAAAAAAAAACAACCCAGCCCACTATTTTTTTTTTTCTTTCTTTCTTTATGACACAATTCACATGTAACGTCGATTGAATGTGACAAAATACTGGATTGAACTTTTTTTTTTCTAATGGAGAATTGTGCGGCTATAGGATGCACAGACACAGACACAACGTGCAATTTTTTGGAAAATTATAATATGATATGGCAGGACATCTCGTTGCAGCACATGTATGATCCGTTATAGCCCAATTATAATATTTTTCTAGACATAACGCACCAAATGATGTATCCGTGTATCCTAAATTGTGTCTATGTTGTTTTAGAGAAGAAATATTATACTAGAAAAAAGTGATGTTTGAGAGAAGAATAGCGAACCTGAGAGAATTCAAAAGCTTTGTTTTCATAGTTTCACTGATTTTGCTGTGAACGAGTGTAACAGTGGCGGGGAATGCAGTTGATCCAATTCCAATATATATAGGTTAAGAAGAAAAAGAAAAAGAAAACGCAATATGACTTGCAATTGGGCTTGTGGTATAGATTAGAGGAAAGCCCACAAAAACACGCAATTATAAATGAAAGCACAGCCCAACCCATAAATAAAAGTCGTAGTAACACAATCACAATTTTGGCTAGTAGATCATAGCACCGTTCTGTCTCTCTCTCTCTGCAGAGACAGTCCTTTTCGACAAGGTAACTTCCTCAGTGCTCTTCCTCTTTCATCGTTTTCTTCTTCACATCATATGTATGTGTTTCTGTATTTTACTTGCACTATCTTATAATTCTTGGAAAAAAGAGTTTTCTTTCTTTTTATGCTTTGCTTTGTTTGCTTATCTCAATTGTTTGAGATCTCATACACAAAAAATAACGCATACCCAATTGAGTTTAATGCGGTTGCTTAATTGGGTTGTGTTTGTTTTGATGGATTTGTGTGAATAAATTTAGCGTCTTTGTCAGTAATTCATTGAAAAAATTGGGACTTTTTTATTCAAAAAATTTGCTGGAAATATTTTTTTTTTGAAAATTTTTTATTCAAACATAGTCTTAATATCTTATATGAGTAGAGGATTGAAGTAATTGAATGGAGAGTTGCTGTAAATAACACATTAGTTGAGTTTCTGGGGATTCAAATTTGTTTGCTTTTTGTTCTTCTGCTTTTGAATTATGCTTTTTAATATTGTTTTTCCTTGAATTCTTTATTATCAGCATAAAAAATATTTCAAATTTAAAAGATTACTGGAAGTGATTTTTTTTTAATAAGTAAACATTGCAGGAAGAGCTACAAAGAAAATAGAGTAATAGACTGAGCATGTATCATGCAGCTAACCTTAGTTACTAAGGAATGTGGTCTAGAAATAGTAGTTGTCTTCAAGATTCACAATCAGATTTTGGTTTAAACCCATAAGAAAGCAATTACCCGAAGCATTTTAATTTTTTGTCTTCATTCTTATTTTTGGATTTCTGGTTTACTGTGTTCTTTAAAAATATATCTGATTGATAATCTACTGGTATTGGAGATCTTCAATTGTTCGTTGTTATTATAAATCTGCTAGGGAACTCATAATTTTAAGACTAATTTCAACTATTGCCTTTGAGATTAAATTTCATTGTGTTTTGTCATTCTCATCAACACTCTTGCATTCTTTGAAGAATAATAGATGAAGTGCATGATTTTATAATTCTGGGAGATTTAGTCTCATCACCTGCCCTTCAACCCTGTTTTGTAGTGTATTTTTTCTAGAATTTATTGGTTTGAGGACTATGCATAATGTTGGCATTTCATGGAAAATAGCGATATGGGGTATCTTTTCTAGTGCATTTCTAGTATTGATGAATGTTTGTGTCTGATCTAATGGCAAAAAGAGTCTAAAAGTAGAATATATTGACATTCATTCCAATTTTCTTTCAAATCTTTGGTTAAGTGATTCCCAGATTCCCCAAATGAACTTTATTATTAATTACTGTTAGTAACTAAAGTTACACATATTTTTATTTTCTCTTCTGGAACTTGTTTCTAATTTAGTTATTTATCTTGTGATGTATTTAAGTGGATTATATAAACATTGTGTGTTAATCCTTATAAAGATCCTAAGGTGCATATCCAATTAGTAATTGGGATTGACAAAACCATGTTATTTTGAAGATTTTGATATTTTTAAATTTGAATTGTGAGGTTCAAATCATCTTAGTTTGTTTTGCTGGGTGCTTTAAAAAAAATAATAATAATAATGGGGCAGTTAATGAGATAATAACTTTTAGTGGCATTGATGTAATGGACTCAGAAACTAGGTTTTTGCATGTTGTGTAACATTTTTAATTTTTAAAGCATTCACAGAGTATAAACTATAAATACATTATTTGCAGTCTTCATATGATATATTTCTAAGTAGCATTTTTAATAAAATTATTTCTAAAACTGAACTGATCCACCCATTGGGACCAAAAACCCTTTACATCTTAAATTTCTTCACATGTGCCTAAGAGTTATGACAGTTAACTGTCTTTTAATATGTTGACTATATGGAAGTCTTGTTACCTTCTGCAACACTCATGAAACCACCGTGCTTGTGCTTGTTCATTAAAATGTGAAGTCATAACATATTATAATGTATCCTTCAATTGCATAGTGGGGAATTTCTTCTAACTTTTACTTCTGTTGTTGAAGAGGCTAACATGGAAAGCTTCGATTTCATATATATATTTTAGTCAGTAAACTTCAATATAAAGCACTATTAGGGGCACAACTCTAGTACACAAGATGTGTACAAGGAGAACCCAAAATGAATTCATACACTCTGTTAGCTTAAGTTTTTGTTCTTGTTGTATTTTTTTCTTGTTCATAATGTTCACCATCATGAACATGATGTTCACCATATTTGAATAAAAGTTTTATTACCTATCAAAAAAAAAAAAAACCCAAAATGATATCTAAGCATAAAAAATTCAAAAGATCAAAGAACTCCAACAAATTTGAAAACGAAAATGAAACGTTATCCATTGTCCAATCATGAAGAGATCACAAGGACAAAAGCCTTGACCTCATTACCGATGGTTCAATACCTTAAAAATGCTGCACCTGCTTTCCTTTCTCTCCAAAGACACCACATTGCAAAACAGAATCTTTCCAAATTCACCGCTACAATATCAACGAAAGTGTCATTTAAGAAATGCTATCAATCAACCACATGGCCCATTTAACACATTGAACACATAGGACCTACCTTCCAAATTTCACCACTACAATATCTACCAAAGCATCCTTTCCAGCAATGCAATAATGCAACTGCTGTTCTTGGCATGACCCATTTAACACCAAACAAGAAAACACATTAGTCTACATTTCCCTAGCAATGTCACAGTGAAGAAATTGGGTGATCCACTGTCCCAATTTAATTTACAAAATAGCACCAATTTGCAATGATTGTTCCACACATTCTCTCCTTATCTGTTGTAAGGATCTTCTCTAATATTGCTATACAAATGAAAATTCCCACTCTTGGTGAAGCTTTGACTCTCCATTTACTTCTCCGAGGAAAGAGTTGCCACCCTCTGCACTTCATTCCTTATAATAGCTCTTAAATCCTCAACCATTTTCTCAATTTTTTGCCATTATTAGAAATCTTGGATTCCAATTAAAATTTCCATTAGACCAATCCATTGAAAGCTTTAATAGTGACAAAAATTGCTTTAAGGATTTTGTTTGAATGGTAGTAATCAATTTCATGTCTTTGCGTTGTGCAGATTTTAAATTAGTCTTTTCCTACCTGTTTTCCCCCTATCTTTTTTCTTTCTTTTTGTCTGTCTGTCTTCTTCTTTTTTTTTTTTTTTTTTTTTTTTAAAACCCCATGCCTGCCCAGGGTGTTTAATTTTGATTAATTCGATCGTTTTGTAATATTTTTTTCTCCTTTCATGAATATTATTATCCCAAGGGGAAAAGTTTATCCTAATGTAACATAATACTATTGCAGATAAGATCCAAGAAGAGATAAGAAAAGATGCTGAGAAGAGCCCTTCAGAAAAGTTCAAGGAAGAAAATGTGTACTGGGGAAAAGAAAAAAGATTCCATTTCTGTGGATGAGAGAACCATCCCCATGGATTTGGTCTCACAGACACCTACTGTTTGTGGGAAACGAACGAGAAGAAGTTTCAACACCATTGACAAGACTATTGGGCAAAGAAGAAAGCTAAGTGAGGAACATTTAGACAAGCTAGACTCAAGAGTTGAATCCAGGGATCTAATCACCCAGTTGCCTGAATACATCATCCATCACATCCTTTCTTTCCTTGTGTAAGCGACTAAATTTCTCGTTTGGAAATAAGTCGAACAAGTGAAATTGTTTCACAAATATGAATTTGTATTTATGATTGTGTGGTACAATTTTCTGTGATTACAAAAGAGTTATCCTCTGATTCGATCTCCTTAAAAGACTTGTTGATTGGATTTGTAGTAATGTGATTTTGATTCGAACACCCAATGTACTTCAATTTAACTCAAGAATGGATCGAAGATCTTTGGAACAGAATTACAATGAATCTCTGGCTATGAGCTTGTTGGAAATCTCTTGTTCTTCACGTTCTTCGTGTTCTTTGTGTGTTCTTTGTCTTCGAAGGTTTGTTGTGGAAGTTCTCCAGGGCTTTAGAGGTTTGAATCCATGGAGCTTCACCGATTTGTGGTTGTTTGAGGTTTACGGAGGCTTTTGAGCTTGATTCCAATGAACTTTGAGATCTAAGAAGATGATTTGGATGATTCCTCTTCGAATGTTCTTCGTATTTGAGAGTTTGTGGTGGAAGTTCTTTGGGGTTTTGGAGGCTTGAATCCGTGAAGCTTCATTGATTTGTGGTTGTTTGAGGTTTCTGGAGACTTTTGAGCTTGATTCTAGTGAACTTTGAGATCTAAGAAAATGAGTTGGATGATTCCTCTTCGAATGTTCTTCGTATTTGAGGGTTTGTGGTGGAAGTTCTTCGGGTCTTTGGAGGCTTGAATCTGTAGAGCTTCACCGATTTGTGATTTGTTGATGTTTTCGGACCTTTGAGCTTGACTCCCGCAAACTTTAGGATCTAGGCAGATGATCCGGATGATTCTGCTTCAAATGTTCTCCGATTTTGGGGTTGAAGTTCTTGAAGGCTTTGAGGCTTGATCTTCGCAGAGCTTTTTCACTTTTGAATCTTGGTCCCCCTAAATGTCTTAGGAAGACTTCTATTTATAGGAGTTTGGGGGTGGGTGAGCGACGCGTGGCGAAGTCTGATTGGTGACACATGTCACGGCCTGATTGATCTGCTTATGTCATCGTTTACACGTGTTGGACTACTTGAGTCATCGCTTACACGTGTTGGATTGCTTGAGTCATTGCTTACACATGCGAGGCCGCTTGTGTCATCGCTTGCACGTCTTTGGATCAAGTTTGTGTCATCGCTTACACGTGCGGAGCTGCTTGTGTCATCGCTTACACGTGCGTAATCGCTGTGTCATCGCTTACACGTGCGCTGATGCGTGATTGGTTTTTGTATGACACTTGGCAAATATCTGTTGGCTTCTAAATAGTGATAGCAAAACCTAACAACAATACATGGTGCTTTGTAATTGGCTATATTTTGTGGATTTGATAATGTGACGTGTCGGTTTGTGATAGGTCGGGAATTTTCCCACTCTACACCTTGATGATACAAAAGATGCGGCTCGAACGAGTATCTTGTCCAGAAAAGGCGACAAGTGGAGGCAGATATGGACTTCATTCTCCGTTTTGATATTTGACCAACACAAGATTCAACAACAAGAGGGACCTCGGGATATAAGGAACATGAAGAAGGTATTTACCGACTTTGTTGACAACTCTCTCGAAGAACCACCTTGAGCGAAAATTAAGTATACGAGAAATTGGTGCTACATATTACCGGATATGATTTAGAACTGGCCCCTCATATGGAGCAAAGTGGATTAGCATTGCCATTGAAAACAACATGAAAGAGCTAGATCTCCATGTTGTCAAGAAAAGTAAACGTTACAAGTTGCCCCCAACTATTTTTGCTTCAAAAACAATAATCGGATTTAGGTTACACGGGTGTATGTTAAAATCTCACTGCGATATAAAGCTTCCAAAACTGCAAAAATCGTATCTCTGCAAGGTCTTTGTTGATCAACAGATTATTGACAATTTGATCTCCAGCCGCCCTTTAATTGAGCATTTGAGATTCATACACTGCACGGGGTTGAAGGTTCTCGGGTTTCGGTCTTCTTAAACTTGACGGGGTTGAGGTACACCATTGCCATGGACTGGAAATGCATTGAAGTCAAAGCTCTAAATCTTCAAACTTTTTGGTATTATGGGAAGGAATCCATGCACTGCAAAATTGATTTGATTGTTTGTGTCCTTTTAAAAAGATTAACATTGGAGGATGGCAACATGACGGATGAAATGTTTCAAGATCGGTTAGCTAGTTTTCCTTTCCTTGAGAAACTGGACCTAAGCAAATGCAATAAATTGAAGAACATAACGATTTCTAGTGTATGGCTTAGAAGACTTGTCTTGAGAGGATGCAAAAATCTAGCGGAGGCCGACATAGATGCTCCAAATCTCTTTTCATTCATGTTTAAGGGTGATAAAATGCCTTTCTCATTTTCAAATCCATTATCATTAAAGGAGGCCAAATTTTCTTTTGAACCAAGACATATACATAGCTATAACCACCTTGGAGGTGAGGATGCTCTCTGGTTTGCTAGATTGAGAAAACTTCTTGAGAAGTTAAAACACTCCAATGGCTTAAAATTGGTTGTTCGCTCCAGAAAGGTATTTGCCTTTTTAACTTTCTGAAAAATTATGGAACCCTATCAACTTACTACATCGACAAAATTTATTTTCCTGCTTGTCCTCGAGAATGTCATTATACACGAAAATTTGGAAGAAATTTTGCTTCCTCCACAATCTGATCCAAGCTTGAAATAATCAAACCATCAATGGGCCTTGAAGATTTATTGGATAATTTGTTGAGGACATGGCACCCGAGATTCTATCAAGTAGTATCATCTCCCAAAGAGTGAATTCCCCAAGGTATGATAGGATCTCACAGAGCAGTAACATATAACATTGTCATCTTGTCAAAAATGATTTTCATGAAGACTTCCCTTTGTACGCAAATATGCATGGCTAATGGGTTGTGCATCCGGATGGTGTTTGTGTGTGTGTGTTTTCTCTACACATCATGTTATGAACTTTGTCATAACTATGATGGGTGCTATGGATAGCATAGTATGGAAGAATAAACTTTGAATTTGTGCTTCCTGTGAACTATTGTAACTGAATTTCTTTTTTTCTCTCGATGTATAGTTGGTACATGAAAAGATGATGCACGAGAGGAGAAAAATCCAGGTCATTGTAATGCGTACAACACTCGAAATAAATGTTGGCGACACTTTCGAAGGGTGTCAAGATTGAAAACATTGAAGCAAATTACCTGGTAAAAGGACATTTGGCTGGATTCCTTGGTTGAAGTCATCTCCGATCGCTTCGCACTGCATAAACCGGTTATAGACTATCTTGGGAATCTATTGAACGTATGGTAGGCAAGTGGCGGATGATGAGGTTGTACGCTTAATCCTATATCGTTGTCTAAAGTTATCTAAAACTGTAGCTCTACTATTTAAACTTTCTCCTGTTTATTTTTTTGGTTAAAGGATTAAAATATAATCGGAACACATTATTGAGATTTTTAAATATGAGTAGTCACCGATTTGGTTAATTCGTGAACTAGTATGCTTGAATCAAGAAAATGATTGGTTAATTCATGAACTAGTTAGCAGGTGTATGTTCTTCACTATCTTCATAATTGAACTAGTTAGCAGGTGTATGTTCTTCACTATCTTCATAATTAACATTAGGCATACAATATCATTCACAATATTTTTGCCTTCTAATAATTGCTGATATGACTTGTTGCAATTAGATCAACATCACTTTCACTTGGGTCTATCATTGACATTACTCTTGTTATGCACACTAACCACAACTAGTCATGTCAATAATTGTCAAAAATGTTATGTTCCTAGACTTCTTGTTATGCACAAACCACAACTAGTCATGTCGGTAGTTGTCAAAAATGTTATGTTCTTAGACTTATTTTTCCACATATATTGCTAAAAATTACCAAATCTGAATGACACAAGGCTTTACACAGCCATGCATTGCATATATGAACGACGGGATTTCTTGAGCTAGTTTTTATGCAATTAGCTACAATAGAGAACTGTGGCAGGTAGCAACAACAGCCATAATCATATTACAAAATGAATGCTATTTTAGCGTTGTACAAGAAGGTTATTTTATTTGGAATTAGCTTAATTGATAAAGTTTTTAATGGTTGAATGAGAGATTTGAAGTTCAATCTCCGCTTACATAAAAAACTGATTAGTGTTTTGGTCTAATGATAAAGAGCCATCATTAAGAGTGAATGCTATAAGTTTAAAATCTCTCTCAAAAGAAGAAGAAGGTATTTTATCTCCTTTTAATCAAATGAATGCTGTTCTAGTTTTGAACAAGATTGGTATTATTTTTATCTCCATTGCCTTTCCCCTCGTTGTCTTTAAGTTATTCTTATTTTTTATGTCTTTGCCAAATGGATCTTTAGAAGGCCTCGTCTGAGTAATTAATTGGGCTTCTATTTGCCTTTTTCTTAGTCTCATGTAAATCGAATACATAAGTAAGATTAGGGGTGTCAATGCTCAACCCAACCCGCGAACACGACACGAACCCAACACGGGTTTTTTCGGGTTAGGGTTGGGCCTTAATGGGTTTGGGTCATAAACGGGTTGACCCGGCGCGACACGATAAAAAAAGTGTCATAAGTGGGTCAACCCGTGTAACCCGCAATAGACACGTTTGACACGCCAATTTATTTGTGTCAACCCAAAATGACCCATTTAACACAACCCGTTTAACTCGTATAACAAATTAATATTTATTTTATTTTAGATTTGTCAAATACCTTTTATATCCAACATATATTTTAAATTTAAAAAGAAAAGTGAGTAATTATAAAAATTTACAAGGGATATAATTGGAAATTGAAACTTTCTGAAACTACTAATACTTTTTTTTTTTTTTTTTTTTTTTTGGGGCATAGAACTTGCACAAATGAAATTGGATGAGCTTGTGGAAGATGTTATGAATTTGGACATTAACAAAGAATCTATGGATGATAATTGTGGTCATAGTCGGGATTAATCTGCTGTTTGCTCAAATTCTTTCAATATTGATACTTAGCATTTGGCGAGTTCCAAGGATATTATATTTTTGTTGAGCTATGTTATTTTATTTTTGTTAAACTTTGTTATTTTGAATTTGGGTTGAAGTGTATGCACTTCTATGGAGTGTAAAAAACTTATTTCTAGATGAATGTTATATTTTTGTTGAACTATATTATTTTGAATGTGGGTTGAAGACTTGAAGTGTATGCACTACTTTTTGGGATATAAAAAAATTATTTCCAGATGGATGTTATATTTAATATTATGCAGGTTGAAATAAGTTGTGCTACATTCGTGTCAACTCAATACCACTTGTTTATTAAGCGTGTCAAATGGGTTGGGTCAGGTCAACCCGCTTTATTAACAGGTCGGGTTAGGGTTGAAGGATCATGACACGATTATTAAATGGGTCGGGTTAGGGTTGAGCCATTTAGTCGAATACCCCTACCTCGACACGACACGAACCCGACACGCTAACCCAAATTGACACCCCTAAGTAAGATTAGTTCTTTAAGTTACATGTTGCAACTATATGCAGATTTATCCTTTTATTTTCCCCTTATAATGGCAATGAGTTTAAAGTTTAAACCATCTTTTATATAATAATAAAATATCTAAATAATTTCACTTATCTTTGAAACTAAAAAAAAAAAAAAAAAAATCATGATATATTCACCACGGAAAAAAAAAAAAAAAATCATGATATATATACTTCAACTAAAACGTAAAGTACGTATTGACTTTTTATATAAAACCTTTTAGATTTTCTGGAATAACTTTATTCTAAAGTTCTTAAAATTCTTCTTATTCATTTTGAAACAAGTGAATTTGATTTTGTTAATTTTTGATTGTGACAAAATCTACTTCATCCTTTTATAATCTTATGATTAATCACAACTCTATGGTGAAACTGTGTGATCCTAATCCAACTTTATATATATATATATATATATATATATATATATATATATATATATACTTGAAAAAAAAATTAAATGGATTTTAAATTTTTTTCATGTGTGAGTCCAATGTTTTATAATATGATTTTTACATTCTTGAAAATAGGAAGGTGGCATAGTTTGGCAAATGGAAAAAAAATCAAAAACAAAAAAAGAGAGTAAAGTATATTTTTGGCCTTTAAAATTTGGGATTTTTTTTTTTTTTTTTCCATTTTAGCAATTCATATTTAATATTATTTTTATATTGGTTATGTTGTCCATTCCTCTTTATAAGTTCATCGTTAGGTGCCCTTCATGTGTTAACTATTTCATGATAGTTCTAAAATATTGTGAAATGCAGTATTTTTATTGTTATAAGGAGAAAATCATATTAAGGATAGTCATATTACTAATGGAAATAGACAACATTAAAAATATAAAAGCGAAATCAAACATTAAGACAAGTCAAAATTTTTGGTAAATTATGATTTTGGTATCACATTAAAGTTAAAGTTAAATTTAAAGTCAAAGATGAAGGGTTATAATAATCTTTTGGTATTGTGTCAAACTAATTTTTGCAGTTAAGTAATAAATGAAAAATACTAAAGTAGCTAATGACCAGAAAAAAATATTATTTTCATGCCTTAACATAGAGGTTTGGACTTAGAAGACACTACAAAAAAATCGTCCTGTCCCAGCGTTTTTTTCCTGGCATTTTTACAAACCACCGTAATAGATAAGCTTGTACCAACGCTTTTTGAAAATGCTGGTATAGGAAATCTTATTACAATGGCTCAAAATCGGCGCTTTACAAATCGCTGCAATAGGAGGCCTATAGCAACGTTTTTCAAAAATGCTGGTATAGGAAGCCCAAAAGCGCTAGGATAATGTTACCGATTTCTCTTATGGGAAAAAACCTATTCCGACACTTTTGTAAGCGTTGGAATAGATGGAGGGAGTGACCTATCCCAACGCTTTTGGAAGTGTTGGAATAGGGTCCAGCGTTTCAAAAAGCACTGGAATAGGATCACCGCCTAAGGGAATGGGGAGTGATCTATCCCGGTGCCTTTTGAAGCGCTGGAATAGGGTCACCCTATTCGACCCTATTGCAGCGCTTCAAAAAGTGCTGAGATAGGATCAATCCATAAGAGAATAAAGAGACCTATCCCAACACTTTTTGAAGTGCTGGAATAGGGTCAAAAAGAGTTGGGATAGGCTTCAAAAAACGCTGGAATAGGGTGACTAAATTTCACTAACTTTTCGGTTCCCACGTTTTTGTCCCTCATTTTTCCCTTTTTTCCCCCCTACATGTTTTTTCATTCTTTTGTTTCTTGTCATTCTTTTTTTAAATTAGACAAACAACTTCCCTTTCCCACTTCTATATTCTCCCCCTCCCTTTATCACTTCTACAAGCTCCACTACCACCCACCGCCACCACCACCATACTTTTTCCCCTCTTTTTTGGTGTTCAAGTTTTTTTAAAGTGTAAGTCTTTGTGTTTTAGCTTATGAGTTTGCTTTGATTTGGTCTTTCTTTAATGGGTCATGGAGTCTTTGTGTTTTGGCTTATGGGTTTGCTTTGATTTGGTTTTTCTTTAATGGGTCATGGAACTTTCGTGCTAATTTTTGTTGTTTGCTTGTTTTGGTTGGATTTTGGTACAAAAAACTCTTATTCAAATTTGGATATTTGAGCAAAAAGACCTGAGCATCAAAGGCTGAATCATTGTAAGTTTACGTACAAGTTTGTAAATCTTGTATTTGTTTTTTATTTTTTTATTTCTACTTAATTTTTCTATGGTGTGTAGATTTTGAATTTTTTTATTATTAGTTCTGTGGTTTAGCTAGCTTGAGATTAATTTTTTTTAAAAGCCCACTGCCCACTAATGTGTACAAGGAGATTCTTCCATTAGATGATTTCTACTTAAAAATTATATCTTCAATGTGCTATCATTATATATATATATATATATATATATATATATATATATATATATATATAAATGTATGTATGTATGTATATGCTTGCTTTAGTTTTTATTTTTTCATTGAATGAAGAGAATGAGAATAGAGAGAATTAGTTATGGATGAGAATTAGTTTTTATTAAGCTGTCTTTGTGTGTGTGTGTGTTATTATATTAGAAATTACAATTATTACTTTATATGAAATTATAGTAATTTTTTATAATCTTGGAAATTTAAGAAAGATGTGGCTTTTTTTATTTTTATTTTTTATTTCATTCGGTGTTATTGGCCTAGGTGTTGGAGTTTCACTCTTGTTGTGAGTAAATAATCTCAACTAAATGCTCTTTATATATATATATATATATATATATATATATATATATAATATATATATATATATATATATATATATATATATATATATATATATATATATATATATTGTTACTAAATTTTTATGCACCATGACTCATTAAAATTTTCTGCAATAGCATTCTCATATGCAAAATTTGGATGATTTGGAGGACTTTTTCAGTTGAGACATTTTAGGCATAATGGGTAAGTTTCCTTGTGTACCAAATGACAAAGTTTAGATACAATTAAACTTCAAATATTTTCTACAAAGTGGTCCTTCATCTCCCTAATACCTCAAGCAAGCCAACACCACCTAGGGGACATCCTCGTGGCCATAAAAGATCTCACCGTAGGTGCTGCATGCATCATCGGGATGCCCCATTAAATTCTCAACATGTGTAATACACCTTGCATGTCATGATGTCAATAATCAGCAGGAGAATCAGAGAACTGAATAAAAGAACTATGAATTTTACCTATCAAAAAATAAAAGGAACTATGAATTGGAATTTGAAAAGAGGTTTATTTTCTAGTTTGAATTTTGGCAATGACAGATGTTTTGAAGGACTTTATCAAACTCGGGGTATGTTATGGCCATTTTTTTGTGCTATTGTAGTACAATTGTTGAATAAATCAAATAGTATGCACACAATTAACCTATCTCGACACTATTTGTTTATATTATTGTAAATGCTTCTGTGCATAACATATTTGGTTAATTCCTTAATTTGTATCTAATGACTTTCTTGGGAAAGGCGGTGAAGGTTTGGTAAGGCATTGTAAGCAATGCTAGCGGCTGTGGTGTTAGTGAGTCTTGAGGACAAGGTGGTGGAGATGGCGGTTTGGCTGTTCGAGAGTGTAGTACTTCATTATGAGGTTATGTGAAAACTTTTGACCTAAGTGGTGGCAAGTCCGAAACATCTTTTTTTCTAAAATTGGCAAGCTAGTGGTTCCATTGATTTGATATGTTGAAAGTTTGTGAACACCTTTTTCATGGCTATAATTCCACTCAAGAAACTTTTGTTAACTCTTAGCCCTGTAATTTTGCTCTAAGTAAATTAAGTATGGAATCTTTGCTGATTTTGTTATATACTTTATTTTTGTGGTTAATCATTAACTTTGCTAGATATTGGGTTATGTTTAAGTGTGGTTTTGAGGTTAATTTGGTTAACGGCTATATGGGGTTTACTCTACTTTATAATTCACTACTGTGTTACCTACATTTCAGGGACAATTGTGTTTCAAATTGGGGTTTCTTTGTGAGTTCCATTCCAAACAAAAGTGGGGTTTCCCTCTGTTTATGATTTTGGATTATACTCTATGTATATCTTGTTTTTGTTAGTTTTAGTTCTCAACTTCACAAAAGTGGGGTTTCCATCCTTTGAATTTGTCATTTCTTACATGTGTTCAAGATATAAAAGAAAGTAGAATCCCATTCTAAGTCTGCAATCCTTGTTGAAGGCACCCAATCCATCAATTTAACCAACTTCGATCTCCATTTTGCTCTCACAAAGGTATACCCTTTTTCCTTTTCTATTTAAAAAAAAAAAAAAAAAATTATTTGGAAGTCATGTACAAAATGTTATATTTTCCCCATATGCGATTTAGATTGTAACCATGTAATTTTTGTATATTGAGTTTACGATTCTAATAAAGCCATTTAAATGCTCATTTTTTTATCTAATAATGAATTTGGGTTAGTATTTAGTGAAAAGTTAAACCTTAAGTGTGTAAAATTTAGTTGTATTTGATTTTTTAATAATGCAGAAAAAATGTGAGTTGCTTTGAATTTTATAGTAGTGAATTTGGGATATTTATAGGTATTGGAACAAGTGGGGTTGGAGGCAACTGATGGTGGAGAATGGGAGTTTTGGAAGTATGTGGAGGAAGGCGAGTTTGGACCAGGGCTACTGGTTCATACTATTTTCATTATGGGAAAATTGTTTGTGGGGATCGAAATTTACTAGGTTTGCGTGTATATATATATATATATATATATGCTTTATTAATTTTTTTAATTATCAGATTCAAGTTTAATTTTTTTTTTTGCAATGCTAAATATGAGGGATGTCTTCATTGGGTCTTACATTAAAGACATTTGAGAAACAAACTATTTTCTTTAATGCTTGCTTTAAGAGCTTGTCTATTCATGTGGATGCTGGGCCTTTGACACTTTTATATCTTGATTTAATTGTGAGAATTTCTTAATCACATGAAGAATTTCTAAGTGATGTCCACTTTAGTTATGCCTGCAAATTTTGTTTCTTTACCTCTATAGTTTTACTTGTGTTTAGGATCAACAAAATAGGGAGCTTTCTCAACGTCATGTATCTAAGTGAGCCAAGAAACTGAGGGTGAAGGTATGAGTGATGAGTTGGTACTTTTCACCTTTATTTATGATATTACTAAGTTCATTTGTATTATTGCTTCTGCTGTATTTCTTCTGTAAGTTTAGTGTGAAGTTTTTTTAACCCTAAACTACAATCTTGTTTTAGTCGTTAAGTTTTACCAATTACTTAGTTTTTATTTGTTGATTATTTTTTAGGAAGAAGAGATAAAATTGAAGCTTGTTATTGCATTCGATTGTGGTAAGGTCTTCTTATAAGAGTTCTTTCAATGATTTTTGGTTACATCTTGATGTAATTGGGATGTGAAAAGGCTAATGCATTCAGTACTAATAAATGAAAGGTTTTTTGATTTTGGTCCTTTCATTTCATGGCCTAAAATGTGGCCATTTCTTTTATTAGTAGGTTTTTAGGTTATGGGTCAAATGTCCTTGTCTCATCATCCTTATTGAGTATCTAGACTTGGTTGCGTTATATATATATATATTCCCCCCCCCCCCCAGTCTTTTTTGCCAATATGGTACTTTGCAGGGCATTTTTGTCAAACTAAAGGCTTACATTCATCTATGTCAATTCATGTTTGGTTTCTTAGCCAACCATTTCATCCGAAGTGGGCCAAACTCATTGAATTTTGTTTTTTGAGTGCTTAATGTAGCGTTGACCAAGAATACTAGTACTAAAAATATGGCTAACATTTGCAAACAGTTGGTTCCAAATAACAATCTGAATTGATTTGAATGACAATAATGTATAAATACTATTATTTAATATGTAGCATGCCTTTGCAATTTGGCAATGCAATTATTTCTACCATTTTTATTCCTTTTGAATTGATGAGTGAGTTTTGCTCTTGACTTCTTGCAATCTATTTTTTTTTTTTTTAATAGTAAAAATACTTGCATAGTGTAAGAGACTGCAAGATTTTAGATACATCATCTATCAATATATATCCCAAGAGAGAAAGAGAGAGAGAGCTACAACTACAACTAGAACTACAAGTTTGCTATGGCATGTCTAATTTATCAATATTTCAAACATGAATCAAACAAGCGCCTTTAACAATGCTTCTATGCATTAATCTTTCCACTCAATTGAGTTGATAATTTTATTTTACTTTGTCATTGTGTTTTTTATTAAAATAAAAAACAACTCAATTCTGACTGTTGGATTTGTTAAATTGCTAGATTAAACATTTGGTGGCTACTGCAATATCTTTGGCATCTCCCGTGGAGCAAAGCAAGGTAGCAACTAGTAAGCTAACCTCTCATTCTCCGACTACAAATGATTAAATTATTAAATAGCTCATGTTTACTGTGGAACAAATGCAAACTAGCAAAATATTGGGGCTTATCTTTTGGTTTGTATATCTTTGCACACCTCTCCCTATTTTAGTTTATAGTTTGTTCTCTCAATGTACTTAGTTTAGTAGTTTCTTCTCTTTTTATATGATTTTGGACGTGAAATCACCTAATTTATTTCTTTTAAGTTATCTTAGTAGTCTATAATTTAGACTTAGATTTTCCAGGATTAGTAGCTTGCTATAAGTTTGAGTTCCTCTTTTTAGGAGTAAACCAATGAATTGCTAAAGGGTGAGTAAAATCTACTTCATAATACACTACTAGTCTATAATTATATGTCAAAATTTCTGCTATGGTGGGTTGTTGATTTGGAGCAAGCGAGTGGCTTGCATGGTGATATAAGGTGGTTTACTTTTCATTATTGGGAGTGTTGATTGTCTTGTGAATATTGTGATATTACTGTTCAACTATGTGAATTTATTTTATCTCCTCTTAGGAAATTCAAATATTTTGCTGTGGTGGGTTGTTGATTTAGAGCAAGCGGGTGGCTTGCTTAGAGATATAAGACAGTGTATTTTATTTTGGGAGTGTTGATTGTGTTGTTCCTATTGTGCTATAATTATTGGTGATGAACTTAGTCATTCTCACTGGAATTTCCTTAATAAATCCATCTTTTATGTGATCATCTAAGTTTACTTTTTATCTATTGCAACTTGAGTAATACTCATGCATTGGTGTATTCAGTGATTAGCCCCAGGTAGACCAAGTATGGATCTAACTTGACTTAAACTTATATTTTTTAGTTTCGTGAACACTAGATTCCTAGGTGATTGGAGTGGTCTAGCATTTTAAAGCTTTTTCAACATCAGCTATGGAGTCAAATTCAAGGCATTCTTGATTATTACCCATGATTAAGTTCAGATTTTTCATCATCGATAAGTATATGTATGGTTTGATTCTATTTATTCATCAAAATTCTTGTTCTTTGTTTGTAAATCCAATTTCATTGGCTTGGCACTTCCCACCATGGTGCCCTACACCAATTAGGACATTATATTAAACGAAGAGACTGTAATGGTTAGTAATGGAGGGTTAAATCTTAACTAGCATGAATCATTACACTAAGATTGTTACTTATATAGCAAGGGAACTAGTGATCATAGATTAGATCAAACCTAAAAACTAGGCTTTAATTGATATGCACAATTGACTAGATATATGTATAAGTAAGTGAATGGCTAATTATATTATGATTATATACTAAGTAAGTAAAAAGCAATATATGTGGCTATCAAGTGGTTAAGTTATTAGATATATAGTTGTTAATGTTTTAACTGAGTACTTAAGGTGTAATTTACCATTGGTGTCTTAAGTGTCGATTTAAATCTAAGCCAATCAAGGAGATCAAGGATTGATGTGGTTTAACAAAGGAAATTGTGAACTTGTAAGTGTATATATACATATATATATATATATATATATATATATATATATATATGTATGTATAGTGTTTTAAGAAGCTTTGAAACTGTGTTTGTGACTTTTTATGTTTAGGGGGTATATTTTAGTCATTCTTTTTGCCGTCCTATTTATTTATTTATTTATTTTTAAATCACGTTTTATGTGGTTGTAATTTGATTAAAAATATAAAATTTATTAAATATATAAAATAGTTCTTCTACTTGAATTCAAAATGGAATTTGTTATTTGACATTTATGACCCTATTTCTAAATGAAGTTACCTTTCATTGATGATGGTATTTTCAAACCACATAAAAGTGCATTTGAAAGAGAGGAACATAAAAGTTACCTTTCATGACTCAACATTGTCCTTTTAGTTTTGTTTTTCACCCTTTCTTTTTAATGGAAATTAATTGTGAAGAGTTTTTGATTTTATTTGCATCATTATCCATTGTTAAAAAAAATGTTGGCTTCCTTAAGCATATGTCATTTAAAACTTGACATAGCTTGGGGTTCTAGTAATTAAGGTACTTTGGGTGTGATTGCTGGGGTAATTTTGTGTCTAGGATTCAAATTTGTTAAGGATGCAATGTGGACCCAGTCTTTAGTAGATTGATCACAGGCCTTGCGAAAAGTGTCTTTTTCCATAGTTAGCTAACCATTAATTTTTGGCCTACTAAAATCCTATTATGAACTCATGGGTTGCTTGCATTTTCTTTTTCAAAGTGGGGGTTTGTGTCCGAATTAGATATAATGCTAAAAAAGAAAATTTAGGAGTTGAGAATGTTCATGAATATGTGGAGCCTTAGAGTTGGATTAATCATGTTTTTTTCCCTATTGTTTTCTTGGATTCCACATAATTGCTAGCCTTCCTATATGTACAACTTTGACTATGGATGTAATTGTTCTACTGTCTAATTTTTTTTGTAATACAATAGTTTTTGTGGAAATTAGTGAAAATGCTGGTTATGTGTTCTTTTTATTTTTATCACTTTTCAGCTACTTAGGCACAAACTCAGTTGATGTTGTTGGGTAGGAGAACAAGATTGAATCAACCTTTTTATATAATCAAATGGAGTATTTCCCTCGGCAAAGCATTTAATTTTATTTTCTATCCCAATTCTTTCCATAGAATCATACCTTCATGAAATATAGTCATTTAATTATTCTACTATTATTCAGTTGTCAATCATCACTTTTGAAGTGCATAATTTATGTAAAGTTTATCTTGAGTTTGTTTGGTTTAGTTTAGTTTTACAAAATAAGCGAGTGTAAAAGTAAGTATAATCGTAACTAGGAAAAGTGATACTTTAAAAACTGTACATAAGTTGGTCAGAACATAGCATTACATTTTGATTTTGCTATTGGTATGTTTTCTTCTCTTTTTCTTCTTGATTTTGTTTCCTCTTGATTTTGTGCTATGAGTTTATGGTGAATTATACATGAAGTAGGCTATATCTTTTATACATTTCATAGGTGGACATGAAGTAGTATATTATTTTTATAATGAAGAGTGTTTCTTGTTTAATAGCTTATTAAGATTGTTGTTGAGATGTATCTAGTAGCATTCTGTTTATGTTTATTTTTCATTGGTATAAGTATATTTGAAAGTTATACGATTTTATCTTTTCCCTATTGTTTTTTTGGATGTATCATGTGAAGTACTAGTTGAAAGTGTAATTGTCAACCTAATGTATTTTGTATTATTCATTAAACGTATTGTCATAATTAGTGTTGTAGATCATGGACATTGAGCTCGGTTAAATCATTAGATGCAAGGAATTATTGCCTTATATTTTGCTTTGAAATTTGAGTGAAAATTAGGTGTAATAAGAGTATAATCTGATGTATTTAGTTGAAAGTATATTGAAATACCTGTGAATTTAGCTCATTTTTGTGCCATTTTAGTGTAAATAGTTTGTTATATTGTGGTATTGTATTTGCTATTGTAAATAATTATAAGTAAATATATTTAGTTTGTTGGTTTAATGTGGTATTGTATTTGCTATTCGAAAATATGAATTGTGATTCATTACAGGTGTTATAAAATAGGTATTGAAAAATATGTATTTTAGGTATATTACAGGTGCTAAAAAAATTTAATTTTTTTTTAATTAAAAAAAGGACCTATACCAGCACTTTTGAAAGTGCTAGCATAGGTCCTTTTAAATTATATTGATTTAAGACCTATACTAGCGCTTTTTAGAATGCTGGAATAGGTGTTGCCTATGCCAATGCTTTCAAAAGCACTCGCGTATAGGCCTTTTAAATTATATTCATTCATGACCTATACTAGCGCTTTTGAAAGCACTGGCATAGGCAAGACCTATTTCAGCGCTTTCAAAAGCGCTAGTATATGTCTTGAATTAATATAATTTAAAAGGCCTATACCAACTTCAAAAGCACTGGTATAGGGCGTATGCCTCCATCCATTGATGTAATTGGGTTTCATTTATCAATGTCCAAACAACAAGCCTCTTCCAAATGGGATAAAAATGTCATAAAAGGCTCACCAAATTGCTTCAAAATCTTCCGCCTCCAAAGATGGTGAAATCAGAGCAATTGGTACTTCATCCTCTCATACAAAGGTGGAGTTAGGGGTCAAAGGAATACAATTGCCTCTAACCCTACCAAAATCTCCCTATAATTATATATATATATATATATATATATATATATATATATGTATGTATGTATGTTGTATTCTTTTCTTTTCTTGTATTATTGTTTTTTTTTGTTGATATTTCTCTTTATATGTCAAATTTCATTGAAAAAAAGAGAAGAAAATCTTTTTTACTATGCCAATATTATCAAAGGTATAAAAGTTGTAATTGTAAAAATAAAGATAGAAAAAGGGTGGAGGGGGGGCAGGGGTAAAAAAAATTATTACATTTCAAAGTGGTAAGAATAAAATTCTTTATGTGATAATTTATTATTTTTCATAAAAACTAGTGTATTGTAATAAAAATTGAAAATGATATAATATTCATAGTTTGATATTATTTTTAAGTTAAACTCTTGGATTTTACATGCACAAATGCGTTATTATATGGCTTTAAATTGTCATTTATGGGTTTAACAAAAGCCAACATAACATTTATTTAATTACTAAAAATTATTACTAGTTCAACTAGTAGTCTATTATCGTTGAATAAGAGATTTGAGATTCAAATCCTATCTATACAAATAATTGATTAATATTTTAGCCTAATGATAAGAGCAATCATCATTGAATGGAAACCACAAATTAAAATATTATCGTATCAATAAAAAGTTAATTACAGGAGAATTATAAGCATAATTGACTTATTCATATAAAAAAAATCCAACAAATAAACACAATATAATATATATACTATCATTTTATGGGTTCTTTTACATTTTAAGTTGTATGTGCATTTTGTATACACAAAGCTTATGTAGGTAGCAAGAGCCTTATAATTTAACTAGTTAGCATCTTCAAATATTTCTAAGACATCCAAGTAGGGGAGTCAATAGGTCGGTCTTGGTTAGGTTTGTGCCTAACTCACAATCAACCCGTTCACATCAGGTGGAAGGTTGAACGACCTGCCGTCAATTGTAAACAACCTCGGGTCAAGTCGGATCGGTTTTCGGTGGACAATGATTGAGTCATTTGAAGTTGGATCTAAGTTACAATCACCAAATATTCGCCATATCTTCGCCGAATCGTATTACAATCAATATTTGTCGGATCGAAGCAAAAGCAACCACATCAAGCCTAGATTTGAGCAAAATTTTTTATCTCATCTTAGGATCTAAGAGAAAAAAACCTATATCTTTGCCTGATCAAACCAATAACTACCAAATCTTCATTGGATCCGAGAGAAAACAACCACAATATAGCCGGATCTAAACGGGTCTAGGTAAATCTGGCCATCTTTCATGGGTTTTGTCGGTTGGATTGGGTTCATCTAGTTTTGGAGAAGAAAACCAACCACCCAACCCTCTTAAGTCAGCTTTTGGTGGCGGAGTCCCGCCGCTAACCATCACCGACATTGGATCGGTTGGTTTTCGGGTTAGCCTAAGCGATTTGGACGAGTGTGTCGGTTTTTGGGTTTCAATGGACACCCTTACATCTCAAATCCCTCTTCGCTTAATTGTAACTATCAAATTATAAAATTTAACCAAAAAAAAAAAAAAAAGTATGTATGCACGTGGGTGCGTGGAGTTACATATATATATATATATATATATATATACACACATAATGAAACTCATAAGTCATGTTAGATGAGGGGGTACCCTTCCGGGAGATATGGATTAATAATTTGACTATATTTCCTATTAAACTTGTAGAGCCAATGGCCACAAAATGGACAAAATTTATTCACAAAAAATGATGTCTTCACAACAAAATGATGCCAGTTGCTTTATTTGGCATTGTTGGAAGAGGGTAATTCGAATCATATATCTTATTGATACTGTATTTTGTTCGACTCTGATTCTAGCGTTAAAACAAATGCCAAAATTTGAAAAAAAGTACAAATCGCAAGTTTCAAAGCCAAAAATGGGTAACAAATAAATGTAACATTATTAGTGGTGGATCAAAGGGTTGCAACATTCAAAACCCCTCTGATAGCAATTAAGACCAAAAACCCTAACCAGGTATGGTTAAAAAATTGACTTTTTGATTCAACCGTCTGATTGAGTTGAACTTTGGACCATCTCGTAAGTCATATTTTTCCCTTTGAAATGATATCACGGGCCAAAATTGGAGTTAAAACAAATGAGATATCAATAAAACCCCAAAACGCTAATTAAAGTTTCACATTTTTTTTTAGGTCAAGCGGGCTGATTTTAGACCAACTTCATGCAAAAAATTGTACCAATTGTTCAATAATTGGAGAGATCAATCTAAACCAACTTAAAGTATGAGGTCTCAACCACCTCTCACAAAAAGAGTTTGATGATATCTGTCATGGATTGGAAGGAATAAATTTTTTTTAAGGAAAAACATTATAGAATTTCTTATGCTACATCACCTCCCTTCCGGATGTGATATCTTGATGACCGTAGCTCTGAATCTCACAAAGTTAGAACTTATGGAAACTAGACATCCATATCTTTTCAGGGATATAAATTTTGAGGAAAACAGAGCTCAAAAATGGGTTAAAACAGCCGTGTGAAAATCGGACTAGAAACCGAGAAAAAGACAAAATAGCCAAACTTGGTGTACAAGTGGGAGGCTATGTGATGGTATTCTAGAACACCATCACATAGCCTCCAATTTTATTGGCCTCCCCATAAATATCGCCCCATGTTTTGTAAAAAAAAAAATATATAGAGTTTTTAGAGGTGAAAAATAGAAAAATTATAGAGAAAAATACTAAAAAAATCATTAAAAAAACCCTAGAAAATTCTAAAAATATTTCTCTCTCCCCTCTTTAGGAAATCCATCACAAAAGTTCATCCCCTCTCATCTTTATTGTAATCTTTGTGGATAACATGTAGGGATGGGGTAGTTTCTTAATAACTGCACCCATCCCAACCTCTCTATTTCTTCTTATGTAAACACCATTCATCTTATATATGAAATTCCATTTATTTGCTTGTTGTCTCTTTACTTTATTACTTTAAATTCCTTGAATTTTGTTTTTGTGTTTGTGCATATCTATCTCTCTTTTCCTTTGTGCTTATATTATTTGTTGTTGATTGTGATATTGTTGTTAAGTTCCTAGATGGGTATTGAACCATAACCTAGACCTAATATGAGAAGTACCCTTAGGGGGTAGAAATCTCATTTCTTCTAGGAATATGGGAACCTTTTATATTGTTGTTCATATATTTATCTTGTTATATTGTTACCCATTTATTTAATGTTCTTCCCCTTCCCCCTTTACTTTATTATCCCATTTATTTAATGTTCTCCCCACTTCCCCTTTACTTTATTGTCATCCCATTTATTTTAATGTTCTTCCGTTTCTCTCTTTACATTATTGTCATCCTATTTAATTTTTTCTTATCTCCAATCCCTTTTTATTAATTGCACCTTTTAATTCCTATTGTTCTATATATATTTATTTATTTATTTATTTATTACTATCTCATTGCCTAATATAAAAAATATTTTCTATTTATTCCTTTTAAATAGGCTTTAAACCTTAAATAAAACACAATATGGGCATGTTGTCTTATGGATGGTTGATGGCTTATGTAAGGTTGAATTTAATCAACCATTCTGTTGGCTTTATTCTATGCCAAATTTGTTTGTAATTCAATATTTAGAAATCCTGTATTTAGATGGGAATCATCTAAGGGTAGTGTGTGAGAGAGTGTGAACATAAGCTCAAAAGTGTGCTTTCTACGAGGACTCACGACTGGATCTCACGAGTGGCTCACAGCTGGTAAGTCACCAAAGTAGGCACACATGTGGAGTATGTAGGGGAGTTGAAGAGTCACACCAGCTATTGCACTACAGGACAAAAGTCCCAGGCTGGCCAGGTAGTTAGCTCGCTACTTGAACTCGCAACTCGGTCTAGTCGCAAGGCCAAGTCACTAGACCACATTGTTTAGGAAAAACTGACCTTTCACATTCCAAACACATACCAGTATATATACCCCTTATACCCATGTATTGTAGAGAGCTTCTAGAGAGAATTTTGCGAGAGAAACCCTAGAGAAAAACAAGATTGACTCATCCATAATCTTCATCTTTTGATTCTCCAAATTCCTTTACTCTACCCTCTCCATTGTTACATCCTTGAGAGGTACTTTAGCCAAAACCTTATCTCACCATACTCGTATCTGTGAAAAGGCTATTTGATCTTTGGGAAGCATTTAGAAAGGGACCCATTGATATTGGTTGATGCTATGGGCTATAGCGGAATCTGGTAAGTTAGAGAAGACAAAGGTTCGACATAATCTCGTTGGAGCAAGAAGCTTGGAGAGCTTAGGAACACTGGGTAGATTAGGCTTGGAGGGTCTTATGCTGTTCATGTATCCCAACTTCATTCTCTAGTGAATTATTGATCGCTTGGAGGACAGTGGAGAGGTTTTACGTCGAGGACTTCGGTTTCCTCTTCGATAACACATCGCTGTGTTGTCTTTATGTTTGCATCTCTCTTCCCTTAATCTTTGCCATTTAATTTCTGCTGTGGTTGTGATTTTATTTGATTTAGATTGTTTTATCAATGTTGGTTTAGCTTATGTTCATATTCCGCACATACATTATTTGATAATAAGCTTGAATTGGTAATTTGTAAGTTAGGGGTCTAAACGTTCAAGGTGTTTTACACACTAATTGAACATTCAACTTAGAACTCCCATCTCTTTTTGACAAAGAACCCATAAGATTTGAAAGAGATTAAAGCTTATTTAAGAAGACTCCCTAATTTTTTTTTTAATCAATGTTTACTTTTATTGTGATTTAAATTCAAGCTCTTTACTTTTATTATCATTTAAATTCAAGCACCTTTACTTTTATTGTCATTCAAATTCAAGTACTTTACATTTCCTTGTCATTTAATTTCTAGCAAATTTATTTATTTGCCTTTATTTTATTGCATTTATTTTCTCATCTTTAAATTCATATCACTTATTTACTATTGTTGCTCTTTTCTTTTTCTCATTAATAATGTTGCCATAAATTGATAAGTTTGGGTAAAACAAATCTCTTTAGTATGATTTTCCAAAAGAAAATGATTTTTCAAAAATCTTTGTCCCCTTTCAAAAGTTGTTTTCACCTCTTCCTTAAAAATTCCCTGTTTAAAGCTTTCTCTTTTCCTTTAAATTTTATTTCTATACAAAAAAAAAAAAAAAAAAAAAAAAAATATTTTTTCCTTCCCCTTTCTTTTTTTAAAATCCAAAAATGAGAAGCATTTTTTCTTTAAAAAAGAAAAGAAAAAAAGAGATCTTCTTCTTCTTCAAAAAAAAAAATTCTTTTACCATGTTGGAATTTCTTTTCAAAAAAATATGATAAAAAGAAATCTATTGAATGAGCAAAGTTTCTATAAGGAGCATTTATTTTCTTAAAAATCAAGGGATTTTTGGAACCCAATCTTTCTCTTTTGAAAATAAAACCCATGAATATTTTCTTTAACTAAAAATTTTTCTTTCTTCCAAAACCAATTTTCCTACAAAAATTCTTTGCAAATTCTCCTTCCATCTCAAAAATCATGGGATTTTTGGTTCAAAGTCATTTTTCCCAAAGAAACCTATGAGTCTTTTGAATCTCACTTTTCTTTTGTTTTCTTAAAAAGTGTTTTCTACAAAATAATTTCAAAGTGGGGAAAACTTCGGGTTCCTCTAAAAAATGGCTTCCTTCTTCTTCTTCTTCTTCTTCAAAAAAAAAAAAAAAAAAAAAAAAAAAAAAAAAAAATCTTTTTCAAAAACTGCTTTCTAAAAAAAATTAAAATTTGTTTCCCATTGCAAACTTTACTTGTTCAAAAGAATTCTTTTCTTTAAAAAACATGACAAAAGTAGTTTTCTAAAACTTTTCCTTTTTAAAATGACAAACTTTTCCCTCATAAAAAAGAAAATGTTTTTTTTCCCCAAAACTTCCCTTTTCCAAGAATAATAGAATTAATGTTTTCAAAGAAAAATTCTTTCCAAATAATTAATGCATTGTTGTTTAAAACTTTTTCTTAGGATTAAATCTTTAAGCATTTGTGCATATGGTTCAATTCCATTGAACTCATAGGCCCCAATCAAGCTTACATAGTCCCTCTGTTTTCTTTGGCACTAACATATTTTCATTGTCATCTTTTTTGCATGGTAAAAATGAGAAAAATTGTGGATGACACCAAGGTGCTATCCTTCCAACCTTCTCTTTTTATTATTACATTGTAATCTATTTGTATATAGTATTTAGTATTCACATGCTAATTATGTAGTAAATAAGTACTCAAATGCATGGTTTTGAAACCCGGACCGGACCGTGCGGTCCGACCGGAAAAACCTTGAACCGTTCATTTTTACGGTTCTTTTAGCCTCAAGAACCGCTTTATAGGAAAAAAGCAAAGACCCGTGCGAATCGCGGTCGGACCTCACGGTTTTGAGAACCGTGATCAGACCGCTTCTCACGGTTCCCCGATTCCTTTGATTCTCAACCTTGAGGAAAAAAAAAAAACACACACACACACACACATAGAAAAACAAAAGAAAAAGAAACACAACTGCAGGGAGTCCAGAAAGCACGGGTGTGGCTCCGGGGCCGCCGCACCTGCACCGGACTCGCGGCGACGCTTCTCTTACGTGCCGACTCGCCTTTTTTTTTTTTTTTTTGATCCTCAAATCCACTGTCTCTCCTTTAGCTTTATCCTTATCTCTGAAAGTTTCTGGAAAAGAGTTTAGCTCAAGCGTTTCTTGAAGAGAATTCTGCAAAGACAAGCGAAGCACTCTTTGGAGCCGACTATAACGGGAGAGCTAAGAAGAGAGAATTTAGACTGTTTAGACACTAAAAAGCTAAAAAGAAGAAGGGAACTTGAAAGAAAATTTTGAATACACGGCTGAGATAGGATTTGGGAATTGGGATATGGGAAAATTGAGATTTGGTAGAGATAGGAAAAAAAGGAAGAAGGGAACTACTGAGATGGGAATTGGGATTTGGTAGAGATAGGACAAAAAGGAAGAAGGGAACGGTTGAGATGGGATTTGGGAATTGGGAGGGCTGAGATGGGATTTGGGAATTGGGATTTGGAAAAGGAAGAAGGGAGCGGCTGAGATGGGATTGGGAATTGGGATTTGGTAGAGATAGGACAAAAAGGAAGAAGGAAATGGCTGAGATGGGATTTGGGGATTGGGACGTGGGATGTGGGAATTTTGGGATTTGGTAAAGATAGGACAAAAAGGAAGATAAGGGAAGATGTAAGAAAGAGAAGATAGAGAAATAAAATAATTGTAGAGAAATATTGGGATTTTTCTATTTTTTTATTCATTTAATGTTTTTATATATATTTAAAATAATTATTAAATTAATTATGACGTCATCACGGTTCAACCTCGGTTCGACCTTAAAAACCTTAAACCTCTCCTTTTTACGGTTCAATGAACGGTCCGGGTCTGAAAACCTTGCTCAAATGCTATTGTATGTATTATTTCTAGCTATGTGGTAAATGTCCCTTACATGCTATTTATATATTTATCTCACATGCTTTGATTGTAAGTATTCATTGACGTGAATATTCACATGATATATTATAAGTAAATAAGTACCCACATGTGTATGTCTATATATATATATATATATATATATATAGTTATGTAAAACCTTTTTTCAAAAATCAAAATGGCAAGTATTTTATTTCTTCACTAAAAGGATAACGCTTGAATTAAATTAAGATGGGGTACTATCCTTTGGATAGGCGGTGTAGGGTGTCTAATACTTTCCCCACACATAACTGAACTTCTGAGTCCAAGATCTTTAGTTCGAGACTTTTAATTTACCTTAATTAATAAACCCTTAAAAATTGGTTTAGCTAATTAGGTAACTTGAAAAGAGTTAGACAAATAAGTGACCAATCACACATAATACAAAAAACCAATGGTTGTTGGCGACTTCTAAAATAAAAATATGAAAAAGGAACTTACACACACACTTCACCCTAAAAATACATACACACTAAGAGTCATGTTGCTAAGGACTTAATGTGTGATAAACCAAAAGAAATAAGGCAGAAGCCCTAACCCAGCTTTCTTTCTCTTTTTTGGGGTGTCCACATATCTTTCCGTTAAAAATATTAATAACTATTAACTAGTTAAGATACAAATCTCTTGACGGCATATATATATATAGAGAGAGAGAGAGAGAGAACCAATGGATTAGTCATTGTAAATCATTTTGCATACATATTCCATGGTTTATGGTACCAACTTATCAACGGTAAGTCGGTAATTTGTTTTAAATAATTAAGAAAAAATTATCTTTTGCATATAATAATAATAATAATAATAATAATAATAATAATAATAATTCATTCACCACAAAAATTATGCATCATTGTATCTAATATGCCCATCAAAAGCTATGAAAATACATTATAATACATCACTTGAACTTAACTAAAAAATGGTGAGAAACATGAAATAATTAAGTATATAAAAAGTTTTTAAATGCAAATGAATTATTATATAATTTGTCATATTTGCATAGACGGAGCTCCTTACCACAAAGTTTTTGTTTAGTATAACACTATAACTACCTAACCAGGGCAGCAATATCTGATTGAAGCTCCATAGAGTATATTTCATGGGCCTCAGTTGCCATTGTTTGGCTACTTCCATGAGCCATCTCCAGCGCCAAACATTCCTTTAGTTCTACCAATACTTGACTCATATCTGGCCTTTGGATTGCAGCTGATGGTATGCATGACATGGCTATCTCCACAGCTTTCCAGGCAGAATTGGTGTAGAATTCTCCATGTAATCTTGAATCAACTATGCTTCCAATATCCCCACTTTCAATCACAGGATAAACCCAATTAAGTATGTGAGTGCTTTCTTCACGTTTTCTCATTATTGCTGGACGACCAGTGATTAGCTCAAATAGAACAATACCAAAACTATAAACATCGCTTTTTTTATTTAATTTTCCAGATGCTTGAGACCTGTAAGTAAAACACAAGTGATTTTGTTGTGGTTAAAGATAGAACAATCAAATACAGCAAATGGTTCCTATGCAAAGATGTTGATAAGCTGCGAAATCAAATAACTAGTTGAATAAAAATAGTGGTTAAAGGAATTCTTGGTGAATCTTAATGACGTTAAGGAGACTTGGTGGTGGAACGAGGAAGTTCAAATAATATATATATATATATATATAGAGAGAGAGAGAGAGAGAGAGAGAGAGAGAGAGAGAGAGAGAGAGCTACATAGATGTAAAGACACTATACTTATTTAAATTATTAAGAGGCAAAGAAGGGACGAAAAAAGTAGCCCAAGATGCCGTATATAAGGCTTACAATGAATTATATAGTAGTTGGTGACAAAGGATCGTTGAAAGAGTATCTTTAAACTCGCAAAGACAAGTAGAAAGGAAAACAAGAGACTTGAATTGTTCCAAGTGTATGTATATAAGATAAAGATCAACGAGTGTAAATTAACGAAGAGGAGATCAAAAAGTAATTTCGAAACATTTTATTAATGGGAGCCATTAAAGAAATTGAATTGAGTAAATCAATTGAGGATAAAACTGTAGATTTGTTTAAGAATTAGGTGGTTAGGGTAAATGATGCATTGAGGATCGGGTGGAAATCGAAAAGACAGGTGATATAGTTTTAGTAGATGAAATTAGATGTGTAATCAATGCTAAGTTATAAATTTGGAGGGGCGATTTAGAGTCTTAAAGCTCTAGATTAAGAAGGAATAAACACAATACATGGAGTGTAAGTTTTGCAAAAGTAGAAACAATCATGAAGATGTTGTAAAATTTTATAATCAAAAGATACCAAAGAGTGAATACTTTCGATATATTTGATTAATAATTCATAAGGATTGAGAGTTTGAAGAATCTATGAATCATAAGATAAGAGAAATGTAGATAAAGTGAAAAAGTATATAAGAAGTATTGTGTGTTTGTAGAATACCTATTAAGTTAACTAAAAAATTAGAACTGTTATTGAATCAACTATTCTATGGTATTGAATGTTCGGTCCTTAAAAAGTAACATGTTCATAAAATGAGTATGGTTGAAATAAGAATGTTAAGGTAAATAAGTGAAAATAAAAAGAAGAAACATAATACAAAATAAAGAAATATTTTCAAAGATAGGGGTGACTCTTATTGATTAAAAGATAAGAGCGAGAGTTGTTTGAGTTGGTTTGTTCATGTGTATGGGAGAGCAATTAATGAGGGGAAAATGGGCATTCGCCCCTAATTTAGGAACTATGCATCAAAATGCCCTTGTTTTGAAACTATTTAGCAAAATGTCCCCTTTTTTTAAACTCAATTTTAACAAAATTAAGTTATAGGTGGAACTCGACATTAGTAATGTACAGTTCTATGCATATTTTATCACTTAAAATTTTTTGAAAATTTAAGTGAAACTTGACATTGCTAATGTCAAGTTCCACTCAAAAATATATATAGAACTCAATTTTGAAGAAATCGAGTTTTACACAAAACTTGATTTTGTTAAAATCGATTTTAAAAAACAGGGACATTTTGCTAAATAATTTTAAAATAGGGGCATTTTGTTGCATAGTTTGTAAATTAGGGGCAGATGTCCATTTTCCCCAATAACCAATAAGTAATGATTTGATACAAGAGAGAATTAATAAAGGAACTAGAAGAAGAGATTTGGGGAAAGTATAGTTAACCCTATTTTTTTTTTTTTTTTTGTCAATTTGTGCATCAAGGATAAAAGATATAAGTAGTGGAACATTTCAACATAAAAAGGTTTATTGTGTTGCTAAATCTATTAGAAATTACATACACATCACCTGAAGCTAAATATATTTTAATTTTTTTAATGCATAAAAAAAGGGGCTTGTAGGTGTGGTCTTTGCTCCTGTGCCACTAAAACCCCCACATTGGATTATGGTGTAAGACCACCTGAATACTAATGGGTCTTGCCTAAATATATTCTAACTATGGCTAAAAACTATATAAAATGCATAAAGTCATCACACTTACTCGGGATCGAGATACCCTAGTGTACCAAAAGAAGACCAAGTGGACACATGAGAGTCATTGTCGGTTGCAAAAGCCCTAGACAACCCAAAATCAGCTATCTTTGCTTGCATTTTTTCATTTAATAAGATGTTAGAGGTCTTCAAATCTCTATGGATTATAGGTGGCTTGCAACCATTATGTAGATACTCCAACCCTGCATCTTCACCAATAAGCAATTAGTATGCAAACAAAGAAATAGATGCTATGGAGAAATAATAATTTGATTGATCTATTTCTAACCATGTGCTGCATCCACTGCAATTTGAAGTCTTTGATTCCAATTCAAGACATTTATATTTGTCACTGCAACCAAAATGTATTAACTTGTCTATAGTTGCAATTGTTATGGAAGATAATATGGTTTTACAATCACACTAGAATAGAAATAATAATTCTGAAATGATCAAATATTTAGTTAAGACTTAGTTTCCCCAGTGTATTCCTTGCAACCTTTCACTTTTAGTAATGTTAAGAAGATAACATTTTCTTATAATTTTATTTTTCCACAATTGTTAATATGGGTTGTTGTGGTTGGAGTAATGTTAATTTTACCTATGAAAACTACTGCCATCACTTTTAATATGCATCAACTTGTATTCGGACTTATTGTTGCTTTTATTGGATTCCTCGTTCTTCATCCCACCTCCTCTCCCCCCCCCCCCCTTTTTGTAACTAGTCTTATGTCTCAAATTGGTGTATCATGGAAAGATCTTCTAGTCCCTTGATGAATTTTCAACCTTTTCAAACTCCTTCCCCACAAAAAAAGGGGGGAAATGTAGTATGGAGTGCGGACACTAGTTACAGGAATTGGTTAGATATGCTTTCTTGGTGGACATTACCAATTACAAATTGTAGTTATAAAACAACCTTGCCCTAGACTAATCTGCTTTTAGCTTCACAAATGTTGAGTCATAAATGAATCACTTTGAATACAATAGTATTATTTATACCTGATAAATGTTGTTGTAGGTTGCCATTAGCCATGTACTCATAAATGAGCGCTTTGTTTTCACCCTCATCACAATACCCAACGAGAGAGACTAAGTTTCTATGATGAACTACCATTAAAAGTTGTGCCTGCATTTAAAAAGTTGTCATAAAAAAAACAGTTGTGTTTTTCTTTCCCCATAAAAAAATTTTAAAATTATTTTATAAATCAATACCCTTAGAAAGTTTGTTCACTTTTCCATGTTGTTTCATGTTTCATGCTATCATATTTCCAATACAATTTTGAAATTTTCATTATTTTCAAATAATGAAAGAGAATACAACACTCTTAATCATGATCTAACCTCTGCTCAAAATTCCTTATAACCTTGCTTTGATGATGGAGAAAGCAACTTAACAGCAACTTGAGTTTCATCATTCAAGATGCCCAGATATACTTTTCCGAAACCTCCTTCTCCAATAATGGTCTTAAAGTTATTAGTTATTCTCACAACCTCGGAGTAGTTATATTGCTGACTCTTCAATTTGAAGTCGGATTTTGAAGTCTTATGACTCTTATCTACAGTAAACGAAACGATCACATGTAATACATAGAAAAAAGTGAGAGTAATTTTTGTTCCCTTAATCTTGAATTACTTAAACTTTTAAAAATAAATATCAAAACCCACAAATTTCTACTCATTGCCACCCACAAATATCATAGTCTAACCATCACAAGCAACATTGTCGCCATAGATTTCTACTACAAATTTAAATGGAGAATTATTGCTAGAACAACTACTGAGTGACCAAAATGACCTAAACCAAACCTCCTTGAAAAAATCTAAGCATACTTTGTCTATACTCAACAAAGCTTCCACTACTAGAAAATATGTTTATACACCAAAAAAAAAAAAAAAAAAAAAATTTGCAACAACATTAGAGTAATTGCAATAGTTGATACAAGATATTGCAATAAAATTTGAGACAAGATATTGCAATAAAATTTGAGACAATAAGTTTGTGCAACAAAAAATTCCTTTACAATAAACTCTAAATATTTTAATGACAACTTTAATACAATAATATATATGTTATGCAATAGATAATTATTTCATATTTGTTGTAGTAATAGATAGTAAAATCATTTATATTAAGTTATTGCAATGATAACTTTGTTGTAATAAACAATCATTTTGACTTTTTTGTTGCAATAAAATACAAAAATAATGGACACCAAGTTATTACAATGATTTATTTATTTTAAATTATTGCAAAAAATTTTCCTAATGTGGTATGGTATTAAAGCTTCCATTGAAATTGAAATTGAAAATTATAATTTATTATTACAGCTATTTTTTTTAATACAATAATTTATCATTTTTAAGTAACTATGGCAACTTTTAACTTCTATGAACTGTATATTGTAAATTTGTAATACCAATTATAAAAAAGGAAGAATTACCTTGTCTTTTCCTTTTATAGATAGTTAGGGCACAAAAAAAGAATAGGAGAACTAAAACTACTGCGGATGTTCCAACAATTGTCACAACAAAAAGCTCCTTTTTCTGTTTCTTCTCTTTTTTCGTACGTGGACCCGAGAGACAATGATCCGACATTTTCTCAAGACTTGAATATTCGACACATGCCATGACAATTAAGTTTTTAAAAGTTAGATGAGATTAACATTATATATATATATATATATATATATATATATATATGAAATTATATTTACAAAACAAATGAACATAGAACCTTTGCATTGGTTTTGCACGTTTAGAAAGCGATAGCTGGGGGGACTTGAAATTAGAACAACAAAAATGTAAAGAAAAATTAAATAAATAGCATGAAAAACTAACCTCAAGATCATTGATCCATCCCTAGACTTTTGTATAAGAGCCTCTGGAACTGAATCATCAAGCTTATTTCCACATAAATTACTGCTTGCAAATATAGTGTAAAATAAAATGTCATTTCCTACTTGCAAGTTGTACCCAAGTGATGAGTTCCATGAGATTTTTAGGGTGCCTCATGGATAGAAAATAGAATATTCTAACCAAAGGTTGGACATAGCTTTAGTTCAATAACTTACAGAGTCTTCAAATTTGGCAATTGTGCTAAAAATTGTGGTATGTTCCCAGTCAATTTATTGTACGATAGATCCCTAAAATTGAACAAAGAAAAAAAAATAAATGTAAACATTTAACAATAACTTTGGGTAAAGAGTAAAGATATCCATAGATTTGAAGTTAAACTATTTTCTTTTGTCACTGATGAGTGATGACAACCTCACATTGAATATTATGGTGCTTGCATATAAAGCTTAAAACATTTCTCTACAACAACAATACTTTTAATTGCATGACCTGCATAAAAAATTAAAAGTTTTTCCTCCACAACATCAACCACATTTAGAGGCTACTTGGCAACATTGTTTGAACAACAGTTTTCGTTATTTAAACAACACAACACGCATTTCTACAACACTTTTTCACTCACACATATTTTCATAATACTTAAACAATGTTACTAAAACAACATTACCAAACGAGCCCTTACTATGGACTTTTAGAGAGAATCCACTAAGACTCTATTCATATACATGTTAAGATATCACTTGAACCCAAAAACATTGGAATAGAAAACATATATCTCACTTTTTGTGTTTTACACTTTATATTCCACCAATCATGATATGTTATATGATTGATTTTATTTTTTCTATTTTAAACATAAGTGGTTTATAAGGAAAGATAAATAAATATATAGCAAGTTGTGATTGGTAGAGTATGAGAAAAGTTAAACTTTTGTACACTCACATCAAACTCGAATACTAAAATAATATCCTGTTCCATTTTTTTTACTTACAAATAAAGCAGTGCTGTAAGGTTGGAGAGTGAAATCGGTATCTCCCCTGTTAATTGGCTTGAGCTCAAGTTCCTGCTTGTAATTTATCGAAGAAGAAAAAGTTGATGCCATTGTTGCAAAATCAAACAAACACACACATACACACACAAAACAAAGGAATAATGAATGTTTTTTAGTATCACAGTAGAAAATATTTCGTCTAAAAATTTTCCTTAATTAAGAGCTTGTTCTCAGTTAAATTTCAAATCCAAGAATTGTAATTTATAAAAAAACTAAATTTTTAATTAGTAATTACTCCTTATAGGTTTGAGATCATTATGATTTTACCTCCTAATGTTAATACTTTAATCCTCCCGTTAATGACTATTGCTGAGGTGTCCACCTTAACTTAAAACGACTAGCGTTAGGGTTATAGAACACGTCATTTGATTACATTATAAAAATAATCTTTCTTTTATGTCTTTTAATTATTTATTAGTAAAAAAAATAGTTTTTTGTTTTTGATTTTTAAGTTCTTTTTCTTCTTCTCTGGTTGCCTTTATTCAGTGATTTCTTGCAAATTCAAACGCCATTATCGTCATTGAAAGGCTCAATTATAACCCCCTCTCAGTCATAGCCACGATACCCTGTATATAGCCACGACACCTCAATTGGTTTCATCTCAAAATTAAAGCCACATGACAACCACCATGAAACACTACAAAACACACCACTGATATCACTACCCCATCTCTGTTGGGGATATTACACAAAGTAATAATGGAAGAACAAGGTAAAACATAAATGACAAACATAAAATAGCTAATTTGGAGGCACATTATCATTTTCCTTAGACAATATTTGCCCCCATAATATTGTTGCCAAAGGGTTATCGCAAATTTGTTCCTAGGATACAACCAAGATGTTGGGTTCCACAGATAACAATTTTGGAGAATGACCATAGGGTTATATTTCATCAAAAGGCACATATGGAGAGTCAAAATGTTTCATAAAACCATTCACTAGGCTTGAAATCTCTTCAACCTTTCTAAACAATCACTAGAAATTTTTTGTTGAAAATCCTATTTTACAACTTTTGATTGATCGAGTGCTCTTTTCTATTGATCGAACAGGAATCAAACACTAATCGTGGCTTGATCAATCAAAAATGTTGAATTTCAAATTTTCACTTAGAAAATTCTAGAACTTGAATTTTCACTTTATGAGACCATATTCTCCAAACTCAAACATCATTAACAACCTATCCATGTATATACCTATATATACAACAATCTCAACCCCATTTTTAATACCAAAGTAGCCGAACAAACATAAAACCGCTGCCCTAATCAAGGGTCTTCGATATTAGTCTAAGATTTCCATTTTCTTTTTTCCAATATATTTTTCTGACTGCAGCTAAATGAGACATTAAGAAAATCATAAAAAAAAAAAAAAAAAAAAAAAAAAAACTCATGCCAAACAACAAACAAGTACACTAGCCTTACAAAATTAGTAATCAAATTAAGATATGGTCGCTAAGGTAGTAGGGTTGAAACAACTAGTGATCACAAATGATTACTGAGGTTAAAAAAAACTGGTGGTTGGAGATGGCCACTAGCTAGGGTTGAAAAGATCAATGATTTGAGGTTTTAAAAAAGGGTGTGAGAGAAAAAGATAACCTAAGTCACGAATCTCGGATCTCAAATGAAAAGATCCTAAACCCGGATAAAGATATCAAAGTTGATGATGCACAAAAATCATCAGTGAGTTGATCATCCACATGCGCGCCAATCGAAGTACCTAAAGAACAATAAGAAACAAAGGGCTACAGACAGCACCGATGAGGAGGTCTAATGCTTATATAGTGATGTAAAGCTGAACTAGATCCCTTGATCGCAAGGTTTTTCCTTGTAGGGAAGATTTAGATTTAAGGCTCTGAGATCTTGGGCTTTTCTTCCCATGTAGGGAAGATACGAGCGCGGAGTTTTACCTTTGGGTTTGGCGCGTAAGTTCTTTCCATATAGGGATATATGAGTGGGAAATACACAAAGGCTTGTGGGGCCCAACGGTTTACTCGTCGGTCTGGGCCACCTCAACCCATCGGTATCTTGCCCCCTCCGTCAGGTGTAGGCTACTTTCATCCCGTCGATACACCTTCCCATCTGCTAGTTTGTGAACTAGAAAATGCCAATGTGTACGTTAGCTACATATGTGGGTGCCTGACGGGACCCTCTGAAGGGGTGCTACCCAACAGGTCTTTGGCCCATGTCCATTTGGAAGACTTGATCATCCCAATGGGCAATATTAACGAATATTCTTTTTTGGACGAAAATGCCCTAATTAGAAGTTAAGTTTCAAAAATTAGAGATGGAGTGCAATCGATTTGAAGATCAATTTCGTGTTTGGCCTCTCCAATTTGAACATCCATGCAAGAGAGAGAGAGAGAGATATTTGATTTTATTCTTTTTAATAATTTTTTTATTTAATGAAATATATTTTCAAGTGATGCAACACATTTTAAATGGACCAAATTGACTGCTTATTTGGCATTTAGCACCACACGTTCTGAGACCGATATCTTTGCAATTTACCCTCTTTTCTCTCACAATTTTTTTTTTTTTTTTACTTTCTTAACTTTTTAACTTATTTTTAATATTTTAATTTAATGGTTGAATAAAACTTATATTTTTCAACTCTCAATCTCATTCATTGATTACAATTGCATCATGCACAATACCCTAGTTATTAATCCTAATCTCAATCCCATTAACAAATACAACTGCAAAGGCTCAAATTAATCAAAATATCCTATAAAGTTAGTGGTTAGAGTCAAAGTTTCTTTTTAAGGATAAAATATTATTTGAGTCCATCTTTATCAATAAAGTTTTTTTTTCCCCTTAAACTTTTAAATATCATTTTCAATAGTTTAGAAACAAAAATAAAGATGAAAAATGGAAAAAAAAAAAAATCAATAGTTTAAGGTCAAAAAGAAAACTTTTGATAAAGTTTAAGAATAGAAAGCAAAACATTTTTAATTGTTAAAGGACCAAAAAAAAAAAAAGAGTTTTTGGACAAAAGACGAAAATTTTAAAGTTTAAGGATAAAAAACAAATTTCTAGTAAAGTTTAAGAATCAAAATTACATTTTATCTTTTTAAATTTTAATAGGCAAAATCAATAATTGAAAACTTTAATAGTGCAATTTTCAATTCAGTAACATGCAAATCATTTGGGTTGATCCAATTCCATTAGATATTTAGATTGAAACCAACGCTCTTAGTTTACAAATCATTTGAAATGTGATCAATTCCATCTTGTTATTTTGAATGGCGCATCTTTAAAACTACTAGCAGTTTTGTGATGGTCCAGCTATTCTAAATTTCTAATGGATTCGTACTCGATATTTATTCTTTAAAAAATAAATATATTTATTTTTAGAAAACAAACATATCCATTGGTTCACATGTGTTGAAAATGCACTTACAGTGAAATGATCCTGGGAGTATCATCTGTACTGCAAGTCAAACCACTCCATGAATATTTATTGGGGGAACATGGGTCTCCTTGCCAGTCGTCTCTAGAGATTCTTGAATTTCGCTTAATGTCCACGATAGCAGTCACTGTTGTTTACAAAAAAATGTTACTTAAGATTATAATCATTCAAAAGAAACTGAAAGGAGGGGTAAGAAATTTAGAATACTTGTTATACAATATGAAATCAACAAAGGAATAAAAATAATAATCCAAGATTGTCAAAAGCATCTTTTCTTCTGAAATTCTCTCGGTGCAGCGCAACCGCATATAAAGTGACTTAGAGGGGTGCCACTGGCTTTTTAAGGAAAATGCTAAAGCCACAAACTTTTTTTACAAAATTGTTGATGTCCTAAATGATTATTGGTAAGTAAAAATGTGATATTACATGGTGGGTCCATATAAGAATCAGTAATAATTTGCTACATCAACAATTTATAAAAATATTGTAAAATAGTTTGTGTTTATAGCAATTTTCTTGCTTTTTAAATAGGGCAAAGATTTGGTCTAATACTCTAGTGCACTGGATTCGTTGAGATGATATGTGTTCACTTTTAGTCACTAGTTGCCATCACACTAGATCCAACACTTGAGATACTAGACCTAAGCTAAGTCCTTTTAATTAACCTGTACGCACGTTACTTACTTTTATACTAAAAGTAAGTTTTTCATATAAGACTCCCCTTAAGATTTTTTTAATTTTAATTTTTTAAAAACATTGTCATTTATTTATAAGAGTAAGATGTCCTGGTGTTTCTAATAGAATAATTCAAATCTCTCTTCTCCAACAATAATTTATTTTTTATATTTTAAGTTCAAATCTCTCTTCTCCAACTATCATATTATTATTATTATTTAAAAAAAAAAAAAAGGAAAATCAAGATCTCACTTCATGTTTTTTAAATTTTCTGAACAATACTACATACACAATATTTTTTTCACAACAAAATTGACAATGGTTAAGTTATATTGATTTTCATTTGGGCTCACTACATAAGCCTCATTATTGTCTACGAAAGTCAGTCAAATTAAAGCATCATATATAGTTAATCATTATTTTAAACTAGTGTATAATATGTGCATAAGCACGATACAATTAAAAAAAAAGTACAATTACACATATATATAGATTCAAATTATTCTCTATCTCTCTTTTTATTTTTATTTTTTTTATTTTTTTATTTCTTTTGGATATACACATGAGTTTACTATTTTTTTATTGAGTTTTTGATGATTTATTTATATTAGACCTTTCATCTTTTGCACTTCATTAATTCACCTAGAACAAAAATAAAAAAAATTTAAATAGGACATGTGGCACAAATTGGACAACAATTAGAATCCCATTTAAAACATACATTGGATTTACTCTCAATTTTACCTATATATATATATATATATATATATATATGGTGCCGCCAAACTCTAAAAACGGTACTGAGGATTTGTGTTTGTTAGTTCCAATAGGAATCAATGACAACTTAATAACTTAAAAGCTGTGAAATGTGTTGTGAAAAATATTGTCTATGTAATATTGCTCAACCAATAAAAGGATTTTAAAATAAATAAAAGTAGAAAACTAACTAAAATAACATTAGACTCAATGTTACCACTATTATAGCAGCCAAGAGAATAATGAGATATAAAATAAAATGCTATAATTACTACAAATTTTATAACATAACATGATATAGCAATGAATATGATTGGTGAGATTTAAAATCATAACAAATGATTTTTTTTTTCTTTTTTCTTTTTGTGATTAATAGCACATAACTTGCAAAGGTAATTTTATAAAATTTGTAATATCTCTTTAAAATAAAAGAACATACCATCTCTTGAGTCGGTTGCATTGAGTAGATAGAAGGGAGAGATTACAAAGTAATACTCAAAGGCATTGAGGATGGGGGGAAGGTCGGACCCCGTTGTTGCATTAATAGAAAAACTAAAATGGCCTTTGAATGTTTGATTGAGACATATGGAAAGTGGCTTTAAATGGTCAAGTATTATGGGTTCTGAGATATAGTTTCCCCCATTCACATCAATAATGAATTCTCTTTTCATTCCTTGCGTAAGTTTTGCAATTTCAGCAAAGTGAAAGCAAACATAACGTTCAGAGACATCATCTGAATTGTCGTCCTCAAAATGTAAGGCATGGTAACCACTTGGTGGCTGGATGGCAGTTCTCAACACTTCTAGCGGTAGTTTATAGCTATCGTTGCTGCCCTGCATGTCAATTGCTAAGGAGGCATTGGTCGGAACCCAGTTTGATAACGTTCTAACAGAATACCACATTCGATCATAAACATCGTTCTTGTACCTAGGATAGGAAAGAGGCCATTGTAGCATTAAAAAATATTAGAAACTGCAATAGTATAAGTACAAATGTTCAATCACTTCATAATTAAGTAATTAGGACATTGCCAAAGGCTTTCTAGTTGAATTGGCACCTCTCCATGTACAAAGTGTTTGGAGGTTTAAGAGGGAAATGGTTCGAATTGCGAGGTTAGCAGCATGTTGTAATTATTTCTCAAAAGAAAAAAAAGTAATTAGGACATTGATTTTCTAATCATAATTGGAACAATTGAAAAATATTTAACAATTTATTATGAAATTCAAATGTTGAACTACATTATATTATGCTCTGTAATAATAAAGCTCCATTTTCAACTGTAGTTTTTTTTTTTTTTTTTTTTTGTGGATAATTTTTTTTTTATTATTATAAAAAAAATAAAGATTCATGTGCTTATCAAGATCAAGGTATGATTATCGAGGGTCAAGGTAAGCTAAGAGCAAATAACATGTGTTCACTAAATTGATATTTAATTCAATTAATTAAGAAATTATTACAACATAAAACAATACATAATTGATAATGACGCCTAATTATAAAATCATCTTGCTAAGAAAGAAAAAAACACCTAAACCATCCATTAGGTGTAGTTGGATAGTACAATAATTCTCAAACTCAAAAATCAAAGTCTTAAACTTTTAATTTTGAATACTAAATAAGCGAACAACCAAAGTGTTAGACAATATACAAGTCAACAACAACAACAAAATAATGTCATACATACATAGTTATAATAGAGAAAATGGGCTTTTGCGCTTTTTTTTTTTTTTTTTAAAAATCCAATAAAATGCCCCATATCTGAAACTATTTAGGGAAATGCTCCTGTTTTGAAACTTGGTTTTCAATTTAAAACGCGATTTTTGGACAATCGAGTTATAGCAAACTGAAAATTAAAAAAAAAAAAAAAAAAATCTAGTTCCTTGAAAAAATTCAAGTGGAACTCGAGTACTTTACATGGAACTCAAGTTCCCAAAAAAAAAAAAAAAAAAAAAAAATTCTAAGTTCACGTTGGCTATAACTCGATGTTCCAAAAATTGAGTTATACATTTGAAACTCAATTTTTCTAAAAATTGAGTTTCAAAACTTGGACATTTCTCTAATTAGTTTCAGACAGAGCATTTTGCTGGATATTTTAAAAAGAAAAGGCAAAAGTCAATTTTTTCCTAGTTATAATGCATAAACCAATTTATTTTTAAGTAGACATCTTTCTAGTCCACCTACGAATAAACTCATTTCCACACCCTATTAAGTGTCAACTTATGATTAGATTTGAGCACTTTTATGTGGGTCTACCACAAGCACTTGAGCATGTTATGTCAACTGTCAAATGATGCACATCAATTATGAGTTGGCACTTAAGTAGGATGTTGATTAGTGTGAGTATGGGTGTGTCCAATAATTTTTTTTGAGTAATTTGTTTCTTCTTTATTAAAATAAAAATGGATTTTTTTTTTGTTTTAAATTTGGAATAAAACTCTCAAATATTAATATAGGATTAAAATAAATAAAAAAATTTTAGGGACCCTGTCTACCATAAACAGAAGAAAAAAAAAAAAGATATAAAGAAAAATCAATAAAAGAAGCTATAGCTTATTTACCTGACCAAAACCTGACCATTACTTGAGGTGCCCAGGTTGTATCGCCGGCCATTTTGTAGCACACCGAAGTCAAATGGATAAATGGACTTGTCCAAAGGACGTAACTCCAAGGCCGAAATGAAAGGTATTCCAGATCCCGTGTTTATCAAACAGACATATATGATGTCAGACGTTGGAACATAAATCAGAGAAAAAATGAACCTAGTGTAGTCTTCAACCGTGGTCCAATGATTAACCCCAACATATATGTCGAACTTGGGAACATCACCCTTGTCGTCATAATTTCCGTAGTAAAAGAAAGCCCTGATGAAATAATTACTGTTTTTGCCTTGTTCAGGTTTGAGGGTGTAACAATTCTTTGTTCCTTGGGGAAAGCTTCTCACATTAATTAATAGCCGCTTGAAAAGAGTATTTGAAGTGTAGTGTTCAGGGGATATGACATTATTTGTCCCAGTGTCCACAAAACCTTTATCTGACTTGTAAGATAAACCAGTGTCTTCATCCAAGTAATCGTAGGTTGACCCACAATCAATGCTTATGAATCCTAGAAATTTTATGCCGAAGAAGAGAGATATATATAAGTTTATACATACCAATCAATATGATAAATTCATGTAGAATTTAGTTCGAAATTCAACATAATTAAAAACAAATAAAATAAATGAAAAAGAGTGGTCCAGACTAAGTACCTTTTTCTTAATTTGAAATATTATCATAGTTTTATTACTATTAAGAATTTTGTGGTTCCCATAAAAGAAAAAATTGTGGTAGTTCAAATGAACTCCTGTTCTAAACTACGGACTGCAGCTAAGAGCCCTTCTCTTAAAACCAAACATGAATTTGTGAGTGATATTATTTGGTTGTCCAAAATTCTTGAAGTTTAACTAGTTGATACTTTCTATCATTTTTAATAAAAACATCCAGAGTTAAAATCATTCCACTCCCAACTATATTTGTATATATTTGCACCCAAAAAAAAAAAAAAAAAGAGTCTCCATTGCCCTATTTATTATTATATATATAAAATAAAAAAAAATAAAAAAGGTTAGCGCCCCGGGCATATGGTGTCAAAAATTATAAATTAGAGTGATATTAAGGATAATACCCCTTTTTTTTTAATAATCAGATACTTCAAATTTTACTATTTAAGTTTTACAAACTAATGTGCTACTAATTACATAAAGTAATATAAACATTTGTTTATTATATTATTTAGTGAAATTGTTATGAATGTAGCATTTCTCATTTTTAAACCATCATCAATTTTGGGTTGTGATTTTTATTTTGGAGTATGCTACACTTGTTTTGATAGATAAGAAAAGAAACCTGCATTCCAAATTCATATAGTGCTCATGGTTTAGTTAGTGCGATTATTGAAAAATTTTGTCACCACACCATAGGAGTCAATTACCCCTTTGCGGGCTCTGATCATGATCATCAGAGGTCGGTTCTCTAGCCTCCATCAATGTGGTTTTTGCTAGATCGGAAGTCAATTGCACCAAAATCCCAGATTCTGCCACGAGAGAGAGAGAGAGAGAGAGAGAGAGAGAGAGAGAGAGAGAGAGAGAGATCGATCTTAAAATTTAAGTTCTAAACCCAGAAATCAAATATCTAAACCTACAAATCTAAGATCTTAACCCAAAAATCCAAGATCTAAACACCAAAACCCATAACAAATAAAACCACATCCACATCAAATCTTACCTTGTTAGATTTGCTTTAGATTCGCTATAGATTTGCTTTAATTTACTTCAATTCAGTGGGTTTTTGGGTTACTAGGTTTGGTGTGCTCACTTGCCACCATTCTCTCTGAGTTTGAGACTGATTTGGCTCTAGAGAGATGGAGAGAGGGAGCACAAGAAAGAAAGGTGATGAATGTATCTAGGGTTTTTGGAAAAGTATTGAGATAGATGGGTTTGTGTGTGTGAGAGAGAGAGAGAGAGAGAGAGATACACACTTTTCACACAGAACTCTCTTCTTCTATAGTCTCTGTTCTCTTTTATTATTCCCTCAATCTTCATTTGGATGCTCCTTTTCCCTATTTTATTCCTTTTATTTTTCTCTTGTGAAATCTTTGATATGAGTGAAGGTATGTCTAGTCTGTGTCAAAGATTGGCAAGATCCTCCACTAACGACGACCATATAGAGATTAGTAAGGAGGCTCTAGAGAAATCGATGATGATAGGGCAAGCAAGCCTACTAATCAAATTGCTCACCACAAAGCAATTTAATTGAGAGGTGTTCAATCAAGCCACAAATATGGGAGGATAGGTGGAGAGTGGAGAATGGAAAAATGATTCACATATGGGAGGATAGGTGGCGGTCAACTGCAATAACATATCATGCGGCTCATGTCTCCGCAAGTGGATTTTGATTGTATACCTATAGCTTCCTCTCTCATTGATACCGAAACAAAACAATGGAGAATAAATATGGTGGAAATATTGTTCTTACCACATGACATTACAACCATCCTTAGCATTCCACTAGGTCATAGACTTCCGGATGACTCTATAATTTTGGTTGTGATGAAACATGACAACTTCAGTGTGAAAAGTGCGTACCCTATAGCACTTGACATACTAGAAGGAAAACATGAAGGGGAGAGCTCAAATGGAGACCCAACGAAACCCGTTTGGAAGAAAGTGTGGATGTTACAAACCGATGAGTAGAACTCACCCTTGAAAATCGGCTTGCTAAGGGAAGGTGCCTAAGAGGTTATAAACACATGGTTAAACTTGCACTTAATCAATGTGAGACACTAGGATCATAACATACCACCACGTTCCGACATTCACAACGACTCTCTCTAGCAACACCGACCCGTTGGTAGCTCTTTTTCTTTTTGGTGGCCCCACTCAACTATCAATAATTTTAATCTAACTTCTAGGTTGCCCCTTCCAGAATCCAACTACAAAACTGCAACTCATTTGATCTCATATTCAATGGCCACGCTCGATTATGAAACTCGTTTGGAAGAAAGTGTGGATGTTACAAACCCATGAGTAGAACTCAACTTTGAAAATTGGCTTGCAAGGGGAGGGTGTCAAAGAGGTTACAACTCATTTGATCTCATACTCAATGAGTTACACCTAATTAATCAAGGTGGCGGTTGGCTCTGATACCAAATGTTACAAATCCATGAGTATAAATCACCCTTGAAAATTGGCTTGCAAGGGAATGGTGCTCAAGAGTTTATAAACTCATGGTTAACCTTAAACTTAATCAATATGGAACACTAGGATCATAATAGTGGAACATGTGAGCACCGCCTAAAATCCGTAATTTAATGGATAGTAACAATTGACAGCCTCCCTAAAACTGGGGAATTTATTGAGGTGTGGCATCAATACAGGTCAATGCAAATTGTGAGGCCAAGGTGTTGAGTCAATGGCTCTTGCTCTGTGGGAGTGTAGGGAAGCAAAAAACACTTGTCTTGAGGGATTTTATGGCATTCATCTTCAAGATCAGTCTTGAGGCAACAAGTAGCGAGATGGCCCTCTTCTTTACAGTGGCATGGGCAATATGGTTCAATAGAAACAGAACTGTTCATGGGGACACTCGTCTTAGTGCTGAGGAAATAGTGAGATGGGACAACAATTGCTGGAGGATTTCAGCAAAACAGCTCTGCCGCCAATTCAAGCTAATAAACCTTCTCAGATGGGGTGGAGCCCGCCAACCCCTGGGGTAGACAAATTAAACGTTGATGGAGCAACATTTTATCTGGATGGCAGCTCAGGTGTTGGGATAGTGGCCAGAGATCATCAAGGGCGAATTATTGCAGCTAAATGTATAAGGTTTTCGGAACAGCTACAGCGCTGCAGAAGTTGAGGAGGTAGCATTTGAATCTGCTCTTCTATTCGCAAAGGAACTCGATCTCAGGAAAGTTCTGATTGAAGGAGAAGCTCAATCGTTTGTCAATGCAATCAAGGGTGCAGTTGAATCCTCATCTAGCGTTGGTCCCATCATCGAGGGTATCAAGTTATTATTGAAAGATTTTGTCCAAGCAGATGTGGGTTTCACAGGTAGAGAAAATAGCAAGGTTGCCAACTATCTCGCTCAACCCGCTAGGAATTTTATGGATATGTACATGTGGTTGGTTGGGGGGAATGCCCCCATCCAATCCAATTGGAAAGTAGCTTGGGATTGCCTAATTACTCTCCTAGGAATGCCTTCGATCACAAAACAAATAAATAAAAACATAGCTTGAGCTCGGACCTGAACTTTGATAGTAGCATTCCTATATACCCATGTTGTGGTAGTTTCCACTTATCTTGGGTCACCCTGACCCACATACATACATACATACATATATATATATATATATATATATAAACAATATAGGAGGGGATGGGGATTTTCAAAAGCCACGGGTCAAATTGCCTCTTGCCATTAATTTAGTTTGAAAAACCAATATGAGATAGTGTATTGGTTTGTATAAATCCTACTCATTGATATGGTAAGATTCTCTCATGGTGTGTATGTATATATATATATATATATATATATATATATCATACTAGCATGTAACCCACACTATGTGCAGCTTCAATTTTACATACACTAAAATTTATAGATCCTTTACCTTAAAAAAAAAAAAAAAAAAAATTGTAGATCATATATTTGTTTATAGTATCTTAATATTTTTAGGATTTTTTTTTTTTAAATCTCTTTCTACTTTAACTTATATTTAGCTTAAACAATGATAATTTAATGTAAATTTTTGTTAGCACTTATTTTAAATATTTTATCATACAGTTTCAAAGAGATGTTTTGATCCTAATTAACCTATATATACTTAAAATTTGGTCAATAACAAATATTTATTAATTTTTTTTGGTACTAAAATGAAACTTATCAATTGCCCACATAGTACTTCTAGCATATTACATAGTCCATAAAATACCATTTATTATCCTAAGATCAACCTTAAGATTGTTTAGATCATAAGTATTTATAATAATAATAAAATAAAATAAAATAAAAAGGTTAGATTAGGTGTATGATTGATTTTTTTTTTATATGGTTCATTTAATATTGGACTCTTCGTTTTTTCCAATAAATAATTAACTTAGCACAAAAATTAAAAATCTTAAATTGGAGACATAATGTAAAATTGGACCTCAATTGAAATCCAATTCAACTACTGCACACTCTTGGTGTAGTAGTCATTCTAAAAATATAAGTGCTTAGGGAGTATAGGGGCAAGGGTCGGGGTTCAAGTCTCTAGGAGAGAGCTTTACACATATATACACTTAGATTAAACTAAAATAGAATTTCTACCTTATAAAAAAAAAAAAAAAAAAAAAATCTAATTGAATTTTTTCACAAACTTTGACTTAAAACACGCACACACTTGCATGGATTGCTAGAGAAATAAAAGGGAACTTCAAAAAAAAAATTACAAAGCAATATTGTGATCATAATTGAAAACTTCTAATAATAAAACTAATGTATAACACATGCATATGCATGATCCAATTAAAAACAATCATAGTTATACACATATATAAATTCAAATTATACCTAGTGTGAGAATTACATATTTTTTAAGTCATAAATGAATTACACACACACTCTCTCTCTCTCTCTCTCTGGTTTTTGATGGTTTAATTATGTTAGGTTCTAAAAGTTTAAAATAATTGGCAAATCGGGAGCATAAACTTGTCTAGATATAAATTACTAAGTCTATAAGTATGATTAGACAATGCTCAAGGTGTTGCAAGTCAAAATACAAGAACAAGAAAGTTGCAAGTTTAGGAAATTCAAAACATGCTAGGTTTGACTATTCAAGAAGAAGGCTCGACCAATTAAGACATAGATCTACAAAATTTAATTAAGGCTTAACAGCTCATTAAGCTTATCAAGTGATTAAAGTTTTAGATCCAATTCACATAGTATTTAAAGGAAAACCTAAGCCACGTTTTGTGATGACTTTGGAGCTTATCTTTTAAGATTTAAAAGGTTTTGCATTCTCCTTTCAAAGTAACAACCGGAAATCAATCTACATACCGTTAGAATCGGTAGATCCGAAGTTGCTACATCACTAGTCATCAAAGGTGCTAGAGATCTAAACCTTTAAGGGTGGTCTTAAAATCATAGACTGGAGGTCTATGTGGGAGATTCAAAGCATGAATAGGTGGTTCATGTGAGAACAAGATCCAGATCAAGGAAGTGTGTGGAGTTAGAGCCCAATTAGGTAACTGTGTTAGATTTATTACGAATTGATATTCTAAATTGTAAATCTCAATTTGATATAGTGGATTGTTCTCTTAGGATCATTCCCCCAGGTTTTTTACCTTGAGACGAATTGTTTCATTGGTTTTCCTAAGTCATTATATTATTGTGTTATTTACTTTTCCCTTTTGCATTATATGATTTATTATTATTTAACCTAGATCTGAATAATTGACCTAAGTAACAACTTGGCTATTGTATTAGGTTAAACAAACTGTGTTTCCATGGGGTCTAAAATTCTAACAATTTATATTAGACTCTTTGCCTTTTACACAACATTAACTCACCTAAATTTAAAAAAAAAAAAAAAAAAAAAAAACCTTAGATAAGACACATTGGGTAAGATTAAATAACAATTGGAATCCAATTTATAATCTAATTGATATACATAGATAGTAACAACAACAACAACAACAAAATAAAAGCTTCTTCCTTCGCAATTGTTATGGCAACAAGTTTTTATATTCCAAGAAAGCATGTCTAAAAGCTAGTTATTACATACCTGGAACATGATCAACAAGTTTTCTTCCTGCATGTTCATTATTTCCTTCAGCTAGTTTCCAATTGCCAAGAATACCAATCATCAAAACAACGAGAACACATGCTTTCAGAACCCAAATTGATTCTAAGGCATCATCCATGCTGATCTTTATTGGCATATCATGCTCTACTCAGAAGGAAGATATATAAATAGCACTTTAGCGACAATGACATATATGTTACTGACAAACAACTTTTCATCAATTTCAATTGCCTACTTTTGTTATGGCGAGAGAGATGGAGATATTCTTGTCCCCGTATTTCCCACTATATTCCTCTCTTCTTCTTTTTTTTTTTTTTTTTTTTTTTTTTTGGATAGGAAATAAAACCCCCGGCGTTGACTGATAATGCAATAGTTTGATTAATGATTTCGGTGCCGTGAATGTCGCGTTGCTTATGACTTATGAGTCATTGCCCCTATGTTGCTCCTATGAAAACAAGTTAACCAAACATAACCAGGTTATTCTCTTCAAATTCATTGCCCCTATGAATCAACCTTTCCCTTGAGACATGGAATGGGTCAGGTGTCCTAAATCAATATGACACGGTTACATGTTCTCGTCCAATTTGGGACACACAAAAATTTAAGCCTTTTCTTTAAGAGCATTTATAACAGCCGTCCTAAATCAGATATGACACGGTCACATGTTCTCATCATATTGGAGACACTCTAAATCTAAGCCCTTTCTTTAAGAGGCTCATATTAGTTCATATAATATATAAAAAATATATATATATATATATATATATATATATATATGTATTAGGAAAAGAATTCTTTTTTCTTTTTCTTTCACACAATTACTTTTCAAGAAATCCATATCAAATTATCTATTATACAATACATTTCATAAAAAATATTATTTTTATTACTCTCTCTCTCTCTCTCTCTCTCTCTGTATATGAGTTAGTATTGTAAAAAATGGATTTGCAGGTGAATAGTAAATGTGTATATTTACACAGTTATTATAACAGCAATTCAAATTTATATAAGTTTACATGGTTTGATGTAAGTAATTTTTTAAGTTGGAGGTGAAAATTTACCCCATGAACCGTTATATATTGACTAATGTGAATGATCTACTTAGCCATTCTCTTTCTTTAAGTCATTTCTTAGAGCATGACATGTGAGAGGGAGATCTAGTTATAACATGATGAGTTTTCGAATATTGTATTTTGTGTGACTGGCAAGACTACTATTTTTTTTTTTTTTTTTTTTTTTTTGGTAAAGTGACTGTTTTTAGCGTGTTTGAATGGAGGGAGAGAATTGGGACTAGAGGAAAAGTTGATTGGGAGGGGTTTCACTTCTATTTAATAAGTTGAATAGCTAATATTATCAGTTTGATGTTAACATATATCTAATTTTTTATAAATAATAATAACAAAATAGGATTGAAATTTTCAATACATATGACTATATATTCTCTATTCTAATTAGTTAATTTTTAAAACATCAAAAGGGAATGGATAATTTTCTCTCCATTTTTCCTACTTTTCTCTCCTTTTTTCTCTCTCCAAACTTCCAAACATATTTTTAACAAAATAAACTATATAATACGTAATGCAGTCCACTATACATGTATATTGAAATCTTTTATTTTTTAATAAAAACCAAAAATGTAGAAATGAAAATAAATGATGTACCTTTTATTTTATTTTATTTTATTTTATGGAAGCTGTTTTTTTTTATTGTAAACACATAATCAGATCCAATTCCTAAAAAAGAAAACAAAGAAAATAAATATATTAAAAGAGGGGAAAAAAAAAAGAAGTGAAAGACTTTCATAGGACCGCGGCCCGAAAAATTGATGGGATCATATCCATTTTAATAATTGCAATACATATAAATCTAAATCGTTCAAAGAATTCAAACAAATCAATATTTAAATTTTGTTTAAATAAATGGAGTATTGTAAATATATTTATTGTATTTGTATGTATGAGCAATTATAACCCCTTTTTTTTTTTTTGAGAAAATGAGCAATCATAATCTTATTTAGCTTAACCATGTAAAATAAATAAATATATAAAAGTAGTTTGCATATATAACGTCTTCTCAAAAAAAAAAAAGAAAAAAAAATTTGCTTAATAACGTTCACCATTATGGGTTCGTTTGGATTGAACTTATTGTTGTTGAAACTGAAAACTGAAAACACTGTAGCAAAATAATTTTTAAATGTGTGAATAGTATCGTGGGACCCATAAACAGTTCATGAACAGTACATGAACAGTGTGTGAATAGTTTTTTTTTTCTCATGAACAGTAAATTTTGTCTCTCCCTTAAACGTGTGACGCAGGATTCAACGAAAACGCTGAATCCAAACTCACACTATATGTTAAAAAGAAAATGCGTAAAGTTTACAAGGGCATCTTATGTTGAATTTAAATGCTCTTTTAATAGATAGGATAGTATAGTATAAACTCACTTTAAGAATAATATAAACGTTGCTATAGTCCCAGTTTTTTTAAGTATATTCACTGGTTTTTTTTTTTTTTTAATTTGATGATTATAATGAGGAAGAAGAATTTGAAGATGATAATTGAATTGCAAATATTTAGGAAATTTATCCATCATTTGAATTAAATGAAATAAAATCCTTTAGTTGATTAGTTATGACTTACTTTATTAGGACATTCACATCAGCCCAACAACATTTTAACTAAACTAAATAAATAAATAAATAACTATACTTTTACTACTTTAACGAGTACACTCATAAATCAGTTTCAATATTTACTTATCTATCCTATTTAAATATTATTTTTTTCTATATTCAAAAATAAATAAACATATCTGTTTGTATCCTCTTCCTCACCCACCCCTTTCCTAACAACCCTTATGCCCAACGGACCCTCCTTCAACAACACCACTGGACTTCCTACTATCCAACAAAATCACAGAAAATTCTAGACCAAACTCTCTCTCTCTCCCTCCTTCAACAACACCACTGGACTTCCTACTATCCAACAAAATCACAAAAAATTCTAGACCAAACTCTCCCTCCCTCTCTCTCTCTCTCTCTCTCTCTCTCTCTCTCTCTCTCTCTCTCTCTCTCTCATGAAACCAACATAAAACCCCACTCTCTCAACCCAACTCCATCACAAACAACCCAAATCAATAACCAATGTCCTCCATTGCGAGCTCCACCACAAACCCAACTTCAGCTTCAAGCACAAAACCCAATCATAGATGAAACCAACGTTTAAGGCTCAAGCACCAAACCCAATCGCACCACCAAGCATCACCAAATCCACAAATTACTATTTGCCATTAAAACCCATCTACCACCATCACTGAACAGATTTGTGGATTGGAGAGAGAAAACCCATTCACCATCTTTGCGAGAGAGAGAGAGAGAGAGAGAGAGTCAATGTTTTAAAAACCAGACCGACTAGTTCAACTGAAAATTAGGCACTAGTCCAGTTAGATAAAATGCCCCAAAACTGGTATAAATCAGTAAAAATTGAGAACTGGGGTCAAAACCAATTTTTTGACCATACTAGTTTTTAAAATCATGAAAATAGTTACATTAGAAAGTGAGAATATAAAAAATATTTTCATTAGTAGTAGCAAGTTTTGGGCCAAAATGGCCATATACCACCTTTTTTAGAAATTTTTAGCAATAAAACACTATTTTGGAAATAAATGGTGAAGTACCACTTTTTCCAGAACTCAAGTTTCAAAAACTCGAGTTCCTCATAAGTTTTGCCACCGTGGCACCGTTGAGTTGGATTTGTGCGATTAAAAAAAATTATGTGGTACTCAAGCTTGGTAAGCTTGAGTACCATTTACACAATACTCGAGTATACCAAGCTCGAGTACATTTTATAAATAAAACGCAAAAAAAAAAAAAAAAAAAACAATACTCGAGTTTACCAAACTTGAGTACTGTATAAATTTTTTTTTTTTTTTTTTTTTTTGGGGATAAACAACAAATAAACATAAAGATAAAAATAAGTATTTTTTTATGTTTTTATTTATTTAAATAGAAGCATTGTAAAATATAGAGATTTTAATTTCGAAATATGAATTTAATTTCTACATTAATTAAAATTGTTCAGTGTTTTCTCATAAAAATTGTTCACTGTTTTTCGTATAAACAATTTCTACGATTTTGCATAAAATTATTTTCTGCTCAGCATTATTTAAGAAATCGTTCATTCTCTTTTTTGCATAAATTGTTTTCTGTTCACTGTTTTCTCATAAAACACCTAGTGAAATCGTGTTTTCTAAATCTAAATGCCAAATCTAAATGCTTTTTCATGTTTGAATTTCACAATAATCGAATATATTTTCTACATTGATAAAATCTATTTCTACATTAATAAATTTTTCTCTCTGCACATCATATTTACTGTATATTCAAATCTGCTTATCGCATTCATAAAATCTGTTTTTTGCATTAATTAAAATCGCTTCATTTGTTTTCTCATAAAAATTGTTCACCGTGCAATAATCCATATAAGTGCAATAACTACGCCAATGCTGAAAACAATTTATGCAGAAAAGAGTGAACAATTTTTATGAGAACACAAAGAATAGTTTTAATTAATGCAAAAAACAAATTTTATGAATGCGGAAAGCGGCTTTGAAAATATAGTAAACATGATGTGTAGAGAGCAAATTTTATTAACCTAGAAACAGATTTTATCAATGCAGAAAAGCTGAAAGTTCAAGTAGTGTAAAAACACCCTTGAACGTTTAGACCCCCAATTTACAAATTAACTAATTCAAGCTTTATGACAAACAACTAGTGTGCGGAAAATGAACAAAAGCTATAATATAGAATTGGATATACTACCTAAGCCAAATTAAAATCACAACCCACAGCAGATAATAAAAGGCAAAGATTAAAGGGAAGAAAGATGCAAACACAAGGACAACACGCGATGTGTTATTGAAAAGGAAACCGAAGCCCTCGGCGTAAACCCTCTCCGCCACCCTCCAAGCGGTAAACAATCCACTAGAAAATGTAGTTGGGATACATGGACAGCAATAGACTCTCCAAGCCTAATCTACCCAGTGCACCTAAGCCCTCCAAGCTTCTTGCTCCAATGAGGTTGCGCCGAACCTTTTTCTTTTCTAGCTTCCCGAATTCTACTACTAAACCGTAGCATCAACCAATGTAGATTGGTTCCTTCCTAACTACTTCCTAGAACACCAAACAACCCTCTCACAGTGATAATATGGTGAGAACAACGTTTTGGTAAAAAGCCTCTCAAAGATTTGACAATGGAGAGGAAGAGAGTTGAGAAATTTGAAGAGATTCTAATGTATAGATTGTAGGTGAATTAATTTTGTTTTTCTCTAGGATTTCTCTCTCAAAATTCTCTCTGGAAGCTCTCTTTCATTTGTGGGTATAAGGGGTATTTATACTGATGTGAGAGGAGAATGGAAACGTCGGGTTTTTCAAAACAGGGGTGGCTCGCGACTTGGCCTTGCAACTTGATTGAGTCGCGAGATCCAATCGTGAGATAACCATATGGCCAGTTGTCCTATTTTGTCCTGTAGTACTCCAGCTAGCATAACTGCTCACCTTTTGGCATGCTTGGCACGTGTGCTGCGTCTAGCGGCTTGCAGCTGCGAGCCACCCGCGAGATCAAGCCGCAAGTCTCTGTTTTCTTGCACACTCTTGAGCAATCAACACTCTATCTCACTCACTACCCTTACAACAAAACTCACCTAAATACAAGGTTACTAAATGCTAAAATACAAGCAAATTTGGTACGGGATAAAGCCAATAAAATGGTTGATTAAATTCAACCTTACAAAAACAAATTTGATTATTGTGAAATTTAAACATGAAAAAGTATTCAGATTTGGCTTTTAAATTTAGAAAACACGATTTCACTAGGTGTTTTATGGGAAAACAACGAACAATTTTTTAAACAATGAACAGAGAATAATTTACGCTGAAAAGAGAGTGAACAATCTTTTAAATAATGCTAAACAGAAAATAATTTTATGCAGAATGCTAGAAATAGTTTATGCAAAAAACAATGAACAATTTTTATAAGAAAACAATGAACAGTTTTAATTAATGCAGAAAATAGTTTTACTTAGTGAACAGTTCTACATTCAACTAATTCGAACTTTTTTACAAATTCAAATTTTTCAAGGCATTTACCATTAGGTGATTTGTATGAATCATTCATTTTTCTTTCATGGAGTTTGTCCATTATTCATATGGTTACATATTTATAAAAAAATTTAAAAAAAAAATAAAAAAAAAACACACACACACACACACACACACACACAAAAACCATATAAGTGCAATAACTGCGCCAATGCTGAAAATAATTTATGGAGAAAAGAGTGAACAATTTTTATGAGAAAACAGTGAACAGTTTTAATTAATGCAAAAAAAGATTTTATGAATGCAGTAAGCAACTTTGAAAATACAAGAAACATAATGTGTAAAGAGCAAATTTTATTAATGTAGAAACAGATTTTATCAATGTAGAAAAAAATTCGATTATTGTGAAATTTAAACATTAAAAAGCATTCAGATTTGGCTTTTAAATTTAGAAAACACGAATTCACTAGGTGTTTTATGGGAAAACAATGAACAATTTTTTAAACAATGAACAGAGAATAATTTACGCAGAAAAGAGACTGAACAATTTTTTAAATAATGCTTTGAATGAAAAATAATTTTATGGAGAATGCTTGAAATAGTTTATGCAAAAACAAGTGAACAATTTTTATGAGAAAACAGTGAACAGTTTTACTTAATGCAGAAAACAGATTTTATGAATGCAGTAAGCAGATATAAATATACAGAAAATATGATGTGCAGAGGGAAAATTTTATTAATGTAGAAATAGATTTTATCAATTCAGAAAAATATATTCGATTATTGTGAAATTCAAACATGAAAAAGCATTCAGATTTGGCGTTTAAATTTAGAAAAACACGATTTCACTAGGTGTTTTATGAGAAAACAATGAACAATTTTTTAAATAGTGAACAGAAAATAATTTATGCAAAAAAGAGAGTGAACAATTTCTTAAATAATGCTCAATAGAAAATAATTTTATGCAAAATCATAGAAATTGTTTATACAGAAAAAAGTGAACAATTTTTATAAGAAAACAATGAACAATTTTAATTAATGTAGAAATTAAATTCATATTTTGAAATTAAAATCTCTATATTTTATAATACTTCTATTTAAATAAATAAAAACATAAAAAAAAAACTACTTATTTTTATCATTATGTTTATTTGTTGTTTATCCCTAGACCAAAAAAAAACACACACTGCTCGAGTTTAGTAAACTCGAGTACTGTGTAATTTTTTTTTTTTTTTTTTTTGCATTTTATTTATAAAAGGTACTCGAGCTTGGTATACTCGAGTATTGTGTAAATGGTACTCGAGTACCACATAATTTTTTTAATAGCACAAATCCAACTCAGCAGTGCCACGGTGGTAGAATCGATGAGGAACTCGAGTTTGTGAAACTCGAGTTTTGGAAAAAGTGGTAGTTTGCCATTTATTTTTGAAACAGTGTTTTTTTGCTAAAAATTTCCAAAAAAGGTGGTATATGGCCATTTTGGCCACAGGTTTTGTGTCTCACTATTTGTGGCAAGGTAATTTTAAATGTTAAATTTTTTTGATAGTTTGTCCAGGCATGAGCTTTTGTGAGTTTTTAGCTAAATTTATTTGATAGTTTCTCAACATTTAGCCATTAAATTTGAAATTTATCCACCGTTTGATTGGTCAAATGACTCAAATCTACGAATTGAATAATAAAATTTGGGAAAAGTCTAAAAATGAAACCTTATGGTTTTATGAATTTTATCTTTCACTAAATTTAACCATAGTTTGTGTCACTTTAAAGTTTAAATTCGACACTTCCCAATTCCCATCTTTTATTTACAAAATAAATAAAAAAGAAATGAATAAAACTCTTTAGTCCATTAGTTCTGACATACCATATTACCCTAAGGTAAGATTCTTCCGCTAATGAAAATCTTCAACCCAAAAAAAAGAGGTGCTTATTTGTCATAAACATGAAATTATATTAGTATTTTTAAGGACTTTCCTCTTAATATTAAAAAAAAAAAAGTTCTTAATTTACAAAACGCTATTTTAAATGATTGTCTACTTTTTCTGTTTTGCTTAAAAAATAACTGTATATTTGTTTTTTGTTTTTTTTAATGAGTAACCGTATATTTGTATGAGTATTACTTTTTTTTTTTTTTGGATGAATGCATGAGTATTACTTGGTGGAGGACTACATATATCGGTCAATTATAAAGAGGACTTCCAAGTTCCAAGGCAGGAATCAACTAGGCCCAAATTCAAGATAACCTTATCACAATGTTGAGGATATCCCAAAGGCTGGGGGTTTAGCGTGATTTGGGAACTTTTTGAAGAGTAAGACAAGTTTTTTCTTTCAATTTGTTTTTGCTTTTGATTGCCGTGTCCAAGAGTAGGATAAAAGTCATAAGATGCTAACATCAATTCTTGACTTTAGGCCCCAGGCCCAGAGAGTAGGTTTCAGCCCCACATTTACGCATTGAATTTGAAATTAATGTGGGGGGCCTCATATGACTTTACCGGGTCATTGGGTCTTCACAATTAGAATCCTCTGCTATTAATCTATATTATCTACACTGTTAATAAGATAATTCTCTGATTTCGTCTTCAATTTTTAGTGTACTGAAATATCTTCAAATAAATTTTAAAATAACATAACTTTTAATTTATTTTATTTTGCTACAAAAAAGCAAAAAAAAGGTTAAAATAGTAAGACTATCTCACGTACAAAAGAAAAAAAAACATTTATTTTCACCGCCCATTTGTCTTCAAATGTCTGATTCTTATATGTATTTGTTATCTATTTGAATTCAAATATTTCAATTATCTTTATAAAAAAAATACAAAATTACTTCTTTCAAAAAATGTTTAAAAAGTTATACTATCTCGAGTACAAAAGGGCAAAAAAAAAAAAAAGATACTTTTATTCTTACCACCCTTTTGTATTTAAATTTCTGAGTCCTATCTATATTTGTTATCTATTTGTATTCAAATACTTCAATTATCTTTATAAAAAAGAACATAAAAAATTACTTCAAAAAAAAACCCACTACCTCACGTAAAAACTACTCATTCTTATTCCGAAATTTCTATGGTTTTTTTTTTTTTTAATTCTTTAAAACATTCCAAAAAAATTTGTTATCCAAATTCAATACAGTTATCACAAATCCTTCATCCATCCACACTAACATATATCGTCTTTCTTTTGTTTAAATCTCAAATTTTTTTACTTATCACAATTCTTTTCCTTATCAATAAATTCAAATGTTCCATTGGATTTCAATTTCTTACGGTTCTTTATCTCATTTTTAAGTCTTATTCCATGTTACCTTATATCTTTCTTTAAAAAAAAAAAACACATGGTTATTTATATATTGACAGTTTTTAGACCCCTTAAACAATTTATTAAACCTAGGTAATTAGTCAAGTGATTACTTAGTCCAAATTACAAGTCTAGGTTATCACAATATAAAAGATCAAATCATGCAAAGCAAATGAAAATAAATAACACAAGATATAATCACCCAGGAAACCAAACAGGTAAAAACTTGGAGAGGATTTGACCTAGTTATCCTCAAGGTAAACTTGAATCCACTATCTTGAAAGAATCGAAATTCATACAATAAGACTTACAAGCCCCCACGCTCAACTTCTTATTGCTACCAACCAAGAGAACTTACCGACACGATCACGTGCAAGCTCCGAATCCACGGACTCCTTCTTTCTTGGATTCACCACCAGATACAAGCACAACCGCTTGTGTTTTCTTTAAGCTTCAATGGCAGTAATTGAATTGATCATCAAGGCGCAGATAAATCTTCTCCTTGAAATCCCTAATGTGTAAAGGAAAGCTCATCTAGATCTCACAAGAGATTTACACAAACCGCAAATATGAGCAACACTAAAACGTGGCTAGGGTTTGCCTTTTATACTTAGGACAAATAAGAAACCCTAAAAACGTTTTAAAACAACTAGGGCTGAGTTGGACGAATCTGTGAAAAAGCATTCTGCCCGAGCTTCGATCGATCGAGCCTGTCTTTTGATCGATCGAGCTAGGCCGAAAGGCACAATGCTTCCTTCTTTTACTCGATTCGAACTTTACATAAAATCACAACTTTGAGGTAGACTTAAACACTTCTAAACACATTGTTTTGATCATGGTTTGCTAACAATACACATTAGAGTTCTAAATACATAAAATCCTAAACTTTAGAACCTAACAAACTCCCCATTTGGCAATCTGTGACAAAACACAACTAGAAGCTCAAAGTTTACAAAATAAAAAGCCCTTTACAAAATAATGCTCATAAAACAAATTCAATCCTAACTACTATCCATCGATTTGCAAGTGTAGATAGCAACTTAATTGAATCAACCTGTATATTTCCTGAAACACTAAACAAAATGCATAACCGCATGTGTGCAAACAATACAAGTAAACAAAATAACTTCTTGATTTCAAACAACACACAAACAAAGACATATATCAATGAATAACTCAAAAATATAAATCAATAAGCAGTTTGAAACAAGAAACAAATAAAGTTCCAACAAAACATAAAACTCCCTCTAACAAAAATAACCCAACAAAAACAAGGTTAGAGCTAAAAATGTTAAGTACACAAAGAAGCACCTAGATACAAATCTAAAACTCCACAAGCTCCAACCAAAAACAAATAAACTCCCCCGAAAAACAAAAAACCTTACAAAGTACTCCCCCTTTTTGTGACGGAATGCCAAAGGGCAAACAAGATATCCATCATCAAAAGAGAGGTGGTCTAAATCGCGCCAACTCCGCACGCAAGGCACAGATCTCATTAAGCACGCCCACCAAAATCTGTCCTTGAACCGTTTGAACGGTCAAGACATGATCCAACGTGCGACGAATGTCTCAATCATCCGGCGGTCGGTGGAGGAACATCAACATCGACATCGATCAAGATCGCCAGCAGCAGACTCAAGTCTCAAAGGCTGAAACGTACTTGTAGAAGAGGAAGGAGGGGGAACACCACTAAATGACGCACCTCTAGGACGAGAAGGAGCAACTCTCAACCGAGCAGCCCTCTAACGAAGAAAGGTGGCACCTATGGGAGCAATCACATAAACAGGCTCACCAGACAGAAAACCATCTAGACCTAAGAAGAGCAAAATCCTATGAATGAAAATAGGATGAATCGGTGCATGCCTTACGGCAGAACTCCTATGAACCTCATTCAAAGAACGAAGGAACAAGTGAAGAAAACTGATAGACACTCCAGAAACAAAGGTGTACAAAAACACACATCGCTCTAGAGGGATGGTGTGGAAGTGAGAGATAGGCCACAAGGAATGACACGCTATCCTAAAGAAGAGATAGGTCGTCTCGGTAAGCTCGGCGGACGTGATCCAAGGATCAATACCCCATTAGATGACCCAGTGATGTAAGACACGACAACGCCTAATGAGGGTGGCTCATCATAAGGATAGTCAAGATCCCGAACAACCAGCACCCCAAGAGCCTCGGCCACTACCCGAGGGGTAATGGTGAACTCTACACCTCGTATCCAACTCCTAACTAGGGTGTTGGAATCATAGACGTGGCAAGAAAGGTTCGAGAAGAACTCTATAATCAAGGCGGTCAGGGGTGGATGATCTATCTCTAAGAGAGGCAACCAACCTCTAAACTCAAAATTGGCCCTAATGGCCGGATCAAGCTCATCTAACACAACAGCTCGCTCGGACACTGATCTTACGCTTACAATTCAAAGTGTCATAGGCTTCCCAACACTTATCATTCTTAAACAGTTCAACCCTAGTGGGAGACTCAGAGGAAGTGGAAGTAGTCCTATGGGATCTAGTTTTCCTAGGCATAGTGCTAAGATAAGGATCAAAACACAGAGCAAAAGGACAAAAAAAAAAAAAAAAAAGCAAAAAAACAAAAACAAAACCAAACCAAGGGCAGATCGCAAGTTAGCACAAAAATAGAATATAGAATAAAAATCTCTATGATGCATGAACAAGTTTAAATGTCATGATGCATGTTCTAATGTAGCGAATTAAGTCCAAAAGGTTCAAATTACAAAATTGGCTTGAACATTAAGATTTTTAACACAAAAACCCCAAAATTTGGAAAACCACTTGATCAATTTAAAAATATATTGACGAATTGATCATTACACATGATATAATAACAAAAATAATGACCAAATACATCAATTGGATAAGCTAATTTCATCAATTTAAGCCAATTTGACAAAATCCCCAATTCGGATCAAATTCAAAACCCTAGAATTTTCAATTTTTCAAAAACCACAAAATTGATCAAATTAAACTATAGGGAACATCATTATAGCATCATAGCACAAAAACCCATTGATCAATTTCACCAAAATAGGTTCGAATCATCAAAAACTCCAATATTTTGAAAGTGCCGAAAATGCCCATGATAATGCCTGAAAATTGCATGAAATAAAGAAATAAACTTGAAAAAGAAGGGCAAAAGGGACTTACCGGCCTCCAAGGACAAAAACCTTGCAAAAATCTTGAAGGAAAACGACAAAAAAATGGTTGGTGGAGCCTAGAGCCAACGCGGAGAGAGAGAAAAGAAGAAAACTATTTGAAAAGTAACTTTGAAAAAGTCCAATTTTGTCTTTTTAAAAACTTGATTCACGAGTTTCGATCGGTCGAAAATCAGCCTCGATCGGTTGAAACAGACAGAGACTCCCTCTCTCAAATTTTAAAAATTTCGATTGGTCGAAAAACAGAGTGGATTGATCGAATTAGGCAGAGGCTCACCATATTTTTGAAGAAAAAACACAATTTTTGAAAAACAAGTTGATTTAACTCAAAACATTGAAATTTAAGAACAAAAATGCATGAGTATGAGATGATATGATTTTCAAATCAAGGATTTTAAGCCCAAAATTCCCAAAAACAAAATTTTTGCATTCTCCGTAAATTTTCAAGCAACAAATCAAATTTGCACATAATTCAAAGTATTTGCAAAAACTTGGTTGGTCAGACCATAACCACACACAATAACATGTACAATGTTTAGCAAAGAGTAACTCGTGTAGTGTGTGTAACTAGCAAAAGTTTGAGATACATGTGAGGTGATATGTGAATAGCAATCAATCACAAAGACTACAAAATTCATCACAAAGAATTTAAAAGAGACTTTCACCTAAAGAGTTACATCATATAAATCCCACATCTCCTAGATCATAAGCTTGCAATCATGTAAGTTTCTTGTATTTATGCCTCATAATATACATTCCAATTTTAAGTTATGTGAGTTTGGCATCAAGCCTAATAGTACACACCAATTTTGATTTTAAGAATTAAGCAGTTTAACCCGAGGCTTCACCTTATGTTCTTTTTATGAATATGCTACACTTTCTCGAGCACAAAATCTTATGATATGCACTAAGGTGTTCATAATTGGCTAGTGAACAATGGTGAGATGGTTATTTATGCCTTTCTCTAAAAGTTCAAGTCCAACAATTAAAAACATGTGACTTCAAGATTAAGACATAATAATCAAAAACCATAAACATCTTTCCCACACAACATGCACTACAAAGCTTCAACTAGTAAAGTGCAATAAATAAGCTCATCAAAGCTAAACAAGGTACAAAAGATATGTTATGTGAAAATACATTGACCAACCTTGTTCTCAAAAACCAAGAAGAATAGTGCAAAACAAAATGTGCTTCCTTTTTCCCTTTTTTTAATTTTTTTTATTTTAATAAAAATAAAAACACCTAGAATGAAATGCATGAATGTTATGCTATGCAAATCCTAGAAACAAAAAAGACAAAACAAAACCAAAGAACAATGGTCACAAAAGGTAGAGCAAATGAAGCACAAGGACCATGTCGAAAAGACTCGCTTAGGTCGAGTCTTTTGCATCCAAAACCTTTTAGATGCACCACGAGCATTGGAGTTCTTATTCATTTGAGAATGATTACCAACTCTAGGATTGGAATAAAGGTTTAAAGCCTTTACCAAATCACCAATAAGTACCATAGGATCCAGTGCTTGAGGCACAGGTACTTTTGGTTTGTTTGCTCTCTTAGCGACTTGCGACTTGTAGCAATTTGGACGGATGTGTCCAGACTTTCCACAAAAGTGACAAACCCATGCAGGTTTATCATGTGTCTTGTCCTTAGATAGGGTAGGCTTCTTAGGCTTAGATTCTTTCAGATCAACCCTAATCTTCCTAGATGATGAACCTTCTAAGGGTTTAACAACCTCACACACAGGAGGTTTGACAGTTTCACTCACTATCTCACTCACTCAAGGTTCAAAAGAAGAAGATGAAGGAACAAAATTTGTGGAATGGGGAGCGGACACAGAGATGCTATCAACATAACCTAATCCAGTTTTATCAGAAGAAGACTTTTAAACACTCAGCATTTGATCCAGTTTAGAACTAGCAGATCTAGCAACCGATAAATCAAGTTCCAAAGATTTAACTTTATCAAGCAAAAAAGCATATTTTTAGTTTTCACATTATTCAAAAGATCATTAGCATCAAACAGTTTAACAAGCAAACTTCTCTTTTCAAGCTCAAGAGATTCAATTTTCTTCAAGCCAAGTTCAACATTCATAGCATCATTTGCAACGACTTTGCAAAGTCTATTATAGGTCTCTTGAAGATCTACATCTTCTGAGAGTTCCCCATCAGAAGGGTTCTCTTCAACAGATATGCTCTCATCAACTACACAGCGGAGCGGTGAAAGTAATGAAGTTTCCATCCTCATCACAATCAGACTCATGATCGAAAACTTCACCATCACTCAAGGTTACAGCCATAGCCTTACCCTTAGACTTCAAATAGGTTGGACATTCAGATTTCATGTGTCCATACCCTTGACATCCAAAACACTAAGAGCCCAAAGAATTATTGGAAGATTGACCTACCCTTTCTCTAAGTTTATCATTGTTGTTAACCTTAGTGGGATCATGCTTCCTAAAATTTCTAGGTTCAGCAGTGTTTGTGCCTCTTGCCTTTCTATTGCTATTCCCGAGAAAGTTTCTAAAGTTCTTGGCAAGGTAGGCAATTTTTGTAACAAAGAGCTCATCATCAAATCCACACCTTCAACATCATTAATTGACTTAAGAGCCATTGATTTGGATTTGGTAGTTTTGGGTAGATCTAACTCATAGGATTGAAGAGATCCTACAAGTTCATCAACAGGGATGGAGTCTACATCCTTGCTTTCGATAATAATATCACCTTGGGTCTAAAGTTTTCAGTCAAAGATCTAAGAATCTTCCTAATAATTTTAGGTTGATCATAGATTTCACCCAAGTTAAAAGCAAAATTAACAATATCATTCAATTTAGCATAGAATTCATCAAAAGATTCATCATCAGACATCCTAATGCTTTCAAACTTAGAAGTCAATTGCTGCAATTTATTTATTTTGACAAATTTTGTGCCTTCATGCACAGTCTGGAGGATATTCCAAGCAAGATAAGCGATCTCAACATTCGAGATTCTTTTAAATTCCTCCATAGAAACAGCGTTAAAAATTGCATTCATAGCCTTGCTATTAAATGAAGCTGCTTCTTTTTGAGAAGTTTCCCACTCACTAACAGGAGTAGTGGGCTTCTCCCATCCGTATTCAACAGAGTTCCACACCCCCTCATCAATGGATTTTAGGAATGCTTTCATCCTTACTTTCCAGTAAGCATAATTATTCCCATCAAAGTGAGGAGGAATAACTAGAGAGTGTCCGTGTTCCATGACAACAGGGGTTAAGGATCAACTTAGTGATCAAAGGATCAGCTTAGTGATCAAAGGATCAACAACAAAAGAACAACCTACTCTGATACCACTTGACAGTTTTTAGACTCCTTAAACAATTGATTAAACCTAGGTAATTAGTCAAGTGATTACTTAGTCCAAATTACAAGTTTAGGTTATCACAATATAAAAGATCAAATCATGCAAAGCAAATGAAAATAAATAACACAAGATATGATCACCCAGAAAACCAAACCGGTAAAAACCTGGGAGGATTTGACCTAGCTATCCTCAAGGTAAACTTGAATCCACTATCTTGAAAGAATCGAAATTCATACAATAAGACTTACAAGGCCCCACGCTCGACTTCTTATTGCTATCAACCAAGAGAACTTACCGACACGACCACGTGCAAGCTCAATCCACGGACTCCTTCTTTCTTGGATTCACCACCGTATACAAGCACACCCGCTTATGTTTTCTTTAAGCTTCAATGGCAGCAACTGAATTGATCATCAAGGCGTAGATAAATCTTCTCCTTGAAAACCCTAAGTTTGTGTAAAGGAAAGTTTCTCTAGATCTCACAAGAGATTTACACAAACCGCAAATATTAGCAACACTAAAACGTGGCTAGGGTTTGCCTTTTATGCTTAGGACAAATAAGAAACCCTAAAAACGTTTTAAAACAACTAGGGCTGAGTTGGACGAATCTGCAAAAAAGCATTCTACCTGAGCTTCAATCAATCGAGCCTGTCTTTCGATCGATCGAGCCAGGCCGAAAGGCACAATGCTTCTTGCGTTTACTCGATTCCAACTTTACATAAAATCACAACTTTGAGCTAGACTTAAACACTTCTAAACACATTGTTTTGATCATGGTTTGCCAACAATACACACTAGAATTCTAAATACATAAAATCATAAACTTTAGAACCTAACATATATCACTTTTAAACATTAGTATAACACCAAACCAAAAAAATAAATAAATAATAAAGAACATTGTTGCACGCGCAAAGCGCATGTCATGAGTCTAGTACTATTAATAAAAGGATTCTCAGTTTAATTTTCAACTTTTTGCATACTGAATTCCCACACACAAATTCTTAAATTCTCTAAAATACCTTTATCATTTACTTAAATAATTTAAAAAAAAAATTAAAAAAAAAAAAACACAATCTTTTTTTTTTTAGAAGCCCCTATCATTGGGGATTGTTATTGATTAATAAAATGGAGATCAAAATTGTAAACATCATTCGTGTTTGGAGGAACAGACTCCATCCAAACATCCAAGGGATTTGTAATAGCCCATCTAGCTAGTTTATGAGCTACACAATTACCTTGCCTCTTAATATGCTGAAAAGATACATAACTAAATAAAGAACAAAGAGAAGTAATGTCTTGCAAGATATGCCCAAACGCAAATTGAGACATATTGCCATCCTTGATTGAGTTAATAATCACTTTAGAATCACCTTCAACTACCAATCTATGAAATCCCAACTCCATTGCAAACCGTAGAGTTCAGCACGTTGCTAACACTTCAACCATTTCTACCGAAGCGGGTAGTGGAATCAGTTGTGTTAAAGCGGCCATAACCAATCTGACATCGTTATGGATTATAATGCCAAGGCTAGCCTTGTTGTCTTCTGTAAAGTAAGCTCCGTCAAAATTAACTTTGAGCAAACCTGTTGGTGGAGGGCGCCATTTCACGGACCTCGATGTGCATGGGATCTTTGTGTGAATAGGATGCGATTCTTTGGTATTCTTGAAGACCTTCGCTAGCCAAGGAGTTGATCTTAGCCAACGGGAAAGTCTCCTCCTTTGCTCGAAGCTTGTTTCTACGCATCCGCACAAGAGAAGTCATCCATGCAAACAGAGCAAAGTGTGATCTGTCCTGCTGGGCAAGCTGAATAACATCTAAAAATCGAGACACAGCGTTAATTCCATCCACCAAATCAACAAAAGACACCTGCCAAACCATTGAAAGAAGTGGGCACTTCCATAGAGCATGTAATGTATCTTTAGGTTCCATCTTACACAGCGAGCATGTGGACTCTGTTAACATCTTACAAATGGGTCAAATTGACTCTTGTAGGTAATGAGTCATTCCCAGCACACCACAAGAGCAATCGAACACGGTTTGGGACCTCCAGCTTCCAAATTCCATTCCAAATGCTCTTCATTGCCCCCATAGAAGATGAACTAGCATCAAGACTGCTCCCACACTCCATCTCCATGAGCAACTTGTATCCGGACTTGACAGAATAAAATAGTAATATACTTTTCCTAAATTTTAGGTTTTTTTCCTTTATCTTCTCCATTCAGCCTAAAAATTAAAACATTGTTACTATCTTATTTTTAAACATTATTCCATGTTACCTTATCTCTTTCTTTAAAAAACAAAATAAACATGGTTATTTATATATCACTTTTAAACACTATAACACTAATAAAAAATTATAAAAATAATTATAAAAAAAACCCTATAAATAAAAAGAAAATTATCGCACGCGCGAAGCGCATGTGATGAGTTTAGTTTTTTTATAGGAGTTTGGTAAGGGGTGAGAAGTTTGATGTTTGAAGATGGTGGAGTGTAGGGACTACAATTGAGAAGGAGAGGAGATAGTAGGAGAACGATTATTCTTTTTAATTGAAATATTTTAAAATTTAAGTAAGGATCAAATGACAATAGATATGCTTATCGATATCTTTTATGTGGCATTTGGTACGGGGGAATCTACATTGCTCCTAGCATCCAGATTTCTAAGAATGCGATTCCTTACAATCTAGATGCTTAAGAATGTAGTTTTTCCTTTGTTTGATTTCATTGGGAATCTCTTAAGATTCCTAAGAATGTGAGATGATAATATTTGGTTTATTCCTAGAAATCTTAAATGAATTATTTATTTTTCTCATTCAATCGTTAGATTTGAATGTGAACTACCAAATCCTTTTAAAAAAATCTTCCTCTAAATAAATAATGAAAAACAAAATATAAACTATTAATTATGACAAATTTATTAAAACTGTAGCTTAACAATTTAAAATAACAAGTACAATACAAAAATAACTATTTAAATTTTCAAATACTTTATTCTTAATAATAATTTTTTAGGGGTGTCAAATGGGTGGATTTGGGTAGGTTTGGGGTGGGCATAATTGGGTTGGGTATATAAAACCTATTTACCCATTAAAATCCATTTAACTAATTGCTTCTAACCCAAATCCAACCCAACCCAATTACTTTGGGTAAACCCCAACCCACCCAATTATCAAAATTGCTAAAATGCCACTAAAGTGAAAATGACCAAAATACTCTAAAATCTTAAAAAATGACCAAAATATTAAACAAATTTCTTGTACTTTCCCACCCTTTCTCACCTACCAAATAGTTGAAATCTACCAAAAATAAGAAAAATACGTAAAAGCCTTTCACAGATCCGGAACATAGATATGAGATCCATACAAGTTTCTAACTCTAACCACTTTGTTTGGTTATCGAGAAAACCAAAACAAGATCGTCATATTTTTTATCTTGTTTTCAGAGCTTAAGAATAGAATAAGCCTTTCACGGCCATCACTATTATATTTACATAGAATTAGAATAAGCCTTTCACCGTTGAAAGTGTCGGGCGTCAGAACTGAACGTAGCACAGTGCACTGAGCCACCGACGTCGACGATGGCAGCAAGTCAAGCACAGAGTCGACTCGGGGTGATGGGCGAGTTAGACGCGGAATCGAAGAAGTTCCAATGGTCATACAAGAGGACGGGGAGCTCAGCATCCCTTTCTCGCCCTTTCTCACCTACCAAACAGTTGAAATCAGTTAGAGATATATATTACTAACATGTCGCTGACGTGGACTAGGGCTATATTACCATGTTAAATATTAGCAACGCAATGTGTTATATCATGTTGTGTATGCTAGAGTAGATGCGGAAGAGGAAGCATAGAGGAGGAACACCGAGAACACGAGGGTTACGTGGTTCAGCCTTACGGCTTACATCCACGGAGGAATCCCTTAAGGGCTACATCTTTATTGTATGAGAGTGTAGTACAATAACCTCCCGTGTTACAATGAACCCTAACATGAGTATATATAGGTGACTAAACCCTAGACTAATAGACTTCTAGTACAAGTAGGAGACTTGACTTGCACACAAAGTAGAATTAGGGTAGGGCCTATTACATTGGGCTAATATGAATAATATATATCTCTAACAAAATCTACCAAAAATAAGAAAAATACGAAAAAGCCTTTCGCAGACTCAAAACATAGATATGAGATCCATACAAGTTTCTAACTCTAACTGTTATTTGGTTACTAAGAAAACCAATACAAGATCATCATATTTTATTTTGTTTTCACAAATTAAGAATAGAGTAAGCCTTTCACGGTCATCACTATTATATTTACATAGAATCAGAATAAGCCTTTCACCGTTGATAGTGTCAGGGGCGTACAGAACTCGTAGCACGTGCACGAGCCACCGATGTTGACAACAACAAGAAGTCGTGCACAGAGTCGACTCGGGGTGATGGGCGAGTTGGACGCGGAATCGAAGAAGTTCCGATGGTCGTACAAGAGGACGAGGAGCTCAAACTTGGGGAAGGAGATGGAGGCGAGGCTAAAAGGGATATCGAGCTCGAGCCGAGAAGGGATGCCGAGTTCAACGAGTGGGTGCTGATTTGAACCGGTGATGCTGTTCGTGGAGGAGAGAGAGTCGAAAGAGTGGGTGGCTCGGGGTTGGGTTTTTTTTTTTAATAAATGTGGGAAGGGCTGGGTTGAATTTGAGGATATTGTTTTTGGGTTAAATGGGGTTAAATAGGTTTTTAATTAAACTCAATAATCACCGGGTCTAATTAGGTTGATGTCCATTTAACTCAATTAATAATTGGGTGGGTTTAAGTTTAATTAGAGTGGATAAGTTTGGGTGGGCAAATGGGTTTGGGCTTATTTTGCCACCCCTATAATTTTTAAAAGAGTTTAATCCATTACAAAACAACCTAACAACGTTTAGGTCTATAAGACAAGAGAAAAGATATTGATGATTTGTTTTATATTTTATCTTAATTGCTTAAATGATAAGAAAAAAGGGTTAAAATTGTCAATTTATAAAAAATACAATTTCTTTTAAGCTTGGGAATTTAGATACCCACCAGTTTTAAAGGGAATCCACATTCCTACTGAGAGAGATTTAAAATAGGAATCTAGATTCTCTTGGCATCTGATTCCCTAGTGTGATTTGTAACCAAATATGAGAATCTTTAAATATTCCTAGGAATCCTAAAACATTACCCCGTACCAAACGCCACATTAGGGTATGTTTGTTTGGAGGTGAAATAGGGTAGATGGAAAACTTTGGAGAAAAAATGAGAAGAAAAACTTTTTTGTAGTGTGTTTGTTTAGATAGGGAGGAAGGAAAATAAAAGGAGGGACTTAGGTGTTTTCTCCCGGGGCCCACTAAAATATTTTCTCCCCATAATGGGGAGAAAACCAAGTGAGGATGAATTTTTTTTTTTTTTTTTTTTTATTGAGAAAAATGCCCATCTACATGCACATGGGCTTCTTCAAGTTGCCTTTATTTTTTTTTTCTTCTCCCCTAGGCAATATTGTTGCCTCCTTTTTCTTTTCTTTTTTTCTTTTCTTTTGATTTTCTAGGGCTTGGGTGTGATATAAATATATATATATATATATATATATATATATATATATATATATATATATATATATATATTTTTAACTAGATGTGATTTTTTTTTTGGGACATGAGTTTTATTTTTTTAATAAATTTCGATGATTTCTCTCTCTTTTTTTTGTGTGTGGTTATTTGCCACTTTTTTGTTTTAATTTGGCATCGTTCTTTAACAAGGGTATATGAGTAAATTAATTCAAACTCATTTTTTCCATCCTTTTACTTTTCCACTCCCAACCAAACAAAAAAGAGAGAAAATAAAATCTTTTCTATCCTCCCATTTTTCCATCCTTCCACTTTTTTATCCTTCCAACCAGACAGACACTTCAAGTTTTTAGGGACCTCTACTACTACAATATGAAAAATTCTTTAAATTTTAATATTTCTTTTTATAATAAAAGGATAAAATTATGCCACATCATCAATCCAATACATAAACTCAAAATTATAATTTAAAAAAACAACTCAAATTTTGTAAATATTATTGAATCAAGTAAGGACTCTGACAGCCAAGGAGTCTCAAATTTTTTTTACTAGCTATATTATGTTATTCAGTATAATTTTGTAAAAATATTATTAACATGTTCAACATATAAATGAAGTATTTTATAAACTGATACATGTATTATGTAAAGCCTATATCAAGCTTAATAAATGTTCTAATAGTAACAAAAATATTTCATTTTTAATTTTTTACCTACCATTATTAGCAAAGTGTGAAAGGCAAATTGAACTATCAATCTATCATGGCTTAATCTCCTAAGCATAGTGGATTCCCACCTAAAAAATATATATCCTAAGCACAGTGTAACAATGTGAATGCATTTGACAATTTTGTTTATATAGTAATGAGAGAACTACATTATTTTAGTTTATTTTTAAAATATTTTAATTGATTGGATTTTTTTTTTAGAATCAATTGCTTGGAGTTGAGAGTCAAAACAACAAGATTGTGAACTATGAACCACTGATAATAATAATAATAATAAAGGCTTTAAAGAGGTAATTTGACGGGTTGTGAGTTCAAAGACCAAAAATATTAGAGAAGTGTTACGTCCATAATATTTTCATAATAAATTATAGGTGGTTAGTTATTATTGGTTATAATTTGAATCTATCACTAAAATTACTTTTTAGCCTCACTAATAATAACTTGTAACAACCTGCTACTTAGAATTTGTTGTAAAAATATTGTGAATATAGCATTTCTCAAAATAATATTATATATATACACACACCTTTTGACAATGAGAATATCTAGTCATTTTCCTCTGCTTCCTCCTCTCAAACCCTCCAAAGTTAGTGAAAATCTAGAATTGTATCATTAGAGAGCTTTTCCACTTGGAGCCCAAGTTATCCAAATCCACTCATTAGCTTAGTGTTAGAGACCGGGAACATGGATGCTCTAAATAAAGAGATTTAGATTCTTTTAAGGGACTCTCTCTTTTTGGGTAAGTGGTGTAAAGTCGCCATTTATTTTTTATACAAAAAAAATAAGAAAAAACTAAATACAAAATACATATTCAGAATACTTTGAATGCTATTGATTGAATAAAGAATAGCACAATTTTGGTAAATTAAACCTTACAAGGCTTTGGGTCTTAGTTACAATCTATGCAAAAGAATACAAAACTTTGGTCCTAGTTACAATCTACCAAAACTAAAGAAAGACAAAAAACTAATATGCATATCCAAAAATCCTAAGCTTTGGGGCTAAGTTACGGAATGGAAAGGTGTTAGGCACCCATTCTACCGAGACAAAGTCCGGTTTTCTAGACTCTAATGACCAATATACCCTTTTTTGCATAATGTTGAATGATATGTTGAACTCATATGACAAACACTTGACATGAATTAATCTAAATTAAATTTTCCTCGTGAATATGTCCTCTTTTTTAAAAGAAAATTTTGGATTTGTTTTGAGGGTAAAAAGAATAAGACATGGTTTGTAAAAAAAAAAAAATCAGATCTGTTTTTGTAAAAGAAAAAAAAACGAAAGATTTTATCAAGAAAAAATCAAATCCGTTTTGTGTAAAGTAAAAAAAGTAATTTTATCAAGAAAAATCAGATTTGTTTTTGTGTAAAGTAAAAAAGAGTGATTTTACCAAGAAAAATCATATTTGTTTTGAAAAGTTAAAATAAAAATTTAAAAAAAAAATTTTGAGAAAGGATCCACATTCATGAGGTAAATTTAATATGCATGCATCACATATTAAGAAAAATAAAAGACTTCAACCTAATTTTCAATCCCTTCTTTTAAATTTCAAAATCAACAATCTGTAACCAAAAATTAGATCTGTATTTAATGAAAATACAGATTAGCTTTGAGTTAAAAAAAATCAGATCTGTATTTAATGAAAATACAGATCAGCTTTGTGAGTTTAAAAAATCAGATCTATATTTAATGAAAATACAGATCAATTTTGAATCTTTAAAAAATTCAGATTTGTATTTAATGAAAATACAGATCAGTTTTGAATTATAAAAAATTAGATATGAAAAATTCAGATCAGTTTTTTGAATTAGGAAAAAAAAATCAGATCTGAATAAATTCATATTAGTTTTATGTTTTTTCTTAAAAAAAAAAATCAGATCTGAAAAATTCAAATTAGTTTTGTGTGTTTAAAGAAATCTTTCATAGTTAGCAGATTTTGAGATTTAGGAAAGAAATCACAACAAACAATCATCTAAGAACATGTTAAAGAAAAATTCAAGCAAAACATGGTAATTATATGTCAAGAACAAGAAATAATAAAACATGTTAAACCCATTCATGCATCATCAACCAAAATTAATAGAGAAGAATAGGAAAAAGGAAAAAAGAAAAAAATAATACCTCTTGCATGAGCATGCTCTTTTAGTGAAAGAGTATTTTAAGATTCAAAGAAATTTATTCAACTCTTTGAAGACTAAAATACTTTACTTACAAAAAAAAAGTTCCTAAAGCAAAAGTCTCCAAAACGTCTCTCATGTAAGGGCAATTGAAAAGAAGAGAAGAGCTAGAAAGACCGGGGGTGTGTTGTAGAGGAGGTTGGAATGCTTCGAAAAATTAGCTGAATGATCATATACGAATTGAGGTGCGTTCTTATCTCTAAAAAGTCGAAAAGGGTAAGGTTTATCTCAATCTAGAAGTCCTCGGGCCGAGCCTCGAGTTTGTGTCGATTGGCACTTGGGGAGTGCCGATCGGCACTTTTTATGTGTTGATTGACACTCCAAGAGTGCCGAATAGCCCTCTGGGGTGCTGAACCCGCATTTGAGTTTTGGTCTAATTTGGACTCATTTTTTGAGGATTTTTGAGTTGGGAATTGTACTTAGACACGTTTTTAATCCGTATTCTAAAAATTAATCTCTTTTTCTGGATATTCAAGTCTTTAAAGTGATAATTCTCTTGTAGATAAATATTCCAAAAAGTCTTGATTATCCACAATTCCTTTGTTATTTGATTATCCACTTTATTTCCATGCAAGCAAGTCTATTTTTGACACTAACTAACAACCAATCATAAAATTATTTAATTAATTTTAATTGTCTAGCCAATCAGAATTAATTTAAATTACTCATACGTGATCGGTTCCAACCAATCACATGCTTGATCATGTGATATCTTTCAATTTGACAGTCCGATTTGGAAATCGGACATACCGCCATGACCGTTAGAACCTCAAGATCATTTTTATGATATGCAATGAATGAATTAATGCATGTAATGCAACTCTAAATATTGGGTATATGAATGGTCATTCTAGTCATCTTCTAAGATAAAATTATGGGTACAAAATCGAGTGTCTACACTTAGCTTTACTGACCATTAATCTAAAACAAAAATAACACAAAAAAAGGGATTCCCAAAATCGAAGAAGAAAATCCTCTCCTTTTTCCTCGTTTTCTTTGTAACAATGAAAAATTATCATAGCAATTTCAAATTTTAGACATCAGTGAAAGTCTAGAGATAGAAGATGATTCACAGAATCCTATTCCAATGGTAAAGATCAAAACAATGTCGTAGGAATTTGTTATTTCTATGCAAGTTTAGTAATATTTTGGTAAGTTTTTAGGTTTAGGAGTATTTTGGCATAATGCAATTAATGCCAATGTCGGAGGGTATTTTGTTGTAGGATATTTAAACGTTGACGTTTTAGCATAGAAGTAGCAAAATCACTTAAAGGAGGAAATGCTGACGTTTTGATCTTTCCGTAATGCCCTGGATTAATTACTAGGATCCTAGGGACAGTTAGTTAGATAATTAAGTCCGTTAGGGACTATTGTAACAAACTTATTTCCCACTCTTTCTCTCTCTGCTAAGCTAAAATGTAAAAGAGAGAGTAATTGTAAAGATTTAAATTTGCCATATGCAATAATAGAATTTCCATTTTTCTTTAGAAAACTTTTCAATCATTGATAGTAAGACAACTCGTCGAACGAAAATCTATTAATATTTTTCCAATTTGTTCCATTTCCCTTTTCTAATTTCCCTACAACACATAGAAAACTCTCTAAAATAATAGAATCTTTTACTTCATTTAAATTGTTTTTTTCATGGGCCTTGTGCTTGTCCAAAAGGTCACATTTTTAGTTGAGGGAGTGGTGGCGCCAACCCATATAAGTTGTACAATGCTATGCCACTGGCCCACTGAAGCATCGCCTTCAGCTAGATTTTAGTTTTTGGGCTCTTTTGCCACTTGGAGATTTATTTTGATTTATTGAAATCACATTAGCTCGAAGAAGTTTGAGTTTTGTTTTTTGACCATTATTATTCTAGAGTTATGCTACTGGATTGACAACGTGACATGCTCTTAAAATTTTATTATAAAAGAATGTTATGATTTAAAAAAAAAAAAAAAAATTGGAGGAGAGAGAGAGAGAGAGAGAGAGAGAGAGAGAGAGTTGAAGTTCTGAAATTTCTCTAATGATTTCATTTCCATGCTAGTAATCATTTCTTCATGCCTTTAATTGTAATATAGTGATGGGCTCATAACTTGGCCCATTAGACGTTTAATTGTAAAAGAGAGGGTCTATTCCACGCTCTTCTTCCAAACATAGTCCAAGTAGCATGCGGTAGAGATGGCCAACACAAAAATTTTCATAAAATATTTCACAAATGTTAAGGTCTTAAGTTTTTAATGAAAAACAGAGTCCAAGTAGCATACTATTGTGAAAATTTTGTGTCCATAACATTACTCTATAATCACCAATCAGGCCATCACCACTATAAAATAGCCACCTAGCCAAGCCACAGAGCTAATGAAGCCTTATCTATATTGGCTTCTTTTTCTTGGGAACTAATTTCAAAATTGAGAAATGTGACGCATAACATAAAGTGTAGAAAAAATGGGTTAGTATTTGTTGTAGATAAAAGCCAAGAAATTCTTCAAATCCACAAATATAAACTCTCCAATCTATTAAAATAAAGAAAATCTCAAAATCAACATCGGAATCAAAGTCATTTCAAAGCATATTATGTAGTATGTACATAATTTGTGTTACGACCCTGCAAGCATTGAAGTATCTGTAGTACGATTATATTTTAGTATAAGATTCGGCTGTCCCTGCAAGCATTCCTGGTTTGACCATATACATACATTTCTAGATAATACTATTTTTTCATAAATGAAGACTACAAAATCATTGAGAATAAGAAAGAAAGAAAATTAATGTTAATATCAGGTATCAAGAAAAAGAAAAATGAGTGAAGTAGGAAATATGAGATGGTCAAGCAAGTAATATGGTTACTTTCTACAAGAACAAAAAATTTCAATCACAATACAGATAATACATCTGGGGCTTTTATCACTGTTGTATTACTAGAGACATCTGCATTCAAGGCAAAGTAGGTGCAGATAGATGACAAGCAGCCCCAAAATAGAAAGCGAGGGATTGGATTCTTTATCATCAGCAGGATGCCACATTACATCCCACCTTCTTTTTAGTATTATCAGAAGCTACTGCTACAATTAACCAAACAAAACAAACTACTTATAAAACTTGCCATGTTATTTTAGCATAGAAAAAATTTGGATATCAATTTATCACTAGATTTCAGGACAAATCCCTTTTCTGTTTATGGGTAAGTAAAATCATAGACCACAAAAGCAACAATAACCATGGCTAAGTACTTGAGTCTGAAACTACTTATTGTTATTATTATTTTTTTTTTTAAAACACCCAAACTTATCTGCAGAAATCATTGAAACCAAGATGTAATCTATTGAAGCACACCTATTGGATAAGGATGCTAATTTAAATAAAACAGATAACTTTAACTCAAATCAATTCAAGATTAGCTAAAAAATAGGAACTCTCTTATGCCATTTATTCATTTTTATATCTTTCAAATATCTTATCTCTTATCTCCTGTAACATGTAAACAAATCTAATTGTATAAATGAAGGTCAGTCCCAAAGTTTTTGGTATGGGAGCACATATTGCAAATGTTACAACACTTTATTGTTAGTTTATTATGTTCTGATATGTTCAACAGTTTGGCCAAGAGAGAGAAGAAAAAGTCACGTCTTCTTCATCTTTAAGCAGAACCCACTTGTAATATGGGCACTCTTCTTTATTTTTTACGAGTGGACTCAAATCTTGTATACAAATTCATTTTTCTATTAATGATCATGGGATTGAACAACAGAACAACCTAGTTTTAAACAATTTGATAGAGAGATAAAGAACCCAGAAACCCAGAACCTAAACCTAAACCCAGATAGTAGTGAGGAAAATAGCAAATCATCCAAAACTACCAAATCATCAACTCGTAGAATAAACCAATAAATTCAAACATGATGAAAAGCCCATAAAATCAAATTTTGGGTACCGATTTTCATGGTTGAGTTGATGTTCACAATCTCCATTCTTCCTCATAGGCAGTTGAGCAAACTCTGATTGAAAGTCACGGTTAAGGGGTTTTGTGAGAGAGAGCTGTGTTGATTTTGTGAGAGAAGGGCTGCTTCCGGTTGTTATCTGATGAGAAGTGAGAGAGAGCAAAGAAATAGACAAAAGAGAAAGGGAAATAGAAAAAGAAGAGAGAGAAAGAGATAATATTTTAATCCAACCGGCATTTTTCAAGGCGAAATTACACGAGCCTGAAGTTTGACCGCTTAGTGTTATTGAGCTCTCAAGTTTAAAATAAGTGCTAACGGTCCCTCTAATTTAAAAAATGAGCACAATTAGTCCTTCTATTAATAACTATTAGTTTTAATGCTTATGTGTCTAACTAATATCTATTAGTTTTAATACTTATGTATCTAACCTAATTATGATAGGGCAAATTTTAAGTGACTTGACATTAAATTTAATATTAAAATAAAAAAGCAAATCTAACTCATTAAAAAACCTATCCAATCATTAACGGTGAACCTAACCCATTTCAGGTGACCTGAAAACCCATCCACCCTAGCAGCACCACCAAGTTGTGGTGTCAGGGACGGAGCCATGCTTTGGCTTGGGGGCCGTTGAATTTGGAAAAAAATAGTATATATATATATATATATATATATATAGAGGTACTAATTTAGCATTTTTTTCAACAAAATTACCATTAGGCTCCCTTAAAAATAGCAAGTTCCAAAAATATAAGCCCAATAATAAAATCACCAGCAGCAAAGTTACAAAAATAATTAAGCCCAATCTACCAATTTTACTAAAATAAAAAAAGCCCAACCCTTTAAAATTTTTGAAACAAAACTAATCTACAAATTTAAAGTTTCGATCCTTCCATCAAATTCCCAAAGGAAAAAATAAAATAAAAACCCCTTACTCAGAGAGAGTGAGAGACACTGAACTGAAAAGAAAGGCAAAGAGGTAGAGTCGTTACAACACAACACAATAGCAGATTGAGCATACATATACGTGCATAATTGATGTTTTGAAGGACACTTGTGAGAGAGAGAGAGAGAGAGGGGGGGGGTTTACAGTGGATGAAATAAAGAAAAATGAAGAAGATGAAACAAAGAAAGAGAAAAAAGCTGAAGAAGTAGAGGGGAGAAATAAAAATGATTAATTGTGTGGATATGGAAGAGGTAGAGAAAAAGAAATGTCTAGAAGATAAGGAATGGTTGGAGGAGAATAAATAAGATGAAAACAAAAACAAAAGCCTGGCTTGTAGGTGGATCAGTGGGTGGGAAACGAAAAACTGAAGTACAGATAATATAATCCTAGTTGAAATATAATGTATTTTTATATAACTATATATTAGGTTAATATATTGATATTATATAATGTGCAATATATATATATATATATATATATATATATATATATATAAATTAAAGTAATGGTAATTCTAAAACGGCATATGGGTATTAACTGGTATAGAAATATTTTGTTTCTTTAGTCAAATTGATTGCCTTGATTTATTAATGCTAATTGGAGTTTCATAATATTCAATTCAAAAAAAAAAAAAAATTAGAGTTTCATAATTTTTTTTTTTATTTTTTATTTTACTTTAGCCCCCTTAACTCAGAATCTTGGCTTTGTCCTGGTGTGTTGTTATGATACGTGCCTTTTAAATTTTTGTGGGCCACGATGAATGGCACGTCTGAGTTGCCCAGAGTCTAAGACACCAGCAATAGAGCCAAAGCAACCCAAATCAAGGTTGGCTGAGCCATAGTTTTTGCTTTGGTTTTGACGATGTTGTGGAGTTTGTATAGCTAATTAGGTCTCATTCCATAATTGGCATCAAGTGTGAAAGATCCACTTAAAACTGTTGAATTTTTTAATTGAAAATTAACTTGTAATGTCATCAGGTTCCAATATTCTAGTGATGAGAGGAATGGATCGCGAGGGAGAAGAGTGGTGGTGCCAGAGGTGAACAACAGCGCCGTTATTTATCTCTCTCTCTCTCTCTCTCCCTCTCTAGATCAGTACAATGTGATTTCAAATTGGGAATACCCAATTTGAAATGGATCACCTAAAATGGATTAGATTCTAATGGTTGGATTGATTTTTTAGTGAGTCACATTTTGTGTTTTTATTTTTTAATATTAAATTTAATGTCATGTCACTTAAAATTTTCTATATCATAATTCTGTTAGACACATAAACATTAAAACTAACCGCTATTAATAGAAGGATTAATTGTGCTCATTTTTTAAACTAGAGGGATTATTAGTGCTCATTTTAAACTTGAGATACCAATAGGCAAACTTCAGGAACCAATAGTGTAGTTTCGCCTATTTTTTAAGGCAAAACTACACTATTGGTCATTGAAGTTTTCCCTGTAAGCGCAATTAATCTCTTAAGTTTCAAGTGAGCACTATCAATCCCCGAGGTTTCAAAAAGCTCTATTGATCCCTGCATTAACTTTAATTAGTTTTCTTGTCTATGTGTCTAATGCAAGACTGACGTGTCAATTTTTAAAGTGATGTGGCAACTTTTTTATTATTAAAAAATTACATATTAACACCAACTCACAATTTGACTTGTCAAACACTTTTAACTTTTATCAAATTAACTCCCCAAACAATCCAAATCCCTTCAGCCATCGCCGATGCCATACGAAAAAACAAGTACCAATCTAAAGACTACTGCAAATACCATTGAAAAATCTAAATCTTCTTGAACCCATCGCAATTGACAAGTAAATTACCAAAATTGAAAATTTTATATATGTCCTTTTTTAAAAATTAATCAATAGATTAAGTTTTGAACACCTAAAGTATCCTTATTCATTTGGCACGCAGCTTAGACAGCTGCCAAGAAAACCAAAAACCCAGCGAAACTCCACCTACACAATCTTGGGCAATTCTCATATCCTTGTTAAGATCAAAGGCCTATAGTCCCAAATGACTCTAGAGGCATCCAAGTTCGACTAGGGAACTCTCATTTCTCATGAAGGCAACTTGGCTTGTGAAAAGCTAAGAACAATAGCCCCATCATGGTTTCTAATTTTGATTTTAATGGCTCTAACTCTACAAATTTTGACAAATCAACTGGTTCAAAAGATTAGGATTTCGTGATGGTATTTGCAGTAGTGTGGTATTTGGTTTTGGTATGGATGCCAGCGGAAGATTGTGGTTGAGGGGACTTGGGTTGTTTTGGGATTAGAAGAAGTTTAATCGTTTGACAACTTAAATCGTGATGAGTAAATAATTTTTTTAATTTTTCATTAAAAAAATTTGCCACATCATTAAAAGAATGTCTAGTCACTAATTTGTTAATCATATAAGCAATATCACTAGCTGTAATCAATAGCACTCACTTAAAACTTAAGGAACCAATTGCACTCATAGGATTAACTTCGGATACCAATAATGCAGTTTCGTCTTTTTTTAATAGCGAAAAAGGCTTAGGAGTTGCTACAATGCTCTCTAGGTCAAGAGAGCTACTGTAAAAAGTCTAAAAAAAAAAAAAAAAGAGATAGAGAGGTTGTTGGAGCTTGATTTTTGTGTGTTTGCTCTCCAAATATGGCTTAAGAGAGGCTATTGGAGATGCTTTTAGATCCATAACCTATTTCTCTTTTACAGTTTTACCCCTCTTCGCTTTTTCCTTATATTATCCGTGTGTGCCACTTTAATGCTTTCTGGTGTCCCACACATGAAGATCTCTTTTATCTCTATCCTCCCACTTGAACAATGGATGTCTAAATAATTGCTTCTTTTCAAAATTTTGTCTGTTATGAGTTAAAGTCCACCACCTATCAAGAGAGGTAGTCAAATTTGACAATTCATTTTTCACCATCTAGTAGACAGTGGACAAATGTATATATTATCAGTGCCTACTCTTTAATATGCTTTTAAAATAATTTTTAACAATTATATAAAAGAAAATAAAATTTTTGTAAACTTTGAATATATATATATATATATATATATATATATATTCCCACCGTATCTATGTCCTAAATTTTATTTTTTTTAAATTCGTGTCATCGTTTCACACCCATCCATGCCCTGTCTGTACTTTCTAGTTGATTTATAACCAATTCCATGTTTTGCTTTAATTTCTCACCAATTCAAAAGACTCATTAATTTACTGCATACTTCTTATCAATATCTTCTATTACACAACATCTCATTCCAGTTCTCCTAAGTAGATGGGTACCGTATATGGAAACAAATGGTCTTTGAATTCTATGATGTGGTTAACTTTTGCGTTGGTGTTTTCCTTGTGGACGTTTACTGTAATACCAATTGTAGAGAGGGAAAATTTATGACCTATCACAAGTTGACACATTATACTACCATGTCCATAAAGTACATCTAATTACAAAGTGCTATGTACTACTATTGAGTTCTACTATCACTATTCAGAAACCAAAAGAAATCTGCCAAGTGTCATGAAGCAAAAACATAAAAAAGAAAAAAAAAAAAAAAAAAAGAAAAAAAAAAAAAAAAAGAAGCATGCGTGAGCCAATCACATATTGACACATGTTAGCAATGACAAAAGCAATCCAATTGAGTGCTGACACGTGTCATCTTGAAAATTAAGGCATTTCGGCCAATTAAATAATGCCATGTGTCTTGGAGAAAAAGTCTTCAAACTTCTCCATTCAGGTTGTGACAAGTGTCACCAATTAGATTCTATCATGTGTCTCTCAACCACCCCCAAACTCCTATAAATAGAAGCCTTATGCATTTCTAGACATTAAGATGTCAAGAAAGACATTGACACCACAAGCAAAATCAAGAAGAATTAGAAGTACAAAACCTTGTAATCCAACCGATTGACACCTTCTAGTGTTTCTAAGATATTCAAGGTTCAAATCTCTCATCTCTATTGTAATTATCAAATTATTTGGAAAAATAAAAAGCATGCGTGGGGATGTATGTCTGCGAGTGTATGACGTTATATATGTTATCATAAATTTCACATTTTCGCAAGTAAAATTTTTGCTTCTTCTCACATGAATAAAAAATGTCACCGTAAATTTAATTAATGGAACCCATAATTCATGTATGATGAGGGAGTACCTCACTAGGAGTAATGGATATCGTCCTTAATCTCTCAAATTAATAATTTTACAACATTTCCAAATAAAATTATAGTTCCAAATCAACTTATAGAGCTAGGGGCAACAAAATGGGCTAAATTCATTCACAATAAAAAGGGAAAATTATATTTTACCACCTTAAACTATACCCCTTATTAAACTTTGTACCCTAAACTTTTTGAATGCACGTTTTGCACCTTAAATTATAACCCTTGTTACACTTTGCACCTTGACATTAAGTTTGTCGTGCTTGGATGGAAAATTATGACATCTCATGAAAAGACTCAATTGTGCCTCTTCTCAATCCCTTAAAAACAAAAGAGAAACTACACTTTATCATCCTAAATTATATTCTCGATTACACTTTGCACCCTAAACATTGGATTTCTATCCAAGTTAATAGCAAACATGATGTTGAGGTGTAAAGTATAACAATGGTCATAGTTTAGGGGGCAAAGTGTAATATGGGGTATAGTTTAGAGTGATAAAATGTAATTTCTCCCAATAAAAATGATGTCTTCACAACAGAATGAAGCAAATTGCTTCATTTGGCATTGTTGGGAAAGGGAAATTTGAACACTATATGTCTTCCTTTGATATATCAAAAAATGTCAACTAATTGAGCTACAAAACTCAGCGGCACACACGCGTACGCGCACACACACACACACTTGTATAGAGCCGGTGGATTAGTCACTTTAATGCATTTTACATACGTATTACATGATTGATGGTACCAACGTATCAACAGTAATGTATTTTGCATAATTAAGAAAAAAAGATTATGTTTTGCATATAAAGATTATAATGATAAATTCATTCAGCATAAAAATTATCCATCATTGTATCTAATATACATGTCCATCGGGTGCAATGTAAGTATATTATAATACATCACTTGAACTTAGCTAAAAAGGAGTGAGAAACATGAAATAAGTATATGAGAAGTTCTAAAATACAAATGTTTTATTATGTAATTTTTCATATTTGCATAGATGGAACTACTTACCGCAAACCTTTTTTTTTAGTATAACTACCTAGCCAGGGTAGCAATATCTGATTGAAGCTCCATAGAGGACACTATGAATGGAGTGCTTGAAGTTGTCTCATTGGCCTCAATTCCCAGTGTTTGGCTTCTTCCATGAGCTATCTCCAGATCCAGACATTCCTTTAATTCTACCAATACTTGACTTATGTCTGGCCTTTGGATTGCAGGTGATGGTATGCATGACATAGCTATCTCCACAGCTTTCCAGGCAGAATTGGTGTAGAATTCTCCTTGTAACCTTGGATCAACTATGCTTCCAATATCCCCTCTTTTAATTATAGGATAAACCCAATCAAGTATGTGAGTGTTTTTTTCATGCCCTCTCATTATTGCTGGGCGACCAGTGATTAGTTCAAATAAAATGATACCAAAGCTATAAACATCACTTTTTTTTGTTTAAGTTTCCAGATGTTTGAGATCTGTATGTAAAAAACAAGTGGCTTTTGTTGTGGTTAAAGATAGAATAATCAAATAAAGCAAGTACTTCATATACAAAGATGTTGATAAGCTATGAAACGAAATAACTAGTTGAACTAAAAAAGTTTTTAAAGAAGTACTTGGAGAATCTAACGATATTGACTACCAACTAAGGGGACTTGTGGGTTCCAGTTAACTCAAATGATAAATTTTCTAATGGTTAAATAAGAAATCTAGAGTTTAATCTTCGTCTATACCAAAAACTGATTGGTGTCTTGGTTTGATGATAAAGAGTTATTATTAGAAGTGGAAGCCAAATTTGTTGAAACTCTTTAAAAAAAAAGACTAAGGGGACTTGGTGGTTAAATAAGGATGTTCAAACAGCAGAGAGAGAGAGAGAGAGAGAGAGAGAGAGAGAGAGAGAGAAGCCTATGTAATTGTAGTCACAATATTGCTTATATAAATTATAAAAAAGGGAATAAGGGAGCTAAAATTGTGGCATAAGATGCTAGAATTAAGGCTTTCAATGAATTATATAGTAAGTTGGAGATGAAAGATGGATACATAATAGCATCTTTAAAATTTACTTGAATTGTACCAAGTGTATAAAGATGAAGATCAAAGAGAGTTAATAAAGGAAGGGGAAATTAAAGAGAAATGAAAAAGTTATTTTCATAACCTTTTTAAATGGAAACCATAAAAAAAATTAAATAGACTGTGTAAATTAATGGAGGATAAAAACTACAAGTTTGTTTGACTAATTCTGATGGACAAGGTAAATAATGCATAGAGGAGGATAAAAACATGAAAAACACGCAATATAGTTTTATTAGATGAAACTAGACGTGTAGTCAATGCCAAGTTGGAAATTTGGAAGAATGGTTTGGACTCTAAAAGAGGTTAAGAAGAAATAAAACATAGTAAATGGAGTGTAAGTTTTGTAAAAGTAAAAATAAAGATGAAGAGGTTGTAAAATTTGATGGTCTAAAAATACCAAAAAATGAATATTTTTGATATATTGGATCAACAATTAATAATGATTGGAATCAAAGAAGATATAAATCATAGAATAAGAGCATGGTGGAGAAACTGGAAAGTGCATAAGAAATATTGCATGGTTGTAGAATGCCTATTAAGTTAAAGAGAAAATATTTATAACCACTACAAGACCAGCTATATGGTTTTGAATGTGCCTTCAAAAGCAACATGTTCATAAAATGAATATTGTTGAAATGAGAATTTTAAAGTAAATAAGTGAAAATCCAACATAATTTTTTTATATAAAATGAAGAAATTTGTTTGAAGATGGAGTGGCTCCTATTAATTAAAAGATGAGGTAAAGTTACTTGAGTTGGTTCAGTTATGTTTGTGGAAAAGCAATTAATGCGCCAACATATAGTGATTTGATTCAAACAAAGAGAATACAAAGAGAGAAGAAAACTTAAAATAACTTTGATACTTGTTAAAGATAGTAAACAATGACATGTTAAGTAAGGAGTTGACAAATTGATTTTGGATAAGAAAGAACAAAAAATAAGAATACAGATGATTGACTCTAATTAGTTACAAATTCATAACCAATCCAAATATTCTGGGATTAAGTGTTAAAAGAGTATAATATTTCTTTTCAAATAGATCTTTTGAAAAGTTTAGACTTTATTATTATTTTTTAAATTTGACGAAAATCCTAATTGCTAGGAGTGTTTATTACTAATAATTAGGGGAAACATTGCTCAATTTTGAGTTTAGGAAGAAATTACAACTACAACAAAGTTAAGAGAGAAAAGTATAGTTAACCCTATTTTTTTTTTTCTTTCCTATTTTTTGCATTAAGGGTAAAAGATATTGAAGCAGTGGCAAATTTCAATATAATAAGGCTTATTGTGTTGTTTATTAGAAACTATGTACACAATGCCTAAATATATTCTTATTAATTGTGCTAAAAGTACATAAAATTCATTAAGTCTTGAAACTTACTCAGGATCAAGATACCCAAGAGCATTCTCAAAAAAAAAAAAAAGATACCCAAGAGTACCAAAGAGATTGGTGGAGACATGAGAGTCGTTTTCAGTTGCAAAAGCCCTAGACAACCCAAAATCAGCTATCTTTGCTTCCATGTTTTCATTTAATAAGATGTTGGATGTCTTCAAATCTCTATGAATTATAGGTGGCTTGCAACCATTATGTAGATACTCCAACCCTACAACTTCAGTAGTGAGCAATTTCTATGCAAACAAAGAAGGGTTTGGTTAATGGGTGCCCTTAAGGCATTTGTTGATGGACCTTTTTATGAAAGTTTTAATATCAATTTCATGGGAATATAAAAAGTTGTCAAAAGCACAATTGTTTTTTCTTTTCCCATAAGGCACCCATTAACTTTTCCTAACAAAGAAACAAATATTGAAAAGGAATAATGATGTGATTGATCTATTTCTAACCATGTGCTGCATCCATCGCAATCTGAAGTCTCTGATTCCAATTCAAGACATTTGTATTGGTCACTCATGACCAAAATGTATAAATTATCTCTTTGGTAGAGGTTGTTATAGAAGACAACACGGTTTTGCGATCACACTAGAATATAATTATAATTATAAAATTATCAAAAAACACATATTTTATTATTCTTTTTTAACCTTTCGCTTTTAGTAATATTAACAACATAACATTTTTTTTCATAGCCTTATTTCTCACAGTTAGCTTGGCTTGTTGTGATTGGAATAAAATAACTTTTACCTAGGCCATTATCAACACCATATTTAATTTATACACCAATACTGGCATTATATATATATATATATATATATATATATACACACACATATATACACAAACATGTATATATATATATATAAGAAAAATATTGTGTCCTTAGGCTTATTTTCACTTTTATTACATTATTTATTCCTCATCCCACTCCCTCTTTTCTTTATTCCATCAATTAGTCTTACGTCTCAAATCAAATCAAGGAATCACAGAAGGATCTTCTAGTCCTTTGATGAATTTCAATCTTTTCAAACTTCTCCCCTGCAAAAAGAGGGGAAATTGCGCTTCTCACTAAAATATGGTGTAGTTGTAGTGACTCCTATACATAAAAAATGAAGGAAATTACACTTTACCACCCTAAACTATACCCTATATTACACTTTGCACCCTAAAATTTTTGAATGCACATTTTGCATTCTAAACTATGACTTTGTTACACTTTTCACCCCGATCTTAAGTTTGCTGTTAACTTGGATGGAAATATAAAGTTTATGGTGCAAAGTGTAATCAAGAGTATAGTTTAGAGCAAAAAAGTGTAATTCTTCTTTGTTTTTAATGGATTGAGAAGAGAGGCAATTGAGTCATTTCACATGATGTCATACTTTTTCATCCAAGTAATAAGGGTAATAGTTTAAGGTGCAAAATGTGCATTCGAAAAGTTTAGGGTGCAAAGTGTAATCTGGGGTATAGTTTAGGGTGATAAAGTATAATTTTGCCTTTAAAAATGAGTTGCGTCATACTTTAACAATTGGTATTAAGAACTATTCCCCCCTTCTATTAGGATTCCTATCAAATTCATGGTAAAATTTCTTCTCGTTAAGGTGTTTTTTTTTTTTTTTTTAATGGAAAATTCAAATTTCTGTTTGTCACATTTTTTTGAGAAAATTCACTTTTGCATTGAATTTGACAAATCCTAAAGTGCTTATTACTTACAAATAACTAGAGGGGAACATTGCAATTGCGCCATATTAACTATAATTAACCGCCTCCACTCCCAAAAGAATAATAATAATAATAAATAAATAAATAAAATTAAAAAAAGAAAAGAAAAGAAAAAGAATTAGGTTTTAACATTGGTGCATTGCAAAAAAAAGATTTTTATTTTTATTTTTTCTCATTTGCTTACAACTAGGTGATTTATACTCAAATTCTCCATCACGGGAGAACAGGGGATTGTCATTGCACCACAATACTCTTGACCACCAAAGACAAGACTTTAATAGATTTTTATTGGGTGTTGTCATTGTCTTTCAAATTATGAGCAAGCAATGTCTAATGTGGAGTGTGGACACTACCTGCAGGGTTTAGCTAGATATACTTTATTGGTGGACACCGTCAATGAACTTGAAATGTGGAAGTCTTTCCCTAGACTAATATGCTTTGTTAAAATTTAAGTATAGTATTTTAGATGCAATATATTAAGTTTTCAATTGAATTCAAATATTTGGTTGTATTGTATTTTATTGGTCAATGCAACCATGTATTTAACTTTAATGGAATAATTTAATGTAATGCACCTAAGGTGTTGTATTTAAATTTTACAATATACTTTTTTTCCAATTGAATTCAAATATTTGGTTATATTTTACTTTATTGGACATTGCAACCCAGGGAGTTAATACTGTTCCGGATCTTCAGACGGTTTAGCCAGCGATGACGATATATTTCGGATACCGGTCAATACCAGTATATCGTTTCGTGTTTGTTTGCTATTTTTTATATTTAAAAATAAATAAATAAATATATATATATTTATATGTATGTATGTATGTATGTATGTATGTGTGTGTATATATTTTAATAAATATAAAAGTTTACCATAAAACATTTCCTCAATTCAAAACTAATTATTTATGGTTTTAGACTTTAGTATCAATTAAAAGAAAAAAAGAAAAAAAAACACAATATAAAAAATAGAAAGCTTAAAAGTTACTATTGCATACTATGAAAACAAATAATACTAATAAGTTAGTACAAATAAGTTACCATTCTGCCCTAACAAAAATTCAAAAATTACAAAACTTAAAAAAAAAAAAAAAAAAATTTCTTGTACCGGTCGGTACTAGCAGGTATTGCCTAAAATTGGCCAATATGATCGGTACATGGCCGGTACGGCTGATATTTAAATCGGTACGAAAAATTGATGTTTTGATATCAATACAAAATGGTACCGGTACAGTATTGACTACCTTGTTGCAACCATGTATTTAACTCTGATGGAAGAATTTAATGTAATGCACCTAAGATATTGTACTTAAGTTTTACCATATACTTTTTAATTTGATAAGTTAACATACATTGAGTAATAAATGAATTACCTCAAATACAATGGCATTATTTATACCTGATAAACCTTGTTGTAGGTTGCCATTGGCCATGTACTCATAAATGAGTGCTTTGTTTTCACCCTCATCACAGTACCCAACGAGAGAGACCAAGTTTTTGTGGTGAACTATCATTAAGAGTTGTGCCTGCATTTATAAATAGTTCTCCATTTTAGCTTAATGAAAATATTGTATTTGCATATTTTATGCTATCATACTTCTAATACAAGATGAAATTTCGCATAATTATAAAGAGAATCTTGCACTCTTATATATATCTAACCTCTGCTCGAAATTCCTTATAGCCTTGCTTTGATGATGCAGAAAGCAACTTAACAGCAACTTGAGTTTCATCTTTCAGAATGCCCAGGTATACTTTTCCAAATCCTCCTTCTCCAATAATGGTCTTAAAGTTATCAGTTATTCGCACAACCTTAGAGTAGTTATATTGTCGATTCTTTATTTTGAAGTTGGATCTTGAAGCTCTCTCTATAGTAAGGGAAATCACATCATATGTAACACCTCCCAAAAAAGGAAATTTTTGCATGGTTTTAAAAAACAGACTATTTAAATTTTTGAATTAAATTTTTGAACATTTTTATACCATTAGGCCATGCATGGTCTAATAATTATTGATCACTTTTTAATATAAAATTGAAAGGTCCATGTGTGAAAATTTCATACCCAATCACATGGGCGAGGTGATCTATGGTTTTTCCAGTTTTAATTCAAAAGGTTTTCTCTTAAATTGGGGTTCTAGTACATTGTCCTTTTCAAAATACATATCACCCATGTAAAATTAGCAGTTATTATTGACTTATCGCATGTTTAACCACGGTTAGTTATATCTCTACTGTGTTTACAATAAGAACCATACTCCTAGTCTCCTACTAGTTAGGAGTAGATAAAATAATAAAATTGTGGATTTTTGGGTTAGTGATAATATCACTTGATTAGGGTTGTGTAATGTTTTGGTGCATGTCATCCTGGTCTCTAATAAGATATGTTGGGGAGAGAAAACTTTTGAGAAACTCAGTTTATTAGTTAAAATATCATTGCTCAATTATATTATATTAATCACTTACTTTTATCATTAATATTCAATATGAGATTTCATTCACGCTTGTATACCTAACAAGTGTTCTTTGGACACTAAGCTGGTGTTAAATTTTTTCAATGATTTTTTTGTTTCTGTAAGTTAGGAGGTTTTGGTTTATCCTAGAAAAAAAAATTATTATATTGGGCTTCAGGGTCTTTAATAAACAATCTCAACTAGGGACGAAGCTGTATATGGGCTTGGGGGGCAATGACCCCCCCCCCCTCCAAAAAAAAATTAATAGGTACTAATTTTAGCAAATTTGTTCAATAAAATTACATTTTGTCCACTTAACAATGCCATCAATTTTTTTAAGAGTAATGTTATGACCACAAACTTTTCTACAACATTTTTATAGATTGTTAAGGTAGCAAATTCTTATTGGTTTACACACTTGCATAACTTTTTGCTTACCAATAATCACTCATCACATTAGCAATTTGTAAAAATTCTGTAGTTTTAATATTTTCTACCTTTTAAAGACTATAAAAAAATAATAGATTAAATCTAAAACAAAATATACAAGTTCAAAAAAATTAGGCCAACAACAAAAATTACCAATAATAAAGCTAAAAAAAATTAAGCTCAATCAACCTATTTTACCTAAAACAAACAACTTAGCTCTTTAAAAAGTTTTAAATAAAAATCCTTAGTGGTTAAGCAATAGAGTCAGAGGTCGGAGCCGCTACACACAGTGAGCAGCAGAGCCACTCCCCCTAACTCCAACTCCTGTTTTTGTCCCTGATCTCAACACTATGTGATGTAATAAATATAGAACCAACCATGGAGAGTGGTGTTTAATTTAGTGGTCATTGGGCATACTCCCAAATGGTATGGGAGGTAGATGTCCCAATTTTGAATCTCGCAATGGGGAGTGTTTGGGAAAAACCTCACACCCCTAGCTCAATACTCACTAGTGAGTCGGTTGTGATGATGAGATAACAACTATGGCTCACTAATTCCGATGCTTGCCGGCCCAAACCCATCTAGTAGAATTTTTTTAAGGTAATACCCAAATAGAGAATTCAATCTATTTCCTATCCTTTATATTTTATCCAAAGAAAAATATATATAGAACCAAACAAAAGAAAGACATACCTCGTCTTTTTCTTTTATAGATAGCCAGGGCACAAAAAATCAACAGCAAAAGGACCAAAACTACCATCGACGTTGCAACAAGTGCAACAATAAGCTCCCTTTTCGGTTTCTTCTTCTCCTTCGTACATGGAACTGAGAGACAAAGATCTGGCTTTTCGCCAAAACTTGCATATTCGAAACATGCCATAGTAATTATATTTTTGAAAGATCAGTGATACTTTCATATATTGAATTAAATTGGAAATATAAATGAAATTGGATTTGTGAAACAAATAAACATAGAACCTCTGTAGTGTTTTTGCATGGAAAAAAAAAAAAATTTGGGGGTCGGGGGCCGGGGGGGGGGGACAGGACAACTTGAAATTAGAATTAAAAAGTAAAGAAAAATGAAATAATATAAGTAGGATGAAAAACTAACCTGAAGACCAATGATCCATCCCTAGACTTTTGTATAAGATCCTCTGGAATTGAACCATTGAGCTGGTTTCCACTTAAATTACTGCAAATATATAGTAAAATAAAATTTCATTTCCTACCCCTAAATTGAATTTTATAATATCAAGCTTAGAGCTCAATAACTTACAGGGTCTTCAAATTTGGCAATTGTGCTAAAAATTTTGGTACGCTCCCAGTCAATTCATTGTATGATAAATCCCTGGAATTGACCAAAAAAAAAGAAAGATTTTAACATTTAACAATAACTTGGGTAAATATATCATTGGATGTGAAGCTAAACTATTTGCTTTTGTCCTAGATGAGAACCTCACAATTAACTATAGTGCTAAAGCTTAAAGCTTTTTCAGTTTCTCCTCAACCAAAAGTATGTTACAAGTTGGTCTTAAGAGACATGCCTTTCATATTTGTGGATCACACACATGTGAATCCAACGTATGTTAAGAGAAAGTGATCTTATGAGATACCATCTCATATGATACGTTCTCAACAACAATACGTTGTGACGTTGTGTTTTTGTTTTTGTTTTTGTTTTTGTTTTTGTTTTTTGTTTTTTGTTTTTTGTTTTTTTTTTTTTTTTTTTTTGTTTTTTTTTTTGAGAATCAACAACAATACACTTAGTTACAAGACTTACACAACATAGCATTTAATATTTTTTCCTCCACAACATCGATCACATTTATTGAGGTGGAGAGAGATTCCTAGAAAGAATTCACTTAGAGACTCCATTCATATTTCATATAAATGTAGGGTATCACTAGTTTTTCCGACATTTCCCATTGCCATTTTTACTTACAAGTGCTGCAGCGCTGTGAGGTTAGAGAGTGAAAATGGTATCTCCCCTGTCAGTTTGCTGGAGCTCAAATTCCTGCATGTAATTTATCAAAGAAGAAAGAGTTGATGCCATTGCCAAAAAGAAAATTTTGCAAATTATATCATTTATGTTTGGGACTATTTTAATTTTATTATGTGAGATTTTTTTTTTCATTAGTTAATTGCATAATAACAGAAATTTTTAACGTAAATGGATAAAAGACTTGAATTAAATAATTTTTAAATTCAAATGATTCAATTGAACGAAAATAAAGTTTGATGACTAAAATGAATTTTAGTCAAACTTAGACCCAATTTGCATTTTAGACATTTAAATGAGTAACATGACTCATTAAAAAAGTCATGTAACCAAAATTTCACATTAATAATCTCTTCAATTGCCACATGATAAGTTGGAGAAAGATGAATCTAAATTGTTTTGGGACCAAACTTTTTTCCTATTTTAATGGATTCCAACTCATGGTTTTTTTTTTTTTTTGGTTGAAAATAAATATATTTGTTTCAAAATATAGAAAATAAATACATTAATTTAACTTCGACTAGATATCACTATTGTACTACAGGCTGATTTTAACAGCCTCCATTAATTGAAATGCAATGCCTTTCTTCTCAACAAACAAAAAAAAAAAAAAAAAATCCATTGGTTTCACGTGTTGGAAATGCACTCACAGTGAAATTATTATTGGAGTATCATCTGATGAATTGCAAGTCAAACCACTCCATGTTAGTTCAATTGGGACACATGGGTCTGCTTGCCAGTCTTCTCTAGAGATCCTTAATGTTTGTTTGATGTCCTTGATAGCAGCAACTGTTGTTTATAAGAAATAGTACTTAAGATTAATATATTATGATCATTCAGGATATATAAAAATTGAAAGGAGGGATTAAAGTATTTGTTATAAAATGTCTTTTTCTTTTTCTATTTTTGTCTTCTACTACCATAATTTTGTGTTACAATTTTTGCCATATAACTCTATTTTTTTTTTTTGACAAAGTTTAGCTACAAATTATATCATCAATTAAATGTTTAAATTTTAATTTTTTTTATAGCAAAAAATTATACATAAAAAATAAATTTATGGATCAAACTACTATGTTCTTAACATGCATGTCAAATTTTGTGTCAATATATATATAGTATGTACATTTTTGTTTAAATGTTAACAAAAAAAAAAAAAAACATATTTTATGAGAAAGGAATAATTCGATACATATGAACTTTTTATGAGAAAGGAATAACTCAACATTAAGAATTTAATCAGATATTATTCTTTCATAAAAAGATTGTATAAAACACAATAGGAGAAATTGTCATACAACGAGAGTTTAAAGACTTCTTTTTATACTAAAAAGAAAAATAAAATTATACCTTTTTTTTATTATTATTTTTTTTTATTATACAAGATAGATTGTCTTTATGACAAACTTTATAGTAGTTTTAAATATTCTCTCATTTATGACAAACCTATCATGTGTTCGCTCATGTATTATCAGAGTTTAGATGAAGCTGCCAAGATTAGTAGCAAGAGGAAGGTAGAAGCTAGCAACATAAAGGGTCAGAGCAGTGTTCACAGAGCAGTTGAATCAATATCAGAGCATAAACGACAGAGAAGCATAAGTGAAGTACAATGACTATATGGCCGTAGTTTAGTGTGATTAGATGCTTACTTAAGTATTAACACGTGAGAAGGTTAGTTAGTCCCGTAGCTATCACGTGTGATAGGTTGTTAGGTCTGGTAGTTAGTTATTTCGTGTTCACACTTATATAGACTTGTATATATATGATTTCTATAATCATTTCGCTAATTAATGAAATATACAGTTTTTCAGTCCTTGATTCCGTGAAATGTATCCCTCAATGTCTCCATTCAGCTTTTGTTTTGTTTAGCTCAAATCAGAATATATTTCAGTTTAACCTCAAACTTTTAAATACTTTAAAAAGGAAATAAGAAAGAGAATAATTAGATAAAGGTACATACCATCTCTTGAGTTGGTTGGTTTGTGTAGATCAAACTGAGGAATTACGTTGTAAAGCTCAAACGCGTTGAGGATGGGAGGAAGGTCAGACCCTGTTGTTGCATTAATAACAAAATTAAATTGCCCCCCTTCGAATATTTGATTGAGACATATGGACAATGGCTTTAAGTAGTCAAGAGTTATAGGGTCTGAGGTATAGCTTCCCCCATTCACATCAATAATGAATTCTCTTTTCTTTCCTTGCGTGAGTTTTGCAATTTCAGCAAAGTGAAAGCAAACATAATTTCTTCCCTCGCGATCCAAGTTAGAATAACTTAAGGAATGGTAACCACTAGAAGGTTGGACGGCAGTTCTCAACACTTCTGATGGTAGTTGATAACTATCATTGTTGTCCTGTATGTCCATAACTGAGGAGGTATTGATCAGAACTGAGTTTGAGAGCGTACTAAAAGTATACCATATGCGGTCATAAACATCGTTCTTGTACCTAGGATTGGACAAGGAAAAGGTAATTGTCACGTTAAAATTTTCAGAGATTAAAATCCAACATTTTAAAAATCGGTGTAATAAACAATATAATTACATGGTAAGATATAAGAACCACCCCGAATTTTGAGTTTGCATCCCGAATTTTGAGTTAATATAGGAATATCAGGTAAATTTTCATTCTTTAAATATTTTGCTTCCTTTCAATAGCTTGTTGTAACAGTCTCACAATAATTGTATTATGAAAATTATATATATATATATATATATATATATAATTGTAGGAAAGCTCATAAGTATTGAGTGTCTTCTATTTTTTTTTCTAATATTTACTTCTTTTTACTATATATAATTCCTTACTTTTAGGAGTATTTAGAGTATATATTCATAAGAATATATAAGTATTAATGACCCTCTTTATTATAAAAAATATTATAATGACACTCATTTAAAATATTATTTTCTCTTTTCTTTTTTTCTAATGTTCAATTTGTTTTTTTCCATATATAACTCATTCATTTTAGGTGTATTTTTAGAGTATTTAGAGCATATGGTCATGAAAATATTTAACTAAGTAAATCTCGTTAGAAAAGTTATTTTTATTTCACAAAAATTAAAAAAAAATAAAAAATGTTTTCTTTTTTATTTTAGGCTTACAACTCATTTAAAAGTTTAAAGTCTATGCTATGTACCGAGTGCAATTCACTTTATTTGTCTCACAATTTTTTTTTTTTTTTCCTTTTACCTTTTCAACTTTTACTCTTTACCTTTGATAAAGTTTTTCTTAACTTTTTTTAATCAATGATTGAGATTGAAAGTTTCTTTTTGCAACTATTAATTTCAGCCATTAAAAGTAATTGTATCAGGTGCAATTACTTCACCTAATCCAAGAGTTAGGCTTTTTTAGATATACACTATTGTCAATTTCTTTAAGACCTTCTTTCCTTTTCCCGTATATGTGTTAAAAATTCTTAATATTCTAAAAATAAAAATAAAAAATCCTTACAAGTTACAACTCATTTTCATTTTGCATGTAGTATTTTTAATTTAGGGATATATGAATGCATAATATATTTTTTTTGGTTCAGAAAAAATGCTATGAGCTTTATGGTTAAAAATTTGGGAAATATTCTTTGTCTTTCATTAATATATATTTTTATGTAATTTTTATTACTATAATATGTCTCTTATATTACATTGTATAGGTTGAGGCACATTAAAGTGACATAACTTGTACTCCCAGAAATTTTTTTTGACTCCACCACTCTGTGAGGGAGTGTTTTAGCCAACAATAAATAAATAAAAGCCAAATTGAATATTTTTAAATAGTGTTAAGTGGCTTTTGTGGGTAGAGAACAAATTGAATATTTTTAGAAGTTTTGATATAGTTAGCTTTGAGCCAAACCTCAGTTATAGTTTTTGTACTTTGACGTTTTAATTAAAAAGAAAATCAAAATTGTAACTGATTTACCTGATAAAATTCTTTTGTTGATCTGTGGTGGTGCCCAGGTCAAATCGCCAGCTATCTGTTAACGCTCCAAAGTCGAACGGATAAAGGGACTTGTCCAAAGGACGTAACTCAAAGGCAGAAATAAAAGGTATTCCAGACCCAGTGTTTACCAAACATACATATATGATGTCAGAGGTGGGAACATGAATCACATCGAAAAGATATGTAGAATCTACCTCTTCGATTTGTGTTGTGGTCATATAATTAACCCCGACATACAAGTCGAACTTTGGAATTTTATTCTTGTTGTCATAATTTCCATAATTAAAGTAAAAATTAATGAGATAATTACTATTTTTGCCTTGTTCCGGTTTCAAAGTGTAACAATTCTTTTTTCCTTGCGGAAAGCTTCTCAGGTTTCTTGTTTGCCGCCCAAAATACTGATCTGCATCGTAGTTCTCGGGGGATATGTTGGAATTTGTCCCAGTATCTATAAAACCTGTATCTGACTTGTAGGATATATCAGTGCCATCATCCAAATAATCTTTGGTTGCCCCGCAATCAATGCTTATGAATCCTAGATATATAATGCCAAAGAAGAAAGGTATATATAAATTTAGAACACACCAATCAATATGGAAAAGTCAAGAAAGAATTTGAGTTTGAAATTTAAAATAATTAAATTAAAAAAAAGAAATTGCGATAGATTATGCACCTACCCTTCCATATACTTTTTGCGAAAATTTGCTATCCCTTTTAAGTTTTAAGCACGAACGAATAAATCACAAAAGTGCCCAACCTTAGCAGAGTTGAGGGTTTTGTGGTAGTCAAATTTCGAGGAACTTGGGCAGTTTTAAGCACTTAATTTTAAAAATTATAATATTTTCTTGGATATTTTTTTGGGTCATGTAACCATGGTATATAATGCCTCTCTTACATAATATCATAGTCACACTTAACACCATTTTCTCTTTTAGGGCCACTTTATTTTCTTAAAATGATAAAGTGATTTTCTGGTTGTCATTTGTATTTTGGTTTCTGCTACACGTGTTTAGATAGGTAAGAAAAGAAACTAGCAACATTTACATATATGTTCTTCCTGGATACGTATTACAGAGGTCCAAGGACAAAAACAAAACTGTACGTAGTATGTAGGCACATACTTTTAATCAATATTTTCAAGGAAAGGGGGAGAGGAGCTATAAAATAAATAAAAAGTCTGTAGGCACATGAAGTGAGTGCACATTTTGTGTTATGCCTGGTTCCAATGAAGTGAGTGTGTGATGGAGAGTAAGTAATTTTTATTTATTTTTTTATTTTGGTGAAAAATTCAATGTATATATAGTAAAGCTTTCTAATTTTTGAAAAATTTGAAGGAAAGTATATGATAAGAAACTACTCATATTCTACTACGTAATGGAATCTCTCTCTCTCTCTCTAAAAAATTAAGTATATATGTTTTATTATCATAGTTGTAGCAATGTATAATATACAAATTACATTATATTGATGCATGAATTTGGCTCACCTCTAGTACTTTTTTAACTGAAATTTCTTTTTGTTTTAATGAAAAAATGTCATATCACCCACTAACTAAATAAAATGTAGAGATTAAACCAACTACCATTTATCATTGTATATTTAAAACAAAATGAGATGTTCAATTAAAAAAAGTACTGGAAGTAAGCCAAACCCTTGATGCATAACTTTATTATTATTATTTTTAGATAAATTTATAATTTTAGAAATTAGTCAACATACAAAGTTACCAATGTGTTTTTTTTTTTTTTGGTGTGTTTTTTCAAAAAATGAAAAAATTGCAAAATCTTACGATCTATGATCCAATCTAGTCTGACCCCCAATGTTTTGACTTAGGATTCCAATTTTAACAAACTTGCGCTAATATGTGATATTTCTATCATTAAGATGATAAGATTCTTGAATAGTTGTCAACATCCTTGTAAGTTAGTGGCATATTATAAGAATTATGTAGTTAAATAATTAAAATTTTCATTTCTAAAGTTTAAGCTTTTGGAAGAGCAATTTAACACATATATAACCTACCCTCTTTTATTAAGAGAATCAGAATTTAAGCCTTCCTGATCCATTGTATTAATGAATTATAAAATTTTTTTAAAAAAAATATTCAAAAATATCATGGGTGTATACTTTCTGCCATTCTATTAGAAGCAAAAATAAAATAAAATATTTATGGCTATTTACGGGAATATGTTCAAGCAAGCATGTCTAAAAGCTAGTTTCAGAAGAGAGAGATAGAGAACTGAACGAGGTTTCAAGATGAATGACATACCTGGAACATGATCAACAAGTTTTCTTCCAACATGCTCATTGTCTCCTTTAGCTAGTTTCCAATTGCCAGGAATACGAATCACCAAAACAACCACACGCCATGCTTTCAGAATGAAAATTAATTCTAGGGCGTAATCCATGATGATCTTTATTGGCATATTATGCTCTACTCAGAGGGAAGATGTATAGTATTTAAGGCCCATATTCTTAGCTACTTCAAGTACTTGTGTTACTAACAAACAGCTTTTAGTCACTGTCAATTAATTGCCAGCTTTTATTCATAGGAAAGAGATAGACGATGACCCCACCCATATATTTCTCTAATTTCTAGCGGTGGCTTTAGCAAATTTGTTTAGGTTGGTCATTAAAAAAGCTTAAATTATAAAAAATTTAAGAAATATTTTTTGAATATATCCACATCACAAAATATACATACAAATACATCAAAATTTTATAATTTCATTCTACGAGTTTTCATATTTGAATTCATTACATGATAGTTTCATTATTAATATTATAAATTATATTTATTCAATGTACATAACTAAGTAATCATTTATCCACGATTTTGTCTGTAGCATTACTTGATTAAGATGAAAATTCACCTCAACTTTAATTTTTATTGTTGCATTATTTTTGTTGTATGCATATATTACAAATTTTTCGTAATACTTTAATTTTGTTTGTGTAAATAGTATTACTTTATTAACAATTCAACGTGTAAAAGCTGTAAATACACTGTCTCATTCCAATGACTTCATTAGTCTAGTTTTTGTCTTTAATAATTACTACCTCATTACCACACGGCGCGCTCTTAGAGACAATTAATTAGACAATAAATCAATAATTAATAAACTTCGTCATGCACTTGACCGTTGTCTTCTTCAATCAGTTTGGTTTCTGGTTTTACACTCTCCCACCACAATGATACCTTCCACTAATTTTTAAACAACGGACTTAAAATCTACAAAACGCTATTTTAAATGAGTGATGGAGGATTACATTTTTTTTGTCACTTTGATGAGGACTCCCAACTGCCAAGTCAAGAGAAGAGCCAACTAGGCCTAAATTCGAGATCACCATCACAATCTTAAAAATAAAAATAAAAATAAAAATAAAAAATCGCCATCAAATTATTGATGATGAATATTCGAAACGCAAGGTGTTTGTGACATGGGAACTTTTTCCAAGAGTAAGACAAAGTCTTTTTGTTTTTGTTTTTGTTTTTGTGTGTTATTGACTGCTTACTTAATCCAAGAATAGAATAAAAGTCATACGAAGCAAACATCAATTATCGCAATAAATTTAGCCCCAAAGAGGAGTTCAACCCAACATAAACGTAATTGACAATACAGTGACTGTAGGGGCCTTTATCTTTAGGCCCTAATACAAGGTTACCAATATCACACCTCTTGGTTTTTTTTTTTTGGGGGAGGGGGGTGGAATATAAAGAAAAACTATCAGTGTCAGCACAAGCAATGAACAGTTTTCACTATAAATTCAATGCTTGTTAGAGTTAATGTATCCATATTAAGTTGTCAGTTTTGATGCGACTCAAAACTTATTATATCGCCGGCCTGATTTGGAAAATTTCTCCATACGTCAAATCTTTTTTATATTTTATTTTCGTCCTAAAAAAAAAAAAAAAAAAAAAGAGCAACTTTAATGGAATTTGTTGAATCCAATACTAAAATAAGTCAAATGAAACAAACATCAATTATTCTATCAAGTATGTGATAGAATAAGAAATAGAGTAGGATTGTGTAGAAATAAAGTCATAGATAAGTTTTTCTCACTCTGTCTCACTTATTTATTTATTTTTTTTGATATACACATGAGTTTACTCTTTCTTTATTTTTTATTTATTTTGTTTATTGGAATCCAAAACTTAGAAAGGACACGTGACACAAAATTAAATAACATTTGGAATCCAATTTAGAATCTGATTGGATTTTCTCTAGTGTACAATCCGTGCATATGCATGGTACAAGATGTAATTCTAATTAGTAGGTTATTACTAGTGGACAAAAAAATAATTTCAGTAATAGGTTTAAATTGGAACAAGTAAAAACTTACCACATATACTTTGTTGTGTAAGTGTTGCAAAAATATTGTGAACGTAGCACTTCTCAAAACTATCCAAACAAACAAATTAGCCTAAAAGGCCAAATCAAATGTTTAATTGTAATTTTTTAAATTGCGTTTTCAAATGGCATATTTTAAAATCACTATTTCTTTTTATAAAATAAAAAAAAAAAAAAAAAAAAAAAAGTGCACACTTTTCAAATAGTTAGTCTATTAGTGCTTGTTTTAGTCTTTAGCTTTATTTGTTAAAATTATGTGATACATTTTTTTCAAAAAACATAATCCATTTTGTTTATATTGTCACTTATTTAGGCAATAATATGTTAGTAATTGAATGAGAGATCAATAGTTTAATGATTTCTTGGTTTTGTATATTGAAAAAGATGTAACTAATAAAATTGATAGAAAATTATACAATGATTTCAAAATATGAAAACTTATGAAAAGAAATTTTAAAACTTTATGTATTTGTGTGTGTGTGTGTTTTTTTTTTTTTTGGTAATGTTAATATATTTAAGTTTTATTTTTATTAAATTTATTTATTGACCACGCTGAAAAATTTTTTAAAGCCGCCAATGACGATTCTGTTATATTTTGACCATTGTCTTCTTCGATCAATTTGGTTTCCGGTTTTACACTGTCCCACAACAATGATATTTTTCACTAATTTTTAAACAACGGACTTAAAATTTACAAATCGCTATTTTAAATGATTGATGGAGGATTACATTTTTTTTTTTTTTTTTTGGTCACTTTGATGAGGACTCCCAACTGCCAAGACCGGAGAGGAGCCAACTAGGCCTAAATTCAAGATCACCATCACAATCTTAAAAATAAAATAAAAAATAAAAAATCACCATCAAATTGTTGAGGATGAATATTCAAAACGCAGGGTGTGCGTGACATGGGAACTTTTTCCAAGAGTAAGACAAAGTCTTTTTGTTTTTGTTTTTGTGTGTTATTCACTGCTTACTTAATCCGAGAATAGAATAAAACTAATACGAAGCAAACATCAATTATCACATTAAATTTAGCCCCAGGGAGGAGTTCAGCCCAACATAAACATAATTAACATTACAGTGACTGTAGGGGCCTTTATCTTTAGGCCCAAATACAAGGTTATCAATGTCACACCAATTTTTTTTTTTTTTTTTTTTTTTTTTTTTTTGGTGTGTGGGGATATAAAGAAAAACTATCACAGCGTCAGCACAAGCAATGCCACATACATAACAGTTTTCACTATAAATTCAATACTTGTTGAGTTAATGTATTCATATTAAGTTGTCAGTTTTGATGTTACTCTAAACTTATTATATCGCAGGCCTGATTTGGAAAATTTCTCCATACGTCAAATCTTTTTTTTTTTTTTTTTGGGTCTTATAAAAAGAAAAAAGAAGAAGAGCAACTTTAATGGAATTTGTTGAATCCAATACTAAAATAAGTCAAATGAAACAAACATCAATTATTCTATCAAGTATGTGATAGAATAAGAAATAGAGTAGGATTGTGTGCCAATTAGCTTTTGAGAACATATTCTACTCATGTATAACTTCGCATGTGTACACAAATATATTTAAAAACAATTACAATTACACACATATATGAGTTCAAATTATACGTGGTATTAGCTTATAAATTTTTTAAATTATAAATTTCTAAAATATGTAATGGTTTATCATTATATATATATATATATATATATATATATATATATATATATATATATATATATATATATGTAAGGACTCAATTTGTAACGATCCCAGATTGGTGTTGGGTTCGTACGTTAAAGGCTCAAACAATAAATTTATAGAGAGTGGGCTAAAAGGCTAGGCCTTGGTCACCGGACAGTGGTTAGTCATGGTGTTCATGGTGGATGCACAGAGGTGAACTAAGTTTGTCTATGGATCTTGTCCATTGAGCTTAATGTTCTTATTATTCCTTTCACCTTTTGGTCCCCATCCCCTTTTTTGGCGTATGAATCCTTACATTATATAGCCCTTCTCAGTTGATCCTAACCTTCCATATGTCGATCAGGCAAGTAACTACTCGAGTACCTGTCCCATCAGCCGCCTCCCCCCACTTTCTGTTAGTTGCAATAACCGAAGCCACACTGTTTAGTGGTCTTTTCCCATCAATGTGGCTAGGACGTTTGTTGGCGCATTCAATGCGGAGGTGACGTATTTTCTTTGAACCATTCCCACATTACACCCCCGTGCGAGTCCCATTCCACTCGCCTTTTCTTTTGGGAGCGCTTTGGAGGCTGCCTTTGATGACGTGTTGTTATTCCCTTTTAGTCCTCGGGATGCCGAGGACAGGTTCATCCTCGGCTGCATCTCTAGGCCATTTGGACTTTCGCTATTTGTCTTCGACAACTACTCTCCTCGGCGCGGGCCTTGGACCCTAATGGAAAGTGGGCCGGGACCACAAATTCTCTGGCCCCACAATATATATATATATATATATATATATATATATAAGTTAGAATTTAATTAAATTTATACTCTTCAGTTTTTCACCCAATAATTCATTTGCCACGAAAGTTAGAAAATTAGATAGGCACATGGTACAAAATTGGACTCAAATTGAAATCCAATTTAGAATCTAATTGGATTTGAACTCTTTGATTTTTACACTCAATAAGTTGCTTAGTACAAAATTTTAAAATTAGATTGGACATGTGGTGTGAAATTGATAATCCAATTGAAATCTAATTGGATTTCCTCTAAGTTTTGGCTTTTAATATATACTAGTATATAACTCATGCATATATGCATGGTACAATTAAAAAAAAATTATAATTACACACATATATGGGTTCAAATTATACTTAAGGTAATAGTTACACATTTTTTAAAGTCATAGATAAGTTTTACTCTCTCTGTCTCTCTTATTTATTTATTTTTTTTGATATACACATGAATTTACTCTTTCTTCATTTTTTATTTATTTTGTTTATTGGGTTTTTGATGGTTTATTTATATTAGACTTCTTATTTTTGAAATAAGTGTACAATCCGTGCATATACATGGTACAAGATGTAATCCTAATTAGCAGGTTATTACTGGTAGACAAAAAAATAATTTCAGTGATAGGTTTAAATTGGAACAAGTAAAAACTTACCACATATACTTTGTTGTGAAAGTGTTACAAAAATGTTGTGAATGTAGCACTTCTCAAAAACTATCCAAACAAAAAAATTAGCCTAAAAGGCCAAATCAAATGTTTAATTGTAATTTTTAAATTGCGTTTTCAAATGGCATATTTTAAAATCACTATTTCTTTTTAAAAAAAAAAAAATGCACACTTTTCAAATAGTTAGTCTATTAGTGCTTGTTTTAGTCTTTAGCTTTATTTGTTAGAATTATGTGATACATATTTTTCAAAAAGATAATCCATTTTGTTTATATTGTTACTTATTTAGGCAATAATATGTTAGTAATTGAATAAAAGATCAGTAGTTTAATGATTTCTTGGTTTTGTACATTGAAAAAAATGTAACTGATAAAATTGATAGTGAATTATACAATGATTGCAAAATATGAAAACTTGTGAAATGAAATTTTAAAACTTTATGTATTTGTGTGTATTTTTTTTTTTTTTTTTTTTTGTAATGTTAATATATTTAAGTTTTATTTTTATTAAATTTATTTATTGACCACGCTGAAAAAGATTTTAAAGCCGCCAATGACGATGTTGTTATATTTTTCTTGAATAGTTGTTAATGGAACGGCATCGTTTTGGACTTCGTCATGCACTTGACCATTGTCTTCTTCAATCAGTTTGGTTTCCAGTTTTACACAGTCCCACAACAATGATATCTTCCACTAATTTTTAAACAACTGTATTAAAATTTACAAAACGCTATTTTAAATGATTGATGGAGGATTACATTTTTTTTTTGGTCACTTTGATGAGGACTCCCAACTGCCAAGACCGGAGAGGAGCCAACTAGGCCTAAATTCAAGATCACCATCACAATCTTAAAAATAAAATAAAAAATAAAAAAATCACCATCAAATTGTTGAGGTGAATATTCGAAACGCAGGGTGTGCGTGACATGGGAACTTTTTCCAAGAGTAAGACAAAGTTTTTTTTTTTTTTTTTTGGGTGTGTGTTATTGACTGCTTACTAAATCCAAGAATAGAATAAAAGTCATACGAACCAAACATCAATTATGGCATTAAATTTAGCTAGCCCCAGAGAGGAGTTCAGCCCAACATAAACGTAATTGACATTATAGTGACTGTAGGGGCCTTTATCTTTAGGCCCAAATACAAGGTTATCAATGTCACACCTCTTATTTTACTGAAATTGAAAACTGAAAATACTGTAGCAAAATAATTTTTAAATGCGTGAATAATGTTGTGGGCGGAAAAGAAAACTGAGAAAACGCAGACGCAGCACTAATAAGTGCTATCCAAACAAGCACTTTGTTTTGTTTTGTTTTGTTGTTTGTGTGTGTGTGTGTGGATATAAAGAAAAACTATCAGAGTGTCAGCACAAGCAATTTCACATACATAACAGTTTTCACTATAAATTCAATAATTGTTGAGTTAACGTTTTCATTTTAAGTTGTCAATTTTGATATGACTCTAGACTTATTATATCGCCAGCCTGATTGGGGAACTTTTTCCATACGTCAAATTTTTTATTTTTGGTCCCGTAAAAAGAAAAAGAGCAACATTATTGGAGTCTTTTGGGTTAATATTGCAAAAAATGAAATTAATTTGTGTTATAGGTACTATTGAAACTTATTTGGGATTTTGAGGAGAGAGACTGAATTTCGGTATCACCATTGCCGAAATTCAGCCAAAAGTATGAGAGAGAAGATGCAAAAGGAGGAAAGAGAAAATGTTGAATTTCGGCAACGTGGATACCGAAATTCCTCTGTCCCCGGTCTGCTCGCTCGAACCCTCTCTCCTGTGTGCCCGAGTGTGGAGTGCTTAGGGAAAAAAAAAAAAGGCAATTGCGGTAATGCAATTGCCGAAATAGGGGAGAAAAAAAAAAAAATTTTTTGGTAATTGTGGCCATGGCAATGCCGAAAAAGAAAAAAAAAAAAAAAGTGGTTCCAAAATATCTAAAAGAGTAAAAAAAAAGTGTAATATCCACAATATTTTTACAATATTTTCACAATAAATCACATGCAATTAATTATTATTAGTTAAAAAAATTTGTGGCAAAGTAATTGTGGCAAACTCCTAAAAATATGGTCCAACATTTTCACAAACTAACAATATGGTCCAACTCCTAAAAATATAATTAAAAAAAAAAAAAAAAAAAAACAACAACGGTCCAACTAATCCACTCAAGTAGATTGAATACTTATGTTGGGTTATTTAGTTTAGCCACTAGTGGAGCCAGCCACGATTCGAGTGGGGCATGTTCTTCTAGTATGGCCTTCTTGCCTACAGAGATCGCACAATGGCCTTGGTTGATGCTCGCCCCTTCGTCCATTTCATTTCGAAGCCGAGTTGTTCTTGGTCGACCTTTTTCACGGCGTTTGACATTAGGATACAAGACCGGGAATTAGGCTCATTCAATGTACACTGTCTGGGAACCATGCGAAATCTAGGTGCATAACAAGCAACTTGTTCTTCCAAATGGTAGCAATCAAGTCGATATATCGCATTGCAGAGATGCCTTGATATTTACACACGACAATGACATGTGAGCACGGAATCTTATAAACCTGCCATTTTTGACAACTACAAGTGTTCTGCCTCAAATTTACCTCATGACAATGATTACCCCTATATGCAGAGTTAGGGTTTATTGGTGTTCTGACTTCAAACAAACCATCTTCATGACTGAACACAAGAATCGAATGCTTTGGTGCCTTTTTTTTCCCATTTATTGAATTTATTCTTTGCATAGGCAGTAATGCGTTCACCGGTAGTAACCTCTGCACATGCCTTAGTATACCGATCGACAAAGTAGGCGACACAACGATAGTATGTAAGTTCAACTAATGCAATTATGGGCAAATTTCTAGCACTCTTTAGAATTCCGTTAAAGCTTTCAGACAAGTTTGTGATCATTGCCCCATAACGATGTCCACCATCGTATGCTAACGTCCACTTTTCCACCGGTATTTCCCTTAAATACTTCTCACCATCTGCACTTAATTGAGTAATTCTATCCCTAGTGATTTGATACTTTCATAACTGATTCTCCATGCCCGCCCACATTACCATAGCCTTCAAGTTTTTATTCCCAATTTGTTGATTGAAATTGCTAGCCACATTTCGAAGGCAAAAACGATGATACCAACGTGTCGATTGACATATAGTCCGTATCGCTGCCATTATACCAGGATGACGATCGGATATGACACATAACCCTTCTCGATTAGTGACATTAATCAATACAACGCAAAAACCAATACCAGCTATCATCGCTTTCCTTCTCCACAATGGCAAAGGCAAGTGGAAAAAGTCTGTTGTCACCATCCCACGTTGATGCAATCAGTAACGTACCTTTGTACTTACCATATAGGAAAGTTCCATCAATACTAATTACTGGCATACAATGTTGAAAACCTTCAATTGATGGACCAAAAGCCCGAACACTCTCTCGAATATCGCATGACCGGCATAGTAGCGGTATTGTTCTCCAAATAACCCTCGCTGCCGGGTTTGAATCATCAAAGCTTTCAACCATTTTGGCAATAATTGGTAAGATTTGTCCCAATCACCAAACGCTCTACCAATTGCTTTCTCTTTTGCCTCCCACACCTTAAAATAAGAAGGCCTGTATTGGTACTTATTGTAAAGAGTTTGTTGAAGTGAAGCAACTTTATGGTTGGATAATTTTTGACAACATCCCTCAACTCTTTCTCAATAACATGGGTGTCTAATTGCTCGTGATCTTGTGTGAGAGTGGACTCTGTATATGTGTGTGGACCATTGTATTTCCTAACCTCAAACAACCCATATGTAGCCCTAAAGCATGCTCGAAGACACCAAGAACAATTTTTGCACCTTACAGACCAACATTTTGGATCCGACTCTCTTACACAAAATGTTTGGTTCCTCTTGATGTGATAGCGTTTAACAGCAGCTTGTAGTTCATCCTTATCGGCAAAAAGCAAGCCCACATAAAACTCTTGGGTAGGGTCCCAAATACTTTGAGTGGACTTTTCAAATGGTAGGGTTGGATCAATCATATTATCCCACGTGTTCTGTGAAAAGCTTAGTGATGAAGGTTGATGAACTGCCATAGTTGGACTGCTTTCATGATTACCTTCATTTGGAGGCTCCTGTTCATCTCCAATATCATCAAGGACCTCATCATCATCAAGTTGGTCATCACTATCCATGGTCCGCATCCTTTCTTGATAATGTATGGACCGCATTTTCAGTAGTAGCAGCTATGCGATGTGTATCATTGGGATCATTAGCAGCTCTCTGAGTGGCGGTTTGGTCATACTGAGCTTCAAACTCAAAGCAAGTAGTCTCTTGTGTGACATGCTCAATTGGATTATCATAGTCAGCATCACTGTTGTTCATTGGCCGAGAAGGAACATGTTGGTCCTCGCTTGCAACATGGGTATATGGAGCATGATAGTCAGCACCGCCAACCCATCTTGAGAATAATGACTAATATGAGTGGCATATGGATCATGGAAGTGCTCGCTATGTGAATAACAAAACGATGCACTCGGCCTTTCGTTGGCATATCGAATGGGGAAAACATCTCGATGGCTTCTTATAGGCTCTACACCCACGTATAACTCTGCACTTACAAATCCATATTGGCGGTCTAACATATCGAATATTGAATTGACACCATTATCATCTGCTACCAAAACTTGCTGGTAAGTCACAGGATGTGGATGACATTGAAATGGAAATCTATACCAAATAGTCAATTTTGAATCTTCTTTGTTTATATGAAGCGTGGATGCTACTCCATCACATAGATCTTCAAATGTAACACCCCGGCTTAATGGAAGCATAGAAGGAGGTGGCCCTTCGTAATAAACCCCATTTTCTCCATGTTTAATTATTCCACTGGAATGGATGAGAAAAATGAACAACTTTTCTGCCATCTACATTAAAACATAATAATAGTATTAATAAATTAACACAACACAACCATTACAATGCAATACAAGAAGGTAATCCATTAAAAATATTCACTGATAATAATAGTATTAAACATACGTGTATATTATAGGCTAACAAACTAAGTATTTCTTTAAGGAAATATATGTCAAATTTGAAATTTAGGCAAGAATTCATTGATAAATAATTTAAAACATATCATACAAATCAGTTCATGTTGCAAAACACATAATACAAAAACAAGATTTGCATGAACAAATAATTTAACAAAAAAAGATTTTCATGCTTAGCTATGCCCCTAAAACATATCAACATGAATATTATAAAAAGAAAAGTAACTACTTAAGAAATATAACTCACCTTCTAAGAGATAACGAACGGATAGATATTTGCAAGTGTTGTTACTTATAGTTGTTTGTAGAATATATGGCACGCATGATTTGAAAATGGTTGGTAAAATTATGAGGGGAACAAGAGTGGAGATGGAATTTATAGGGGAAAAAGAGTAGAAAATAAGAACTGTGAAAATTTCAGTGACATTAGTGTTGTTAAAATAGGATGCAAGTTTCATATCGCTTAAATTCAGTGACATTATAGGTACTTTTACCATAAAAGAACATGACAAACAAAACTCCTTCGATCAAAAAAATACTGAAAGAATCTCTGCAATGCCATTGCAATGCCATTGTACTTGAATTTATCCTTATAGGGTACTTTTTTTTATATGCGTACTTTTTTATCTCTCTCTCCTCTATTTCGCAACAAAAAAACTGAAAGAATCTCTGCAATGCCACAAATACTGAAAAGAATCTCTGCAATGTCATTGTACTTGAATCTATCCTTATAGGATACTTTTTTTCATATGCGTACTTTTTTATATCTCTCTCTTCTATTTCGGCAATGTCATTGCCACAAACCAGATGAGATAAGGAGTTGAAGTGATTGGTTGATTGACTCTTTGTTTTATTTTTTTTACTTTCTTTGCTTTTTTTATTCACAGTGTGCACGTAAGAATCTATGTACTTTATTTGTTTTTTTTTTTTTTTTTTTTTTTTTTTTTTTTTGTTTACAGCGTGCACATCAATCAATTTTTTTTCTTCTATATTGTAAAAATCTATGTACTTTCTTTGCTTTTTTGAGTTTACAGTGTACACATCAATCATTTTTTTCTTCAGTATTGTAAGAATCTATATACTTTATTGTTGTTTACAGTATGCACATCAATCATTTTTTTCTTCTATATTGTAAGAATCTATGTACTTTCTTTGCTTTTTTTTTTTTTTTGGTTTATAGTGTGCACATCAATCATTTTTTCTTTTCTATTGTAAGAATCTATATACTTTCTTTGTTTTTTTTTTTTTGTTTACAACGTGCATATCAGTCATTTTTTTTTATTCTATAAGAATCTATGTACTTTTTTTTGTTTTTGTTTACAACGTGCACTTTAGAATAAGAATCAATGTACGAGAGGTCATGGAAGAGAGGTCATGGAGAATAAGAATCTATGTACTTCTTTTTTGTCTTTGACACTTTTACGAGGGTTTGGAAGAGAGGCTGTGGAGAATGAAAATAAAAATGTACACCACAATAGCCATCATGCAAAGGAAAAAAGATTTCCCATTTATTGAAGTTTGACACCTTTTTTATTCCACCTATTATGCGCCTACAGTTGTGGCTACACATATAGATTCTATGTCAGATTAGGAATGGACAATTATAGTAAATAGATGTATGATTAGATTAATTGGGCACTAATTTCAAATGCGAAAAAATAAGTACACATTTCTTGTTTTCACAAAGGTCTTATGGTTAGTAGTATAATGTGCTATGTATACTATCTAGGCATAATATTTTTTGCTACAATGATGCATAAATAATGATAATACTTTAATATATTTTTAATAAACAGTCATTTTACATTGTTTAGTGATTGCGACGTTGGGGTACATTCAATTTTTGTTGTGTTCCACAACATGGAGGATGCCTATTTTCTCGTTGTGGGTACCTTCGTGCTTGCACAGGACTTCTCCCCATGCGTCTCGGCTGTGTTCTAATATCAACCTCTGTTTGATAATTACCACAGTCGTCATCTTCATTATCTGAAGACACCTCCATATCTTGGCTATCTTCTGCATCTTCCCCACTGTCCTCATTCGAGGCATCTTCCTCAGTCCATTACGGAAGCCTCTTCCTCGGAGTTTGGAGCAAATGCCCATGTATTTTGTGGCGTGCAAAAATCACCAACATGAGGGGGTGGTTGGGAAGGTTGTGGTGTGCAGAAATCATAGTTGTACTGGCTATCTTGGCCATAATTGTATTGCCCAGCATAAGATGGAGGTGGCGATGGGTGATAAGAGGGAGGTGTTGAATTAAGTTGGGGATAATGGTCATAACTAAACAAACCCTCAAATCCTTGTCCTATGGAAGTGGATGATCCAATCTGTTAATATAAATTCATGCAATACTCGTTCACATTAATTGGATTATACTCACTGAAGGTGGTTGGCTCATTACCAGCAAATGTTGATGGCCCAGCTTGGGTAGAGCTGTACATATTGTGTTGTGCGGAGGTGGATGGTCCGGCATCATCATTTCCACTTTATCCACATTGTGCAGAGGTGGACGAGTGGGTTCCAGTATAGGTTTGCGGCTGTCTTCCTTGGCACCTTTGTCATCGCTCGAAGTTTGTCACCCTTTCAGTAGGGATGGAGGAAATATTTGCTTCCATTGACAACTTCAGTCGGGTAAGGCCCTCTACTATTAGTGGAAGGACTTGTTGTCTTTGTGAGATCATTCCTCTGTTGGTTTGCAACAGCTCAATTTAACATATTATTGACCTCGGTTTGCTGCCGCAAAAAAAGGAAAATAACATTTATTAGTGCAAGATTATTGAAAAAACGAAAATAATAATTTGTTATCAATATTAGTACAGTATTTGGATGTGTAAATAACTTGTTATTAATATTAGTGCAATATTATTGAAAATGCTAAAATAATAACCTGGTACATATGGGCAGCCGTCTCTGGTGTTGTGAATAGGTGACCATTTTGCTGGTACCATGTTGCGTAGTCCACACTTGAATCAAAATGGTCATCTCCAACTAGAAGTTCAGCTCGCATGTTCCAACACTGGTAGTATTGGTCATGCTGCATTCTCCAATTGACAGTGGACTTTCCTGTCAACTTTACACAATGCACAGATTTATCCAAATTGTCGGTAGGCCACCTTGGACATCTTTGCAACAACCCAAACTGTTGCATGACTCTTTCTGGGTGGTAATACTCTACAATTTGGAAGCACAACAATGGCGCTGTTGTAGTCCATATATTTTTTCTGCAAGACACCATGGATGCATATAGTTATCGTATGGTGTCCAAACAACCTGCAATTCCAATTACAATAACTATGTTATAATCAATCAAGACAATAATATAACTAGTAAATTAACCATTGATGCATTGAGATATATTACCTGTTTATTATTATGTGTATCGTGATTAGAACGGTACGCACGCAAAACATGTGTTGGTGTGTGAGTAAACGTTCTCTTAGTATCCCACCTATACACAATTAATGATTGTCATACAATATTTAGGATTTGGAAGTATCAAGGATTACAAAATTGTATAGAAATAAAAAGTAAATATTATACCCGCAACCGTATGGGTCGTCGCCATTTAAATTTACTGGATTTATTGGAATTGGGGTCAGATATGGAAGATGCTCCCACGCCCATAATTGTAATATGAAAACAGGACCTGCAATCTCTGTGCTTTTTTTAATAGCAGCAGTACACAGCTCTTTATAAAGGTAAGCAAGTGCAAAGACTACCCCACTATATTCCCCACTACACCAAAGTCCTCTAACAAACAGCTTGAGAAAGCAGACAATGCAATCTACTTTGACTCTTATTTCCAAATAGTAAAGCCAAAACCTGAAACATGTATGCCCTAGCATGTTTGTTGGGTTGTTATAGCATTGGCACCCTCTGGTAGGTTTGAGAATGTATCCCTTACCCATGTTATTTTAAGGCCACCAAAATTCAATGTCATGTTGCAGGTGGTGTCACCCCAAGTAAATCACGACATTCTCAGACTCCAAATCAAATTTATTGGCCCGCACAATGCATTGCCATCAATAGGCAATCCTGTAAGGATTGCTATATCCTGTAGAGTTATAGTCATTTCACAATTAGGTAGGTGAAATGTATGGGTACTAGATTGCCATCGCTCTACCAAAGAAGTGATAAGACTCCAATCAATATCTATATGTGGTAGGCGGGTAATACGGTATAATCTACATTGATACAAATATGGGGTGATATGCTCACCTAACTGCGGGAGGGGTGCAAACGATTGGGGTCGCACTCGTAAGGTGGAAACCTGAAATTGAATTTTTTAAAAAAATATACAATGTTATATTGCTAGTGTTTAAATTATTTTCATGTAAATTGAATAATTGTAGATATTATTAGGACATTAATAAATTTGGATCTTGCAACGTACATTGCCTTCCATTGCGTCATTAGAGATGTGATATTGTTGTTGCTCCATTTCAAATATATCCTTCAATAAAATTGAAAGAAACTCAAATAAAGGATTTATGAAGCAAAATTTTTAATAATAATAATAATAGTTTTAGCAAAAATAATCATACACACAATAATTAGTATTAACTATAATTGAGATGCTTACCACAATTGTGATGCCAACTAAAAGAGTGGGAATTATAGAGTGATACTTGCAAAAAAAAAAAAAAAAAAAACACACACACACAATCAGATAACCATAAAAAATAATTCATTAATCTAAAATTTGAATAACAAGAACAACAACAACAACAACAACAACAACAATTATCATAATCATAGGCATACAAATAATATTAATTACAATTACAACAATACATAATATTTTACAATGTATTAGCTTTTAATATTTACAAAGCACATGTTTATACAATAATAATAAATCTGTTAATTTCTAGAGCTATAAGTTAATAAGCAAAGCAAAAAAACTTACATTAACAAAAAACTTACAATCTTTAGTTGTGGCACATTGAAACAAAGTAAAAGAGTAACTTTGCAACTTGAGGAATTGTGATGAGATGCAATTCTAATTCGCACTTCCTTTATCTTTTATTACCAATTGAACAATAAAAAGACAAAAGAATCACGTGGAGATTTAGGCGTGGCAAAATATAGATTCTGCAGAGAATAAAAATCAGATGAGATGAGGAGCAGATAAGAAAGAATCATGTTGGAGATGAGATCGGGAGTAGACAACAAAGAATCACGTTGGAGATTTAGGCGTGGCAAAATATATTTTCTGCAGAGAATAAAAATCAGATGAGATGAGGAGTTGAGGTGATTGGTTGATTGAATCTTTGTTTTCTTTGGTTTACATTCTTTGCTTTTTTTTTTGTTTACAGCGTACATGTAAGAATTTATGTACTTTCTTTGCTTTTTTTTTTTTTTGTTTACAGCATGCACATAAATCATTTTTTTCTTCTATATTGTAAGAATCTATGTACTTTCTTTGCTTTTTTTTGGTTTATAGTGTGCACATCAATCATTTTTTCTTTTCTATTGTAAGAATCTATATACTTTCTTTGCTTTTTTTTGTTTACAGAATACATGTAAGAATTTATGTACTTTCTTTACTTTTTTTTTTTTTTTACAAACGTGCACATCAATCATTTTTTCTTCTTCCATAGTGTAAGAATATATGTACTTTTTTTGTTTTTTTGGTTTACTATGTGCACATCAATAATTTTTTTCTTCTATATTGTAAGAATCTATGTACTTTCTTTGCTTTTTTTGATTTACAGTGTGCACATCAATCATTTTTTCTTTTCTATTGTAAGAATCTGTATACTTTCTTTGTTTTTTTGTTTACAGCATGCACATCAGTCATTTTTTTCTTCTATAAGAATCTATGTACTTTTTTTTTGTTTTTTTTTTTTTTACAGCGTGTACTTTAAAAAAAGATTCAATGTAGCAGATATTGTACTTGAATCTATCCTTATCTATTTCTAAAAGAATATGACAAACCAAACTGGTTCAGTCAAAAAAATATTGAAAGAATAATATGCATACTTTTTTTATATCTCTCTCCTCTATTTCGACAATGGGAACAAATTTTTTTTCTCCTATTTCGGCAATGCCATTGTCACAAATCCATTCCACATTTTATTTTTTAAAGAAATGATAGGTACACACAATTTTTACAATATTTTAACAACAAATTTTAAGTGGAGGTTGTTATTGTTAGATTAAAAAAGTAATATAGTGATAAATTCAAATTTGAACTAATAATAATTGTAAGGACACGATACGTAACGAACCGTAACAGTGTTGGGTTCACACGTAAAAAGGTCCAAACAATATCATTTGTAGAGCGTGGATTTGAAAGGCTAGGCCTCTGTCACCAGACGGTGGGTTTCTTGTGGTGTTCATACATGATTAAGTCGTTTTCGCCCTAGGAGTCTTTCTCCTGGAGGCGGGCCGGAAGGCTTTGGTTTTTGGCCATTTTTCCCAGCCCCCTCTCTGGATTGCTTACTTTTCCTTTTATACTCACCTGTGTTCCTTATCCTTCGTCCACGTGTAGGATCGGCATTTCAAGACTGATACTTGTCCCATCAGCCCATACCTAAAGTGGTTGAGGGTGGTTGTAAAAGTCAGAGAGTATGGCTCACAAAAGTGTGCAGTATTGAATGGCGATAAGGGCAGCTTTCCCTGGTCGTTATACTTTCCAAGATACCCTTTTTTATTGACACGGATATTTTAGATTTTTTTCCCAAGCTACTTCTATACCATTTTTGCCCTTCCTTCCTGTGAGATCTCGGACATGCCGAGGACTAAATCGTCCTCGGCTGTGTCCCAAGGCCATTTTGTATTTGTATTACCGATCCTGGGCTATAAACCTCCTCGGCTCGGGCCTTAGGCCTCAATGAATAAATGGGCCAGGGCCACAAACTATTGGGCCCGGACCACAAACTATTGGGCCCCACAATAGCCCCTCAAAATCCTGCCGTCCGACCTCTTGGTTGGAGAGGAGGATTTTGGTGATGTCAAGCCTTTATTATGGCTCGTTTAACTCTATCTTTCATTAATGTTGGTGTCTCTTCATCTACCCAGGAAACATACTGGACTACGAGACATTCCTATGAATTCATTCACAAAGCGTCCCCGCCGCTTGATTATCCGAAACGCGCCTTTAATGACTTCCATTTACGAGACTATTTAAATTCGACGGTTTGTTGACGATGAGGGGAAGTGGAATGGGTACATTCTCGTTTTACTGATTTTCTTGGAAATCTGGACAGATTAAATACCCTCCGTTTTTCCCTTCATATAAGAAGAAAAACTGGAGGCTATTTCTCTGGTACAGAGACCCTTTTCATCCTTCCTTCAAAATCTGAAAACCCTTAGTCTCCTTCAGAGTTTACTTTACTCGCTAGTCACACCTTAAATTGTGATAGGTTCGAGATAGGAGTAAGTAATGAAGAAACCATACCCCTCCCGTAAACACCATATTCTTATGAAGCTCAAAATAGCTCGGTCAGGGCGGGGATGGCGGAGACTCAAGATCCTTCTTACCTTCCTTTCAGCCAAAATCCGAAGCAAGGGCTCGTCACGTCAAACTTTCGGCGCGACCGAGCTGGGGTCACCCATTATCGCACCAGCTGCTCTTTCATGAGCATAGCTAACATGGCACCAGCGTGTTAGGAGTCGGGGACTCGAGGCGGAGACTAAGTGCCCCCGCTTCCTCTCTTCCTTCACTGGTGCCTCCTTTTGCCTCTCTTTCTTCTTCTTTCCACCGTCCGATCCATCCTGGCGCTTTTCCTTCTTCCTCTTCTTCTCCTCCTTCTTTCTCTTCATCTCCTCCTTCTTCTTCTGAAGAAGGTCCTCCTCTCAATATGGGCGCTATCGGGGCAGAGTTTGGAAGGACCTCTGAGACAAGTTTAAAAAGACATCCTGACTGTTTATTTGTCATATTGTTGTTGTTGTTTTTTTTTTATTATTTTTGTAATCCAACTTCTGTATAGGCTTGTTTAAGCCCTTCTTTGTACGTTGTAATACCTCTTTATATTAATAAAAGTCGTTATTGCTTTATTTCACATATTCTATTTCTTTATTTCTGAAATGGTACGCCGTGAATAGACATACTATCTTGTGAATTCTTTTTACTTTTACACTTTGACCGATGTCTAGGACCGAAATCTCAGTTAATAGAAAGATCTTACTCTATGTTTATTGAAACTATCCAACTTAATAATATTGAATCGAACAAATGATACTTAGGGCTGAAACCCATATGAAGAAGAAAAAGACAGGATATTATGATGAGCTTATTGGGGCGGTCTGGCACAATACCGCCGACCTGAGAGCACAATACTTAGGACCAAAATCCATTATCAAGGAAAAAGGCACTATTGTGAACTTACGAGTGTTGTTCGGCACAATAATACCGACTTGAACAAATGATAGTTAGGGTCAAAACTCTTGTTAAGGAAAAGATATTATCATGAATTTAATAGAGTGGTCTGGCACGATAATGCCGACCTGAGAAAACAACACTTACCCCAAAATAGCTGAGATGACGACCGAATGCTCGATGCAGTGCGGGAGGTAATCATCCGAAGACATATAACCCAAAAATGAACAGCCCCTCCAGGTTGTTGAGTCATAGGGCGTTTCACCATCCTCCTAACAACTTTCATAGCCTTAACCTCTTTCTGGTATTTGAGCCGAGGATTGAGCAACTTAAAATTTTTATTAAGTAGCCTACCTTTCCATGAGTTTGAGTTCGAGGACCATGCGATACCTTGGTTCTGTCCAAAACTCAGTTTTTCTCATCTAAGTAGTTGGTTTCCCCATAGGTTTGAGTCCGAGTACCATATAATACCTTGGTTCTGTCCAAAACTCAGTTTTCTTTCCAAGTAGTTGGTTTCCCCATAGGTTTGAGTCCGAGGACCATACAATACCTTGGTTCTGTCCAAAACTCAGTTTTTGGCATGGGGCCTTAGTTTTAGGGGAATTAGCTCCTTGGCCGAGCCCCTAGAACCATCTGCGCGGCTGTCGCTACAAAGCGTAGCCACTAGTCAAGAATCATAGCCCCTAGTGGAACTTTACGCTAGAGCACTATAACTGGCTGTTAGAAATGACAAGGGAACTGTCTTGACCTATCGCCTATGCCAAAACACAAGCCTTTCCCACAGACGGCGCCAATTGTAAGGACACGATACGTAACGAACCGTAACAGTGTTGGGTTCGCACGTAAAAAGGACCAAACAATATCATTTGTAGAGCGTGGGTTTGAAAGGCTAGGCCTCAGTCACTAGACGGTGGGTTCCTCATGGTGTTCATACATGATTAAGTCGTTTTCGCCCTAGGAGTCTTTCTCCTGGAGGCGGGCCGGGAGGCTTTAGTTTTTGGCCATTTTTCCCAGCCCCCTCTCTGGATTGCTTACTTTTCCTTTTATACTACTTTGTGTTCCTTATCCTTCGTCCACGTGTAGGATCGGCATTCTAAGACTGATACTTGTCCCATCAGCCCATACCTAGAGTGGTTGGGGGTGGTTTGTAAAAGCTGGAAAGTATGGCTCTATCAGGTGCAGAGTATTGAATGGCGATGAAGGGCGACTTTCCCTGGTCGTTATACTTTCCAGCATATCCTTTTTTATTGACACGTATATTTTAGATTTTTTCCCAAGCTACTTCTATACCATTTTTGCCCTTCCTTCCTGTGAGATCTCGGATATGCCGAGGACTGAATCGCCCTCGCTACGTGTCCCAATGCCATTTTGTATTTGTATTACCGATCCTGGGCTATAAACCTTCTCGGCTCGGGCCTTAGGCCTCAATGAATAAATGGGCTAGGGCCACAAACTATTGGGCCCCACAATAATTAATTACTTGTGATTTATTGTGAAAATATTATAAAAATATTGTGAGCGTAACACTTTTTTTTTTTTAAATTCCTCCCAGATTTTGGCAACCACCTTTTTTTTTTTTTTTTTTTTTTTTTTTAAATTTCACCTATTTCAACAATGTCATTGCCACAATTCTATTCCATTATTCCCCTCCCCATTTTTGGCAATGACATTGCCACAATTATCCCAAAAAAAATTTCATCTATTTCGGCAATACCATTGCCACAATTACCAAAAAAAATTCGCCCAATTCTTTTTTTTTTTTTTCCCTCACATTTTCGGCAATCCCATTGCCACAATTCTTTTCTTTTTTTTTTTTTTTTTTTTTTTTTTTTTTTCACATTTTCGGCAATCCCATTGCCACAATTACTTTGCCACAAATTTTTTAAAATAATAATAACTAATTATATGTGATTTATTGTGAAAATGTTGTAAAAATATTGTGGACATTACACTTTTTTTACTCTTTCAGAGATTTCGGAACCACCTTTTTTTTTTTTTTTTTTTTTCACATTTCCAGCAATCCCATTGCCACAATTCTTTTTTTTTTTTTTCCTCACATTTTCGGCAATCCCATTGCCACAATTTTTTTTTTTTTTTTTTCACATTTTCGGCAATCCCATTGCCACAATTCTTTCTCTTTTTTTTTTTTCTTTTTTCCCTCACATTTTCGACAATCCCATTGCCACAATTCTCTCTTTTTTTTTTCCTCTTTTTTTTTTTTTTCACATTTTCGGCAATCCCATTGCCACAATTACTTTGACACAAATTTTTTTAACTAATAATAACTAATTACATGTGATTTATTGCGAAAATATTGTAAAAATATTGTGGACATTACACTTTTTTTTACTCTTTCAGAGATTTTGGAACCACTTTTTTTTTCTTTTCCTCACATTTTCGGCACTCCCATTGCCACAATTTTTTTTTTCCTCACATTTTCGGCAATCCCATTGCCACAATTCTTTTTTTTTTTTTTTTTTTTTTTTTTTTTTTTTCACATTTTCGGCAATCCCATTGCCACAATTACTTTGCCACAAATTTTTTTAACTAAAAATAAATAATTACATGTGATTTATGGTGAAAATGTTGTAAAAATATTGTGGACATTACACTTTTTTTTACTCTTTCAGAGATTTCAGAACCACATTTTTTTTTCTTTTCCTCACATTTTCGGCAATCCCATTGCCACAATTCTTTCTTTCTTTCTTTTTTTTTTTTTTTTTTTTTTTTTTTTTTTTTTTCTTTTCCTCACATTTTTGGCAATCCCATTGCCACAATTCTTTTTTTTTTTTTTTCTTTTCCTCACATTTTCGACAATCCCATTGCCACAATTCTCCTTTATTTTATTTTATTTTATTTTTTCACATTTTCGACAATCCTATTGCCACAATTACTTTGCCACAAATTTTTTTAACTAATAATAATTAATTACATGTGATTTATTGTGAAAATGTTGTAAAAATATTGTGGACATTACACTTTTTTTTTTACTCTTTCAGATATTTTGGAACCACTTTTTTTTTTTTTTTTCACTTTCGGCATTGCCATGGCCACAATTACCAAAAAAAAAAAAAAAAAAATCTTTTTCTCCCCTATTTCGGCAATTGCATTACCGCAATTGCCTTTTTTTTTTTTTCCTGAGCACTCCACACTCGGGCACACAGGAGAGAGGGTTCGGGCAAAGAATCTGGGTAGAGGAATTTCGGTATCCACGTTGCCGAAATTCAACATTTTCTCTTTCCTCCTTTTGCATCTTCTCTCTCATACTTTTGGCTGAATTACGGCAATGGTGATACCGAAATTCAGTCTCTCTCCTCAAAATCCCAAATAAGTTTCAATAGTACCTATAACGCAAATTAATTTCAGATTTTGCAATATTAACCCAAAAGACTCACATTATTGGAATTTGTTGAATCCAATACTAGAATAAGTCGGAAGTGAAGCTAGAACGGTGCCACCGGTCTTTGGAAGTGGACCGTGATTATTTGCTCTCATGCTCTCGTGCATGTGGAAGCGATAAGAGTCTTGTAAGGTTATAACCTTTACAAGAGGGTAGTGGCCTCCCGTCGGTGAGGCCTTTTAGGAAACACTATTAGGATGGAAGGTGAACTAGAAGCATTCTGGAAAAAGCTATCCCTTACGGAGGAAGAGGATGAGCAGGTGGTGTTGGGTAGAAATAGCACACCGGCAGCAAGGGAGTTGGGTAGGAACTGTTTAGTGATGAAAGTGCTATCCCGTAGAAGCATTTCACTAGATGCAATTAGAAAAAACCTAAGAATGGTGTGGAAACCAAATAAAAGTGTGCAGATTTCCGAGTTAGATGATGAGTTGTTCATGGTTGAGTTCGGGGACGAAAGAGATAAGAAGAAAATCATGGAGATGCGACCTTGGAGCTATGAAAAACAGTTGATTATTTTACAGGAATTCGAAGGGGAACAAACACCAAAGGAAGTGGTTCTCAAATGGTCTCCCTTTTGGATCCGGATGCATAATCTGCCACTAAAAAGCGAACGAAGGAAATAGGGTATTCAATCGGTGCAACAATAGGCGAAGTGATAGAGGTGGATGTCGCAGAGAACGGAGTGCAATGGGGGAAGTGCCTGAGAGTCCGAGTGATGGTGGATGTTACAAGAAAATTAATTCGAGGAAAGAGGGTCACCATTGAAGGAGGGGAAGGAAGATGGGTTTAGTTTAAATACGAAAGATTGCCAAATTTTTGCTATCAATGCGGTTTGTTAAACCATGATATGAAAGACTGTTTTGAGGTGCAGAGGAGGGACGACCAAACCGAGGTGAAGGAGCTGCAGTATGGAGCTTGGCTAAGAGGGGAGATATTCAGAAAGTATGTGAGAGAGACGGATCAAACAGGAAGAAGGGGCACAATGGATAAGTTCAAAGAATCTACTCAAGGGAGCAGTGCTAGGACGGAAGTAGTGGCCCAACGGGCTGGCGGCGACGGAGTGGAATTCAACCAAACTGAAAAAGGGTGGAAGGGGGAGAGCGGGAAACCAGAGCCAAAGTCAAAGATTCCAATCCATGAAGCTGCAGACAAGAAGAAAACGTCAAACGGGACAGACGAGGTGATACAGGGCGGTGTGATTATACATGAAAGGGGAAAGGCCGGTGAGACAGAGAAATCGCCAGAGGTCACCTTGCCTATCCTAGGATACAAACCTGTTTTGGAAAAAGAGTCACGAGGAAAAGAAGATGATGAGATGATGTGGGAGACTATGACAGCACGGCCAGAGAGTCCTGGTTTTGTTTTTAATGTAGGTCAACCCTCTGGGAGCACCAGGATGTGGAAAAGCCCGATAAGGTTGAAGTAGCCCAAGGCCCAATGGCTATGTGTTACAAGGAAGACGTGGGCTGGATAGCCGAGTGTCTTGGCCCGATGAGTAGGCACTGGAAACGTAAGGCAAGAGAGATTCAGCCCAAAAAGCTAAATGAGCAACCAAGCCCAAGTGAAGTAAAGCCTATAATCCAATATAAGGTAAAACGTGAGAGCCCGGTTCCATTGAAAGAGCTGGAATTGAACATCACTAAGGCTAAACGCAGAAAAGGGTGTAAAGAGGGCAAAGCGTCGGGGAAAGAAAATACTACCACGGATGGCGGAGTGGCGGCGATCGCAACGCAGCGCCGCCGAGCTCAATGAGCCTTATAGCATGGAACTGCCGGGGTCTTGGATCATCCCCGGCGGTTCAAACTCTCACTAACGAGGTGAGAAAGAAAAATCCGATCCTGGTCTTTTTATCCGAGACCAAAGCGAGTCTAAGCAAGATGAAGGGGGTTCAAAACAAGATAGATTACACAGAGGGGATTGTGGTCCCTAGCGATGGTAAAAGTGGAGGATTAGCTCTGATCCGGAGGAAAGGAACAGAGATAAAGGCGAAGAGTTGCTCGAATTCGCACATAGATGTCGTTGTAGAAGGCGAGCAAGATCAAGTTCCGTGGAGAGCAACTGGTTTTTATGGCCATCCTGAATCGGGTAAGCGGAAAATTTCTTGGAATCTTTTGGAAGTTTTGTATAAACAATGTGATATGCCTTGGGTTGTATGTGGGGATTTTAATGAAATAACCCATGCTCAAGAGAAATTAGGATGGCTGGATAGGGATGCAAATCAGATGTGGGAGTTTAGAGAATGCTTAAGCAAGTGTGGTTTAGTCGATTTAGGCTTTATGGGGCAGAGATATACTTGGTGTAATGGAAGATTGGGGGATCAGAGAATGCTAGTCAGATTAGACAGAGTAGTAGCGAATGAAGCATGGGGATGTATGTTTTCGGAGGCTAGTGCTCACCACTTAGCTATGTCGGCGTCGGATCACCGTATGATTGTTTTATATCCGAAGAGGAAAATGCCAAGAAGACCAAAAAACGAAGGTTTATGTTTGAAGCAATGTGGACCCGTGATGAAAGGTGTAGGCAGATTATTGAGGATGCCTGGGATCCCCTCCGAGCCGATACTGATTTTCAAATCCACGAGCGTCTGAAGAGCTGCCAAGACCACTTGCAAAGGTGGAACAAGGAGGTATTCGGTAATGTCAACAAAACTCTGAGAGTAAAACAGCAGCAATTACAAGAGATTGAGGCCCTAAATATGCTACATGAGACTGCTGAGGAGATAGAGGTTTTGAGGAAAGAAATCAATGAAATTCTGGTAAAGGAAGAAGTGATGTGGAGCCAAAGATCAAGAGCTTTGTGGATGAAATGCGGAGATCGAAATACTAAATTCTTCCACGCAACAAAGACACGAGACAAAGGAAAAACAGAATTGAAGGCCTTTGGGGAGCAGATGGGATGTGGCAAGAAGAGAAAGAAAGGGTTGAGGAAATCATTTTGGAGTATTTTGAAAAAATTTATAGTACGGAGCATACTAGTGAGTATGAAGTAAAGGTTGAAGATGTTGAAAGGTGTATTACACCGGAAATGAACAAGCATTTACTCGAGAACTTTCGAGCGGAGGAAGTCAGATATGCTCTCAACCGGATGCATCCGACAAAATCTCTCGGCCCCGACGGTATGTCCCCTCTTTTCTATCGAAAATACTGGGAGGTAGTAGGTCCTTATGTGACAAAATGTGTTTTACAAATTCTAAATTCTGGTAGTTTACCTTGTGTGTTGAATGAGACATATATATGCTTAATCCCAAAAGTGCAAAGTCCTCCTTAAAATTACGGAGTTTAGGCCGATCAGCCTGTGCAACGTAATATATAAGATAGTGTCCAAAGTGTTAGCAAATAGGTTGGTTGAAAATACTGCCAAAGGTTATAGGAGAAGCTCGTGTGCTTTTGTTCCAGGGAGACAGACATCGACAATGTTTTTGTAGCTTTCGAGACTATGCACAACATAAAATCTAAAAGGAAAGGAAAAACAGGATTAATGGTCATCAAGCTTGACATGAGCAAGGCGCACGATAGAGTCGAGTGGAAGTATCTTGAAGGGGTGATGAGGAGAATGGGCTTCCAGGAAAAGTGGATTCAACTTTCCATGATGTGCGTGAGAACAGTGTCTTACTCGATTCTCATTAATGGAGAACCGAGAGGACGAATCATCCCTACTAGGGGACTGCGTCAAGGGGACCCTATCTCACCTATCTCTTTTTGTTATACGTGGAAGGGCTTTCAGCCATGTTTCGAAGGGAAGTTCAATTGGAGAGGATCAAAGGGGTGTCGGTGTGTCGGGGTGCACCCCAAATCTCCCACTTATTCTTCGCCGATGATAGCATAATTTTTTGTAAAGCAACCTTGGAGGAGGCCAATCGGGTGAGCCAAGTGTTAAAGGATTATGAGAGGGAGTCGGGGCAAAAGCTAAATAAAGAGAAAACATCTCTCTTTTTTAGCAAAAATACGAGGAGTGAAGTGATGGAAGGGGTCAAGGAGCTATTTGGGGCGCAAATAATTAGACAACATGAGAAATACCTTGGATTGCCGCCTATGGTGGGAAGGGGAAAAAAGAAAGCTTTCAACCGAATAAAAGACCAAGTGGGAAGAAGAATAGCCGGGTGGAAAGGCAAGTTGCTTTCAAAGGCAGGTAAAGAAATTCTCGTTAAGGTGGTGGCACAAGCCACCCCAACGTACACGATGAGTTGTTTTAAGATCCTGGATGCCTTGTGCAAGGAGCTAAACTCCATGGTTAGAAACTTTTGGTGGGGGCAGAAGGAAAATGAAAGGAAGATGGCTTGGATTTCGTGGGAAAAGATGTGCCAAAGGAAAGCGGAGGGAGGGCTAGACTTTAGAGACCTCAAGGCTTTTAATTTAGCGCTTCTAGCCAAACAAGGGTGGAGAATTATCCGAACCCGTTATTTGTTGCATAGAGTTCAAGGCAAAGTATTTTAAAAGTACAAGTTTTTGGAAGCTCAAGTAGGGAACAACCCCTCTTATACGTGGCGAAGTTTGATGGAAGCCAAAAGTGTTGTGGAGAGGGGAATGAGGTGGAGCATCGGTAATGGGCGGAGCGTAGACATTTGGAGGGATAGATGGCTTCCTACCCCTAATTCCTTTAAGGTAATTAGCCCAAAGAGTCAGGAGTCTTCAGTGGAAAAGGTTGAGCATTTGCTCGGACAAATGACAGAAGAGCATGGGACATCAATAAGGTGCGAAGTATTTTCCTTCCTTTTGAAGCAGAGACTGTTTTGGGAATCCTGATTAGCCCAAGCCTTCCAAATGATTCTAGGATTTGGGCATGGACAAGCAATGGGATATTCACCGTTAGAAGCGCGTATGGAGTAGCGCTAAAAATGGTAAAGGATAACAAGGAGAAAGAAGACAAGGGAGAGTGCTCGGATCCCTCAAAAATGGATGAGGTTTGGAAGTCCATTTGGAGGCTCGAATGTCCAGGAAAAATTAAACATTTCCTTTGGAGGGCATGCAAAAACATTCTGCCCACCAATTTCTGCCTAGCTAGAAGAAAGGTGTCAAAATGGGATGGCTGTGCTTGGTGTGGTGAGACGGAATCTTCGAGCCATGTGTTATGGGATTGTAAGGTTGCTGCTGAGGTTTGGAAGGAATCGGGTCTCAATTTGCCTAGGTGGAAGAATGATCATAGGGATTTCATTGAGGTGTTTTGGAAGCTAAAAGAGGAAGCAAAAGATATAGATTGGGTCGTGTTTGCAACGACGGCATGGAGCATATGGAGTAATAGAAATCGTTACAAGCACGAGGGGAAGTTCAAGCCGGGGAAGATGGTAGTCAAGGAGGTGACCAGATATGTGGAGGAGTTTCGACAAGGCTTCACTTCAAACTCAACCACTCCCAAGCAACCCCCTCGGCTTGATTCCCAATGGCGACCCCCAGATGCCGGATGGTATAAGGTAAATGTTGATGCATCGGTGTTTAAGGAGGCAGGTAGTTGTGGAGTGGGGGTGGTAGTAAGAAATGAAGAAGGATGCTTGATGGGGGCTATGAGCAAAAAGCTTCCTTTTCCCTTGGGGCCTTTAGAAGCGAGAGGCAAGGGCAGCAGAGAGAGGGGATTGTGTTAGCAAGGGACCTTGGCATTAATGAAGTGGTCATCGAAGGAGACGCAAAGACGGTCATGACCGCACTCGCAAACTCAGATTCTCGTGCATACCCCATCCTCAATTCAGAAAAGTAATGGAAGGGGCGAAGTTCAGGCTGCAGGCTTTCAAGTCATGGCAGTCCAAACATGTTCATAGAAGCTGTAATGTAGCAGCTCATATGCTTGCAAAGCATGCTTGTAATGTTCCAGATAGTTTAATTTGGGTGGAGGATACTCCCCCAATGATTTCAGCACAGATCAGTATGGATGTAGCAAATTTGGGTTTATTCCTCAATTAATGAAAGTTCTCTAGTATTGACTATCAAAAAAAAAAAAAAAAAAAATACTAGAATAAGTCAAATGAAACAAACATCAATTATTGAATTGATATTTGCTCTAGACTGGGCCTCAGCATGCATGTAATTGAATTTGCCATCGCGTCATTGTCAACTTTTTTTTTTTTAATAAGAAGACCTGACAAGCATTAGATTGGATATGGATTCGAATTGACTGGATTTCGGTCAGATCAAGGGTTAATTTTGGTAGCATCATCTTCCTTAACCCTTCTTTCCTTCAAAAAAATACTGTGAAATATAATTATTATTATTAAAATGAATGTTATTCTAGCTTTGAACATTTTTTTTTCTAGCCTTGAACATGAATGGTATTATTTTTTCTCCATCGCGTTTCACCTCTTTGTCTCTAATTTGATTGGACTTTTTATTCGTTATTTTATAAGTTCAATCCTAAACGTTTTTATTCTGGTATGGTATGAGATTTTTTGGCCCATCAACTTGGAACCTATACTGGAAATGGACTCTTTGGCTGAATAGAAACTCTATGGCTTTCCGGGGTAAACATATTAGTCCGGATATTGTGAAGCTTTGCATCGCGAAAGCTGCTGAGTTTCACTTCCTTATTCAAAGTTCAAGTTCGCATGCCCAGAAAATCCAGCGCTCTGTTCTCTGGTCTAAGCCGAGTGTGGGATGGTTTAAATTGAACAAAGACACCTCTGTTCTTCCCTCTTCAGGCCGTGCTAGTGGGGGTGGTCTTCTTAGGGACTCTAATGGTGCTTGGGTTCAAGGCTTCTCTAGGCTTATCGGTACCTCTAATGTCCTCCTTGCGGAGTTGTGAGCGTTAAGGGACGGATTAACTATGGCCTCTAACCTTAACATTGATAAACTTATTATTCATGTGGATGCATCTGAAGTCATCAATCTTCTCTCAAAGCCATATAACACTAACCGGCTAACTCAGCCTATTGTGACTGACTGCAGGAACATACTCCAAGTTTTCCAGGAGTATCGCGTGCAACACTGTTACAGGGAAACCAATAGAGCTGCGGACCTGCTTGCTAACATGGGGCACTGTCAAGATGTGCAGTTTATTTCTTTTGTTTATCCTCCTTTTGCTGTGTTGGAGGCTTTAGAATATGACTATTGATGTAAACAGGCCCTCACGGACCTCTATTGCTTTTGGTTAATATTATGCTTCCTCCTTTGTTTACCAAAAAAAAAAAAAAAACAAATTTTCTATGATTTTTAATCCTAACTAGGCATGTACTGCCTCCAGTAGTGAGAAAATTAATATAAATTTTGGGTGTGAAATCGTGAATTTTGACTCACCCAATTTGATTATATTAAAAAAAAAGTCTTAGAATACAACAAAATATCACAATATTTTCACAATATCTTTATTTTTTGGATCTGAATAGATTTTTTTTTTTTTTTTATTTGAGAGATATGCTATATTCATAACATTTTTAGAACAAATTGTAAATGACAAGTTATTATTGGTTTTAAACTGATAACATTGTTATTGTTATTCTCAAAACATTTATTTTCAATTGTGGTTGGTCACAGTATTATATTTTATTATTTTATTTCGACTTGTAAGAAATTGACACTTCAATATTTATAAAAATATTGTGAAATTTGTTGTGTTGGTATAACAATATATATGCCAGCTTACATAAATATTTAAAAGAAAAAAAAAACACAAACCGATTACTCGGGAAAAAAAAAAAAAAAAAAAAAAAAACTTTAGACACGGTAGAAATTAATATTAAAATGTTGTGGACTTAGCATTTTTTTATTTGATCTATAAGAAAATGAGATCTCAACAATTGTGAAAATATTGTGATAATAATAAGTGTTGTAACACTTTCTCAAAACATTTATTTTCAGTTGTAGTTAGTTACAGTCTCATATTTTATTATTTTATTTCGACTTGTAAAAAATTGACACGTCAATAATTGTGAAAATATTGTGAAATTTGTTGTGTCAGTATAATAATATATATGCTAGGTTACATAAATATTTCAAAGAAAAAAAAAACACAAACTGATTACTGAAAAAAAAAAAAAAAAAAAAAAAAAAAAAAAAAAACACTTTAGTGCTATCCATCAATAATAGCTTACCTATGATTTGTTGTGAAATTAATGTTAAAATGTTGTGGATTTAACATTTTTTTTATTTGATATATAAGAAACCGAGATTTCAACAATTGTGAAAAATATTGTGATAACAATAAGTGTTGTAACATTTATTTTAAAATATTTATTTTCAGTTGTGGTTGGCTACAGTCTTATATTTTATTATTTTATTTCAACTTGTAAGAAATTGACACGTTAATAATTGTGAAATTTGTTGTGTCAAGATAACAATATAAATGTCAGCTTAATTAATATTTAAAAGAAAAGAAAAGAAAAAAAAAAAAAGGACTCACGAAACCAAAGCATTGTTGTAGCTATAGTGTTGCACAGTGACAACACTCTGGATGCATAGTCATCAAGCATTGTAGCGGCACAATCGCTTTTATTATAAAACATTTATTTTCAGTTGTGGTTGGCTACAAACTCATATTTTATTATTTTATTTCGACTTGTAAGAAATTGATACGTCAATAATTGTAAAAATACTGTGAAATTTTTTGTGTCAGTATAACAATATAAATGTCAAACACATCAATATTTAAAAGAAAAAAAAAAAAAAAAAAAAAACACAAACCAATTACTGAAGAAAAAAAAATTAGGCACTATAGCTACAGTGCCAGTTGAATAAACAAAAGGGTTGACTAGACGAAAAAAAAAAAAAAAAAAAAAAAAAAAGAAATCACAAAACCAGAACACTATTGCAGCTATGGTGTGCACACAGTGCAAAAACACTGGATGTACATTGATATATATAAAAGGGAAAAAAAGTATAAAAAAAAAAAAAAAAAGTATCTACTGTAGCTACGGTGACGCTTGGTATTGTAGTTACTGTTCAAAACTTAAAAAAAAAAAAAAAAAAAAGGACAAAAATGATAAAATGGCTAACCAAAATGGAATTGTAGATGAACAGTAAAAAACATTATATAAACAGTGCAAAAATATTGTACAAAAAAGAGAACAAATCGATGACTGGGAAAAAATAAAAATAAAAAATAAAAAAAGTGATGAACAGTACATATTGAACAAACCAAAAGTACTATAATTTTTACATATTCACCCAACAAGTGTCACAACATTTTCACAAAACATTTATTTTCAGTTGTAGTTAGTCATAGTTTCATATTTTATTATTTTATTTTGACTTATAAGAAATTAACACCTTAATAATTGTGAAAATATTATGAAATTTGTTGTGTCAAGATAACAATATATATGCGAGTTCTTATAAATATATATTTTTTTTTAAGTACAAACGGAAGCCTGAAGAAATTAAAAAAAAAAAACTAACTGTGTAGCTACAATACCACTTGAACAAACCAAAAGTACGGTAGTTTTTACACATTCACTCAATAAGTGTCACAATATTTTCACAAAACATTTATTTTCAGTTGTAGCTGGTCACAGTTTCATATTTTATTATTTTATTTTGACTTTTAAGAAATTGATACCTCAATAATTGTAATAATATTATGAAATTTGTTGGGTAGTAAAACAATATATATAAAAGGAAAAAAAAAAAAGTACAAACGGAAGAAAAAAAAAAAAAAAAAAATGCCTCACCAAAGCACTGTTACCGCTACAATACTTGCACAGTATAAATACACTGAATGCACAGTACCGAAGCATTGGCACTTTTTATATATAAGAAGTTTCATTATTTTCTGAGATTATTTTTTGTTGTATTTTCCTATTTTTCGATTTATTTTGATTCACATAAGTTTCATAGTCATTTGGTGCCCCCTTTCGGTCAAATCAGCCATGATTAGTATTATTTACTTAGACCTTTTACTTTTAGATTTATTTATTTTCATGCAGGAGTTTGTACTAATATTATTTTACAATAACCCATATTTTCTTCTTCTTCTCTTCTTTTTTCTATTTTTTGCCTCTCAATCTCATGTAATTTAATTACATAAGTAAGATTAATTATTCTTTAAATTACATGTTGCAACTTGCAATTATATGCAGATTTATCCCTTTTTATTTTCTCATGATGGCAATAAGTTTAAAGTGATATTAGAAAAAGAGTCCAGTCAATTCTTCTCTACACTTGGCCAAATGGACTTGTGTTTTCTTCAGCCAATTTTTCTTCATTCCTTCAACGTCTCCCACACGCTTAATGTCAAGTCTCATTAAGAGAGACAAGCTCCTTAAATGAGCTATTCCATCGAGTGTGCCATAGACCCAACATTATAATAATAAAATATCTAAATAATTTTACTTCAACTAAAACATAAAAGTAAGTATTGATTTTTCCAGACTAAAATCTTTTAGATTTTCTAGAATAACTTTATTGATTGCGAGAAAATCTACTCCATCCTGTTCATAATTAATGAATAATCACAACTCATAGTGAAACTATTTGATCCTAATCCAATTTTTAATATATATAAATATATATATATTTATATATATATATATATATATATATATATATGAGCAAGACTTAGGTACAGTATTTAGGTGTTATTCCTTAGGTTCTCCTTTTAGGATTCTGCCATGTAGATTTTTTCTCATGAGATGAAAGTGTATTTTTTAGTCTAGTAGCCACATTGTTGAATCTTAAAAAGAGAATTTAAGGAACAACATTTAAGGTACTGTACTTAAGTTTTATCCTCTACATATATATACACTTTAAAAAACTAGTGAATTGGAGCTATAGTTTCAAAAGTTCAAATTAAATCTTATAATAAGTTATAATATAAGATTTAAGAAATCCACAAACTCATAAGTTTTTATAGATGAAGAATAGAAGTCTAGATTTGCTTCTTCAAAATGAGAATATATTTTAGTACTAGACCATGCAAATTACTTTTGTAGGTCAAAATCAAACTCACAACCTCTTTTTTTTTTTTCTTTTTTTGATGAACAATAAGGGGTTGGGGGTGACCATTGTGACTCAACTCCCTGGATGTGACTATAGGGTTACTCTCCACTAGAGAATATTGGATTGAACTATAACTACTGTGGTTAGGGATGACCACAGATCTCACCCTAGCCTCACGAGAGAGCTAGAAGCTTGGACTAGTTGCAAGTAGAAATTCCAAAGTTCAGCTATTGGAAATCGAACATGGGACATGGTGCTCTCGCATTCATACCAAGACCACTAGCCAGTGGCGGCTCCAGGATTTTTTTCTAGGGGGTCAGTGGTGGTAGAGTTAGGAATTTTGTCATGAGGTGATTAAAAAATGAAATGATTAATTTTTATTTTTTATATATACAACTTTGATATTATATACAATAATCTAAAATAAATACAATTTAGTATACAATACAACTATATCGTATAATAGTCTAAAAATTTATTCGTAGTTTAAAGATTAGTAAGACAACAACCATTAAATGCATAATAACTTATTATATTTATATGTAATATTAATTAAATAAAAATATATGATAATGAAGAATAATAATAAACCTAGGAGTAAATGTGAAACTAAGAAAAAAAAACTAATATAAATTTTTGCTTTTGAAGTGTATAAATATAGATATGTTGGTTGGAACAACAGTGTAACTTTTGAAGTGTACAAACAGAGATAAAAGCTAAGAAAACTACTTGATCAAACAAAGATAAAAGCTAAGAAAACATAGAAGGGAGAAAGAGAGATAGAGAAAATGAGGAAATAATCATAGATATAAATATAGATATGTTGGTTGGAACAATAGTGTAATTTTTTTCTGATGAAGAACAAAAGTGCAGGGAAAAACAGATTCATTTTGCTATCAACAGAAAAGTAAGCCAAAGTCCCAGATAGAAGGTTTATTTATTTATTTATTTATTTTAACAAATGAGCAAAAATTTGAAACATTTTTATTATTATAAAGTTAAATATTTAAGAGTAGTGCTGTTGACACAACACTTACACATTCACAAAAATTTCACAACAAAATATAGGTAACAAGTTGTTAAAGGTAAGTATAAAAAGTGATATATTAGCAAAAAAAGAAAGGTAAAAAAGTGATATTAGTTATGGGTCAAAGTAAAAACTAGTTACAACTTATCACTTAACCTCTATTATGAAATTAATTATTGTAAAAATATTGTGAAAGTAGCATTAAAATGATCATATTCAAGTTTATTTTAGATGAATTTAAACAAAATTTAAGGTGAGGATGTTCAAATATTTATTTTAGGGGAGTCAAAACAATTTTTTTTTAATTTTATATATAAAAAAAAAAGGCCAGGTCAGGGGGTTCATTTGAACCCCCTGGCCAGCACGTAATGCCACCCTACCACTAGGCCACCTCTCTCAGCGGTAATTCACAACTTCTCTTTGTTAAAAAAACATATACCACTTGAATACAAAAGTCAATACTCAAAACTAATTTTTAAAATAAAATATTATAATTTAATGAGTGATAGAACTAGAAATAAAGTTGAGGATTATGGTAAAAAAAATAGTCATTGACACTGAGATTGTAGTCAAGTTGGGTTATTTGTGGATATTATGGATTAAACAAAGCATATAAAGTTATTAACAAATTCTTAGCATTATATTTGTCCTTACAGCCGGCCTACGTGCCAATCAACTTTTGAGAACATAAACTATAATCAATATATATATATATATATATATATACCTGAAACCTCTGAAACTCCCACAATTTTCCACATCAAAGATATAGTATTTAAAAAAAAAATCTAAAACCAAAAAATAAAATAAGCGCAAAAAATAAAAAATTCTAAAACCTGATAAAAACTAGTCGTTGCTCTCTCTTCTCTATTTCTCTACCTTCTCCTTCCCAAAACCCAACATTGAAAATCAATCCTGCCAAGTGTTGATACCCATTTTTGCGACACATTTTCTACAAGCCTGATTCAACTAAGCCCGACTTCCTTTATGGGCTCAATTCATATATTATATTATATTTTTTTTAAGCATGGCCCAAGCCCATGCGACTTATTGGGGGAAATTGAGGAAGTGTGGTTTGGAGGGTATGGGTCGATTCCTTTCGGACCTTTTGCATGAGCCTAACCCATGCATGCTACCAAGTGGGTAAGGGACACCGGTAGCACCTCAAGCTCATGGAGGAGGTCTTGTATCCAAAATTTCCACCCAAAATAGTTTTTATGCACTAAGTGACTGTGGCCTAAAGTTTCTGCCCTAACCCACTTTTACCTTTAAAACATAGTTGGCTCCCATTAGCCAATTCCATCTGCTAGGCCTCACTTAGGTGAGCTTTTCAATGGTCTGAAATATTTGACCAAAGGCAACCAATCGGAGCAAACCCCCTTTATTTCCAAAATTATGTAAAAAGCTTACCAAACTCTTCCCTAAACAAAAGCAACCCAAGCCAAAACACCAAATTGGTATCATAGGGGATAAAAGCCTCTTCCACTACTTAAAAACCAGTCAAGAGCAACACCCCAAGCTTTATATATAACTCTCTCTTGAGCTCATAAAAGAGGCAGCCACGTTCTACCTAGAGCCCCGAAACTTCAGAGCAAAAAACCCATTCAGCTATTCAACAATCTTACAATTCCGAAGCTTGGGGGTGGAAATATGGGTATAGAGGAACCTTCCTCTCTTCCTCACGACCTCCCTCAATTTCCTCTTATGTGTGATTGTGGGTCGAAGTTTTAGACCTGTTAAACCACGTTTTCCCTATAGAGTTGAAACTTGAGAGCAAAAACCCACCGAGCCAAGAGACATTCTCACAATTCTAAACCTTAGGGGTGGAAATATGGGTGCAGGGGAACCTTTCCTCTCTTCCTCACGACCTTCCTCATTTTCTTTTTCTGTGTGATTATGGGTTGAAATTTCAAACCTGTTATGTTTTTATGCTTTTTCTGCACTTTCATTATTAGCATTTTGATTTCTCTTGTCAAAGCATCATTAGCCTTTTGTTCATTATACATTTGGAATTTTGGGCTTGATTCTCCACAAATAAACACTTCTAAAGAACCCAATGGGAGATTTGGGCCATTCTCGCATTTTTGGCCCTTGTCTCAAAAACGTCCCCGACACCAAGAAGCCATCCTCACATTGTCGGGTTCGAGATAGAAAGAAGGCATCACCAACCATATGGTTTGGTCCTTCGGTGATACATACAACTATGGTTTCACAATCGAAGAGTTTTGCTGGAAGCGAAGGTGACAATGGGACCGCAACAAAGCTTGAAGAGAAAATCAAAACAGACACCGCCACTGCTGGTAAATAATTTTCTATACCATTAACATATTTTATTTTTATAATTTTCCCAATAAATGTAAATGTTTAATTTTCTGATCTGGGTGTTTCATAACATTATTGAAAAATTATCATAGTTTTTGTGTTCGGATAAAGCTATTTCTTGTAAAGTATTTGGGATATTCAATGTGTGTGTTAAAATTGATTAGGAATTCATAACCCTATATTATATTTTGATTAGGAATCCATAACCCTAACCAAATTTGATTAGGAATCCATAACCCTATATTATATTAAAATAGTATTTTTTTGGATTTAATTTGTGAATTTTTATCTAGGTTTATGTGGCTACCGTTTAAAGACTTGATTTTAGTGTGTAGTTTGGGGATTTAAATTCGAAATTCATAAGGAATTTTAAATTCTAATTCTTTGAGATTGTGTATTTGAAATTCTTTAATGATTCATATGTTAGATATTGGGATTGGTATTGATGGTGGGATAGGTTTATTGTAGAAAACAACATTTAGATAGATTTCGTAATAGTTGATGATTGTTGTAAATTTTTTTTTTTTTTTTTTTGGCTGCATTGTAACAATGATTTACCATATTGATTAATAATCTGTGGACTTGTGTCACTTTGGAGCTTTAGGGGCCTCTGTTGGGCTACTATTGCTGTGGACTAGAAGAGTAGTAGAGAAATTTGATGAGGCTATGGGAAATTATTTAGTTTATGTAAGTTTGGATGTGTGGATGATCAATACAAGTCAGTGTTTCAAAGCTTATCATGTAAATTATGCATGACTGTCCCTTTTTAGGCTCATGCCACTATATTTTCATTAAGAAAAAAAATGTTCATTTTAGTTTTGTATAAGGTGGTTATGAAATTCATTTTCTTTTCCCTTAAATTTGATAATAGTTTGCCCTTTTCATCATATCCTTGATCTCTAGGAGAATATATCTCTGTCCAGTTGACAAAAGACTATATAATATGCTGGGTTTAGAGAGTTTTTATCAACTCCTATGAATATATATGAGAAATATGACTTTCCATTTTGAGGAATATTAAACGACTCAATGGAAGAATAAATTTCATGTTCTAGGGGAATAAAAACTTTTTGATTTGGATTTTCATTTAGAAGAAAAGATGTAGCTTTAAAGGAGGCTCAAAATTCGTTTATGTTAATAGAATAAAAGAAATTTGTTGATTACTTAAGGTGCCAACAAATTTTTTTAATTGCATGAATTAAGAATTGTCATAGGGGCAGTTTAAGTTTAGAATTTATTTTTCATTTATTAGGAATATCAGGTGAATAGTTCATGTGTATATTGCTATCACATACACTTGATAGGTTTACCTACAAGACAAGGTTCTGTTCTAACGATAACCCAATGTTTACCTCTCTTTCTTTATAATTACTACTATTGCATTCATTTGATTGAAAGACCATAGTTTAGCTTAAGATTGTCTAATTTTCATTCTTTTGATATTTGGGGGTTAAGTGTTCTTGATCAACTTCTTTTGCATTTCTCATGTCTTTGCAAATAGCATAAGATGTGAGTTGTGTACTTTTATGATGCCTTGGCTGCACAAGATGCAACTATTGTTAATGAACAATTACATGCCTAGACTGCACAAAATGTCTTTGCAATTTCAGGTCAAATAAGTTACAACTTGAATTTGTGGTTCTTGGATCCAATTTGGCACATTGGTTTTCAAATTGTGTTCATTTAGTCAAAGCTTAACAATAAGGTTCTAAATATTTTATAGATTTCTGGGTGTTAGTGGCAATTAATTATTGTTTTCTTATGGGATACATTTGGTTTTAATTAGGGTTTTGATTTATAATTAGTTTCTAAAAGGCTTTACCTGTTACTTCTTTGGCTACTGCAACGCCAAAAGGCTGATTATTTAGTTTGAAAGAAATTTGTCTTTTTTGCTTTTTAATTGTTCTAATAATGGTTGAATATTTTTGCTTATTGTTTTTAGGTACACAAAATTGTTGGTTTAGGCTATTATTGGATGATCCTCAAACTCAGATTCATGATTATTATTTTTCACAAAGATAGTGCTTGGTGATGGCATTACACATTGAACCAAAACCTAACAATTTGATTGTCTCTTATTGCTACTATCATTGCCCTTGGTGAGTAAGAATCTGAGTTAGGTTATTTTGGTATTTTAGAAGGTGCAAGAGTGGTGGAGAAAGTAGGGTAGAGGTGGAGATGGAGTATAAGTATGAACAATTACCTAAAGCCCTTGAAAAGTATGAGCAATTACCTGATTTTTTACATCTTTGTTTAATTCTTTGATTGGATTGAAAAATTTTAGATAAGTTATAGACTTTATGAATTAGAATCATACAAATACATAATTCAATGTGGGCTATTCATTAACATTTCTTTGCCTAAACTGAATAGATTAATTTTATAAGTGTTTGAGATGAAGAACAAAGTAAGGGTTTCCACTAGGTATATAAAATTTGTTAACTCTGACAAACTTTAGCAGTTTTGGAAATCTTATAATATTTTTGGTAGTTATAAATAAATTGTTAAGTTCTTTTGCCATCTTCCATTTTAATCTATTTAGATTTTTGTCATTTTGGGTGTGTTATTGATGGTTGAAATATGGGTTGATTTGTTTGGTCTATTAGCTGCTCATCCAAGAAAACCCTTAATATCCCTACCTCAGGAGGTACAAAAACAATGCAAGAGAGCTAGGGAGCTTCAACTTTTAGAGTTGCTTCCTTTCTAATTGAGTCTAAAATCTTACCAATTGACTCTTCACAATTCATGCTAGGTTCGCTAATTCTACCTCCAACAATCTCCCTCTATGTTCTTGATTTTTGGTTCTTCATTTTGTGATTTTTAATTATTTTTTATTTCATTCCTTTTTCAAGAAATATCAAGTTCTGTTTTTCAAAACATGGAAATAATAGCCTAAACTACTGGATGAGACTTTTGTGAATTTTGTCACTAAAGGCACAAAATATATGAGAGCAAAATCTACATTAGGTTTGTAGCATATTAGTATTGACACAAATCCTTATTATGTCATATATTAAAGCAAAACCATTTAGCACATGAATGTGGGAGTAAGATATATAGTATATGTATTATAGGATTTTTTTTTTTTATAAAATCTACATTTGTTCCATATTACACTAGATTAATGAGAATTTTATTGTTAATACTGAGCAATGATTTCATTTATTTGGTTACTGGTGATATTTGAGCTTTATGGCCTTTTTAAAACAAGGCTACTCTTGAATTAATTTGTATCTATGCTAATGGTGTATATGCTAAGAATTTTAATACTAATGGTAGGAAAGCTTTTGATAAAATCACGACAATTTTTTTGGGGGCTACAAAAGTAGAAAATGAAAATTCTAGAAATGTGTAGTTATGATGGGGGAGCTTTAGCTGTAAAGCCAAAGAGAAAAATGAAGCAATCCAAGAGAAACTCTTTGGGATATAGTGTAGAGCCAACAACAATATGCTTGCACCTATTTTCTCATATTTAGTATGATAATTTAAGCAAAAGTCTTATGAAGAAGGTTATTTATATTGATAAAATATAGTTAGTGAAGCTGCCCATGACCAATTTAATAAGATTTTGTTGAGTTGATTTGCAAAACTCTTCAAATATTATAAATTTTTGTTATTAGTGCATGTCGTATATTTTTACTTTTTGTTAGTGTTTCTTTTAGATGTGATATGTAATATTTTGATTTGAAATTTTACCCTTTTTGTTGTGTAGGCAATAACTAATGTTTAAACATCATATTATTTTTTAGAATTTTGTTAGTAGATTAAGAAATATGAGACGTGATCACTACACACACACACACACACACCCCTTGGCAGACCAACTCAAATCATTTACATTCTAATGAATTATGAATATTCCTTTGAATATTAGTGTCATAATTAACCATTTTTGTGACTTATTCCTTAAAATCCATAGAAAAAAGGTCCATTTATCTTAACTAAATTTCTCTCAACCCACCAAAAACATTAATAGTGACATTCATTTTCTCACTGAATTGACCACTCCTTAATTGGAAAATTTTAGTATTTCTATGAACTTTCCCGTGTGTGTATTTTAGTATTTTAGTGGAAAATTGACCACTCCTTCATTTTTTATTTATTTTGTTTATTGGAATCCAAAACTTAGAAAGGACACATGGCACAAAATTAAATAACAATTGGAATCCAATTTAGAATCCAATTGGATTTTCTCTAGTGTACAATCTGTGCATATGCACGGTACAAGATGTAATCCTAATTTGCAAGTTATTACTGGTGGACAAAAAAATAATTTCAGTGATAAGTTCAAATTGGAACAAGTAAAAACTTACCACATATACTTTGTTGTGAAAGTATTGCAAAAATGTTGTAAACATAGTACTTCTCAAAAATTGTCCAAATTAAACAAACAAATTAGCCTAAAAGGCCAAATCAAATGTTTAATTGTAATTTTTTAAATTGCGTTTTCAAAGGGCATATTTTAAAATCGCTATTTCTTTTTATAAAAAAATGCACACTTTTCAAATAGTTAGTCTATTAGTGCTTGTTTTAGTCTTTAGCTTTATTTGTTAGAATTATGTGATACATTTTTTCAAAAAAGATAATCCATTTTGTTTATATTGTTACTTATTTAGGCAATAATATGTTAGTAATTGAATGAGAGATCAGTAGTTTAATGATTTTTTGGTTTTGTATATTGAAAAAGATGTAACTGATAAAAGTAATAGTGAATTATACAATGATTTTAAAATATGAAAACTTGTGAAAAGAAATTTTAAAACTTTATGTATTTGTGTTTTTTTTTTTTTTTTTTTTTTTTTTTTTGTAATGTTAATATATTTAAGTTTTATTTTGTTAAATTTATTTATTGACTACACTGAAAAAATTTCTAAAGCTGCCAATGACGATGTTGTTATATTTTTCTTGAATAGTTGTTAATGAAACGGCATCGTTTTGGACTTTGTCATGCACTTGACCATTATCTTCTTCAATCAGTTTGGTTTCTGGTTTTACACTCTCCCACCACAATGATATCTTCCACTAATTTTTAAACAACGGACTTAAAATTTACAAAATGCTATTTTAAATGATTGATGGAGGATTACATATTTTTTTTTGTCACTTTGATGAGGACTCCCAACTGCCAAGTCAAGAGAAGATCCAACTAGACCTAAATTCAAGATCACCATCACAATCTTAAAAATAAAATAAAAAATAAAAAATCACCATCAAATTGTTGATGATGAATATTCCTAACGCAAGGTGTGAGTGACATGGGAACTTTTTCCAAGAGTAAGACAAAGTCTTTTTGTTTTTGTTTTTGACTTTTTGTTACAAACATCAATTATCACATTAAATTAGCCCCAGAGAGGAGTTCAGCCCAACATAAACATAATTGACATTACAGTGACTGTAGGGGCTTTTATCTTTAGGTCCAAATACAAGGTTATCAATCTCACACCTCTTATTTGTTTGTTTGTTTATTTATTTTTTTTTGGCGGGAATGTTCAGAAAGAGCACAAGCAATGCCACATACATAAAAGTTTTCACCATAAATTCAATACTTATTGAGTTAATGTATTCATATTAAGTTGTCAGTTTTTCTTCTAAAAAAAAAAAAAAATTAAGTTGTCAGTTTTGATGTGACTCTAAACTTATTATATTGCCGGCCTGATTTGGAAAATTTCCTCCATACGTCAAATCTTTTTTTTTTTTTTTGGTCTTATAAAAAGAAAAAAAAATAGAGCAACTTTAATGGAATTTGTCGAATCAGTCAAATGAAACAAACAACAATTCTTTTGAATTGACGTTCGCCCTAGACTGAGCCTCAGCATGCATGTAATTGAATTTGTGATCGTCTCAATAGTAATAAGACCTGACGTGCAAATCGGGTAGATTTGGATTTGGATTCGAATTGACAAGCTTCCATGTTCTCTTCAGCCAATTTTTTCTCTTCAGCCAATCTTTCTTCTTTCTTCAGAGATGGTTGGCAAATAGTTTGGCTAATGCCTGGCTTGAGACAAGCTCATAAAATGAGTTATTCCATTTCCATCAAGTCTGGGCTGGAACCACGTGTGCCTCATAACCAACATTATAATAATAAAGTGTAAATGCACTTTTAATTTCTGTATTTTGCACCTTTTTTATTCTGGTCCTTATATTTTTATTTTATTACTTTTAACCCCTAAATCAATTAACATGGTTCATTTTGGTAATTACAGTTACTCACTTAACAAAAATTACTAACGTGACAAACGGAGTGCATTATTGATACATTAAATACTTACTTACGTGACCAATAAAATAATATTAAATAATATCACATAATCATAAAATAATGATTAAAAAAGACATATAAGCATTTACATCAACTTTTAATTTTGAAAATTAATTTATCTATTTTAGCAAAAAAAAAAAAAAAAAAAAAACAAAATTAGAACATAAAATACACATGAATTCGTCTAGTCTTAAAAATCAAGAAAAAGAACACAAAACCAAAATATTCAATCACGTGAACACAAACCCAGAAAAAATAAATTTATTGACAAAAACATAAATTTCTGTTTTGTTTGTACTTAATTTCTCTTTCTTCTTTATTTTCTTCTTCTTCCCTAGTTATTTCTCAGTTTCTCCGCCTCCCATTCTTTTCATTATTTTTTCTTTTTTATTATTTTGTTGGAAGATCATGTCTTTGTTATGTTCTTTGTATTCTTCCCATGACTGTTCATGTTCTTCCTCACTTTCTCATAATTGTTTATATTCTTCCTCAAATAACTCGTTGCCCAGAAAATTATAAAAATCAATTTTTTTTTCTCTTCTTGCATTTTCTTAGCACCCAAACATGCAAAACACACATCCATCTTCAAATGAGACCAAAACCCAACAATCACAAAAATACCAAAACACAACATCTCAACCAAAACAATAAAACATCTCTACTGGACCCAACCAACCAAACACCAAACATCAAAACTCAACCAAACACAACAATAGACAAAAAAAATCCACCGATCCACCACTTCAAACCCCACCGATGGCCAAAAAATCCAGATCTACCCACTACCTGTGAGCCCAGTCGACCCCCGCCACCTAGACCAATAAAACCCAACCAACACCATTGATCTCCACCTCCACCAAGTTGAGTCTATCTTTCTCCACCTCCATCGCTAGTCTCCACCGCCGATCTAAGCCCCTCCACTACCTTACTTGATCTGCTACCACCACTTCCACCACCACCGATCTAACCCCTCATTCTCTCTCTTTAACCCAAATCAAACCCATATGGGAAAAAGAGAGAAAGATAGAAAACTGAAAGAGAGCTAAGAGAGAGATCGAGAGCCGAGAGAGAGGGGAAAATGAAAATGGAAAGGAAATTATTTGAAAAGAAAGAAGTAAAAGAAGAGAAAGATTGTAAAGACACAAACACAAACCAGAGAGAGAGAGAGAGAGAATAAGATTTGTTTTTGGATTTTTCTTAAAAGGAAGAAGAAAACAAATGGAAAATGAATTTTTATTATTTAAATAATTAAATAATAACTAAAAATTTATTTTATTTTAAAATAATCATATAAAAGAAAAAATAATCCTTTAGGCGTGAAGGTGACATGTAAGAGAGAGAAATTAATATTTTAATCTACCGTTTACCACCTAGGATTTTGCTGTTAGGGTACGAACGGAAAGAACTAAAATGTATGGTGTTTTTCTAAATAGGGACTAAAAGTGGTAAAATAGAAATATAGGGACCAAAATAAAAATGACCCCAAAATGTATGGACCAAAAATGTATTTACAGTAATAATAAAATGGAAAATGCTAACGGATGCTCTTAGAGTAATCGTTAACGATCTATTTAATTGCAACTCATAAAAATCTACTTCATCCTTTTCATAATTAATGAATAATCACAACTCATAGTGAAACTATGTGATCCTAATTCAATTTTAATGAGAAATGGAAAAAACAGTCAAAATATTAATTGTTTTTTTTCCTATAATTTTATTTTTTTAAAATGAATTGTTAACTATTACCCTAATTGTATCCGTTAGCACTTCTCTTTTAATATATATATATATATATATATATATATATATATATATATATATAAGATGGGTTAAAAAGATCAAACGGTTAAAAAAAACCCTCATTATTATAAATATTCTTATTAAAATCTCATTAATTATCCTCATTTATTACATTCTAAACTTATTTCTAAATCTAAAAACGTTTGACCTCTCTCTCTCTCTCTCTATCTCTCTCTCTCTCTCCCCGTTTCTTGGAAGTTAACTGAGCCTTTCTCCATACAATAACATCAATTATCTCCGTTTCTTGGAAGTTAACTGAGTCTTTCTCCATACAATAACACCAATTATATAAATATATATATATATATATATATATATGTGTGTGTGTATGTATGTATGTATAACTGGACAACCATTTATATTCCCCATCAGTCACCAAACAAATAATTGAAAAGGAAAAATATTTCCTCTCAAAAAAGAAAAGGAACAATGTTTTTTCCTATTTTAACATCATCAAGCCTCAAGTCCTCAACACACTAATTTTTAAATTTTTTTTTCAATAATTCCCTTTAACAAAAACCATGCTATTTATTTATTTATTTTTAAAAGCATTCCAGACTAAGCTGTAATAAGTAGACTTCTTATTCGATGTGAGTGGCTACTACATCGTGCAGCCAATTTATTTATTTTTTCTATTTTGATGAATACGCAGCCCAATTTTTTGATCACTCACATTCAAGAGCAATAAACGGGCCTTTGGGCCAAGTAGGAAGCGGAGAAGAAATTCAATTTACTTTTACAATGGATTAAGACCTAATCGTGGGCTTCAATGAGAGTGGTTGGTACATAGACGGAATTGGGTTTTATTTATCCATTGTCCATACAACAAAAGTCTTCCAATTGGGTTTGGAAAAGTCTTAAAAGACTCACCAGCACTGCTTCAAAATCCTCCGCCTCCAAAGATGGTGAAATCAGAGCTCAGTCCAAAAATGCTGGTGCAATTTTAATGGCTCTTCATGATATTGTTAAAGATATTCTAAGTCAGCCACTTACATATGCATAAAAATCAAATGCAAAGTAATAATTTTCTCTAACATGGAAAATTATTCAGTAAGTACTCTAGTAGGATGATAACTTTGTACTCCTCATACAAAGGTGAAATAGGGGGTCGATACTCGATAGATGGCAATTGCTCTCTGGTCCCACCAAATCTCTCCCCTAATTTGATATAAATTGTAATTTTTATATTTTGTTAATTCTCTATATATGTGAAATTTCATTGATAAAATAGAAAGGAAATCTTTCTTATAACCTTAATGTTTTTTAAGGTTCAAAAGTTATAATTGAAAAAATAAAGATAAAATAAAGGAAAATAAAGAAGCAAAAATCACAATTGAAGCGATTTAAAAAAAAAAAAAATGCATTTCAAAAGTGTTAGGACTCAAATTTTATATATAATAATTTATTGTTTTTCATAAAGATAGGTGTATTGTAATAAAACTTGAAAATAATAACTTGATATTATTTTCAAGTTAAGCTTTTTGGTTTTAGATGCGCAAATAGTTATTATATATTTTTTTAAATTGTTAAAATTAATCATTTTATTGGTTTAACAAAAGTAAAAATAAATTATAATTGACATTTATATTTAATAACTTAATATTATTATATGAGAATTACAAGTGGAATTGGCTTATATATATATAAATAATATCCCATCAAATAAACTCAATATAATAGATAAACTATCTTTTTTGGTGAGTTCTTTTACATTTTAAGTTGTACATGTGATATGTGTGTACACAAAGTATGTGTAGGTATGTATGACTACAAGTGTACGAAGATAAATCCCCCTTCCCCCCCTTAAAAGTGAAATTTTGGCTCTCTTTTAAAAGAGTAACAAATTCTACCATAAATTTAATTAATGGAACTAATTGTCCATGTTAGAGGAAGGAGTAATAGATTCCTTCAACTCTCAATATCTAATATAAATATTTTTGTTTATGTAAGAAAATATCATATATCATATGTTAAATCAAAATTACAAACATTCTATGTATAAGCAATACTTTTTTTATTATGTATTTTTAGTTTGGCTCCCATGTAAAAATTTTATTGCTCAGCCACTGTATAACTATCTAGTCAGGACCACAATATCTAATTCAAGCTCCATAGAATTCATTGTGAGTGGGATGCTTGACATTGTCTAATTCATCTCAGCTGCCATACCTTGGCTTCTTTCATGAGCCATCTATATAAAGCCAAACATTCCTTTAGTTTATCGATACTTGACATGTGTTTGACCTATAGATTGCTAGTGATGGTATGCATGATATGGCTATCTCCACAACTTTCTAGGTAGAATTGGTGTAGAATTTTTCTTGTAACCTTAAATCAACTATGTTTCCAATATTCCCACTTTCAATTATAGGATGAACCCATTTAAGTATGTGAGTGCTTTTTCAGGTCTTCTCATTACTGCTGGACAACCAATGATTAGCTCATATAAAATGATACCAAAACTATAGACATCACTTTTTTATTATTTAAGTTTCCTGATACTTGATATCTATATGTAAAACACAAGTGATTTTGTAATTCTTAAAGATAGAATAATCAAACAAAGCAAGTGTACGTTCCTATGTAAAAATGTTGATAAACTATGAAATCAAATAGCTAGTTGAATTGACATGGTGGTTAAAGAAGCACTTGTAGAATATAGTTTTTGTAGGCTACAAACTAAGGAGACTTAGTGGTGATGAAGATGTTCAAATAAGAGAGAGAGAGAGAGCACATAGATGTAAAGACACTACCACTTATTTATATTATAAAGAGGCAAAGAAGGGAGAAAATAAGTGGCCCAAGATGTTGTATCTAAGGCTTACAATGAATTATATAGTAGTTAGCGACAAAAGATGGATAAAAGAGTATCTTTAAACTTGCAAAGACAAGTAAAATGGAAAACAAGAGACTTGAATTGTTCTAAGTGTACTTAAGATAAAGATTAATGAGTGTTAATAAATGAAGAGGAGATAAAAAAAGTTACTTTGATACTTTTTTTTTTTTTTTTTTTTTTTTTTTTTTCAAATGGAAACCATAAATGAAATTGGATCACGAGTTGAGTAAATCAATTAAAGATACAAACTGTAGGTTTGTTTGAAGAATTAGGATGGTTAAGATAGTTTTAGTAGATGAAAGACATGTAGTCATTGCTAAGTTACATATTTGAAAGGGTGATTTAGAGTCTAAAATCTTTAGATTAAGAAGGAATAAAACATAGTAGACGGAGTGTTAGTTTTGCAAAATTGGAAACAAACATTAAGATGTAAAATTTTACAATAAAGAAATACCAGAGAATGAATATTTTCAATATATTAGATCAATAATTTATGAGGATCGAGAGTTTGAAGAATACATTAATAATAAGATAAGAGTAAGGTGGAGAAAGTGGAAAATCACATAAGAAGTATTGTGTGTTTGTAGAATACCTTTTAAGTTAATTAAAAAATATATATAATTGCTATAGAATAAGCAGAAGGCAGAGAAAGTGGAAAAAGCATATAAGAAGTATTATGCGTTCGTAGAATACCTATTAAGTTAATTAAAAAAAATGTAATTTTTATAGGATAAGAGTAAGGTAGAGAAAGTGGAAAAGTACATAAGAAGTATTATGTGTTCGTAGAATACATATTAAGTTGATTACCTTTTTCTTTTTCTATAAAAACTTTCTAAAAATGGTTTACTAACAAATACTCTTAAGATATCCGTTTACATTTTCCAATAAAGAAAATGAGGTGAAGTTTCAAAAAGTCAAGAGAGGAGTATTTATCATACACTATAACAACATGTATGTAATAGTTTTATCCAAATCAAGATAGGTTGCAATTGATTTGAAGAGAGAGAGAGAGAGAGAGAGAGAGAGAGAGAGAGAGAGAGAGAGAGAGAGAGAGAGAGAGAGAGAGAGAGAGATTTGATTATATTTTTTTACTAACTAATGAATATGTCAATAATCTTAGAAAAAAAATTAATGAGCTATAATTTTAAATGATGGAACATGTTTAATTGGACCAGGAGTAAATATTGGATGCTTATTTGGCATTCAACGATCATCTCACAAATGAATATTGACAAAAGGAACTCAATTCAAAACATCATATAAAGTTAAAGAAGTATTACGTTAATAATATTTTCATAACAAATTATAGGTGATAAGTTGTTATTAATTCTAATTTAAATCAACAAATAGAAATTACTTTTTTGTCTACCAATAACAATTAGTTACAACCTACTATTTAAGATTTGTTGTGAAAATATTATAGATATAGTATTTGTCATAAACTTAAAATCTAGAATCCTAAATTTTAAAATTTAAAATTTACAAGACAACATCAATGATAGCACACTTTAATGGTGCAATTTTCAATTGAGTTACGTAGTTTGACATTTGGGTTCATTAAATTCCATTAGATATTTAGATTGAAACCATCCTTCATAATTTACGAATCATTTGAAATGTGATCAACTCCATCTTGTTTTCTTGGAAGGCACAACTTCAAAATTACTAGCAGTTTTTGTGATGGTCCGACTATTCTAATGGATTCGTAATCGTTTTTTATTTTATTTATTTTTTAAAATAAATATAAGTTATTGTAATTTTTTTTATACAAGATATAAATTCTACTCTAGAGTAATCTACTTGCATATGTGTGTGAAACTCTCTTTTAGAGACTTGAATCTCAACCCTTACCGTCTCCACACCTCACAAGCACTTATATTTGTAGAATGATCATCGCGCCAAGAATACGTAATAGTTAATATAAGTCATGAAATATTTGTAGAATAACCATCGCAAATTGGCTTTTGAACAGTAGCTTACTTGGTCATTTGGTTCTTAAGCTTTACAAAACAATTCATTTGGGGGTATTTGGTCTTATAGGTTGTTGTGTAGGGTCAGCCACAGTAAACTTCTCTCTCTCTCTCTCTCTCTCTCTCTCACAAACTCAAACTCTTGTTTTCTCTCGGTCTAAGATTTTCATGAGAACATTCCAGAGGCTTTAAGCCATCAACGTAGAAGGGATTTTGAAAGTTTTTTTTTTTTTTTTTTTTTTTTTTCATTCTTTGGATTTTCTTTGGGTTTGAGTTGGAATTTTTTTTTTTTTTCAATGATGATATGTTCTTTTATGTTAAAGAGAGATTACAAAGTTTATAATATTATTTTTCAAGTTGTGTGTTGTTAATAACATTAAATATATATATATATATATATATATATATATATATATATATATATATATATTCATTTTTATGGTTTTTATTTTCTCCAATTATATTCATTACTAAATCAATTTGTAAGTTGTAACTATTGAATTATTATTAAAAAGAAAAAAAAAAAACCTAGTTTTTAAAGAGGGCAATGGGAACTGGGAACTTAAACAACCAAATAATAATACTCAAAGAAAAATTCCGTGACACCACCAAAACCTTGGGGTGGTGGTTATTACACCCTTTAAACTTTTATTTTAGCCAGTTCACTCCATAAACTTCACACATATGCCAAATTCCCTCGAAGTAACCACCATTGATAACCAATTGGAAACTTAACACAATAATTTTGGGACCAAAATTGTAGAAAACTATGGCATATAATATTGTGGTTAGGGGCTTAGCTATAAATGAATCAAGATGTTCATAAATAGTTTGGACTTGTCTCAATAATTTTTTTTTTTCATTTTTATTTGTTTATGAATGAGTCAAGTTTGAGCTCTAATTTTAAGCTAGCTTGTTTAATAAATAAGTCGAGCCCAAGCAAAAATATGGTTAACAAACAGACTTGTGAACAATAGGGCTTGATAAAAAAAGTAGAAGATGAGTTTAGGTTGGTTTATAAGCTTTGTAATAAATTTAATATGATTTTGAAAAATAAACTCAAATCTTACTTAACTTTTAATTAATTTGGAGTTCGGACCACATGTCCAAACCAAATGGGGATGATAATATGCTTAATATGGACTTGATAATGTACTTGTATTAGATCTCGAGCTTAAAAGCTTGAGTTTGAGCTTGATATTGAGCTTGAGTTTAACTTGAGTAATAAATCAAGCCAAGTCAAGTTAAGCTCAAGCTTTTGGACTTTTTGACAAGCTCAAACATAGTTTGTAGACTTGGTTTAAGTTCAAGCCAAGTTTAAACAATTTACACTTGTTGTTGAGCTAAGTTTGAACATTAAATACTCGACAAACTCTACTCGTTTACAACCCTAATTATTTGGTTCTAGATTTTTTTTTCTTTTGTCCCCCTCACGGTTTGAAACTTTGGACCTATGGAGCCGTCTCTTTAACTATGTGAGTAGTTGTAGCTCATCTAATGGCCTTGCTCTTAGGAGTAATTTTAGGACCATAAACCACAACTTTTGCTACAAATATCCATAGACATGTGGATAATAGTGGCAAAAGTTGTGGGTTCGTGGTCTAAAATTTTTGTAATTCTATCGACTCAATTTCATTCTACAAGTTGACTTTTTGGTATGTAGTTGTTGCCACAGCTGCAAGAACTTTTCTCGTCCATTTTTCTTTGCAATGATAGTATGACATATTTTTATATACACTTTGTCACAATTGTTTTACATGACAGATTGTGAATGTAGGAGAAAAAAATAGTAGGTTCATGTGTAATATAGAATAGTGTGTAGTACTGGAAATATTTTTTTTCTCTTCCTCTATTCTATTTTAATACTTTCGAGTTGAAAAGACAGTTTTCTGCCCCTCTATGTAAACTTATTATGATTTTTCAATTGAGAAGTAGAATAACGCTAGAAAGAAAGATGTTGCTCCATGATAAAAGCCTCAAGAGTTGAAGATACAGTTGTTATGTTTGAGGGTTTATGGTGCGTAATTAAAGGAGGAAGAGAGAAAGCTGGGAAGAATTAGAGGAGTAGAGAAGGTGGGGTTGGAGACTTGAGTCAATGAAAGGGAGAAAGCTAGAAACTCTAGTAGCCGGAATAATTAGCCTTTAATTGTTAAATGCTTTGCTTTAAATGGCCAAAAACTGGTGCCAACTGCCAGAGACTTATTTACTGGATATGTCTAATCCATATCTTCTAATGTTTTCTGCTTAGATATGTTACATTTTAGTGTGTGGATTCCGTGATGTGGTTAACTTTTGCATTGGTGTTTGCCTTGTGGGCAGTACACTGGAAGATCGGCTGATTTAAATTTAGAGAGGGAATTTGCTAGTTACAATTTACAAACATGCTAGAAGAAAATTAAATAGATGACATAGGTGATAGGTGGTAACTGGTAAGTTCCTTCTTCTACTGATTGAAGTAGCCAAATATTTGATTTTCAGATATATTGGGTCTACCTATGCTACTGTCTCTCTCTTTAACAGAAAAGCATTGCGTGCCTTTCTGTTCATAGCAAACAAAAATTTCATAGCTGACAGATTGTATACTTGTACCTACTTTGAGGTCCAAACTTTGCCATAGTATTTGGCTATTAGCAAAGGAAAACTTTGCCATAGTTGACATATTTGATCTGATAACATACACACGCATGTGCCCACGCACACAAAAAGATATTCTAAAATTTTTGCTAGCTTGTAGAGGCTCCATAAGCATTGATTGTGGCAACCTGGACGATTTCAGCTACATTCATTACACTTCACAGACAGAAATTTCATTGACTCCAGAGAAAATAAGAACATATCTTCCAAGTTCAATCTTGAAACCCTTCAAAATATCAATGAAATGTGAAAAGTTTTCTTCAGGGAAACAGGAGTTGCTAAACCATAAGACCTCTGGAAGCTAGGCAAAGATACTACCTACATCATTAGAGGAATTCCTTCATGTATGAGAATTATGATGAGCAGGACCATTTGCCAGGATTTGATCCATATGTTCGAATTATTCTTTGGGACACCATAAAGTTTGACAATGAATCTTCTATTGTCAATAAGGAGATTGTACATTTTTAATTGGGGCATAACTTCTTCTCTTGAATGTTCGTGAACTAGTTCACACTCAGACTTCCATTTTTAGGTTTAACTTTTCTAATTTTTGTTATAGTAATTATTCCATTTGTCCCAATTTGTTGGTTTTCTATTCAATTTTGGAATGTCCCAAAATGAAGTCTTCTTTTTATAAAATTAATAAATAAAATTTCTACCTTACCCTTTACTTTATTTAAAAGTCAATACGTATTATTCTTTTTCTATAGTTTAAATTATTGAGGGTAGTTCTGGAAACTTATACATTTTATTCCTTAGACAAGATAATAAATAATATTTTCTTAAAAATTTTGATTTTAGAAACAAGACAAATAAATTAGGATGGAGGGAGTAGAAGGTAGCATTATCTTTATGAATTACACATTTGAGGTACATGCCTTTGTCATTACTCATCAGAGTTTCTCCAAATTAACCTTTTTTTTTTTTTTTTTTTTTTTTTTTTTTTTTTTTAACTTACAAAAAAGATGCAACTAGGAATGAACTATTTGCAGATTATCTCAAACAATATCTTTACAAGATTTCACAAGAATTGGAAAAAAATAAATAAAAACCAAATATACCTGGTATTAAACTTAAATATAAATGTTATATATATATATATATATATATATATCTGTGTGCGTGTTATTATTTTTAAATACATCAATGCCTATGCAAGAAAAAACTTACAGACAATAATGATTTGGATCATTCAATGAATTTCTTGGCTTTTCCTTTTTCAAATTTTTTGGTGATATAATTTAATCTATTCAATAATGCCCAAACTTTTTTTTTTCTTTTTTATAGGTAAACAAATATGTTGTTCATTTAAAATTTTGAAATTTCAAAAGTTTCAATGAAGTTATGTAAGAGGTCACAATAGAGATGTATTCACTATTAACTCTGAGTCTCCCTCAGAATCTCCACAGTACCTATGTCCAAACTACTTGGTTTTGGTAAACTTCTATTTTGTTCATTTAAAGTTTCATTAATTTCGATTGGATCAAAAGAAACTTTAAAAGTGCTGAAAGCCTTCTTAGTACGAACTCCAAATCAACCCAAAAAATATAATTTTTACATTGAAAGCTTTACGTGTTGCTAGCTTGGTTGGTTGATGCATGTAGACTTAATTTGCATGTTATTGCCTAGGTCTTCGTCTCATGGTTGCAACTCCAAAAAAAAAAAAAAAAAAAAAAAAAAAGGGTCTCGTTCATGGTTGCAACTTGCAAATTGATTTCAAGGACCTCACATTTAAATTTTATTGCGTAGGCCATGGAACAATTAAATAGTTTCAGCTCGTTTTTCTTGGCAAAAATGGCCCATTACCATCAATTTTGAAACTAATTTGCCCAGAAATACTGTTTTCAAACAATATAGCAATATACCACTTTTTTAGGTACTCGAGCTTGGTGAGCTCGGGTACCATGTTTTTTTAATCCACTGTCGCCCCATATTCAAGGAGCCCTATAATGGCGTTTTTAATCCCTATAGTGACGTTTTCGGTCCCTATAGCGGCGTTTTTAAGCCCCCATACCAGGTTAAGGGGCCCTATAGTGACGTTTTCGGGCCCTATAGCGGCGTTTTTCTGCAAAATTTTTTAGTCCCCATAACAGGTTCAAGGGGCTCTATAGTGGCGTTTTTAAACCCTATAGTGACGTTTTTGGGCCCTATAGCGGCGTTTTACTGCATAATTTTTTTATAAGTCACCATAACAGGTTCAAGGGCCCTATAGTGGCGTTTTTAATTCCTATAGTGACGTTTTCGGACCTTATAGCGGCGTTTTTTTTAGAAGATGTTTGACTTTAAAAAACATGGTACTCGAGCTCACCAAGCTCGAGTACCTAAAAAAAAGTAGTATATTGTTATATTGTTCGGAAACAATGTTTCTGGGAAAATTAGTTTCAAAATTGATGGTAATGGGCCATTTTTGCCCGTTTTTTACTTGTCAATTGGGCCTACAAGGTACTGTATGGAAGCTAGGCTGTTGTGGGTCAATTTCATTGGCAAACCATTTAAGTCCCGATTGGCTCGCCGATCTAGATCATTATAGTGATAAGGCCGTAATAACTAATAAGGCCCATAACTGTCAGTAAGCTGTTGGAGGATGCAAATGAGCTAGTGTAGTTTTTATAGTTGTATTTATATTTGAAAAAGGTGAGTTTATTTATTTTTTATTTTTTAAAGTTATACGTAAATAAATAAATTAATAAAATTAATGGTAACAAATTTGTCGACAAATGCACACTAAACATTTCTTTTTTGCCAAACTAAATTATATTTTAAAAGTTTCATTTTGATCATCACATTTAAGTACATCTTTAAGATGATTCCCTTGTTCATCTTTGTGAGTAACCTGATTGTTAAGTGTCAAATGAGGCAAAATTTTAATTGTGATATAAATTTAACATAAATATAAAATGTATATATGTTAACCGTACAGCATAAATATACAAATTAACATAAATATCACTTAAATAATACTCAATCTCTTATATAATTTTTTTAATCTATTCCTTTTGTCTTTTATGATATAAAATTAATTGTTGATTATTATTTTTATTCAAATTCTGCCAATATTTCTTTTTCCATAGAAAATATGATTAATAAAAAAAATATTAAACAAAGAGATAAGTGAATGAAGGAGAGCTTAATTTAAGTGGACCAATAACCAACAGAAGACTACCAAAAAAAAAAAAATTTAAGCAAAAGTTAAGAAATTTTGTATGTCAATTTACATCTTTTATGTTTCTAAAGGGAACATTTACATATCAAAAATCTCTCCATCTCATTAGTCATTAGAACTATTGAATTTATCAAAAAACAGAAAAAAAAAAAAAAAAAAAAAAAAAAAAAAAAAAGGAAAAAGAAAGAGAAAGATATCTAGAGGGGGATACCGGGTCCATCACTCCATGAGACAAACGTCCAAACAAACTTGACCGGCAAATAAATCATGAAAGAGTGATCTACATTAAAAAAAAAAAAAAAAAAAAAGTAAATCAAACATAAGACAATCGTTAATGTAAACATTAAGAAAGTATGTGAGCCCATTTCAAAAAACACAAGACAAAGACAAGTAAGGAGCCAGCTCTGAATTATTGCAAAACCATGATATCACGCTGTTTTTAGGTGACCATTTTCATTTTCACGTGTGAATGACAAATTTCATTGAACAACAATATTGGCTTGAATGAGTTCAACAATTTGGAAGATTCAAAGCAAGGCAACGTACGATGGATAAAGTGTAAATTTCAAAGCTTGAAGCAGGAGCAATTGATTTATAGCCTCTTCCATGTTCTTCTTTAGCTGCTCAACAACCAGTGCAAAAGACTCATTGATTTACTGGATACATCTTTTCCATATATCTTCACTAACACAATATCTCATTCTATTTCTCCACGGTAGATGGGTGGGGTATATGGAAACAAATGGTCTCTGGATTCAATGATGTGGTTAACTTTTGCATCGGTGTTTGGCTTGTGGGCATTTACTGTAAGTTCAGCTAATTTGGTTTCAGAGAGGGAGTTTGGTAATTACAAACATGGTAGAAGGAAACTAGACGACATAGGAGGTAAGTCACTTCTTCCACTGATTGAAGTAGCCAGATATTTTATTTTGAGACATGGGGTCTCCCTATTTTAGTGTCTTTCTTCTAACTGAATAGCACTGCTTGCATTTCTGTTGAAACCAAAAAAATTGATCATAGCACTTAAAATTTTATAGCTAGCAGATTATATACTTGTAACTACTTTGAGTTCCAAACTTTGCCATAATTGATATATTTGATCTGCTTAATATACATACACATGCATGCGCGCACACAGAAAGTTATTCTAAATTTTTTGCTGGCTTATAGGTTCCATAAGCATTGATTGTGGGATTCTGGATGATTTCGGATACACTGATGACAAAACTGAGATAGAATACATTTCAGATAAATACATTGACTCTGGAGAGAATAAGAACATATCTTCCAAGTTCAATCTTGAAACCCTTCAAAAATATCTAGGGAATGTTAGAAGTTTTCCTCAGGGAAACAGGAATTGCTACACCATTAGACCTCATGAAGGCAAAGATACTAACTACTTCATCAGAGCCACCTTCATGTATGGGAATTATGATGAGCAGGACAAGTTGCCAGAATTTGATCTATATATTGGAGTTAATCTTTGGGACAAAGTAAAGTTTGATAATGAATCTCATATTGTCATCAAGGAGATTATACATTTTTCTTTGGTGGATGACATAAATGTTTGCCTCTTAAATACTGGCTCAGGAACTCCTTTCATATCAGCACTAGAGCTGAGGCACTTCCATAATTCAACTTATGAAATCTCATCTAATAAATCCTTGGCTCTGTACAGTCGTTTCGATGTTGGTTCAACAGCTGGTCGAATAATCCGGTGAGTTATTTCTTATGGTGATTCAGATTAGTTTTCTTTTGTCTCAAGCTGCCCCTATCGATAGGTCAGCCATTGATGAGAATATTCGAGTCCAGTCTAATTTTCTAAATAAAAGTACTATTTTTCATAGAACAGTGTTACGTAAGAAATATACCAAGGCAAGAGAGGTGGATAGGTGGGATATAATAGGAGTATCATAGTGATAAAGCCAGGATACATGCTTAAAATATGAGTTAATTTGGTACCATTACTAGAAATTGGTAGTTTTGATTAATTAAGAATCTTATTCACATTATGTTCTGTCCATCCAATTTGGGGTGAATTCCAAGTTTCTGTTTGCAAGGATCTATGGATAATATGTTCTTTTGCATTAACATCCATTACTAGTGCATGATATATTTGTAAATGCCTCAGGTAAAAAGATGATGTTTATGATCGAATGTGGTTTCCTTATAACACTCCTCAGTCGATACCGTTCAACACCTCCTTTGCTATTGATAGCGCGACTCAATTTCAATATAAACTGCCATCAATTGTCATGGCCACGGCAGTTAAACCCATGAATAATGTTTCCCTTGATTTTGAAGTGGATATTGTTGATCCCATTTTACAGTGTTACATATACCTGCATTTTGCCGAACTTGATAAACTCCAAGAGAATGAATACAGAGAATTCAACATTAATCTAAATGGTAAACCCTGGCTGGAAGCCAGTGTTGTTCCTAATTACCTGTATTCAACTACTATATATAGCACCGTGCCAGTGAGGGGACCTAAGCTCAAATTTTCTATTAACAAGACAGAAAATTCCACCCTTCCTCCTATTCTCAATGCAATGGAAGTTTACATAGTGAAAGACTTCTTCCAAGCACCAACAGACCAAGAAGATGATGCTGTTCTTACACAAAATTTGTTGTCGATCCACTGAGATGCAGCTTTACTATGTCTCCTCTTTTTGTTGTTCTTATATTTTTATTGGGTTGAGATACAAATCGATTCAATTGTGAATAATGTTGGTGTATATTAGTTATTGCCATCATGGACATCAAAGTGAGCAATGGGGTAACTAAAATCTGGCAAGGAGATCCATGTCTGCCACGACCTGCATGGGATGGCCTGAATTGCAAAGACAATGGTTACGAGCCCCCTATAATCATCTCCTTGTGAGTGTCTGTTAAACCCAATTAATATGTCATCTAGATATCTAATGATATACATTACTAGCCTAATTGAGCCTTTTAAATTTAATTGCAGGAATCTAGGCTCAAGTGGATTGACAGGAAAGATATCTCCTTCAATGGCTAGGTTTAAATCATTAGAGTACCTGTGAGTATTATTCAATAGCAACTTTCAATCTTTACACAAATAATGGCATTTGCCTTTGAGCATTTTTGACACAATTAGAAAACTATTTTGTCAACCCAATGTCACTCCATGAGAATCAATACTTCTCAATCATTCACAGATATAAAGTTTTATAAAGCATTTCTTAACATAATGTTCAAAATATTTAGTCAAACAACATTTCTCAGGGATTTATCAAACAATAGCTTAACAGGACCACTACCAGAATTTTTGTCACAAATGCCAAACTTAAGAACCCTGTAAGTGGTTTTGCCCTTGATGTTAATGTCCCATACTTAAAATTTGAAATAAACCATCTAACTCAAACAACTCTTTGCAGGAATTTGTCAGGAAACGAACTCTCTGGTTCAGTTCCTTCCGCTCTCCTAGAAAGATCAAATAATGGTTTTCTGTCATTGAGGTTTGTTTTTACCCAAGAATCATGAATTTATATGATTGGTGATTTGGTAATGTGTATAATATTCAATTTTTTTCATTACCCCTTTTGTTTATTTAATTTTGTTAAAGATTTAACTTCCATCTTTTATAATTTCATAGTGTGGATGGAAATCCAGACCTTTGTGTGATGGCTCCATGCAAAAAGGAGAAAAAGAATTTTGTTGTCCCGTTAATTGCAGCCACTGTCTCAGCTCTAGTTGTCTTAACTATGCTAGTTGTTTGTTGGCGCTGCAAAAGAAAACAAGGTATACGTGGTACAAAGTTTCTTTATTGTGATCTAAACCACTCAATAATAAACACTATCAATATAGAAATCATTTTCATTATTATTTTTGAGATACTATCACCTTTAGAATAATAAAAATGAAATTTTCTTTAAAATCCCTTGAATTACTTGAGCATACCATAATTGGAGATTATGATGGTCTTATTAGCTGCAAAGCAACTTCCAAGTACTCACCAAGGAGGCAGGCCACTGAAGTCAGACAATCGACAATTCACATACTCTGAGGTTGTGAGTATAACCAACAACTTTCAGAAAATTGTTGGGAAAGGGGGATTTGGAACGGTATACCTTGGATGCCTAAGTGATGGCATGCAAGTTGCAGTCAAAATGCTCTCTCCATCATCAACTGATGGCTCAAACCAATTTCTCACAGAGGTATGCTATTCTACACCCAAGAACTTTAATTGTTACCAAAATATGATCAATTAAAGTATTTATGTATCTATGATTGAGTGTCATTTTGAATTGCAGGCTCAGCTCTTGATGCGGGTTCATCATAGAAACTTAACTTCCTTTGTTGGATACTGCAATGAGGGTACAAATTTTGGGATCATCTATGAGTACATGGCGTATGGGAACTTAGAAGAGCATCTATCAGGTACTAAATGATTTACTTCTTGACCGACATTCCGTTTGTAAAAAATAACTTAAAAATACCGTACTTCTGGTTTGTTATGTTATGGCTGCAGATAAAACAAGAGACACTTTGAGTTGGAAAGAGAGACTTCAGATTGCAGTTGATGCGGCACAAGGTCAGCTGGCAGAATTGCTCTTAATAAAGTTAACTTCTAGTTTGGTTCATATGTTGTAACTAAGATGTGCCAAACTTATACATGTAGGCCTGGAGTACTTGCATCATGGTTGCAAACCACCTATAATTCACAGAGATGTGAAGACAGCCAACATTTTAGTGAATGAAAAACTGCAGGCCAAGATAGCTGATTTTGGTTTCTCAAAATTCTTCACTGAAGGTCAAAGTCATTTATCCACTGCTATTGTTGGCACGATGGGTTACCTTGATCCAGAGTAAGTCTTTGTGGTTCAGTATACGTCCATTCAATTCATTTTTTGGTTTAAGTTTTCTTCAACACATTCTGACTGACTGAAATTTAGCATCTAGATTAATGGTATTAGAGTTGTCTTCTATGCAGATACTACACTTCCAACAGGTTAACTGAGAGAAGTGATGTGTACAGCTTTGGAATTGTACTTTTGGAGCTGATCACAGGCAAGAGAGCAATAATAAAAAGCCATAACAAGGATAACACTAATATTGTTGATTGGGTTAGCCCCCTTCTTGCTAGAGGGGATATAAGAAATATCATTGATCCGAGAATGCCTGGAAATTTTGACACAAATTCGGTTTGGAAGGCAATAGAGACAGCAATAACATGTGTGCCATTAATTTCCATCCAAAGGCCAAGCATGAGCCATGTGGTGAATGAATTGAAGGGGTGCTTGGAGATAGAAAAGGCTTATGAACAAGATTGTGGTCCAATGACGAAATCATTCAACGATACATTTGAAGTGAACCCATTGGGCCTTGAGATGGATATGGTTCCCCAGGCAAGGTAGTATGCACTAGGTAGCCAATTGCTGGTTTTGAGTATAATACAAACGATCTAATTTGTTGATTGTAAATATAGCGATCGCTTATTTTTCATTTGAGAAAGAAAACAATAAGTTAAGAAAATCTATAAATCTTGGTATAGGTCTTTCATCTTTGTACTTATCAGCTAAGTTTAATCGGTAAACATATTAATTAAGAGGTTTGAAAAATCCAATCAAGACCAAGAAAGAGAAGGCTTTATACACAGATAGAGCTAACTTCTGGTCTTACAAATTTTGGGGTCGTTTTACAAATATCACTTTTCAAACTTTAAGATGGTTGTCACTTTTGGCCCTAAAAATTCCAATTTCAACAGTTTTCGCAATGCGCTTTAATTTTATAACAAATTAAACTATAAATATAAATATATATATATATATATATATATATATATATATAATTTATAAGTAGTATGTTTTTATTAATGACTAACACATTTAATCACATGATTTATGCTATTTTTTGTTTTGTTTTGTTGTTTTTTTTTAAGCCCAGATGCCTAATGTCATATTTATTAGGTAGACATTATTTGATTAAATATTTTTATTTTATTGGAAATACTTATAGAGTGTTTAATATGTTACCAACCTATTATTAAAAAAAAAAAAATTGTTACCAACCTAATGTGTAGGGGCTAATTGCTCAAATTAAAATCTCATAAACCAAACACTCACGTTAAAGTTCAATGTGATATTTGTAAAAACTCAAATTTTCTTATGAAGCTTGTACACTTCTATTCACACAATTTGGCTGTGTAGCTCTTCAATACAACTGTCCCATATTTGCACCCCTCTCCCTTGAGTGTGATGTTTTTTAAAAAAAAAATTGAAAATATCTATTTTTTTTACATATATTTTTTTAATTCAATAATTGGGAGATAAAAAATTTAAACCATGGCTGTCTCCATTGAAAACACCAAGATTCTAAAATCCCTTATTATTTTTCAAATACCTTTTTTTTTTTCCTTCTTAAAAGTGTTACCCAAAAGGAAAAGTGTTTACCTATCCAACCGTTTTATCTCCCCCAAGGGCCATGGCCTCACTCTCTCCATTGTGGAGTTAAAAAGAAAAGTTTCGAACGCCAAACATTTTTATATAATTAATAATAGAGAAATGTTATACCTACAACTATTCACCACCAATCTTAAATAGCAAATTGTTATTGGCTTATTAGTGAAAAAAAAAAAAAAAGTAAATTCAGTGGTGAGATCATATTAGAACTAGTAATAATTTAATTTATCACATAAAAATTCGTTGTGAAAATATTGTAAATATAGTTTTACTCTTAATAAAAGGGCAGTAATGAGACGCTTTCTTTTCTTTTTTTTTTTTTTTTTTTTTTTTTTGGGGGTAAAATATGAGACGTTGTCATAGCATGAAAACTCAACAATTGTAGTGAGTTATTGTTTGAAAAAAGTAACTTTTCAAATCAATATTTATTTAGTTAAAATTTGCACCCATACTAATCTAACTCTTCCACTGATCAGAAGATGCACTTGTAAGAGAATATGAATCATAATTAACAAACAAAACAAAATAGGGTTCCATGATTTCTAATTTTTTTTTTGCTTTAAAAAATTACAAAACAAGTGGAAATTCTTAAGCTTCAAAAATTCTAATTTTTCCACCAAAACAAAATATTTTACAAAATAACTCTTAATGGCATCTCTTGTTACTTTTCATAAGTAGACATTGTAAATTAATCTCAAATTATAATTTAAAAATAACTTTGCAAATGATCCCGTAGTTCAGTCCTTCAGGGTACATAAGTACAATTATAATTTGGATTCATAACAAAATCCATATTGTCCTTAATAAGATCATTATTCATTAACACTCAATGACACTTATAATTTTCCACCACGATCTTTTATCTATATTGTCCACACTATTGTTTATTAATTGAAAAGCTCGGTCCATATGTTAATCGTTGAGGAAATAGAAAGACATTGTGACACAAGGGTTTTTTTTAAGTAAGATAGTTACAATAACTGAAAGAGAATTTGAATCTTGAACATCCTCGTTAGAATACTAGAATATATCAATTGAGTTACAACTTACAAAGTTTTTAATAGAACAGTTATTTAAGGGAAAAAAAAAAAAAAAAAAAGCGAGAGAGGCCTACCTCGGATTGTACTAAAAATATGCCTATGACTTCAGGTATAACTGGCATTAATTAAAAGTGGTGAATACCAATGGTAAGGCAATCAAGTTCTCTTCGAAACACCGGGTGAGTTGACTTGGATATTTCCTCCTTGTGCCTTAGTGTATGGGGGAATGTGGGGGCCTCAGTTAGAGCTCTGGGGAGAGGTGGGGTATTTGCGTAGTAATTTTTCTAACAAGTTCACCAAAAAAAAAAAAAAAAAACCTTATGTCTAGTACGTAGTAAGTTTATTAATAGAAAACTTTTAAAGAATTCTTTAGAGTACCGGAGTTTCGGGATTGTTGTGAATAAGGTTTGTACTTCATGGAGGAAGTTCATGTACATAAAGTCCATAGTTCTAGCCTGAGGCCACTATGTTGGGAAGACATTCAAGGCGTTTTCCTTAGGTTATATTAAAGGTCTATTATTGCAAAGGTTTTGTAAACATGGTAAATTGTGAGGGTTTGGATACCTCTTGTACTTTTTTTAAATGGAGGTTTCATTTTATTTTAAATACATAATGGTAAGTGGTATTAATTTTTAATCTTTATCTTTTACTTAGTTAATGGGTGATGTGACAGTTTCTCATTAAAATAAAAGGAGATTCTAGTTAAAAAAGTATTGTAAGTAAGTCAAACCTAAATTGTAATTGTTTTGTCTCGTAGATTTGCAACGCATTAGATTCTCTGTAATAGATTCTATTATTTATTATTATTATTATTATTATTTTAAAGAGGTTATTAATTGGCTTTCCGCTTCATCACCAAAATCCGTATGTTGATTTGCAACTTTATTCTTATTGTTTTTATATTTTTTGAGATAAGTAGGTAGTAGGAACATGGGAGGTGGGATTTGAACTTTTAACCACAAATATGGAGCACTGCAAAAGTTGTCATTACCATTAATAAAATTGTAGTTTTACCAATAGTGCTATCACAACATACAGGTCCATGTTTGAAGCTAGACGCCGATCTTGCAAGTACCCTATACAATAGTAGACAACATCAAGAGTTTAGCAACCAAAACATAGAAATTTTCAAAATCCAAAAATTCAAAACTTTAAAGGAAATAAACCCAAGCCAGTTGCCAGTTAAGAGATCAACTGTCTTGAGCAATTTTCACCAACTTAGTACTAAACCCATTATAACTAAATCCCACAAAATACAAGGAAATAAATTAGTGTAATTACAACACTTTTTGTTATGGAATAAAGTCAATATAAATATTATGTAAAAGCCATAATTTAACAAAAATATAGCTAAAGACTCAAAAATAACTTATGCATCAGTCTCCTTAGAGTACCCGAAAATTTTAGAAATGAATATATATAGTTCCACACTAGTTCTGTGAGAATTTGATGAAAATTGCATTGTATTAACCAAATGAAAAAACTGTACAAGCAGTGGTATTTATACAAGCTTGAAGTGTAACTGACTTCCTAACTAACCCCAAATTATATGGATCTATTCCCTCCAAAACTAACAATATGAAATACACCTATCAGCTACTTACACGTGTCCATAAATATCACTACTGTTTACTACCACTAAACTACCAGTAGCATAAGGAACTTGTATATTTTTAGACCCTTGTAAAACTAGATTGTTTAACCTAATTAATTAACCAAGTGAATACTTAGGTTCATTATTCAGATCTAGGTTAAAACAATAACAATCATATCATGTAAAGCAAATGAAAATATAAAGAACACACGATATGATAACTTAGAAAAACCAAATCGGTAAAAAACCTGGGGAGGATTTAACCTAGCTATCCTCAAGGGAAAAAGCAAATCCACTATGAAAGAATTGAAGTTTGTACAATAGAAGTTATACCACTAACATTCTATTGCTACCTCGAGTAAAAAACTTACTACCACGACCCATGATAGCTCTGAGTCCACGGACAACTTCTTTCTTTTGGTCTTTGCAAAGCACAAACACCCACGTTTCTGACTTTGAGATCCCACTCAAAGGTTTAGCAACACAAACTCTCTTGTTTGTGACTCCAAGACCACCCTTGAAGGTTTAAATCATTAGCACCTTTGATGACTAGAGAAGGCAGAAACTTCTACAACACCGAATCTTGAGATTCTTCAAGTAATAACATCGGTAGAAAATATGAGAGAGTTTTGACAGTTTTTAGACCCCTTAAACAATTGATTAAACCTAGGTAATTAGCCAAGTTGTTACTTAGTCCAATTAAACAAGTCTAGGTTATCATAATAATAAAGATCAAATCATGCAAAGCAGCGGAAAATAAATAACACACGATATGATCACTCGGAAAACCAAACCGGTAAAAACCTGGGGAGGATTTGACCTAGCTATCCTCAAGGTAAACTTGAATCCACTATCTTGAAAGAATCGAAGTTCATACAAAAAGACTTACAAGCACCCCCGCTTGACTTCCTAATGCTACCAACCAGTAGAACTTACCGACACGACCACGTGCAAGCTCCGAATCCACAGACTCCTTCTTTTTTGGATTCCCACCAGCTACAAGCACCCCCGCTTGTGTATTCTTTAAGCTTTAATGGCAAAGAATCGAATTGATCATCAAGGTGTAGAAAATATCTCCTCCTTGAAAACCCTAAGTTTGTGTAAAGGAAAGCTCCTCTAGATCTCATAAGAGATTTACACAAACCGCAATATGAGCAACACTAAAACGTGGTTAGGGTTTGCCTTTTATACTTAGGACAAATAAGAAACCCTAAAAACGTTTTAAAAAAAATAGGGCTGAATTGGAAAATTCTGCGGAAAAGCGATCTGCTCGAGCTTCGATCGGTCGAGCCTAAGCTTCGATCGATCGAGCCAGGCCGAAAGCCACAGTGCTTCCCGCTTTAAACTCGATTCCAACTTTACATTGACATACAACTTTGAGCTAGCTTTAAACATTTCTAAACACATTGTTTTGATCATGGTTTGCCAACAATACAAATTAGAGTTCTAAATACATAAAATCCTAAACTTTAGAACCTAACAAACTTCCCCTTTGGCAATCCGTGACAAAACACAACTTAGAAGCTCAAAGTTTACAAAATGAAAAGCCCTTTACAAAATAATGCTCATAAACCAAATTCAATCCTAACTACTATCCATCGATTTGCAAGTGTAGACAAAGAAACTCAATTGAATCAACTTTGTATATTTCTGAAACACTAAACAAAATGCATAACCGCATGTGTGGAAATAATACAAGTAAACAAAATAACTTCTTGATTTCAAACAACACATAAATAAAGACATATATCAATGAATAACTCATAAATATAAATCAATAAGTAGTTTGAAACAAGAAACAAATAAAGTACCAACAAAAACATAAAAACTCCCCCTAACATGAATATCCCATAAAAAACAAGGTAAGAGCTAAAAATGTTAAGTACACAGTGAAGCACCTAGATACAATCTAAAACTCCATAAGCTCCAACCAAAAACAAATAATCTCCCCCTGAAAACAAAACCTACAAGTACTCCTCCTTTTTGTGACGGAATGCCAAAGGGCAAACAAGATATCCATCATCAAAAGGGAGGTGGTCTAAATCGCGCCAACTCCGCACGCAAAGCACGGATCTCATCAAGTACGTCCACCAAAATCTGTCCTTGAACCGCCCGAACGGTCAAGACATGATCCAACGTCGCGACGACGAATGTCCGAATCATCCGTAGCGATCGGTGGAGGAACAAAGAAGATCGGCATCAGCAGACAACACCTCAAGTCTCAAAGAAAAATCGTATCTCAGAGAAGAGGGAGGAGGGGGAACACTACTAGATGACGCACCTCTAGGACGAGGAGGAACAACTCTCAACCGAGCAGCCCTCTAACAAAGAAAGGTGGCACTTATGGGAGCTATCACATGAACAGGCTCACCCGACGGAAAACCATCTAGACCTAAGTAGAGCAGAATCCTATGAATGAAAATAGGATGAATCGGCGCATGCCCTACGGTAGAACTCCTATGAACCTTGTTCAAAGAACGAAGGAACAAGTGAGGAAAACTGATGGACGCTTCAGAAGCAAAAGCGTGCAAAAACACACATCGCTCTAAAGGGATGGTGTGGAAGTGAGAGATAGGGCACAAGGAATGACACGCAATCCTAAAGAAGTGATAGGCGTGATCGGTAAGCTCGGCGGACGTGATCGAGGATCAAACCCCACCGAATAGATGACCCGAGTGATGTAAGACATGACAACATCTAAAGAGGGTGACTCATCATAGGGATAGTCGGCATCCCGAACAATCGGCACCCCAAGAGCCTCGGCCACTACCCGAGGGGTAATGGTGAACTCTACACCTCGTATCCAACTCCTAACAAGGGTATTGGAATCATAGATGTGGCAAGAGAGGTTCGAGTAGAACTCTCTAATCGGGGTGGTCGGAGGTGGATGATCTATCTCTACGAGAGGCAACCAACCCCTAGACTCAAAATTGGCCCTAATGGCCGGGATCAAGCGCATCTAACACAATAGCTCGCTCGCACCAGATCTTACGTCTACGATTCAAGGTGTCATAAGCTTCTCTACGCTTATCATTCTTAAACAGCTCTACTCTAGGTGAAGACTCGGAGGAAGTGGAAGTGGTCCTATGAGCTCTAGTTTTCCTAGGCATGGTGTTAAGATAAGGATTAAAACACAGAGCGAAAGAACAAAAACCACGAACCAAAACCAAGGGCAAACTGTAAGTTAGCACAAAAACAAAAATATAAAATCAAAATCTATATGATGCATGAACAAGTTTAAATGTCATGATGCATGTTCTAATGCAGTGAATTAAGTCAAAAAGGGTCAAATTACAAAATTGGCTTGCACATAAAGGTTTTTAACACAAAAACCCCAAAATATAGAAACCACTTGATTAATTTCAAAAAAAATTGACGAATTGATCATTACACATGACATAATAACAAAAATAATGACCAAATACATCAATTGGAGAAGCCAATTTCATCAATTTAAGCCAATTTGACAAAATCCCCAATTCGGATCAAATTCAAAACCCTAGAATTTCCAATTTTTCAAAAACCACAAAATTGATCAAATTAAACTGTAGGGAACATCAATATAACATCATGCGAAGGGCAAAAGGGACTTATCGGCTTCTAAGGACAAAAAACCTTGCAAAAATCTTGAAGGAAAACGACAAAAATTTGATGGTGGAGCCTTGAGCCAACGTGGAGAGAGAGAAAAGCAAGAAAAAGTTTGAATAGTGACTTTGAAAAAATCCAATTCAGCTTTTTTAAAAACCCTGATATACGAGTTTCAATCGGTCGAAAATCACCCTCGACCGGTCGAAACAAACAGAGACTCCCTCTCTTAAATTTTTAAAAATTTTAAAAATTTCGATCGGTCGAAAAATAGAATGGACCGATCGAATCAGGCAGAGGCTCACCATATTTTTAGGAAAAACACAATTTTTGAAAAACAAGTTGATTTAACTCAAAGCATTGAAATTTAAGAACAAAAATGCATGAGTATGAGATGATATGATTTTCCAAACAAGAATTTTAAGCCCAATATTCCCAAAAACAAAATTTTGCATTCTCCACAAATTTTCAAGCAACAAATTTAGTTTGCACATAATTCAAAGTGATTGCAAAAACTTGGTTGGTTAGACCATAAACACACACAATAACATGTACAATGTTTAGCAAAGAGTAACTCGTGTAGTGCGTGCGATTAGCAAAGACTTGAGATACATGTGAGGTGATATGTGAATAGCAATCAATCACAAAGTCTACAAAATTCATCACAAAGAATTTAAAAGAGACTATCACCTAAAGAGTTACATCATATAACTCCCACATCTCCTAGATCATAAGCTTGCAATCATGTAAGTTTCTTGTATTTATGCCTCATAATATATATTCCAATTTTAAGTTTATGTGAGTTTGGCATCAAGCCTAATAGTACCACCAATTAGATTTTAAGAATTAAGCACTTTTACCGAGGCTTCACCTTATGTTCTTTTTGTGCATATGCTACACTTTCTCGAGCACAAAATCTTATGATATGCACTAAGGTGTTCATGATTGGCTAGTGAACAGTGGTGAGATGGTTATTTATGCCTTTCTCTAAAAGTTCAAGTCCAACATTTAAAAACAAGTGACTTCAAGATTAAGACATAGTAATCAAAAACCATACACATCTTTCCCACACAATATGCATTACAAATCTTCAACTAGTAAAGTGTAATAAATAAGCTCATCAAAGCTAAACAAGATACAAAAAAAACATGTTATGTGAAAATAAATTGACCAACCTTGTTCTTAAAAACCAAAAAGAATAGTGCAAAACAAAATGTGCTTCCTTTTTCCTTTTTTTTTATTTATTTTTTTATTTTAATAAAAATAAAAAACACCTAGAATGAAATGCATGAATGTTATGATATGCAAATCCTAGAGACAAAAAAAAAAAAAAATACAACCAAAGAATAATGGTCACAAAGGGTAGAGCAATGAAGCACAAAGACCATGTTAGAAAGACTCGATTAAGTCGAGTCTTTTGCATCCAAAACTTTTTAGATGCACCACGAGTATTGGAGTTCTTATTCACTTGAGAATGATTACCAACTCCAGGATTGGAATAAAGGTTTAAAGCCTTTACCAAATCACCAATAAGTACCATAGGATCAAGTGCTTGAGGCACGGGTACTTTTGGTTTGTTTGCTTTCTTTGCGGTTTGCGACTTGTAGCAATTTGGACGTATGTGTCCAGTCTTTCCACAAAAGTGACAAACCCATGCAGGTTTATCATGTGTCTTGTCCTTAGATAGGTTAGGCTTCTTAGGCTTAGATTCTTTCAGATCAACCCTAATCTTCCTAGATGATGAACCTTCTAAGGGTTTAGCTACCTCACTCACAGAGGGTTTGACAGTTTCACTCACAATCTCACTCACTCAAGGTTCAAAAGAAGAAGATGAAAGAACAAACTTAGTGGAATGGGGAGCGGACACACAGATGCTATCAACATAACCTAAACCAGTTTTGTCAGAAGATGACTTTTAAACACTCAGCATTTGATCAAGTTTAGAACTAGCAGATCTAATAATAGATAAATCAAGTTCCAAAGATTTAATTTTATCAAGAAAAAGCATGTTTTCAGTTTTCACATTGTTCAAAAGATCATTAGCATCAAACAATTTAACAAGCAAATTTTTCTTTTCAAGCTCAAGAGATTCAATTTTCTTTAGGCCAAGTTCAACATTCATAGCATCCTTTGTAGCAACTTTGCAAAGTTTGTTATAGACCTCTTGAAGATCAACATCTTCGGAGAGTTCCCCATCAAAAGGGTTCTCTTCAACGGATATGCTCTCATCAACTACGGTAGTAGCAAAGAAAGCAATGAAGTTTCCGTCCTCATCATAATCGGACTCATGATCAGAAACTTCACCATCACTAAGGGTTATAGCCATAGCCTTACCCATAAACTTTAAATAGGTTGGACATTCAGATTTCATGTGTCCATACCCTTGACATCCAAAACATTGAGAGCCCAAAGAATTATTGGAAGATTGACCTACTCTTTCTCTAGGTTTATCATTGTTATTAACCTTAGTGGGATCATGCTTCCTAAAATTTCTAGATTCAGCAGTGTTTGTGCCTATTGCCTTTCTATTGTTATTCTTGAGAAAGTTTCTAAAGTTCTTGGCAAGATAGGTAATCTCAGTAGCAGAGAGCTCATCATTAAATCCACCACTATCAACATCATCAACTGACTTAAGAGCCATCGATTTGGATTTGGTAGTTTTGGGTAGATCCAACTCATAGGATTGAAGAGATCCTACAAGCTCATCAACAGGATGGAGTCTACATCCTTGCTTTCGATAATGGCAACACCTTGGGTCTAAAGTCCTCGATCAAAGATCTAAGAATCTACCTAACAATTTTAAGTTGATCATAGATTTCACCCAAGTTAAAAGCAGAATTAACAATATCATTCAGTTTAGCATAGAATTCATCAAAAGATTCATCATTAGACATCCTAATGCTTTCAAATTTAGAAGTCAATTGCTTCAATTTATTTATTTTGACAGCCTTTGTGCCTTCATGCACAATCTGGAGGATATTCCAAGCGGTATGAGCGATCTCAATATTCGAGATTCTCTTAAATTCCTTCATAGAAACAGCATTAAAAATCGCATTCATATCCTTGCTATTAAACGAAGTCGCTTCTTTCTGAGAAGTTTGCCACTCATTAACGGGAGTAGTGGGCTTCTCCCATCCGTATTTAACGGAGTTCCACACCCTCTCATCAATCGATTTTAGGAAAGTTTTCATCCTTACTTTCCAGTAAGCATAATAATTCCCATCAAAGTAAGGAGGAATAACTAGAGAGTATCCGTGTTCTATGACAACAGGGGTCAAGGATCATTTCGGTGATCAAAGGATCAACAACAAAAGAGCTACCTGCTTTGATACCACTTGACGCTTTTTAGACCCCTTAAACAATTGATTAAGCCTAGGTAATTAACCAAGTTGTTACTTAGTCCAATTAAACAAGTCTAGGTTATCACAATAATAAAGATCAAATCATGCAAAGCAAAAAAAAAAATAAATAACACACGATATGATCACCCAGGAAATCAATCCGGTAAAAACCTAGGGAGGATTTGACCTAGCTATCCTCAAGGTAAACTTGAATCCACTATCTTGAAAGAATCGAAGTTCATACAAAAGGACTTACAAGCACCCCCGCTTGACTTCCTAATGCTACCAACCAAGTAGAACTTACGACACGACCATGTGCAAGCTTCAATCCACGGACTCCTTCTTTCTTGGATTCCCACCAGCTACAAGCACCCCGCTTGTGTATTCTTTAAGTTTTAATGGCAAAGAATCTGAATTGATCATCAAGGTGTAGAAAATATCTCCTCCTTGAAAACCCTAAGTTTGTGTAAAGGAAAGCTCCTCTAGATCTCACAAAAGATTTACACAAACCGCAATATAAGCAACACTAAAATGTGGTTAGGGCTTACCTTCTATACTTAGGACAAATAAGAAACCCTAAAAACGTTTTAAAACAAATAGGGCTGAGTTGAAAAATTTTGCAGAAAAGTGATCTGCCCGAGCTTCGATCGGTCGAGCCTAAGCTTTGATCAATTGAGCCAGGCTGAAAGCCACAAGATGCTTCCCGCTTTAAACTTGATTCCAACTTTACATTGACATACAACTTTGAGGTAGCTTTAAACACTTCTAAACACATTGTTTTGATCATGGTTTGCCAACAATACAAATTAGAGTTCTAAACACATAAAATCCTAAACTTTAGAACCTAACAAGTTTTTTAGGAACAAAACCCTAAATACAAAAGAGGCACACTCTTCTCTCTCTAAAAAACTTTATAAAAACGTGCTTAGAGTTTCCTTTATTTATTAGGAGAAATAGATCAGAAACCCTAATCCTTAATGGACTTGAACTGCTGTTTGGACTTAATTAAAATTCTGCAGATACGACTTTCAATCGGTCGAGCTTGTCTTTCGATCAATCGAACCAGGCAGATTATGAAATCTTCTTCCTACAGCTTGTATGTTCTTAAATCTTGACTTGAATCACCTTCAGCATTGTCTAATAGTACCTATAGACTCTAAGATCTATATCTAGACAAGTTTGTATTCACAATTTGCCAATTGTTGTAAACATTTAGAACCTAATAGAACTACAAGATAGAAATATAGGTCGTTTTACATAACCAATAACTGGTTCTTTGTGCTTGTCCCGCTCAGATTGCAACTTGTAGTTTGAAGCTTGAAGTCGATCCTTTTAATACTCCCCCTCAAGAGGAACAAGGGATTGTATATTCATCAAGTTCATCTTGGACAACAAATGACTGAACTGTTGTGAATTTAGAGTTTTACGAGATACATTAGAATATGAGAGAGAGAGAGAGAGAGAGAGAGAGAGAGAGAGAGAGAGAGAGAGAGAATTACGAGATCGAGAGCACAAGCAAAGCCACCCTCGATTTGAACAAACTTGTCTTGGCCTTTAGGAGGATCACCATGGAGAGTGAGGACGTTCTCGAGACCATTAACCTTGATGGTTTGAAGAGCGTGATCGATCTTCTCAACAGGCATGTTGGTATAGGTGAGATGCATCATGGACTCGACGCAGATCATGTTCTGCATCTTGTTAGCGATGTCGAGAGTGAGATCGACAGTGGAACCACCGGCTCCCCAAGTGATGTCGCAGAACGTGGGGTTATGAGCCACCATACACTCCATCCTCTCGAACAGGTTGTCTAACCCTTTCCCTCCTTAATTTAGAGGAGGAAACTGTGCTGCGTGAGCAACCTATTCTCAACCAACTAGACGTTAGTTTGAATGGGGAAAATAATCAGAATCACATGGAAGCGACTCCACTTCAAGTACCATCTAACCAATTGTTTTCTGTGGTCAATTCCTTTCCTGAACCCCAGGTACAACCCCAGGTGCATTCTCAATCTCAATTCCTTCAAAAAGTACTACCTAATCAAGCCACTAGGGGTATACCTAGGGTTAACTATGAACCTGTTCTTAGTTCCAATCCTAAGTATCCCATGGGCAACTATGTATCCTACCACATACTATCAAAAGAAAGTGAGTTATTTGCGAATCAATTATCTCTTGTATCTATTCCTACTAACATGCAGGAAGCTCTAAGAGATCCTAGGTGGAAGGAAGCTATGAATGAAGAAATGAAGTCACTCAAAAGAACTCAACTTGGAAAGTTGTCAAGTCACTCAAGGAAAGAAACTTGTTGGATGTAGGTGGGTTTTCACGATCAAATACAAGGCAGATGGAACCATTGAACGATTCAAAGCTAGACTAGTTGCCAAGGGGTACAGTCAAACTTATGGAATTGACTACATGGAGACATTCGCACCAATAGCAAAAATCAATACTGTTTGTATTCTTATATCCTTGGAGGTGAATCTTGACTGGCCATTGCACCAGTTTGATGTGAAGAATGTCTTTTTACATGAAGACCTACAAGAAGAAGTATACATGGAGTTGCCCCCTGGATGTAATATGCAGTTAGAAGGTGGAAAACATGTCTATAGATTAAAAAAGGCCCTATACAATCAGAAGCAATCTCCGAGAGCATGGTTTGGAAGGTTTACGAAGTCAATGAAAGCTTTTGGATACAAGCAGAGTAACTCGGATCATACTCTTTTTGTGAAGCATAAAAAAGGAATGATTACTTGTCTCATTATGTATGTTGATGATATGATAGTAATGGGAAATGATTCAGAAGAAAGGAGAGCATTGTAAAACCATCCAGCCCTAGAATTTGAGATGAAGGAGCTTGGTCCATTGAAATACTTCCTTGGTATTGAAGTGTCAAGATCAAAGGAAGGTATCTTTCTATCTCAACGAAAATATGCCTTAGATTTACTAAGTGAGATTGGTATGATAGCATGTAGTCCAGTTAGCACTCCTATGGAAGAAAATTTGAAGCTAGGCATATATCCGAATCAAGTCCCAACCAACAACGAGAGGTATCAAAGATTAGTTGGGAGACTGATGTATCTTGCACATACTCGGTTTGACTTGGCATATGCATTAAGTGCCGTGAGCCAATTCATGCATTCCCCAAGTGAAGAACATATGAATGCAATTACCCACATTTTGCGCTACTTGAAGTCATCTCTAGGGAAAGGGATGTTTAAAAAGGGGAATAATCTGGATGTCAAAGGATACACTGATGCAAATTGGGCTAGATCAATCAAAGATAGGCAGTCTCAAACAAGATATTTCACTTTTATAGGAGGAAATTTGGTCACTTGGCGAAGCAAGAAGCAAGCTATAGTTGCTCTATCTAGTGCTGAATCTGAGTTCGGAGGAATGGCTAAGGCAATATGTGAATTATTATGGATCCGTAATTTATTAAAAGATCTGAATATTAAGCATGATAGCCCAGTGAAGCTCTATTGTGATAACAAGGCAAATGACTTGTGATATTGCCCACAACCCAATTCAGCACAATCGAACCAAACATGTGGAAGTTGATAGGCATTTCATCAAGGAAAAACTAGAAGCAAGGATCATTGGAACACCTCATGTCTCGTCTCAAGAATAACTTGCTGACCTACTCACCGAGGCTATATCAAGTCGAGCAGTTCGTGATGGTCTTAACAAATTGGGAATGAGCGACATCTACGCACCAACTTGAAGGGGAGTGTTGAAGATTCTAGAAATAATTCCCAGTTGGTAGACTTCCGTATATAGATTGATTGTAAATATATATATTTCCTAGATTAGAGATATGCTCTCTTGGCTCGGAGATTTGTAGTCCTAAACTTTAGCATTCCAATTATGTATAGTGGCTATTTATGCCCACAATATTGTAAAAAGAAAAGTATGAATGAAAACCAAGTTTTGACTCAATCATTACATTGGGCAATTCCAATATCACATCTAACCGTACTTTTACATTTTGACCCACCACTAAAGTCACTTTTTTACTTACTAATAAGCACTCATCACAATAGCAATTTTTTAAGAAAAAATGTAACTCTAGCATTTTCCTCATTTTAAAAGCTGTTAAAAAAAAATTTAGATCTAAAATCTAAAAAAATTAAATAAAATAAAAAAAAGCCCAAAAAATTAGCCCAACCACAATAATTACTTTTGTCCACACACACACACACACACACAAATAAAATAAAATAAAAATCAGCTAGAATTATTTTGGTATCTTCCATAAATCTTTGAATATACCAATTAACTTCTTACGCATCACCCTTGATAGCTCCCATCACGTTTAGGGCATGCCTCCTTGTAAAATAATGTAGTTGAGGTCACTTTCTTGATGTTAATATTTTTCTAATTAACATTAATGTGTGAGATTAATAGGGATATTTATTTATTTATATATATTATAGACACGTTTGTTTCAATGACTTGGAACTTGGAAGTGTTGTTTTATGTAAAATCATTGGTTGATTGGGTTCTCCAAGTTGGATTAGGGTATATGACTTGTGTTTATGTTTGTCCATTTTTTTTGGGGTCAAAAGATCTTAATAATTTGTTTATTTTCTATGGGGTTGAAATGTATTTTGTTTATGTACATAATGAATTGGTGATGATGTTTTGTATTGTTACTCCAAGAAAATTTATTAACAAAATTAATGAAAACTAAACTTGACTTTTATAGAGATGAATCATAGGGATGCACTGTGTTTTTTCATGCTCTGTTTAGTGGCTTGAGAAGAACAAGTAAAATTAATCTAAAATCTAATGGGATATGCACGACTATAATGGCTTCTAAGGGTTCAACTATGTGTATTGTGGGGAATCTGTTATTATAATAAAAATAAATGGTGATGGATTGTGTTTGGCACTCAAATCATCCTTTATAATAACACAGGATGATGTTCATTTCATAATATACAAGAATTCATATTCTGATGATGACATTTTTTTTTTCTTTTTAAATTTACTTAAAAGAGGTTTACACTTTACTCCACTAATAAGCCTCTATTCAGCCTAATCAATATTTACCTTTGGTTTCAAGGAAGAGGTTAGAAAATGTGTGGCAGCCTAATCAAACTTAATACAAGGCAACCAAATCCATTATTTTAAGTTGAAACTTAATAATGGACTGTGTTTCTTTTGGTTGGGGATTTTTTTGACGTTGACCTCATCGGCTTTAATTTTGGCTTGCATTATGCAGCTGACATAATGAGGTTATGGGTTTGCAACTCAAAGCTGATATATATGATAGGTGATTTGCTTTCGATTTTTATTCACTACATATGAGATTTTACTGGTTTATATGGAGATCAATTTCTACAAAATGGAAGTGTAGACCAAAGTCAGCAGAATGCCAGCATAGTATCACATTAAACGTCCCAAGTCTCAAGCGCTGCAAGTCCATCATTGTGTTGTTCAATCAAATTAGCAAAACGCAAAACGCCATTTGTCTTTCTTGGATATTTATTAGAATTAAAAAAATAAAACCAATCTTAAAATTTTTATATAGTAACGTTTTCTTTCTCCATCAAATCAAAAGTGACAAATAAGAAGTACAATAAGTAATGGTTACATAAATAGTCATCTTTGGCCATGGTCCATCAATTTCCTTGGAAGCAACAACAACTTCTCAATTTATGTCTACAGCATCCGCTTCAATAACATTTTTTTTTTCCATGTACCTTCAACAATATAGACATCACATCCCCTGCCCTGGGATCCAATGTCAAAAGAAGTTTTGCCTAAGGTCAAATGTAGCCATAGCATAACTTGCAATATACATTATAATAACTTGCAATTTGGAGAGCAGCTTGGTGCATTTCTCAATTTGACGAATCACTCTCAGTTTGCTATTGCTCACGCCAAGAAGCTAATACTTGTTTGCAATGTTTACAAAGTAATATTGTCGATATATAGAGGATATTTAAGGAATTAATGTGATTGTTGTTTAAAATACAACATTTACTCCAATAAAAAATAAAAAACCTACATTTACTATAAAATAAAAAGCTCGAAGTAGCTTCAATTTGAAAATGCAGATTTTTGGCATTTTAAAAAAGTAAATTGTACCACTGCACACTCTTAATACAATGGTCATTCCACAAGTATAAATGTATGTGGAGTGTAAAAGATAAGGGTCAAGATTTAAGAAAGAATTTCACACATATATATATACAGATTAGGTTAGAGTAGAACTTTTATTTTGTATAAAAAATAATAATAATAATAATAAAATGCAAATTGTTTGAAATTGTAGGGCAAATACAAGTCACTTTGTGCTTTTTCTTTGAAACAGGCTTTTAGCCCGCACGGGGCCAAATGCACCCATTGACTTGTGTCTTGTGCTCCTAACAAACAACTTTTGTCAATTAATTGCCGGCTTATATTTGTAGGAGAGAGATATGCACGTATTCTCATCCACGTAATTCACCTTTTTCGCTCACTTTTAATATTGATTTGTGTACCGTGAATTTTGGGAGAAAGTATCGTACACGTCGGGCCTATATGACATACCTCCACATGTGGGCTTAACACACGAGAAATTATTAGATATCGTGATTCTTTCAATCAATGGGACAATGTTATTTATGTAAATGTGTGAGTAAACTTTTTAATTAATATAAAAAATAAAAAATAAAAATTATTAGGTGATATCATATTTACATAAATAATAACATTTTATTGGTTGGAAGGTTAAGGAAAATCATGTTTGCAATCCTCTGGTGGACCTAATAATTTCTCCTAACTCACACAAGAGTTTCTCGAATTTTTGGTTTTCTTTTTGTTCAAATTCATTATCCAAGTAGGCCTATTTTTTTTTCCTTTTTATTTATTTATTTTTTATATAATAAAGTAGGCCTTTTCCTTTAGCCACCTAACCATTTTCTCTTTTGAAAGACATTTCTTGAAGTGCGATGTGTGAGATGGAGATCTAGGTATAATAGTTAGATCTGATAAGTGAGTTGGATTAGGTCGGGTTCTATTCAAATTAGCGTTAGAAATGGATTGTTCCTAAACATATTGTGAGTAGGTTTGGTTGGTTAGTAGGTTCTAGTTATTTTAATTAGTAAAATCTCTAATGGTTGAATAAGAGATTTAGAGTACACCAAAAATTGATTAGTGATTTGGTCTGATGCTAAATAGTTATTATTAGAAGTAGACGCCATAGATTGAAACTCTCTTTAAAAAAAGAAAAAAAAAAGAAAAAGGACCGATTGATCAGTTAGAAGTGTACTCATATTTTTCACATGCTAAAAAATAATAATAAACTAATATTTTATGATATTGTCAATAAGGAGATGATATTTTAGGAATTTACATGCTAAGAAAAGGCATTGCGAATACCATCGTTGTTTAAACTACAGGGTTTACCCAAAAAAAAAAAAACCCTAGTGGTAGCTTCTATTTGAAAATGCAATTTTTATTTTTATTTTTATTTTTTGTTTTTTGAACCATTGAAAATGCAATTTTAATTTTTGCATTTTCAAAAATGCAAATTGTTAGAAATCGTGGGGCCAATACAGGTCACTTTGTGTTTTCTTTAAAAATAAGCATTTAGCCCTCACGATCATGGGGCCAAATGCACCCATGATCATATTATTTTTGCCTTCCTTTCAATACAAGAGAATAAATCACAAAATGCTCAACAATAAAAATTAAATAATACATATATTCTTAACTATACAATTCAGAAATCACAAATGATATCATCACAAAAAAAGAGCAAAAAATATATATTAAATGTCGTGGACCATGTCAAGTTATCAATGTAAAATAATTATAAAGTTTAATTACCTAAAAGGAAAACTAAATTTAAAAAGTTAAGAATAAAACATAAATATTAGATAAAGAAATATAAAGAAAATATTTAATATGAATTACATCTCAATATACTCAACATTAGTAAAAGATCCAAAAATGAAAATATTCATGTTAAAGTGTTGCACCATAATCAGTGGCGGCTCTAGGAATTTTATTCAGGGTGTTCCTCAACAAGCATAAATTACACAATTTAATAAAAAGAAAATTTTGTATATTGACAACAACAACAATAAAAAAAAAAAAAACGCAAATACATAAAGTTTACAATTGCATTTTACGAGTTTTCATATTTTGAAATCGTTGCATGATAGTCTCATTATCAATGCTACAATAAACTATAATTTCATTTGAAATATTAATAAAATTGTTAATTATTGTTGTTTAGTTGTTTCATTAATTTGTTTGTCTTTTATAAACTATAATTTGTTATATTATTATTTCATTAATTATAAAATTATTAATTGTTGTTTAACCTAAATAATTTAATTTGTTTATCTTTAATAATGTATTGGTTAATTAAATTATTAATTATTGTTTATTAGTTGCTTTCTCCAATTAATTATTGATTGATTAAATTATTGTTTATTAGTTGCACTAGCACACATCCCATGTGCATTTATTTCCCCCAATTCAAATATCCCACCCCAGCCCCATGCCCCCATCTATCCCCACTCAACAGACCAGCCCCATGCTCCCTAATCGCAAGAACCAATCAAATAAATTCACAGCAACCATGAGAGACATTTGGGTTTTTACTTTTCCTTTACCTTTCTTTTTTCATTTTTTCTTTTATACTGGGTATTACTATTAGGGATTTTTAAATGAAGAGTTTTTTTTTTTTTTGGTTATTTTTTTTTTTCGATGCTAAGACTTACAATACTTATCCACACAAAAGGGCCTAACTCTTGTGGGAATAAGCAAGGCTTATAAACTACTCACACACGCTCAGTTTAGTCGATGTGGGATAGCAAGAATCACCACAAGACGACAAACACTCATCCTCACACAAACGCTCAGCTTAGTTCCTTGTTATTTTGCATTCTTTTTTGGGTATGTTGTTTTTATACTAATTATGGATTGGTTCAAAAGTTTTTGAGGGTGTTCCTAATTTTGGTTGAGGGTGTTCCTAATGTGTAAACAAATAATTTTTTTTATTTATTATATATAATTTTTTTTTTTTTTTTTTTTTTTTTCAGGTCAGGGTGTTCCTAGGAACACCCTGGCCTGAACGTGGCGCCGCCACTGACCATAATTTACCTCCATAGTTTTTCAGAGTTCACTAGAACCACCAGAATCCTTATGTGTTCTATAAGCGCACGAGACCAAGCAAGTTAGAGATTTATAAATGCCCTAATCTCATTCTAAAATATACTTCGCTGTTCAAAGTTAGAAACCAACAAAGACATGACCTTGGTTGGGTTTTTTCTTTATGCAATTTAAATTGAACTGTATTTTGAAGTTAGAAACTTTTTTTTTTTTTTTGGGTTAAAGAAGTTAGAAACCTACCAAGACTTGACCTTGGTTGGGTTTTATTTATTTTTTATTTTTTATGCAATTTAACTTGAACTGTATTTTGAAGTTAGTCGAATGGGGACAAGCCACAATGGTTGATGCAGACAAGTTCTCATTAGCTAATACTGTACTTGATTTTTCCAACAAGACATTTATGTTACTCTCTGAAACTATTTTTTTCTTGATTTTGTTTTTGTTTTTAGTTGACAAATCCAAGAGTAGGATGAGTCAAGTGACTCAGGTCATATGAAGCAGTTATCAATTCTTGAATTTAGGCCCAGACCCTGACCGGAGCTCTGCCCGACAATTACGAATTGAATTTGCAATTGTTGCGGGGCCCTTATATGACTCTTCTCATTTAGAAATTTAGAACCTGTGCTACCGACCAGTGGCCATTAGTGGTTATTAATTTTTTTCTAGGTATTTTTCTATTTTTCATTTTTTATTTATTTATAATAGGATAAATAGAGGAGATATTTGAACTCTGATATTTTATTTAGAAACATTAAAATATACCAACCGATTTAGTTACTGATGATGCCAAAATCGTCAGTTGGATCACTCGTCCAATCCGAAGCATTAGACGATCTTGTAAGACCCGCAAGATGAAAGAGAGATAGATCGAAGAGACCACCGAGTTGTGTCCGGTGGGGGAGCCTCCGATGCTTAAGTTAGTATCGGCCCATATATTATGTAAATAGGTAGTGTTTTGTAATATTTTGTACTAGTTTTTGACATACCTTAGTTAGTGAGACAAATTGTCCCTTTTATAGGTGACTTAGGTAGTCATTATACATAAATTAGGGTGATTATTACCTTGATTGTAACGTTCTTTGTCTTGATGAGAGTTTAAAACCTTTGATGGTCATTATTGAATGTGTTGAGTGGTTCTCTTTGATGGCCTACTAAAGATGCAAGGTTGTCCATATTAATGGACGACCTTAATGATTTTTCTGGACTCATCGATTGCCCCCATTCCCAAGTCTGATTTTGCTTTATGCTGGTCAGGCTTAGGGAATATTCTTGACTTGTTTAGATTCAGGCTTCTTTATCTTCAACTACCTTCTTCTTCAAGAATGGTAGTATTTTTGTGATAACTTCTTAGTATCCGCCTTTTGAAGGTCTTTTTGGACGTTCGAGTGATCATAACTCGATCTTGAAAGTGAGCTAATTTCTTTTGAAGATCATTTTTTATCACTGCTTTGAAGAGCAGAGCAATTTTCTTTGGACGACCATTTTTTATCACTGCTAAAGAGCGAGGTGATTTCTTTGGACGACCATCTTTGATCACTTCGATGCTTCTTCTTTTATTCATTTTCTAGTTGTCACATTTGATATTCTTGATTTGCATGTGACTTGCGCTTGTGTAAGAATCCTTGTCTGCGCACACTCACCTAAAGGTATTTAGTCACTTAGCCACTTTTAGGTGACTTACATCTAGTTATGGAGTTTTGTCATTTAGACTTCATCAATGATTTACATCGTTCTAGCAAAATCTTGTCTATTTTTTTTGGTGACTTACATCCATTTAAGGAATCATGTCACTTAGACTAAGTCATTGATTTACATCCATCCTAACGGAATCTTATCACTTAGCCATTTTTTGGTGACTTACATCCATTTAAGGAAGCTTGTCACTTGGGTTTCGTCAGTGATTTAAATCGTTCTAGCGGAATCTTGTCCATTTTTTTTTTTTTTTGACTTACATCCATTTAAGGAATCTTGTCACTTAGACTAAGTCGTTGATTTACATCTATCCTAATGGAATCTTATCACTTAGCCATTTTTTGGTGACTTACATCCATTTAAGGAATCTTGTCACTTGGGTTTCGTCAATGATTTAAATCCGTCCCGACGGAATCTTATCACTTAGCCATTTTTTGGTGACTAACATCCATTTAAGGAATCTTGTCACTTAGGCTTTGTCAGTGATTTACATCCATCCTGGCAGAATCTTATCACTTAGCCATTTTTTGGTGACTTACATCCATTTAAGGAATCTTGTCACTTGGGCTTCGTTAGTGATTTACATCCGTTCTGGCGGAATCTTATCACTTAGCCATTTTTTGGTGACTTACATCCATTTAAGGAATCTTGTCACTTGGGCTTCGTTAGTGATTTACATCCGTGCTCGCGGAATCTTATCACTTAGCCATTTTTTGGTGACTTACATCCATTTAAGGAATCTTGTCACTTGGGTTTCGTTAGTGATTTACATCCGTCTTGGCGGAATCTTATCACTTAAGGAATCTTGTCACTTGTTGCTTGAAAGATTCCTCGACGCTATGTCGTTTTAGACCTTTTTGAGGCCATGTTGATATCTGCATTAATTAGCACATGCATTTGCCAAGACTTGGTTAAACAAGAATTTTAGGACAATTCATATATAAATAATAAGTTACCAATAGCCTAGGTAGACCTTTTTCTTATTTCCTTGTAATCCTAGAGTTTTACCTCTTTTGTGATCCGTCTAGTAATGCATACAATTTTGCATGAAACCTTACTAGGTGTAATTTTTATAGACAAATATAAAAGAGACAGAGATAAATGTGTTACCTTAAATGACAATATTATTTTGTCACATAGCTCGATCTTTTATTGCTGGGATCTTCTTGACAAGCTCTTCCCTTTTAAGATGATGAGCTCTTCTCTTTTCAAGATTTTTTTAAGCTCAACATGATACTTCATGTTTAAGGTCTAGATCTCTTTTGTATCAATTTTTTTGAAGGCGTAAAAACTAGGCCACGTTTTTGCCCCTGTTCAAACGTGAAAAGTACAATTCTCTTTTGTTGACAACTAGAGGAATGGTCTATCATGATTGGAACCTCTTTTTTTTTTTTTTTTTTTTTTTGGCGTGCTTTGATGACTATGGTCATTGCCGTTTGTAATAGCAATTTCCTCTTCCTTCTTCTTTAAGTGTATGCTTAAGTCACTTCAATAGTGCTAGTTGCATGACAATGTACAAATATGCAATTGCATGCTATACAAGATGAAGTGTATTCTATATGAATCATAGAGAAGTATAAAAATTGAAGCTATTTGATTATATGCTTCTTTAAACTGGTCTTTGTTAGGTGCTTGCACCGTATATGATTTTAAAGCAATTTAAGAAGATTTTGGTGAGTTGATGGAGATAGTGGAAATTCATTGAGACTTAAATTCATGAGTATATTGTGAACATGACCATCTAGCATTTTAAGTTTAGGAAACTTAATAGAACTTCTCAGATTCATGACGATAAAACATATGCTACTAATAATATAGTCATATTGGTCGTGATAATTGTAACAATTTTATGGCAATATTTTCAACATGTTCCATATATGCATACTTGTAATGATCATGCAAGCTTGATATGCACTTAATTCTAATAAGATAATATTTGGCATGGCTAATTAAAGAGAAAGAAATAAATGAGTTACCTCAACAAGAGACCTTAAATCACGATACTATTGTGTACGTACCTCGATCTTTTCATTGTTGTAGTCTTCTTGACAAGCTCTCCCTCTTTTAGGATCTCTTTTGTTAAGCTTAACATGCTATTTCATGTTTGAGGCTTAGATCTCTTTTGCTTCATTCTTTTGAAGGTACAAGTATTAGAACACTTTGTTCATTCAAGGTTATATTTCCTTCCTTTAGGGATGAAGGTTATGCCATGTGCTTCTATTATTACATGCCTAATTGGTTACGCATATACTACAATTTAAAGAGAGTACTTATGCTTGACATGTGATCTATTATCATACTTTCACATTCAATAAATATTTAAGCTAATGTTTTAACATCATGCCTCATATATACCATTGTGTGAGCCATTATGTAATAGACATATAGTAGTGTCAACAATTATAGACATATAGCATTGCCATTATGAAAGAAATATTCGTGATGCTATGGAAAGAGTTTAGGCCTTTCCATGATTTTTGGCTTTGGTACAAAATTACTTTATAACAGTGTCAACAATTATATATAGATAGAGATGTGGTGGTACGATGCTATCATGTCACATACCTCTAATCTTCTTTTTAGCAAGCTCTTCTTGATGAGTCCTCATCCTTAATCCTGGACTTGACAAGATATGTACAATCGAGATAGTCTAGTTGCTCTAGTCTAGTGGTTGCACTACATGTACTCTCTTTTGTGCAAAGTGTTAGACTAGGAGCAACAATATCAATAAAGAAATTCACAATTAATTAAAAAATTTCTAACTTAAGGGCGATATATGTTGATGCATCTATGACATGGCATAATATCCATTAGAGTGTTTACATAACACAAATATGTTTTGAAATTCCTTCTCAAAATTAATGCAGCCAATATCATTTAGAAAGGTTTGGAATAGTGGGTCACAATTATTATTTGTGAATTCATAATCAATCATATGCTCATAGGATTTCTCCTAAAAGGGATCTATTTTTTGATGAACTATAACATATGAGATATATATCAAAAGAAAATGATGTTTTGCACATGTAATTAATTAGTTGCGCACAAGCGTATGCAAAATTCAGAGAAATAATTTGGCATGCGATGTTTTAATTTTAAAGGGAGCAAGAAGGATCTCAAGCCCAATAATTATATCTGGCTCCATGCTTTTAGATACCTAAAATTGGGATCTTAAAACTTGGAATGTCAATGAGCAACATTTCTTATTTTTAAGCCTATAAGGCAAATATAAAATTTGCAATTTTGCTTGAAACTTACTTTTCAAGTTTTTTTTTTTTTTTTGATGGAATAATAAAAGATACTATCCTAAAATTATTTAAGATTGACGGTCAAAAATAGTTGTCATGTTATTTAGAGTAAATGTCACATGCATATGTATGCTTATAATTCAATATGTTGCCTTATTTATAAAAAGAAAACCGAATAATCTCCTGTTTTAATTCTTGGATTTGGGGTTTTTAAACTTGGAAGCAAAATAAGAATTGCCCCTCCTCTTTAATATCTGAAGCTATAATCTTGTACGGTAATAAATTTTTGCTTCATTTTCTCTAACGACTAAAAATTGAGATTTATTATTTTGGGCAAAGCAATAATACTGGATTAGTGGATTTCGTCTTTTCCTATTTTAGCAAGACATATTGGGAAAGAAGAGCGGTGATAAAGCATCTCTCCGGTTACTATGAGAAGAGGGCATGTAGATTGCAGGCATAGAGCAGGGATGAAGGTAGCTCTCATAATGTGGGTCTCGTTCAGTCAGGCACTACAACTTCGGCGGACACAGAACCAACAGTGGCGGAGAAAGGGGAGGAGGAAAATCAGACCATGGAGGCAGTTATCGAAGTAATTGTGCAACGAAGTTTGAGGGAGGAGACAGAAACGTTTGGGGCCATAAATGATAATCACTCAATGCCGAAAAATAAGGAAGTGATTATGACTAACATAAGGTGCAATGATTCTGATTTCCTTTCCAAAAAGGATGAATTTGATATGGTCTTTAACCACTCCAGCTTAGCTAATTGATACGGAATTAATGGGGGCAATATTAGTGGGGAATAGCATTGAAGTGTCCAACATAAATGCTAATTCCATTAAGGCAGCAGAAATTGGAATGCAACCAAACTTCTATGATACCAACCCTAGCCGCCTCCATGCAAAATCTTGACATATTTAACGTCCAAAATTACGATATATAATTTTGGTAAGATGGTAGATTTTTGGCTTCATTTTTCTTCAATACTCAAAATTAGTATCTTTAAATTTGGTAGAATAACGAAAGTTGAGAGCCCTTACCTTAAATGGTCCTTATACTTAAATACTGTAGCACTACAAATTCGTAACCTCAAACGACAATCTTAACATAAGCATTATTATAAAATAAGGTGCATGAGAGGTAGGTGTTGGGTGTGTTAACTGATGGGCCACTAGGTAGATATAAGCATCATAGAAACTCATTTACCATGTAAAGAAGATATCATAGTTGGTAAATCAAGTAATATCTTTTTTTTTTTTTTTTTTTTTAATATTTACTTTATATTAGTCAAAGGCTGGTTAATGATTCATTTCAAATGACATAAGAAACAATAACTTGAAATTGGTGAATATGATAAGCATGGAAGGCACATGGTGATATGTTGTGCTAGTGGATAACAAAAGGCTTGGCCATGTGGGTCATCCACCATCTTATTATCACTTTAGCCTCATGAGTATGACACATGGGCTTAAGGATTACCCCATCTTCTGATGGATGGCCTAGACTAGCTAACATAAGCAATTGAGTTATTAAATAACATACCTGGCACCAAGTGAGTCTAAAGAAAACCACGAAAATTTATCCCTTTTGCGTCCTATCTTGTCTAGCCCCCTCCGTTACCATTTTGACACTCATAGTGATGTGAAATGTCCACGAGGTATGATTGAAGAAAATTTCAACTCAGTTTGCGGCAAAGACACAAAGAAGTGGGGCTCAAGGAGCCCGTTGTTGTTGTCACGAGACGATGAGCGAGATTTGTTTTTTTTTTTTTTTTTTTGGAGTGTCTCATGTAGTGAGGCTTGTCTCGATCCGGCCAAAGATTTTTGAGGATAGCTAGTGGTGTTGTTGCGATGGCCATGAACATATCTATGGATCGATTAATTGAGATCGTTCATTGGAGTGGTCATGGTCACTTCTTTGTCTATTGACGTGTGGATATGCATTCTTTGTCAATGGTTTTGGGACGAGCTTAGCATTTTCGATATCTGTGGTCCTAGATTGAGCAGAGTAACCCTTTTATCTTAGGAAGAGCTGAATGGCTAGTCTCTTCCCACAAACGGCGCCAAACCGATGATGCCAAAATCGTCGGTTAGATCACTTGTCCAATCCGAAGAATTAGACGATCTTGTAAGACCTGCAAGATGAAAGAGAGATAGATCGAAGAGACCACCGAGTTGTGCCCGGTGGGGGAGCCTCCGATGCTTAAGTTAGTATCGGCCCATATATTATGTAAATAGGTAATGTTTTGTAGTATTTTGTACTAGTTTTTGACATACCTTAGCTAGTGAGACAAATTGTCCCTTTTATAGGTGACTTAGGTAGTCATTATACATAAATTAGGGTGATTATTACCTTGATTGTAACGTTCTTTGTCTTGATGAGAGTTTAAAACCTTTGATGGTCATTATTGAATGTGTTGAGTGGTTCTCTTTGATGGCCTACTAAAGATGCAAGGTTGTCCATATTAATGGATGACCTTAATGATTTTTCTGGACTCATCGATTACAATACTTTTAATTTTTAAAAGTGTTAGAAGTTTTAAGTTAAAGGAGAATATTAGTGTACACAGGAGGACATAGTAGAAAAACATTTTTTTTAAAAAAATTTAAAATTTCTAATAATTAAGTAATGAAAAGGGAAAAGATATGTTTTAAGATCCTTCAGTCTTCTCATAAAAAAAAGACGAAGAAAAAAAATCACTTAGAGATCCTAAAGAACTCTACTATATTATAAGTTCTTTAAATCCTAATATTTATGCCTTATCTCAAAAAAGAATAATAGCTAAAATTTTTTATTAAAATTATATTTAAAACATACTTAGAGAGAGAGTACCACATCATCGTATTTTGGAAGTACTTATTAATTTTCCTAAAAACATTTATAATCAAGGAAATAACCCTATCACCTAAAATAGAAAATACATAAAAATTCAAAATACATAAAAATTCAAACATTAACAACCAATATACCTTTCTAAAAAAAACAACCAATAAAAATCTACCCTATAGTTGGTCCTACATCAAAATAGAAATAATGATGATCCAAATCCCTGGACAACTCTGTGAGTCCGTGTAGATGTCATAAACTGTTCGCATAGAAACTTGTCAAGCTCTCCCCTTCATAAATTGGGGCCCTCATTCACCCAACTGACCAAAGGTCGATCCGATGTAGCTTTTAATTCAAAATGCAAAGCTAGAATCTTAGCAGGGATCATATGGGCAAGTTGGTGTTGAGGAATGCCTAACTACAATCTAAAGATTGAAAATTACATGGATAAGCATTTGATTTACTAACCCTTAATCTAAACTTAAAGGCTATGTTACAAGATGGGAAGATGTTAGGCCAACATTCATATCATACCATCCAATATGTTATCAATCAATTTGCATATTGAATTTAATGTGTGTGCATGTGATAAACCGTAATTTCATTTATTAATCATTGCATTTCGATTGAAAAATAAATTTTAGTGAGTGTGTGTGAATAGTGATATCCTAGATTCAAGGATTTGAGAGAATTATGAAACTAACATGTTTTTCATATTTTGGAATTGTATTTAAGATTAAAGCTAGTGTCATTCATGAATATATGATGAACAACCAAGAACGTGTAAGGATCGCATATGAAAAGAATATCAAGAAAATATTCGAAGAATTTAAATAATCACTAGCATGCTTTAATCATAAATTCTCGTCATAGCAATATAAAAAACAAGTTAGAGAAATAGATTATACTTGCATGCAAGATCCAAAAAGTGGAGTCGAGAAGACTAACTCGACCTTGGTGGAAGTCCTAAGGGTGGAGTAGAGACAAAGAATTAGGAGAGGGAGAGTAAGGGGTTATTTGGTTTTTTTTTTTTTTTTTTTTCATCACTCATCACTCCTCACTCCTCACTCAATTTTTGTCACTCATCACTCATCACCTAAAATACTCCCCAAACCTCACCCGTTTAGCACCTAAACTCAATTCTGATTGTGGCTTTGTTTCCAAAAAAAAAATTAATAAAAAAAATTTAAAGTCAAAAGTTGCAGCTAGAATTTCAAAAGTTGTGTGTGTATTTACAAAAATGCCATCATAACTCTGTTTCCATAACTTGAAAACACTTAAAATATGTTTTCAGTTTCCATAACTCATTACTCAAAAATTAGAGAATTAAGTGATGGAAACAGAAACTGAAAACATCCTTAAACATACCATTCAACCATGGGACCCACAGATTTTGAGTTATGAGTGATGGAAACTGAAAATACACTTATGCCCCTGAGTCTCATTCAATATCATAAGTCTCAAGAAGACCAAGATATGACAAAACTAACTCTACTTTAGTAGAACTCAAGAGGGGAGAAGAGATGATGTTTTTGTGTTCTTTAGAATGGAGAAGAGGGAGAGTTTATACAATAGTAGTGGAGAAAATATAAATATAAGGGCATTTAATGAAGGTTGACAAATGATCAAAGAGAATCATGAACCTAGACCCTACTTTAGTATTTAGAGAAAGTTTGTACATTAAATTTGGAGGTTGGTTGAAGTGATAAACAAGCCAAATGTCTAATACCTCGGCTTTTCTTGTAGCTCATGTAATAGTTTTCAGAGTTAATTTCGAAAAATCATATCTTTCTCAATTCTTATTAGAATTGCCTCATTCTTGTACTTAAATTGAAGCTCCCAATGTCTAGTTTCTAGAAATATTAGCCTCACTTACAAATTCAAAATATTTTGAGAGAAATAAACAAAATGGTGAGCAAAGGTCATTTGTTGGAAAATAGTTTTAGCATAATTAACATTAATAGGCCCCATATTAGTTTTCAATTAACATTAATAGGCTTCAATTATTTCCATTTTAGAGTCAATCAGTTCCAAATTTATCTCAATTAAAAAAGATAATTACAAAAATTACTTATTGAATAATTAATGTTTAATTTAATTAATCAAGTGTGTGTGACCTTACCATAAGTCGTAGTCTTAGCCAATCAAATTATGATATGCAATTAATTTCAAATTGGTTATAATTATAATTAATTGGAATCAATTGTTTATAATCACATATAGTTGAACTCAATTTGAGATAGTGCATCTCGGCCGTTAAAACTTGATTTGATGATAACTTTCAATCTGATGGTCCGTTTAAGGCTTATGAACAATCAATTTGATCGTTACAATGTCAAGATCATTTCGATAAAACAAAATTAAGGATCTAATGGTAATAATTAAGATAACTATTTCCAAGGTGAAATTACTCTTTTACCTTCCATGTGAGGTTAAATATGGGTTGCAAAATGAGGTGTCAACAACTAGATACTAACTTGCTTGCACATTGATCGACATGTTGTCAAAATTGCTCATTGCGTTGTTGCAAAGTTTGGACAAAGTTTACTCCCACCTAGTTGGATTTCATCCCTCCTTCGGAGTTGGAAAGACTCTGGTTGACGTTAATAGTTTTAAAGTCAGCTTGTGTCAAATTGCTTTTATCCTTGTTTTTCTTTTCATTGTTCTCTTTTGAAAAAAACAACCAAAAAAAAATAAAATAAAATAAAACAAGAGGAAAAAAAAATTGTTCCTATTTCTTTTTAGAAGATTTCTCCTAAAAAAGTATGATGTTATGATTCTCATGGAATTAAAATTGCTATTTTTAATTCAAAACATATAGCTTAATGAGGTGATGCTTAAACAAGTGGTTTCTTTGCAAAATTGGCTTCCATTGGGATACAGGGAGTTAGTGACTTAGTGCATATTATAACTTTTAGGGTTTTAGGCCATCACAAAATTAATCAACTTTTAAATAAATAATTACTTATTTAATTATGCTCTTGATTAAAATGATTAACATATCAAACAAGCACAGATCACATAGATAACAAAAATAATGACCTAGCTGGAAAATCTATAAAACTATCTCTTTTCACAAGAAAAAAACCTAGAGAAGATTTAATTTAAACAATCCTCAAGGCAATATATCCATTAATATAATTGAAGTTTGTACAATAGGCTCTGAGTCCACAGGCTCTTCTATTCATGACTATTGCACATGATCTCTCCTATTCGTGACTCTGAGATCTCCACTCAAAGATTTGATTAACAACTCGTAGTTAATCGATCGCAACAACTTTGTTGTATAACTGGATCCGATATTTGCATGTAGTGATAAACTCTAGATCTGTGTATAGTGTACTAAACATAAACCTATTATATCTTCAAAAACATGCTTTAAGGTTTGTATTTATATGTACTTAAGATCCATTAAAACCCTAAATCAAACGGCTGATAAAAGAAGTTGAGAATCAATTCACTTTGAGTCTCGATCAGTCGAGACATGCGGTTTGACTCGTCGAAGTAAGTGGATTTCAACTTGTTGAGCTGCAATCGAATTACAATATTCCAGCTCTCTCATTTTTGCAATCTTGAGTCTTCATCTAGTCTGAACTTGATTTGTATTATTCCAAGGATTAATCCAACACTAATCAACTAGACAAACTAAGTTATAAAATGTTACACACTTACATTTGTTTTTGCCAATTTTAAAATATAGACTACATAAATTATGATTAAATGATATCATATTAAATTACTAAATGTCCCCAAAACTTAAACTATTAACCATAATTCTAACACTGCACTAGTAATTCTAGCATATTTTCCATGCACATTGCATAGTTGATTGTACTCACGACTTCTCAGTAAATGCTTATGTTTCCACTTAAATAATGTTAATGATAATAATGAGAGTCAAACTCTTTCACAATACAAATATATGCATTGTGAAAACTATAGAAGTAGTACATTATAACACCACGCACGCTTAACTTTTTGAAATAAAATTGTAATGCTATACATGAATTTGACCAAATCGAAGGTTTCGCAGTAAGGGTCGGAGAAGGGCAATCATTTATTCTAAAAACCAACACTTAAGACCAAAAATGGTACTCTAGGCCACAACTTATTTGATAACTACCCAGCAATGGGAACAAAAACTAGCTTACATACAGTAATGATTTGGATCATGCAGTGCATTTCTTGGCTCATGTTCTTCACATTTATTGGAAATATGGTTTGACCTAGTCAATAATGTCCAAAATTTTTTGTTTTGGAAAATTTCTATTTTGTTCCTTAAAGTTTCATATATTTCAATTATATCGAAAAAATTTAAAAAGTGTGGAAAGCTTTACATGTTGAACCAAAAAAATAAAATAAAAATTTTACATTAAACATGAAAATTTTACATGTTGGCTATTGCTAGCTATGTTGGTTGATGCATGTAGACTTGATTTGCATGCTAGTGTCTAGGTCTCCATCTCCAAAAATTATCTTATGCATTTGTCCTAAAGAGCGGCACACTTTATAGGACGGGAATCATAAGATAAAGATACCAGTCTCCTCAATCTCATAGTTGCAACTTTTTAATTATTTTTAGTTTAGTCTCATTGTTGCAACCTGCAAATTGGTCGTATGAACCCCACATTTGGATTTTATAGCATCGGCCATTGGCAGACTGCCACCTACACCTGCACCATCAGTGGGTCAAATTAAATTGCATAGGCTCATTATTGCACGTCAATTGGGCCTACTTGGAAGCTAGGCGGTTGTGGGTCTATTTCACCATTACTCGCTGGTCCAGATCAGTATAGAGATAAGGCCATAATAACTAATAAGGCCCGTAACTGTCAAGAAGCTGTACTGTAGGTGGACGCCATAGGAGTAGTTTTTATAGTCCTTTTTGAAAAGTCATACGTAAATAAATAAATTAAAAAATTAAAAGAAAAAAATAAATTTGTCAACAAATGCACGCTAGCATTTCTTTCTTACCAAATTAAGAGCCCGTTTAGATTGGGAAGGAGTGAAGGGGAGTAAAGTAGAGTTGACTGAAAGTATGCTAATTTTGAATTAATTCTACTCTACTTTACTTTACTCTCCCTCATTCCCTCTCAATCCAAACGGACCATAAAGTATATTTAAAAGGTTTCAATTTGATCCTCCATATTTAAGTACATTTTCAAATTGATTTTCTTGTTCATCTTTTCTCAGTGTCAAGTGGGTGCCTAGTCATACAACACATCACCCAAATACTAAAAGGAAAAGAAACAATGCCATATTAAGAGGGGAAAAAAAAAAAAAAAAGAAAGACTTTGTCAACAAGAGTGATTTTCAAATCACAAGAACATACTCTATCTCAAATGCCCAATATAATGCAACATTTACAATTCAATGTCATAACAACAATACTTCTTCTTTTTTTGACATATCATATTATAATTTATATTTTTTCTATAAATTTAATTAATGAGACTAACTATGAGAATGATGTGAGTGGAAGGAGTATTTCTCCTAAATTATTGGATATATATATATATGTGTGTGTGTGTGAATACTAGCCAAGAATTTAGTTTGGTGTCAGAAGTAAAATTAAAAGACAAAGTTATAATAAAAAATTGTTCCTCAAAATGTTAGTTAATATAAGTAAAAAAGAAATTAATTAAAAGATTAAATAAAATTTTAATTGTGATACAAATTTAAAATAAATATAAAATGTATTTATGTTAATTGTATAACATAAATATACAAATTAACATAAATTTGTTGGAGCATTTTTTTTATATTTAAATATCGCTTAAATAATACTCACGTAATCGATTTCTTATATATATTTTTAAGCTATTCCTTTCGTATTTTATGATATAAAGTTGTTGATTATTATTTTTATTCAAATTCGGCAAATATTTCTTTTTCCATGTAAAATATGATTAATCCAATATCTCTTTCATTTATGATTAAAATATATTAATTAAACAAAGAGATAAGTGAATAAAGGAGAGCTTAATTTGAGGGCATAAAGTAACTAGAAAAAATGTTTCATATATTAATGAACCAACAACAAACAGAAAAAAAAAAAAAAAAAAAAAAAAAAAAAGAAAGAAAACCATTTAAGCAAAAGTTAAAGAGCTTTGTATGTCAACCGACATATTTTATGTTTACATATGAAATCTTCCCCTCCCATTAAAAACATTGCCCAAAAAAAAAAAAAAAATATTTAGGGACTAGGTTGGGGTACCGGGTCCATCACTCCATGTGACAAACGTCCAAACAAACTTGACCGGCAAATAAATCATGAACGAGTGATCCACCTTACAACACATAGGTACAGAGACAAACGTTTTAAATCAAACATAAGACAATCGTTAAAGTAAACATTAATAAAAGTAAGTGATCCCATTTCAATAAAAAAAAGACAAAGACAATTACAAGGAGTCAGCTCTGAATTCTTGTAAAACCATGATATCACGCTGTTTTAAGATGACCATTTTCATTTTCACGTGTGAATGACAAATTTCATTGAACAACAATATTGGCTTGAATGAGTTCAACTACTTTTCCATAATACAGATGCAATAAATTTGGAAGATTCAACGCAATGCAACGTACGGCTGGTACGACGGATAAAGTGTAAATGTCAAAGCTTGAAGCAGGAGCGATTGATTTATAGCCTCTTCCATGTTCTTCTTTAGCTGCTCAACAACCAGTGCAAAAGACTCATTGATTTACTGGATACATCTTTTCCATATATCTTCACTAACACAATATCTCATCCTATTTCTCCACGGTAGATGGGTGGGGTATTTGTAAACAAATGGTCTCTGGATTCAATGATGTGGTTAACTTTTGCATCGGTGTTTGCCTTGTGGGCAATTACTGTAAGTTCAGCTAATTTGGTTTCAGAGAGGGAGTTTAGTAATTACAAACATGGTAGAAGGAAACTAGACGACATAGGAGGTAAGTCACTTCTTCCACTGATTGAAGTAGCCAGATATTTGATTTTGAGACGTGGGGTCTGCCTATTTTAGTGTCTTTCTTCTAACTGAATAGCACTGCTTGCATTTCTGTTGAAACCAAAAAAATTGATCATAGCCCTTAAAATTTTATAGCTAGCAGATTAATATACTTGTACCTACTTTGAGTTCCAAACTTTGACATAGTTGATATATTTGATCTGCTTAACATACGCACGCATGCGCACGCACACACACAAGGTTATTCTAAAATTTTTGCTGGCTTATAGGTTCCATAAGCATTGATTGTGGGATTCTGGATGATTATAAATACACTGATGACAAAACTGAGATAGAATACATTTCCGACAAAGATTTCATCGACTCTGGAGAGAATAGGAACATATCTTCTAAGTTCAATCATGAAACCCTTCAAAAATATCTATGGAATGTGAGAAGTTTTCCTCAGGGAAACAGGAGTTGCTACACCATAAGACCTCACGAAGGCAAAGATACTACCTACTTCATCAGAGCCACCTTCATGTATGGGAATTATGATGAGCAGGACAAGTTGCCAGAATTTGATCTATATAATGGAGTTAATATTTGGGACAAAGTAAAGTTTGACAATGAATCTCATATTGTCATCAAGGAGATTATACATTTCTCTTTGATGGATCACATAAATGTTTGTCTCTTAAATACTGGCTCAGGAACTCCTTTCATATCAGCCCTAGAGCTGAGGCATTTTCATAATTCAAGTTATAGAATCCCACCTACAAAATCCTTGGTTCTGTACAGGCGTTTTGATGTTGGTTCAACAACTGGTCAAGTAATCCGGTGAGTTATTTCTTGTGGTTATTCAGATTAGTTTTCTATTGTCTCAAGCTACCCCTATCAATAGGCCAGACATTGATGACAATATTCAAGTCTAATCTAATTATCTAAATAAAATTACTATTTTCATAGAGCAGTGTTTCATTTGAAATAAGAACTATACCAAGGCAAGAAAAGTAGGATATAATAGGAGACTATTCTACAGGGCTTTTATAAATGTTGAAGAATTTATTTGACTCTTAAACCATTTTGAGAAGTGGATCTATCATAGTGATTAAGCCAGGATGGATAAGATATAGGATAATTTGGTACCATTACTTGAAATCTTGAAGTACTTTCATTTAATTTAGACTCTTATTCATAGTATATTCTGTCCATCCCATTTGGATGCTCCGGTTTGGGGCGAGTTCCAAGTTTTTGTTTGCAAGGATGATTAGATAATATGTTCTTTTGCAGTAACATCTTCCATTAGTACATGATATATTTTTTAATGCCTCAGATACAAAGATGATGCTTATGATCGAATGTGGTTTCCTTATAACTTTCTTCAATCAATACCATTCAATACCTCCTCTGCTGTTGATAGTGTGAATCATTCTGAATATAAACTGCCATCAATGGTCATGAACACGGCAGTCAGACCAATGAATAATGACTCCCTTGATTTTGAAGTGGATACTAATGATCCCACTTTAGAATTTTACATATACCTGCACTTTGCCGAACTTGAAATCATCCAAGAGAATGAACAAAGAGAATTCAACATTAGTCTAAATGGTAACTCCTGGAAGGAATCTGTTGTTCCTCTCCACCTGTCCTCAACTACTATAAATAGTAGCACGCCAGTGAGGGGACCCAAGCTCAAGTTTTCTATTTATAAGACGGAAAATTCCACCCTCCCTCCTATTCTCAATGCAATGGAGGTTTACATATTTAAAGATTTCTTACAGGCACCAACAGACCAAGAAGATGGTATGTTGTTCTTACACAAAATTTGTTGTCAATCAATTGAGATGCAACTTTACTATGTCTCCTCTTTTTGTCGTTCTTATATTTTTATTGGAATGAGATAAAATTTTGATTCAGTTTGAGAATAATGTTGGTGTATATTAGTTAATGCCATCATGGACATTAAAGTGAGCAATGGGGTAACTAAAATCTGGCAAGGAGATCCATGTCTGCCACGACCTGCATGGGATGGCCTGAATTGCAAAGACAATGGTTATGAGCCCCCTATAATCATCTCCTTGTGAGTGTCTGTTAAACCCAATTAATAAGTCATCTAGATATCTAATGATATACATTACTAGCCTAATTGAGCCTTTTAAATTTAATTGCAGGAATCTAGGCTCAAGTGGATTGACAGGAAAGATATCTCCTTCAATGGCTAGGTTTAAATCATTAGAGTACCTGTGAGTATTATTCAATAGCAACTTTCAATCTTTACACAAATGATGGCATTTGCCATTTGAGCATTTTTGACACAATTAGCAAACTATTTTGTCAACCCAATGTCACTCCATGAGAATCAATACTTCTCAATCATTCATAGCTATAAAGTTTTATAAAGCATTTCTTAACTTAATGTTCAAAATATCTAATCAAACAAATCCAATGCATCATTTCTCAGGGACTTATCAAACAATAGCTTAACAGGACCACTACCAGAATTTTTGTCACAAATGCCAAACTTAACAACCCTGTAAGTGGTTTTGCCCTTGATGTTAATGTCCCATACTAAAAATTTGAAATAAGCCATCTAACTCAAACAATTCTTTGCAGGAATTTGTCAGGAAACAAACTCTCTGGTTCAGTTCCTTCTGCTCTCCTAGAAAGATCAAATAATGGTTTTCTGTCATTGAGGTTTGTTTTTACTCAAAAATCATAAATTTATATGATTCGTGATTTGGTAATGTGCATAATATTCAATGTTTTTCATTACCCCTTTTGTTTATTTAATTTTGTTAAAGATTTAACTTCCATCTTTTATAATTTCATAGTGTGGATGGAAATCCAGATCTTTGTGTGATGGCTCCATGCAAAAAGGAGAAAAAGAATTTTGTTGTCCCGTTAATTGCAGCCATTGTCTCAGCTCTAGTTGTCTTAACTATGCTAGTTGTTTGTTGGCGCTGCAAAAGAAAACAAGGTATACGTGGTACAAAGTTTCTTTATTGTGATCTAAACCACTCAATAATAAACACTATCAATATAGAAATCATTTTCATTATTATTTTTGAGATACTATCACCTTTAGAATAATAAAAATGAAATTTTCTTAAAAATCCCTTGAATTACTTGAGCATACAATAATTGGAGATTATGATGATCTTATTAGCTGCAAGGCAACTTCCAAGAACTCACCAAGGAGGCAGGCCACTGAAGTCAGACAATCGACAATTCACATACTCTGAGGTTGTAAGTATAACCAACAACTTTCAGAAAATTGTTGGGAAAGGGGGATTTGGAACGGTATACCTTGGATGCCTAAGTGATGGCATGCAAGTTGCAGTCAAAATGCTCTCTCCATCATCAACTGATGGCTCAAACCAATTTCTCACAGAGGTATGCTATTCTACACCCAAGAACTTTAATTGTTACCAAAATATGTTCAATTAAAGTATTTATGTATCTATGATTGAGTGTCATTTTGAATTGCAGGCTCAGCTCTTGATGCGGGTTCATCATAGAAACTTAACTTCCTTTGTTGGATACTGCAATGAGGGTACAAATTTTGGGATCATCTATGAGTACATGGCGTATGGGAACTTAGAAGAGCATCTATCAGGTACTAAATGATTTACTTCTTGACCGACATTCCATTTGTAAAAAATAACTTAAAAATACCTTCTGGTTTGTTATGTTATGGCTGCAGATAAAACAAGAGACGCTTTGAGTTGGAAAGAGAGACTTCAGATCGCAGTTGATGCGGCACATGGTCAGCTGGCAGAATTGCTTTTAATAAAGTTAACTTCTAGTTTGGTTCATATGTTGTAACTATGATGTGCCAAACTTATACATGTAGGCCTGGAGTACTTGCATCATGGTTGCAAACCACCTATAATTCACAGAGATGTGAAGACAGCCAACATTTTATTGAATGAAAAACTGCAGGCCAAGATAGCTGATTTTGGTTTCTCAAAATTCTTCCCAGTTGAAGGTCAAAGTCATTTATCCACTGCTATTGTTGGCACGATGGGTTACCTTGATCCAGAGTAAGTCTTTGTGGTTCAGTATACTTCCATTCAATTCATTTTTCGGTTCAAGTTTTCTTCAACACATTCTGACTGACTGAAATTTAGCATCTAGATTAATGGTATTAGAGTTGTTCTTCCATGCAGATACTACACTTCAAACAGGTTAACTGAGAGAAGTGATGTGTACAGCTTTGGAATTGTACTTTTGGAACTAATCACAGGCAAGAGAGCAATAATAAAAAGCCATAACAAGGATAACACTAATATTGTTGATTGGGTTAGACCCCTTCTTGCTAGAGGGGATATAAGAAATATCATTGATCCGAGAATGCCTGGAAATTTTGACACAAATTCGGTTTGGAAGGCAATAGAGACAGCAATAGCATGTGTGCCATTAATTTCCATCCAAAGGCCAAGCATGAGCCATGTGGTGATTGAATTGAAGGAGTGCTTGGAGATAGAAAAGGCTCATGAACAAGATTGTGGTCCAATGACGAAATCATTCAACGACACATTTGAAGTGAACCCTTTGGGCCTTGAGATGGATATGGTTCCCCAGGCAAGGTAGTACTTACTAGGTAGCCAATTGCTGGTTTTGAGTATAATACAAACGATCCAATTTGTTGATTGTAAATATAATGATCACTTATTTTTCATTTGAGAAAGAAAACAATAAGTTAAGAAAATCTATAAATCTTTGGTATATGTCTTTCATCTTTGTACTTGTCAGCTAAGTTTAGTCGGTAAACATATTAATTAAGAGGTTTGAAAAATCCAATCAAGACCAAGAAAGAGAAGGCTTTATACACAGAGAGAGCTAACTTCTGGTCTTCCAAACTTGTGAGAAAATTCAAGCGTGAGAGAAAATCTGGAATGAGACTAAGAAGAATCTAGAAAAGCTCAGAGTGCTCTAATACCATGTGAGAATTTGATGAAAATTGCATTGTATTAACCAAATGAAAAAACTGTACAAGCAGAGGTATTTATACAAGCTTGAAGTGTAACTGACTTCCTAACTAACCCCAAATTATACGGATTTATTCCCTCCAAAACTAACGATATGAAATACACCTATCAGCTACTTACACATGTCCATAAATATCACTACTGTTTACTACCACTAAACTACGAGTAGCATAAGGAACTACAAGACAGAACTATAGGTCGTTTATACAGAACCAATAACTGGTTCTTTGTGCTTGTCCTGCTCGGATTGCAACTTGTAGCTTGAAGCTTATCCTTCTGATAACTTCCAACGAGGACTATTCATTGCCAAACTAAAAAAAAAATTATTTTTTAATGTGGTAAACTGTCCATCTACTCTCTCATCCATTCACTCTCCCTCTGTCCCCTTTGCTTTTTCACTTGTTCTCTCTCTCCTTATTGTGTCCTCACCGTCGATTATCAATGTCCTCATCATCGAATCGTTGCTCTCAGCGGCGTTGGTGGCTTGTTGAGGTTGCAGAGGTCGTCATATGGCTGGGTTATTGAGATGGGTCTGTGTTTTTGGTGGGTCGTTGGTGTTTTTTGTCGTTGAGCCATTTGGTTTGTGTTTTGATTGAGGAATTTGTGTTTTTGGTGGTAGTAGTGGTGTATTTTTGGATGCAAGGTGGGTTTGTGTCATGAAGGAGAAGGTGGATTTGTGTTTGGTGGTAGCAGCAGCGCTTTTGTGAAGGAGAACATGGTGTTCGGTGGGGAAGAGGATAAAAATAAAATTTATTTATTTATTTATTTTTGGAGAGAGAAAAAAATAGTATTTAAATAGAGTAGAGAAATAATTATTGAGTCTGATACATATGTGTGTGTCTGTTAAAGTAGCAAAAGTACAGTGTTTTAGATTAGTTTAACTAAAATTTTGTTGAGACTGAATGCTCATAGTAACTTATTCGGAAAATTCAGCAAAAAAAAAAAAAAAAAAAAAAAAAAAAAACTTATTCGGAAAAACAAATATAAGAGCAAAATAATCATGTATCTTTTTCCATTTGTGTGACGTATTCACAGCAATTTGAAGTTTTTTTTTTATTTGACATTCGTATTGGTAATAGATATGGCAAAATAAGTTGGAATTTTCTGACCCGACCTAAAAAAAAACTCGACCTGAACCCTATTTTTTTGACCTGAAGCAAAAACGAGTTAACCCATGACCCGACCCGTGTTTTTACGGGTCAACCCGACCCAAACTCGAACCATTTTTAAAAAATTTTTTTTTTGGGTCAAAAAAATAGTAAAATTAAGACAATATTAGTTTAATTGTTTGTTGTGAGTTTTAAGGAAACAATTGATGCATTTATATAATTGCATGTAAATTAATTGAGAGATAAATGGTTGAACATTCTGTAATGAGTAAATATTTTTAAATATCAAATAGTAAAGTACATGCCAAGATAATCTAATTACAGTAGAGTTAAAAACATAGATTTAAAATTGTAGACATGTGTAAGAAACATTCAGAAGTGTGAAAATAGTGAAGCCAAAGTATCAAATGAGCATAAATTATGAATGCTTAGACTTATTTTTTTAACAATTTATGTCCAAAATAAATGGCTTTTCAAAATAAATTATGATATTTCCTAGTGTGTGTGTTGCTTAACAATGATTTGATATTCATAAAAGAGACCATGTATAAAGAAGTAAGTAATCAAACTTTAATGTATATCTCAATTGAAATAGAGTGACAACCACAATTGATAATTGATTATAAAAGTAATTTTGAAGATAGTAAATTTCCTATATGTTTTTATTCTTTATCAAATGGGTTATCCAATAAGTCATTTGTAATTTTTTTTTATATTTTGGAATGTTGATATTGTGTAGAAATAAAACTTGTGTATTTATTTTACTTATCTTTGTATTATTTTGTTTTAGATAGCAATTTTAGGATTTATATAATTTAAAAATTATTGAATAAGTATTGATGAGTTTAACTAAGTTCATTCTTAATATAAGTAGTGGATTCAAAATAATGCATTTTACATCAAGTAATTTGTTGCATAACTTTCTAAATGGCAAATACATGTTGTTTTCTTTATAAAAAAATGAAAAAAAAAAATTCATGTGAAAAATACGATTCAACCCGATCTGACCCACAACCCGATTGACCTAAACCCCTTTTTAACCCGTTTAAAATGATCCATTTTTGACCTATGACCCATTTGACCTGCAACCCGATTGACCCGATCTGACCCACCCATTTTGCCATGTGTAATTGGTAACTGCAACCAAAATGTATTGATTTATTAGTTGGTGTATTTTTTTGGGAAGACAACTTGGTTTTACAATCACACCAGAGTGTAAATCGGGTAAAATAATAATATCCAAACCAAAAAATTATTTCAATAATATCATAATTAAAATTGAGTTATAAAATATCGAAAAATGCTAAAAAGTTTACAAATTTTATTATACATCATTTACCAACTAACGTGCTATATAATGAACTTGGGTTATTGAGATGTGTTTTTGGTGGGTTTTGATTGAGGAATTTGTGTTTTTGGTGGTAGTAGTGGTGTATTTTTGGATGTAAGGTGGGTTTGTGTCGTGAAGGAGAAGGTGGATTTGTGTTTGGTGGTAGCAGCAGCGCTTTTGTGAAGGAGAACATGGTGTTGGGTGGGGAAGAGGATAAAAATAAAATTTATTTATTTATTTATTTTTGGAGAGAGAAAAAAATAGTATTTAAATAGAGTAGAGAAATAATTATTGAGTCTGATATATATATATATATATATATATATATATATATATATATATATATATGTGTGTGTGTTTGTTTGTTAAAGTAGTAAAAGTAAAGTTTTTTAGATTAGTTTAACTAAAATTTTGTTTAGACTGAATGCTTTTTTTTTTTTTTTTTTTTTTTGTAGTTAGACTGAATGCTCATTGTAACTCATTCGGAAAAACAAATATAAGAGCAAAATAATCATGTATCTTTTTCCATTTGTGTGACGTATCCACAGCCATTTGAAGTTTTTTTTATTCGACACTCGTATTGGTAACTGCAACCAAAATGTATTGATTTATTAGTTGGTGTTTCTTTTGGGAAGACAACTTGGTTTTACAATCAGACCAGAGTGTACATCGGGTAAAATATATCCAAACCAAAAAATTATTTCAATAATATCATAATTAAAATTGAGTTATAAAATATCGAAAAATGCTAAAAAGTTTACAAATCTTATTATACATCATTTACCAAATAACGTGCTATATAATGAAGTTGGGTGAATTTCTAAAAACAATCCAAACACGCAAAATTAATGCTAAAGTCTGAAAAAAAAAAATTGTAATTGGTGATACATTAGTTTTTAAAATTTATTTAGTAAAATGTGTAATATCATTAACATCACTCTAAAATATATAGTAAAAATAAAAGAATCAAATTTGTTTTAAGTTACATGGAAAATGCACATCCTAGAAATCTGATATATTATATATTATCAAAACCAAATATTAAAATATATTATAGAATAATTTAAAATAAATATATTAATGACTAACGCATTTAATTACACAATTTTTTTCATATGATTAATAATTTTGAAATGTCATTATTAAATTTTTAATTTTAATGAAAAATACTAACAAAATGTTTAATATGTTACCAAAACAAATACGTAGAGGTTAATTGTTCAAATTAAAATCCCAAATACCAAATTGAAACTCATATTAAAATTCCAAAGGTGATGTTTATAAAAATCCTTTAAAAAAAAAAATACTTACAGACTTTTGTTCACACAAATTTGCTGTGTAGGTCATCAAAATAACTAAAGATTTAATAGTCTAGCTCATGGAGACCCATTCTTAAGTTTGATCATAAAAAGCACAACTATGATAACTAGTGGTGGTGGAGTAACATATAAAATCCACTGTTTTGAAACCCAGATTGGAGGTTTGATTGGAAAAATCGGGAACCGGGATGAAAATCGGTTTTTTAAGCATAGAGAACTGGAATTATTGTTAATTCCGTGAACCCCTTAAACCGGGGTTGGAACGTGCGGTTCACGCAAAATTGGTGGCATGAACCATGCGGTCCAACCCTGGTTCAATTTTTTTTAAATAAAAACAACTTAACACAATTCTATTCTACTTAATTAAATTATCCATCTCTTACAAGGAATTAAAAAATTTATAATTAAAATCCTTCAAAGATATTAAACTTTACTTCAAAAATTAATCATAAATTTTAATACTTTCATGGTTATTATTTTATTTTATTAACTTTCTTATTTAATTATTAAATATATGCTTGAAAATCATTAAATTTCCCTCACATATATAGATATATTAGTCAATTTTTCTAGTTTTATAAATTTAATATCTATATTTAGGCTTTAATTAATTATTAAATTAATTATGATGTCATCATAGTTCGACCCCGGTTCAACCTCGCTTCAACCTCTAAAACCTTGAACCTCTCTCTTTTACGGTTCAATAAACGGTCCGAGTTTCAAAACCATAATAAAATCTAGGGTATATAACTGCACCAACAATTTTTTTTTATTTAAATAAAAGCTATATATTAAACATTATTATAAAGTTTTGAATTCTTTTTTTATAACTGTAATCACTAAATAAATATGGGTTTTACATATATCTCACTTGCATTTCCTTTGCGTTTAACAAAGGACTATGCTTCACATATAAAAAAATAGTGTGACAAATATAGATAAAAGATTGCAAAACAATTTTAAAAACTGACAAAGAAAGAGGCCTGCCTTGAATTGTATACCAATGGCTTTATGTAGAAGTTGTATTACTCAAAAGTCAAAAGTGTTGAACACATATAGGATTTGTATAGTACAAGTTATTTTTTAGATTTTTAAATATGGGATTGTTTAAAAAGTTGTACTTAGAAAAAAAATTTTGAAATTTAAATACGTAATATTTGAAAAAAAAGTATGGTTTGATAACGTGTCACCAAACAGACTTGTAAGTTCTCGTTTCAGTCAGATTCACTCACCAAAAAAAAAAAAAAAAAGGGTTTTAAGGAAATTTAGGTTATTATTATTATAGTTTTTTTGTTATCTCAATTTGAATTTTGGGCTCTATTTTAATTGTCAATATTGTACTAATGAATTTATTGTTTTGTTTTGTTTTGTTTGTTTTTTTTAAAAATAAAATAAAATAAAATAAATTTGGTGTTGGATAAATGTTAGTAAGAAAAAAATGAGGGCTAAAAGTTTATTTAATTCACTTTTAATTAATAAAACAATCAGATTGGGCTTATGTTCTGCCTTGTGGACTGATAGAAACCAGAAAAAAAATAAATAAATAAATAAATTCTTGTGATGCCCACGCATACTAGTATGAAATGCCTAGCCCGCTGACTCACCAGCTGTAGATGGCTGTGGCCTGTGGTTTGACCTAATTCATGTTGTAATGACCATTTCTTAATGAGGTGATACGACTGATACATTAAAACTAGAGGGTACTTTGTTTGAAAACGGCCTTGGATGGGTAAGGTTTATAGGCAAATTCTAGTATACCAAAATTTGTCTAAATTTGGCTATATTAAAAATATTGTGTCTGGATTGAGTAAGAAGCTACTAAAAAGGGGACAAGGTTACGAGTTAAGTCAAAGATAATGAGTTAATAATCTTTTGTTCATATCTTTTACACCATATTAAATTTATAAATGAACTTGTTTGTCAGAAAACAGATATTTGGGCTTTCAAAATAAATAGAAATTTAACCCAATATGTAATTAATTGAAATGAGTGAGATGCGTCCATTTGAAGTTGGCACAACTTTGTGGACTCTGAAATTTCAATGGATTGAATCTCAATTTGCTTGACTGAAATCACATGAATTGTAAACCAATTTGTTGAATAGCCATGGCTATTCAATTTCAACATACTGTTCTCTATAGAGAACAAATCCTTGCTACAGAGTGACAGTAAGAGGCCGCATACAAGAGTAGATCTAATAGCCAAATCCCCTTGAGCCAAAGAGATCTCTCAATTCTTCTCCTTTGAGTGTTTCTCCTTGTGAGATATTTTTTAGAATTCCTCTGAGATTTTCTCGCCTTGAGCTGATATTAAAACATTGTAAATGTTCATCCAAACTGTACAAACTCTTAACCTCCGTTAGAAAGTCCATTGATAGAAAACCTCTAGAGAGTTATTTGGTGTGTCGAAGTTCTAGAATCATTGTAAATGAGCTTTGTTCAGGGAGAAAGTTCATGTACAAGAATTCGCTTGTTCTCAAGTCACTGTCATTGGGTTGGTAAGAGAAGTCCATTTATTGAGCTTACATAGAGAGTTTAGGACTGCAAACATGTTTTGTAAATATAAGTGACTATAATTGTTTCTTCTCTAAGTGGTTATAGCTTTTATTATTATTATTATTATTTATATTTGATAATTGAAAATTGTGGTTTGGACTATCCATTTGTGTAAACAAAATGTGTTACATTATTTAATAACTGCTTAATCATTTTGGGTCTAAATCCAGATTTTCAAAATTGGAATAAATAGAGCCTGACTAATTGTCACGTACCCTAATGCATTTTGCATACATATTTCATGGTAGATGGTACTCACCCATCAATCCATAATAAAAAATAAATTCATTCACAATAAAAATTGTGTATTATAAGCTATAGAAGAAGTACGTCCCCCTCGAACTTAATTGAAAAAAAAATCTAATCATGAAATAAGTATATAAGAAGTTTTTGAAATACGAATGTAATTAATACTGCATATTTGACATAGAAGATAGAACATAATGCATAGAAGGAAGTACTTACCACAAACAAACAGAAAATTCTTTAACAACTACCTAGCAAGGGCAGCAATATCTGATTCAAGCTCTAAAGAGGTCGTCATGAGTTTTTGTTTTAGAGACAAGAGGTCGTTATGAGTTGATTGTTTGAAATTGTCTTATTGCCCCCAGTCACCATCCTTTGGCTTCTTCCATGAACCATCTCCAGAGCCAAACATTCCTTTAACTCTGTACATACTTCACACATATCCGACCTTTGGATTGTCACTGGTGCTATGCATGACATGGCTATCTCCAGAGCTTTCCAGGCAGAATTGATATCAAATTGTCCATTTAACCTTGGATCAATAATGTTCCGAATATCTCCACTTTCAATTATAGGATGAACCCAATCAACTATGTGTGTGTTTTCTTCAGGTCCTCTTATTATTGCCGGATGGCCAGTGATTAGCTCAAATAGAACAATACCGTAGCTATAAATATCAGTTTTCTTGTTAAAGTTTCCAGATTTTTGAAATCTGTATGTAAAACACAAGTCATTAGCATTTTTTAACAATCCCAAAACTATGTAGATATTTTTTTCATTCTCTTAGATCTAGTCAACTAGCTACATTATATAGTTGAATGACTAATATTGTTGAATTCTACGTTACCTATGTAATAGTTGTTGGCAAGCAAACCTTTAAACAACCCCGGTTAGGCCAAGAGCCTTGTAGTTTAATTGATACTTCATGGTATTTTTAATGAAGATGTCCAATGTTCAACCCCCCCTTCCCTATTGTAATTACTATTAAATTATAGGCTAAAATGCAAAATTTACCCTCTAAGTTTCTTCAAAATTCATTTTAATCTTCTAACTTTGTTTTCGTTCATTTCTGCAAACTTTTGTAAAAATTTTTATTAAAAAATATGGAAAATATTTTCAATCATTTATTGAATTTTTATTAATTTAAAAATTTTGAAGAAAAATTTAAAAAATTGTAAAATTAACCATAATATATAACAAAAGTCGATGGAAAAGCCTTAATTGAATAAACTTGAAAGTTACAAGATTGAAATGAACAAAAATAAAGTTAGAAGATAGAAATGAATTTTGGTGAAACATAAAGGGTGAGTTTTGCATTTTAGTGTAAATTAAAAAAATTAAAAAATAAAAAACAACTCCAACTAGTGAAGTGAGGTGTGAGTTAGAGTTCTAATAGAATAATTTCTTGTAATAATGCACATAATATCATGAAAATTACCAGTTCAATTAAGACTTAAGGATACTCGATATATTTCTACTCCACCAAAAGAAATCTATTACATCAGGTCAATACAACAAAATTAGACACAATATCACATATACAAGTTAAAAGCCCTTGCAACTTAAAAGTGGTAAATTATTCCAATAACTTATAATTATTGGTTGCAATTTAAACTTTAATATTTTACTGCATTAGGAAAATTTATTGCAATAACTTAAAAAGAAGAAAAAAAACATTGCAATACCAATTATTTTACAATCTATTTCAATGACAAACATGAAGCGAGATAACTTGATATCAATTATTTTACAACTAATTGCAATGACAAATCTGAAACAACTTGATATCAATTGTTTTTTTCATGGGCCTTTTGCTTGTCAAAAAGGTCACATTTTTAGTTGAGGGAGTGGTAGCGTTGCCTACCCATATAAGTTGGCTACCAGCCCACTATAGCATTGGCTTTGGCTGGAATTTTAACTTTTTACTTTTTAGGCTCTTTTGCCACTTGGAGATTTCATTTGATTTAGGCGAAAACATCATTTGGGTCCCTATGTTTTGGGATCACAGTTAATTTATTCCCTATATTTTCTTGGGGATATTATAAAAGTAATAATAGAAGAACAAGGCTAACACAAAAGACAAATAGAATATAAATAACTTTGAGGCACAATATTGTTTTCCTTAGACAATATTTGCTCCCCACACTATTGTTGCTAAAGGGTTATTGCAAAATTGCCCCTAGAATACAACCAAGATGATGGGTTCTACAGATAACAATTTTGGAGAATGACCACAGGATTTCTTGTGTTTCTCTTTAACTTACTATTTTGTAGAGAGTTAAAATGTTTCATAAAACCGTTCACAATGCTTGAATAACCTCTTCAACCTTTCCGAATAGTCGTTAGAAAAATTCTGCAAAAAATTCAGTTTTTGTGTTTTGATCGATCGAGAGGTCATTTCGATCGATCGAATGCTCTTTTCGATCGATCGAACAAGAATCGAATAGCGATCGAATCATCCGAAAACTCCAAGATTTTTTCTTTATCATTTCGATTGATCAAGCCAAATCTTCGATCGATTGAAAATGCCTAACTTTGAATTTTCACTTTATGAAACAATATTCTCCAAACTCAAACATCATTATTTCAACCTATCCATGTATATACCTATATATACAACAATCCCCCGCTAGGTTGTAATAATATATGTCTCACTTGATTGATATTCTATCATGCATAATGGAAGGTGTCTTTCAACTTAAACCTCCCTTTAGTGTAATTGCTCAAGAAATCAACAGAGTTAATGGTGGCTTGATGCTTAAACCAAAAATCTTATGTGTTGAAATCGGAAACAACACACACATGAGATCATCCACAACACATATAGAAATCTACTTTTGTTAGCACTATTATGGCCTTGTGCTCTTCTCGGTTTAGTGAACATTTACAAGAGAAAACCCTTTACTCTTGCTAGAAGTGGCACCACTTCTATGTTCACAAAGGTGAAGTTCCTTCTTATATCCCTGTTACACAGAAATTTATACTTTATGAACTTCATTAAGAGTATAAAACTCATCCTCAATTACGTCATAACAGTCTGCACTAATCCATCATGAATTAGACAAAAAAATTAGTGCTCTTAATAACCATGTATCAATAGCTTGTTGTTACCCTTTAAACCTCTTTAGATTAAATTAATTTGAGGTTGGGTTTCCAGTATTGGTGATTCTCTTAAAATAAGGGTTTTAGTTCCATTCCAATGGATGTTACCCCAACCAAATTCTATTAATTGTCTTATGTAATCATGTCTTAGACCTATATGTCTAGACTTTCCATTATACATTTTATTGTATGCTCTGCCTAAGATGGCTTCAATATCGCAGTACATCGAAATGACTGATATTGGGTATGGCCACAACTCTATGTCTAATAACATATTTCTTAGCTATTTCGCTTCCTTGCCTGCTACCACCAAGGCTATAAATTCTGATTCCATGGTGGAGTGAGAAATACACGTTTGTTTCTTTGATGCTCAAGAGATGGCACCCCTACCAAAAGTGAATATCCAACCAGACGTGGATTCGTTATCACTTACACTGGTAATCCAACTAGCATTTGAATAACCTTCCAACACAACTAGAAATTCAGAATAAAAGAGTCTCAAACTTATGGTTTTCTTTAAATAACCAAGAACTCTACCAATTGCTTTCCAGTGATCCACACTTGGATTACTTGTGAATCTAGAAAGTTTGCCCATTGAAAACGATATGTCCGGTCTTGTACAATGCATAGCATACATCATGCTACCAATAGCACTAGCATACTCGAGATGTGCAATTGCTCTTCCAAAGTTTTCATCCAACTTTATGCCCCGATCGAAATGTGTATTTTCTTCCTTTATATTAAGATGTTCAAATCTTTGAAGCACCTTTTCAACATAATGAGATTGACACAATGAAAATCCTTCACTATATCTTTTAATTTTGATTTCCAAAATAGTATCTACTTCGTTTAAATCTTTTAGTTAAAACATAGAAGATAGATACTTTTTAGTTTCACATACACCTTTCATATTTGCACCAAATATGAGCATATCATCCACATACAGGCATACAATGACTCCATATTCCTTTGTGAGTTTGGATTACATACATTTGTCGGAACTATTATGCACAAAGCCATCCGACAAAATTGCTAAGTCAAACTTTTCATGCCATTGTTTTGGAGCTTGTTTCAAGCCATACAAAGACTTAACTAACTTGCAAACTTTCTTTTCATTTCTAGGAAGTACAAAACCTTCAGGTTGTTCCATATAAACTTCCTCATCAAGATCACCATTTAGGAAAGCTGTCTTAACATCCATTTGATGTGCAATCAACTTATATATAGATGCAAGAGCTAACAACACACAAATAGACGTGATCCTAGCCACCAGTGCATAGGTATCAAAATAGTCTACTCCTTCCCTTTGTTTAAAGCCTTTTACCACTAACCTTACTTTAAAGGTTTGTATTGATCCATATTTATTATACTTTCTTCTAAATACCCATTTACAACCAATTGATTTTGAACCAGTAGGTAGATTCGCTAGGACCCAAATATTATTGGATAATATTGAGTCCAACTCATCATTCATAACTTCATTCCAGAAAGCTGAATCTCTAGAAGCCATAGCTTCTTCATATGTTTTAGGATCATCCTCTGTGTTAAACACTATAGGTATTTTATTTAGGACCACTTGTCTATTTCCTTCAACAAAGTGCAATTGAACTTGATAAGAAACGAAATATGGACCAAAGTCCTTTACCTTTCTTATCCTTTGACTCTTTCTTTGTTCACTTGGTGAACCACTTTCAATTCTTTTAGTACCACCCAAAGTAGTATTAGGATTAGAGTCACCTTGTTTTGTTTGAGTAGGTATCAAAGCATCCATGAAATTTTTACTGAGTTCATCCTTAATAAACTCTACATCTCTTGATTCCACCACTATATTAGAGCTTAAGTCTAATAATCTATATGCTTTTGAATTTTTAGCATAACCTACAACTTTTCATAGCTCTTGGTCCTAACTTTGTTCTTTTTGGATCAACCACTCTATAAAAGGCTAAACACCCCCACACTTTGACATAATCAAGGTTTGGTTTCCTTCCATTCCATAACTCATATGGAGATACTTTAATCTTCTTGGAAGGTATTCTATTGTACACATGACATGCTGTAAGCAATGCCTCTCCTCATAAATTAAATGGGAGCTCTGCACTTAAGATCATGGCATTTACCATATCTACAAGAGTCCTATTTTTCCTTTCAGCCAAACCATTTTGTTGGGGTGTATAAGGGGCTGAACTTTGGTGTATTATACCATGTTCCTCACAAAACGTAGAAAAATCATTAGGAAAATATTCACCACCTCTATCACTTCGTAGGATCTTTATTTTCCTATCATTTTGATTTTCTAATCCAGTTTTATAACGTTTGAACATGTCAAAGGATTCATCTTTATTTCTCATTAAATACACAAATGTAAATCTAGAGAAATCATCAATAAATGTAATGAAGTATCTTTCACCTCCTCTAGTAATACACCATTCAATTCACATACATCGAAATGTACAAGTTCAAGCATAATAGAATTTCTATCCGACTTAGAAAAAGGTTTCTTTGTCATCTTTGCTTGAATACAAATCTCACATTTCTTTTCATCATAATGCTCTATGCTTTGACATAAACTTCAAGTATTTGAAATTTAAATGTCCTAATCTAGCATGCCACAAATATGAAGAATCAACAAAATAAGCACAACTAGAAACTTCTTTATTAATAGTACTTAGTTTGTATATGCCATCAGTAGCATATCCCTTTCCTAGAAAAATCTCATTCTTAGGCAAGATTAACTTGCCCAATTCAAGTATAGCTTTTATACCACTCTTACATAACAAATTGGCAAACACAAGATCCTTCTTGATATCGGGTACATGAAAAACATTGGTCAAGATCAGCATCTTGTCGGAACCCATTTTCACTTCAATGGTGCCCTTTCCAAGAACCTTTACTTTATTGTGGTTGCCCATCAACACTTGTTATTCTATGGAAGACTTATCATAAGTCCTGAATTGTTCTTTGTTGTTGCACACATGCATTTTTGCACCCGAATTGAACCACCAATCAAAAGGATTTGCAATCATAGCCATATGAATTTCAATGATCATATCAATATGTATGCCACTTATCATAGCAACAATGTTCTCAATGACATTCGTTTCAATGACTTTGCCTTCTTCATCTTTTTTCTTTTTCTTTAAAAGTTTACATGTGCGAATATAATGACATTTCTTTCTACAATGGAAACAAGCTCGGTTCTTCTTATCCTATTTGGGATTATTGGAGTTGTTCTTCTTGAAGCCACTCCAAATTTTGTTCACTTTCAAGTACTTATTGGTCTTACTCGAACTCCCACTTTGAACATTGCTCACATTGTTCACATTCACTTTAGAATCGGTGTTAGTCGCATCTCTAACCTAACTTTCCTCTTCAATTCAAAGATGTTGTCCAAATTGTTTTAAAGTGAGATCTTTCGACATATGTAGAAACTTCTTCCTAAAATTATTCCAACTTGGTACGAGTTTTGCAATGATTGCACCCACTTGGAATGATTCAGGAATATTGATTGACAAATCACAGAGTTTATTGACCAAAATTTGTAACTCATGTACTTGATCCAAAACTGAAATATTGTCAAGCATTTTATAATCAAAATACTTTTGAATAATAAACTTATTCGTACCTATTTTCTCAGTTTTGTACTTTGCCTCCAAAGCATTTGAAATCTCCTTCGGTGACTTCATTGATGAATAGAGATAATAGAGATGATCCGAAAGAGTATTGAAAATGTGCCCTCTGTATATCAATTCGTCTTCCTCTCGTTTCTTTCTTTGTGCATTTATCTCATCAGTGTCTTCATCTCTCACAATAGGAAAAGGAATCAAATTCAGGTCCAAGACATAAAAGAGTTTGAGTGCAAAAAGTAGGAATTTCATCTTGTCTTTTCATCGAGAGAAATTGGTTCCATCAAAGCGATCCAATTTCACTAACTCATTATTCAACATTTTCAACGCTGAAACATCATTTGTTCCTTCCATCGTAGCAAATATTGTCTAAGATTCTTGGGGATATTATACAAAGTAATAATGGAAGAATAAGGTTAACAAAAAAGATAAATAGAAAATAAATAACTTGGAGGCACAATATTGTCTTCCTTAGACAATATTTGCTCCCCACACTATTATTGCTAAAGAATTATCCCAAATTTGTCCCCAAGATACAACAAAGATGTTAGGTTCTACAGATAGCAATTACTGAGAATGACCACAAGATTTCTTGTGTTTCTCTTTTACTATTTTTCAAGTGAACATAAACCTCTATTTATACCCATAGGGTTATATTTTATCAAAAGGCATCTATGGAGAGTTAAAATGTTTTATAAAACCATTCGCAAGGCTTGAAACCTCTTCAACATTTCCGAACAGTCATCAGAAAAATTCTGTAGAAAATTTAGTTTTTGTGTTTCAATCGATTGAATAGGAATTGAATAGCGATTGAACCATTTAAAAACTCCAGGATTTTTTCTTTACCATTTCAATCGATCGAGCCAAAGTTTTAATCTATCGAAAATGCCTAACTTTGAATTTTTATTTAGAAAATTTCAGAACTTGAATTTTCATTTTATGAAACAATATTCTCCAAACTCAAACATCATTATTACTACCTATCCATGTATATATCTATATATACAACATATTTTAGTAGCAGTTAATTTGGTCATGTTATTTTCAATTTACAATCAATTTGATCTATACTATTAATTTTCTAACGGAAAATACTTATTTGGCAAACAAATTGCATAATTGGCATAATTGAAGGTGACATGGCATAGCCACGTCAACTAAAAATCCCATCGAATCCACTTTAGAAACAATTGACGGAATTAACTAATTCTCACCATTACTCATTTGACCCCTTTTACCTTCTCTCTCCAAAATCAATCACTGCCTTTTCCTCTCTTCTTCTCACTTTCATCTCTACCTCCACCTCTGCTGCCCAGAAATTCATCTTCCCTATAGCAAACGATGTGGTATTTTCCAACAACCTAGATTCCTTTAAATCTTGATCACACCATCTGGGTGAAGTAGCTTTTTAGTATTTGTACTCCAATTGGGCAAATTGAAAAAGAAGTGATCTTATTTATTATATTTTTTCAGTGGATTTGGATTTGAAAGAAATATTCTTAATATAACCCTGTGCAAATTTAAAAAGAAGTGATCTTATTTATTATATTTTTTCAGTGGATTTGGTAGGGGTATCTCTCTACAGGTGGGTGTCCAATGTAATTTCGTGGAAACTTCTGTTTGAATAACTTGCAATTGATTCCCCGGAAGGCAACATCATCTTGCTAAATAAACCCATAGCCCCAAATCTATAACCCATAATCCTGTTACACAAACCAGACCAATTAACAACTAATTGGTAAGAGTCTATTATTAGAAAAAAAAAAAAAAAAAAACTAATTGGTAAGAGGATTCTTCTGTAGCTCTTGCAAGAGTAGTGAAGATTTGATTTTTCAATAAAAGCCCTGCTAATTTTCTTCCTTTGTAGCTCTTCATCTTTCGTTCCTCTCCAAACCCAGATCCATGTCGTCCTCGATATTTTTGCCACCGACCACCACCGTCACAAACATCGTTGGAGACACTTTTGAGACCAAAAAAGAAAGAAAGAAAGATTAAGTTTCGCTACTGGAAATATCGTGTCGTTTGGTGTGGGGAAGGGGATGAAGAATTTCTAGGCAACGAAGGTAAAGGAAGAGATGAAAGTGAGAAGTGAGAAGTGAGAAGAGAGGAAAAAGGCAGTGGTTGATTAAGGAGAGAGAAGGTGAAAGGGTTCAAATGAGAAACAGAGAGAATAGTTAATTCTAACAATTTTTTCTAAAGTAGATCTGACCTGTATTTTTAGTTGACGTGGTTGTGCCAGGTCGCCTTCAACTAATGCTAATTATGTAATCCCTTTGCCATATTTTCATTTTCTGTTAATGAATTAATGGTATGGGTCAAATTAATTGTAAATTGAAAATAACAAGGATTAAATTGGTTATTATTAAAATGTAGGGATTAAATTGATTGTAACCTTAAAACATAGGGACCCAAATAGTGTTTTTGTCTACTATTTATTGAAATCACGTTAACTCAAAGAAGTTTGAGTTTTTTTTTTTTTTTTTTTGACCATTATACTAGAGTTATGCTACTGGACTGACGATGTGACATGCTCTTAACATTTTATTATAGAAAAAAATGTTACGATTAATTAAAAAAGAGTTTTTTTTTTTTTTTTTTTTTTTTTTTGAGAGAGAGAGAGAGAGAGAGAGTTGGAGCACTGAAATTGCTCTAAGGATTTCATTTCAATGCTAGTAATCAATTTTTCATGCCTTTAATTGTAATATAGAGATGGGCTCATAACTTGGCCCATTAGACGTTTATTTTGAATAGAGAAGGTCTATTCCACGCTCTTCTTCAGAGTGCAGTCCAACTAGCATACGGTAGAGATGGCCAACACAAAAATTTTCATAAAATATTTCACAAATGTTAAGATCATTAAGTTTTTAATGGTAGATAATAAAGTAATATCAGTAATAGGTTTAAATAAGGACCAATAAAAACCTGCAAATTTAACTGTTGTAAAAATTTTGTGTCTATAAAATTATTCTATAATCCCCGATCAGGCCATCACCACCAAAAAAGGGCCACCTAGCCAAGCCACATAGCTAATGAAGCCTTATCTATATTGGCTTCTTTTTCTTGGGAATTAATTTCAAAAGCGAGAAATGTGACGCAAAACGTAAAGTGTAGAAAAAATGGGTTAGTATTTGTTCTAGATAAAAGCAAAGACATATTTTACATCCACAAATATAAACTCTCCAATTTACTAAAAATAAAGAAAATTTCAATTTTATGGAGAGTGAATTATTCATTTTTATTTTACAGCCTATTTAGAAGCTTCAAAACTTAAAACAAAATCATTTAACAAATTCAATTCTTGTGGTACCACGAAAACTTTGTTTTAAGGGATTGAAAATCGGCAATTTAGTCTTTTCATGCGATGCTACGTATGCAAAAGGTCACGTGAGTTACACATGATCTTCTTTTCCGTCCAAGTTAATAGACAAAATATCTTTGGAATGTGAAAAGTTTTCCTCAAGGAAACAAGAGTTGCTAAACCATAAGACCTCTAGAAGCTAGGCAAAGATACTACCTACATCACCAAACCCTCCTTCATGTATGGTAATTATGCTGAGCAAAAGCAATAGCTAGAATTTTATCCATATGTTCGAATTAATCTTTGGGACACCATAAAGTTTGACAACAAATCTCCTTTTGTCATCAAGGAGAATATACATTTTTCATTGGGGCATAACTTTTTCTCTTGAACGTTCGTGAACTAGCTCACACTTGACTTTCCATTTTAGGTAACTTTTCTAATTTTGTTATAGTAATTAGAAGGTAGCATTACCTCTATGAATTACTCGTTTGAGGTGCGTGCCTTTGTCATTACTCATCAAAGTTTCTCCAATTTTTTTTTTTTTTTTAATAACTTAGAAAAAGGATGCAACTAGGAATGAGCTATTTGAGGACTGGCCAGTTCAACCAAGAAGAACCGAAAAAGTCTCGATCTAGTCTTGACGAAGAATTCTACTGTAGTTTCTCTTTATCTAAGAAAGCTCTTGCTTATCCTAGAACAGTAGAATAGTTCTGTCCCTTCTTGTAGAAGGCATGTTTTGTTTTGCTTTGTTTTTTTTTTTTTTTTTGTTCCCCCCCCCCCCCTCTTAAAATAACAAGGTTATTTTAAGGGTTGTTGGTTGTTTTTTTCTTCGTGGGGTGGGGAAATACTTTAGTTTTTCTTTTGCAGCACTTTTTTCGAGATTTTATCCTAGGTCTTTTCAATTCATCTGGTGGATTTACGCATCCATATAGTATTAATAAACTATCAATCAAGAAAAATACCCAAAAATCATTGTTTTTTAATATATTAAGAGACAATCTACTAACAAAAACAAAAGACGCGAAACACTATTGTTTCTTTATACAGTTATCTATGAAAAGGGAACTCGACGCTCTTTCAAATCTTCAAAATCATCTACTATTGAATCCAAACTAAATGTCGAAACTATATCTTTTTCAATGTATAACATCAAAGAGTCATTCAAAAAATCATTTTCCATTTTGTTTCGAAGGTCGGTTTTGACAACTTTCATAGTTGAAAATGCTCACTCTGTAGTAGCAAAGAGAAAACTGGAAGAGTAAGCACAAGTCTCACCATTCTATAAACAAGTTTGTAGTGTTCTCAATTTCCAGTTCTCACTAACCATTGAGACAACTCGGATAAACTTTTCAATTTTTTGAACTCTGGATCTTGTACTACATTATGCTCAAAATGATAAAGCTCCTTCTCCAACACTTGTTTGTCATAATCAGAAATCTTGTGGATAGAAATTCTTTACCAACAAACAAAGATCACTAATTCTGAAAGATTTTAATGCCTCTCGAGGTTCTAAAGTCGAGCCGAGCTAAGCCTAAGTAACTCCATTGCATCTTCATTAAACCGATAATTTAGTTCCTGTAGTTGAGAATCTATTGTAGCATAAAAAATTTTTAATTGATAATGATGCTCATTGTAACGTTCTCTTGCTGATTACGAGCTCGACCTCGCCTCTCAACATATCGAGCATTCATATCCAAGACATCAGTGCAATGCTTCTCACAAAATGATATCACAGTGGTGAGCAAGCCATCCCATCCATTATCTCTAAATTTTTGGATGAGTGTTTTAGTAGATGAAACTAAATACATGGCATTTCAAATGTCTTGAGATTGGCTTTGCAAAGCTTGACAAAGTTTATCAGTGATCTCCATAGTTTCTTTCTCAAGATGCAAGATGAAGACAAATTCAAATGAAGTTAAACCATCATAAGTCGACTCTCCTTCAGCTCGATATTCTCTATCAATTGCATCATCAATTATATTTTGTAAAACTTCAATAGTTGAAGTAAACATCCTTAATAAGCTAGAAACTGATCTAAAATGTGAACTCCAACGTGTTTCTACAGGTTGTTGTAAAGTGCCAATTTGATTAAGTCCACTTCTAGTCTCAAGCTCTTCAAGATCAATCAAACGTGCTATTTCATTAGCATTGGCAACTTTCAATTGCTCATTGCGCTTGCATGAAGCATTAACAATTTTGATCGAAAAAAGCAATGTAAGAAAAAAATGACTAATGGGAACAACTTGTTTTGATGCTTTTACTAATGCCAATTGTAAGCGATGTGCAAAACAATGGATGTAGTAAGCATATGAGCAATCATTCAAAATCAAAGCTTGTAATCCATTCCACATACCTCGCATGTTGCTTGCTCCATCATATCCTTGCCCTCGAATATTTTGTATATCTAAGCAATATTGAGATAACAAAGAATATATCCCTTTCTTTAGAGTCAAAGTCGCAGTTGTGTCAACAAAGATGAATAAGCCCAAAAAAACTTTCTTTCACAAAGCCTTCTGCATCAACATATCTAAAAACCATAGCCATTTGCTCTTTCATGGACTCATCACGAGCTTCATCAACCATTATGCAAAACTTTACATCACCAATTTCTTCCCGAATGGCCTTCTTCACTTTGGCTGAGAAAACATGTAGAATTTCCTTTTGAATCCTAGGTGATGTGTAGGTTGCATTTTTTGGAGCTTTTTCTATTATTTCGCCAACCTTCTCATTCCAAAAAGTCACAATATCCACTGATTCATAAAAGTTCCCACGATTTAATGAGCTAAAACTTTCATCTCGACCTCTAAAAGCTATAACTTGAAAGGCAAGATATCGGACAATAAAAATTGTGACCTTTAATTGCAACCGATTATTTGCAATTTGTTCAGTAGTTAAATAATCAACTACCCTTTGCAAATACTGCGATTGGTTCATCAGATCCTTACACATTTGCTCAAGAACTCTATGAGTTGAGTTAGAATATTTTCTTATATAACCTTGAAAATAACAATCTTTGCCCCCAACCTTTTTCCAATTTCTAAATCCACCAACAATGAATGTATTTTGTCCCACAACCACATTTGGATTATGAAAGACAAAGCGGGGTAAACAATAAGCTGCATCTGTTGTAGGAGAATATTCAAGCCATTTTGAATTATTTCTATACCAAGAAGCTTGAAAGTTACGATTGCGCTTTCCACTTTTTTTTAATGTCTCTAAAGGAGGTTGGTGCGGACCTTTTTTAATGTAAGCCCGTCGAATTTCATCATGTTGATTAACATGATATTCCCATATTTGTTTGTGTGTTCCGGGATCATAATCCAAAGAATCAAGGTCAATTCTTTGAAATTGTGTTTGAGAGATTGGAACATCCGCATTTTCCGGAATTGGAACATCCACATTTTCCGGAATTGGAACATCCATATTTTCTAGAATTGGAACATCCACATTTTCTAGAATTGGAATAGCAACATTAGTTGTTGGCAATTCCACGTTGACTTCAGAAGAATTTGAAGTTGAACCTTTTCTTTTGAAAAAATCAAGCATTGTAGTTGATTTTTTCATGATCTACAAATAAAATAAAAATCATATAAGAATCACCATTATTTTCTTAAATTTGTGTGACAATTTTTTATATTATATGATTTAATTTTTTCTTTTTGTCTTTGGTCCGCCTTTAATATCTTTGTGTTTGGTCTGCCTTTATTTATGTCTCTATGTTGTCTTTTCCTTTATTTATGTCTTTTGTGTCTTTGTGTTGTCTTCATCTTTCTAATTCTGACCCACTAACCCAAATTCCCAATGAATCCCACTACAGACACTACTAACAAAAACTTTTCTTAACTTTACCGTTTTTTTTACGTCACTTGTCCGTTGCCCAACTCTAAAAACTATTTGACTATCTCTACAAACTCTACTCTCTCTATCTATCTATCTCTTTTATCTATATAATGCAAGAGTCATAAACATAGAGTGACAGAGTCACAAAGCCAAAAAGCCCAAAAAAAAAAAAAAAAAAAAAAAACCACAGGTAGCAGCCGTAGCACAAATTCAATTCACAATCACCAAATCGATTCAGTTCATCACTCATCAAGAAAAACACAAACATGAAACACCACAATTCCATAAGGCACAAGCACAATTTCTTTGATTCTTAGATCACAAGGTATTGAAGGAAAAGATAAGAGTAAATACTTGTGAACTGTGAAGGCTCGAAGTCAAGCTGGCTAGGCAAATCGAGCAACGGCAACCGGATGGTGGCGGCGGCAAGTAGGTCTCGTTTCGCGTGGCGGCGTGGGTCTCGCTCTCGGCGGCATGGGTACTGCCGTATTGGACCGGGTTTCACACTCGCTCTCTGTCTCTCTCCATCACGGCGACACGGGCCTCTGAATCTGATCAAGATGGGTCTCTGTACTTTCTATCTCTGTCTCTCAGCTCTCGCCTCTCACTTTCCTTTCTTTTCTTTTCTTTTTTCCTTTGTTTTTTGCTTTCTCCGTTTGGTTTTGGACTGCTGAGAGCTGAGTATTTTTTTTTTTTTTTTTAGATTGACATGGGTCATTGGCTTTGTTCTGAGCTGGCCGAATGATGGGTTAGGGGAAGGGGTTCATGATTTTTGGGAGGGGGGCTGGAGTTAAAAACTATGGGGGTTGGAGCTAAAATCTCAGGGGGGGCCCAAGCCCTTTTTTTGGGGAAAATTTTACTTGCTAATTTATTTTTTACTTTTTGGCCCGGGCCCTCTTAGCCTTCTACATGGGTCCGTCCCTGGGAGTGAAGTTTTTCAGAAACAGAGTGCTGGACATACCAAAGTGCATGTTTCGGCACCAGTGGGGAACAAGAAAGCTGTCAGTTAAGGCCGTATTAATTATGGCAAAAATCATGGAAGGAAAGAACATATGTGCATTAGTAACGTTAGTGTCATTTATTTCCTGAGAGGTCTTGCCAGCTAGCGTCAATCCCGAATCCTAAGGTAACCCCAATTTTCCATTCACTCGCCTCATTTAACCAGCCAATTATTGGTGTTTCACACGTTTTACATTTATACGGAGGCGCCAATAATTTCCACAACAGACTTTTTACCCAGCCAAACCGTAATACCCTAGCACCATTAATCACAAATAACTTCCCTAGTAAGCACCTCAGCCAATTATTAACCTACCCAAAAGCCGTTCAATAACTGGCATCCAATCTCACGTGACACACATGTGGTGTGTAAATCAGAAACAATCCCAGCACAGCAACGACGGACTAGGGGTTCTAGACAGGTTTCCGTGACCATGAATCTTTTAGTGTGGAATTGTCGGGGGTTGGGGAATCTCCGGACAGGGAAAGAGCTTGGAGAATTAATCCAAGCAAAGGACCCCGCTGTCGTGTTTTTAGCCGAGATGTGGGTAGACGATGCAAGGCTAGAGACTGTACAGAGGAATATTGACTTCGAGCACAAGTGGTTAGTACCTAAAGAAGGACGAGGTGGGGTTATTGCACTATTTTGGAAAACCTCTGTTAACCTTGAAGTGGTAGATACGTCCAATTATTACACTGACACATTGATTGAGAAGGGTACAGATAATGAATGGAGATTTACAGGCTTCTATGAGGAACCATAAACTTCAAGAAGAGCGAAGCTTGGGACAGCCTTCGTTCTTTAAACCACCACTCTTAGATTCCGTGGTTGTGCACCAGAGATTTTAATGAAATCACTAGGCAAGATGAAAAGAAAGGAGGTGCAATTCGAAGCAATGGACAGATGCAACTTTTTAGAGATGTGATAGAGGAGTGTGGTTTTATGGACCTTGGCTTTGTGGGTTCTTGATTCACCTGGAGTAAGAACTTCATGGACGGGCATTCTTTATGGGAAAGACTTGACCGAGGCTTAGCAAACAATCCCTGGTTCATGAAATTTCCAGGTTCTATTGTAACTCATCTCAATTGTAATTCTTCAAATAATTTTCCGTTATTAATTAACCTTTCGTGATTTAAGCCACCACCATGTAGGCGCCCCTTTAGGTTTGAGGAAATGTGGTTATCAGATGAAAGATGTTTCAAACGTGGGAAGCTTCATGGTCTTCGGTACATGATGGAACAAGTGATGAGTGCATCTTGAAGAAAATCGAAGCATGTGGAAAAGATTTAGCTTGGTGGAATAAGAACATCTTTGGGAATGTCAGGAAAGAGTTGGAAAAGAAGAAAGCTCAACTAGCTTAAGCCGAAAGGGAAGCAATTGTTAGTGGGGTGAACCATGAAGTTCGTGAGCTAAAGGAGCATATCAATGTACTTCTTGATAGGGAAGCAAGACTATGGTGTCAACATTCAAGAGTACTTTGGCTAAAAATGGTGATCGTAACACAAAATTCTTCTCTTGACGAGCAAGTAAGAGACATAGGAGGAACCCGATCCATGGGACTAGGGAAGAAACAAATAATTGGCAGATTCATTTAGAGCCAATTGCCTTGGTGTTCATAAGGTACTATCAGGAGTTGTTTGCCACCTCAAAGCCGGACATACATATGGATATCATTGACCACATTCCAAGGGTAATAACAGAAGAGATGAATGCAGCACTCACGAGTTCATTCCTAGAATCCGAAGTGGTCACAACACTAAAACAAATGGCTCCATTGAAAGCTCCAGGCCCTAATGGAATGCCGCCTTTGTTTTATCAACACTTTTGGGGTCTAGTGGATAATGATGTTACGAGCTCGGTTTTATCTTGGCTCAATTCAGGTACTCTCCCTCACCCCCTAAACCACACCTTTATCACCCTTATTCCTAAAACAAAAAACCCTGAATTGGTCTAAGAATTTCAACCCATTCGTTTATGCAATGTTCTCTACAAAATTTTCTCTAAAGTTCTAGCTAATAGACTCAAGAAAGTTTTACCCCTAATCATTACCGAACACCAATCTGCCTTCACAAAAAATAGACTCATCACTAATAACATTTTGGTGGCCTTTGAATCTTTGCATTGCATGAAAAACCAAGCAATGGATTGGGTTAATCATGGCTTGTGTCCAATTAGTGACATATTCGATACTAGTGAATGGAGAACCCCACGGTTTGATTCATCCTACTAGAGACATTCGACAAGGAGACCTTTTGTCTCCTTTTCTCTTCCTCCTTTGCATTGAAGGTCTAAATGGCCTCATACAATAGGCGGAAACTAGGGGGGATGTCAAAGGGTTCTCTTTATGTCGTAGGGGACCAAAACTAACCCATCTTTTATTTGCAGATGATAGCCTTATTTTTTGCAGGGCAACCCAAAGGGAGTGTGGACAGATTTTGAGCATCTTGGAAAGATATAAGAAAGCTTCGGGGCAAAAGGTCAACAAAAATAAAACAACAATTTTCTTCAACAAATCAACCATGGAGATCAATAAAAACGAGATCAAATCAGCCTTGGGATTACATGAGATTGAACATTGTGAGCAATATTTGGGCCTACCTTCTTTGGTTGGAAGAAGGAAGAAACAAAGCTTCAATCTCATTAAAGAAAAGATTTGGAGAAAATTACAAAGTTTGGAAGGAAAGCTTCTGTCTCAAGCGGGTCGTGAAGTATTGATTAAGGCTATCATTCAAGCCATCCCAACCTTTGCCATGGGGTGCTTCAAATTACCTGTGGGGCTTGGTCATGATATTGAAGCCTTGATCAAGAAATTCGGGTGGGGACAAAAGGGGGAGAGAAGGAAAATCCATTGGGTGAAATGGGAAGAATTGACTAAATCAAAACAAGGAGGTATGAGGTTCAGAGACTTGGCTTTGTTTAATAATTCCCTTTTGGTGAAGTAAGCTTGGCGGCTCTTGAAAAACCAAGATTCTCTATTTTATAAAGTATTTAAGGCTCGGTTTTTCTTGAAGTGTTCAATCATGGAAGCCAAAAATTCTTGAGGGGGATCATATGCATGGAGTAGTATTTTACATGGGAGGGATGTGTTAGAAAGGGGTTGTAGATGGAGAATAGGTTATGGGAAATCAGTGGGCATATGGGAGAGCAATTGGCTTCCAAGGAAACAAGCCCCGCAAGTTATTTCTCCAATATGTGAAACCTTGGCTGAGGCGAGAGTCAAAATTCTCATTGACAGTGAACTAAGGCAGTGGAATCACGGCATGGTGGAAGGTATTTTTGTTCAGGAGGAAGTGGAGCTAATTAAAAATCTGCCTTTGCCAACCGAGACTTGTGAGGACAGCCTATTTTGGCCTTTCACACACAATGGAGTGTATAATAGCAAATCCGGATATCGGTTTCTCCAGGTAGAGGGTGATCCCAATGTAGAGTCGGAATTGATTGCATCAGAAAAGACAATGTGGAAGGAGGTTCGGTCTCTACAAATCCCAAACAAAATGAGGAACCTGTTATGGAGAGCTTGTCAGAATTCACTGCCCACAAAACAGAACCTTGTTTGACGCACGATCATCGATGATCCTCTATGTGACAGATGTAAGATGGTGCCTGAAACGCCCCTTCACGCCCTCTGGTCATGCCGTGAACTGGATGTTGTATGGGCAGATGAGTCATTATGGGCTTATAGAAGAACCACGACATTCATTGATTTCAAAGAGCTGCTGTCTTGGATGATCAAAAGGCAACAGAATTTAGAGCTGTTCTCGGTCACGGTCTGGACAATATGGACACATCGGAACTGGGTCAGAGCTATTCAACCTTGGTGTAGCCCAAACCAGCTCGCAAACTTGGCCTTGGAACTCCTAACGGAATACCAGGCAGTGCTGCCATCTCCCTCACCACGGTCCACACCGGTCCGAGCTTGATGGAGAGCTCCTATCTTGGACATAGTTAAGATCAATTTTGATGGCGCACTATTCAGTAAGGAGCAAAAGTTAGGGATTGGTGCCGTAATTCGTGATGCACAGGGAGCGGTATTGGCTTCGCTGTCTAGGACCTTTAGTTGTGTATATTCTCCTTTTGAAGTTGAAGGTATGACTGCAGCATCGGCCTTACAGCTAGTGTCCGAACTGGGGTTTCAAGAGGTCACCTTGGAGGGTGATTGTCAAGTCCTCATGCATGCTCTCAAATATGATAGTCCCTTTTTGTCAACAGACGGTATAATTCTTGATGAAGTAAGATCAAAGGCTAGAAGTTTTAGTAAATTACACTTATCTCATGTTAAGAGAGAGGGTAATATGCTTGCTCATCCTTTAGCTCGTTTGGCTTTAAATGTTACAGATTATAGGGTGTGGACGGAGGATGTTCCACCATAGATTTATTATTTTGTTTTAGCAGACTTTGATGGTATTCATTGAATAAAAGACACTACTTTGATTCTCAAAAAATAGAAAAGAAAAAGGAATGAGCTATTTGGATTGTCTCAATCGATATCTTTACAAGATTTCTCAAGAGTTGGAAAAAATAAATAAAAATCAAATATACCTAGTATTAAACTTTTATATATGTGTGTGTTTTATTATTTTTAAATGCATCAATGCCTATGCAAGAAAAAGCTTACGGATAATAATGATTTGAATCCTACAATGAATTTCTTGGCTTTTCCTTTTTCAAATTTTTTGGTGATATAATTTAACCTAGTCAATAATGTCCAAACTTTTTTTTTTTTTTTTTATAGGAAAACTTCTATTTTGTTCCATCAAAATTTTGAAATTTTAAAAGTTTCAATTAAGTTATGTAAGAGGTCACAATAGAGATGCGTTCATTATTAGCTTTGAGTCTCCCTCAGAATCTCTATAGTACCTATTTCCAAATAAAATTCCAGAGGTTTCACCACTACCACAGCTTCAACTTCTGCAACTAAACGTGGAAGAGCCACTGTCAGAGACAACATGACTCATCCTAGTCAATAACGTCCAAACATTTTGGTAGTGGTAAACTTCTATTTTGTTACTTTAAAGTTTCATTAATTTCAATTGGATTGAAATTTTTTAAAATGTGTGGAAAGCCTTCTAAGTATGAGCCCCAAAATTCACCAAAAAAAAGATAATTTTAACACCGAACATATGAAAATTTTACCTATTACTCGCTGATTCGGATCATTAATAGTGATAAGACCTGTAATTGTCGATAAGTTAACACATCTTTCTCCCCCTCAAAAAAAAAAAAAAAAAAAAAAAAAAAAAAAAAAAATATCTTTCTTAAATGAACATAGTCCCTACTAGAAATCCTTCTACATTTGAAAATATATAGAAAAAAAAAATACCATCATGTCTATCCCTAAATGAACATACATTTGTAAATGACTAGTGTATCTATCTAGGATCTGAAAGCTCAATATTGCAAATAACTTGAGCTTGTTTAGACTCCTAATTTTCATTATGGCTTGATTAATAGTATGCTTAACACACTTGATGCGGAATATACGTGATTAGCAAATTAATTAATCGAAGCACTCAACAATTGCATGGATGAACAAATAAGTGCAAGCTAAAATGGAAAGGGCAACGGATAAAAGAATAGCAAACCCAAGATAACATAGCGATGTGTTATCAAAGAGGAAACAGAAGAACTCAGCAAAATATCTATCCGCGACCCTCCAAGTCGAAATGATCCACTAGTGAATATATTGGAGTACAAGGATACCAAAAAGTCCCTTCAAGCCTAATTAACCCAAAGTACTTGAGCCCTCCAAACTCCAACTACCAATGGACTTCTTGGAGTCTTGTCTTCACTAGCTTCCCGGATCCTGCAATACCGCTCGATTGCATTGCCAAGCCTCATTGGCTTATTTTGGCAAATATTAATACTTCTCAAGCTCTGAAACACTCTCTACATTATGAATAGGTGAGTTATGTTTGGGTACAAATCTCCTCTCAATGGTATAACAATGGGAGAAGAGAGGAGAAGAGACTAAGGATTTCTCTCTTAAGGATGTGTAGCTCTTTCTAACAAGGTGAGTGTGTTGTAGAAACCTTTCTAGGGTTTTCTTCTAAATAGCCTCCTTACAATTTTGTGGGTAATGAGAGTATATATAGTATGAGTGAAGGGCATAAGAGTCACACTTAAAATCCCAACTGTTAGTGCATTTCATGAGTCATCTTGCGAGCCAAATCGTGAGATGAGTTATAAAACTCATTGACTCTTCAACTTCCTGCATGTGCTCTTCATGTGACCTTTAACTGTTTTGATCAGATTTTCACTAAATTAATACTAAACCTATTACAATTAAATCCCACAAAATACAAGGAAATAAATTAATGAAATTAAAACATTTTTTGTCATGAGATAAAGTCAACATAAATGTTATGTGAAAAACCATAACTTAACAGGATCCATCCCCGAAATTGTAACGTCATTGATAGAAATGCTTTCCATCTTCCTTTTGGCTACCATAGGCTCTTCTATGACTGTTTTCATGAAAAAAGCTGGTTGTTTTTAGGTAGGTAGTCACAAGGATAGACCCAAGATTTCAAGTTATGAGCGCCCCCGCCCCCCTACGAAAAAAAAAAAAAAAAAAAGGTCCAAATGAACAATAAAGAGTCAATTTCATAGTGGAGGTTGTTTCGGTTTAATTAAATGAATGATATATTTTGATTCCGATTAATACCAATATATTATTTCAGAGTTATCAATATATATATATATATATATATATATAAATAATTTTAATAAATCACTAAACGGAATTTAAAATATTTTTTTTAATGATATCTCAACCACCCACCAACAATTTTATTAACTCTTTCTCTAAACTCCCTTATTCAAATGTTAAAACTTAAGCCTTCACATGCCTACTTTAGTCTACGTACTGTGGTTAGCATTCCTTTTGATTATGTTTTATCTCTTTTTTATTTATTATCATTATTTTTTTTTGCTTTCAATTTTATTTCCTACACGTTTTGCTTTCTTTAATTCTTGTTACTTTGCTTCAATTTATTGCCTTGACGGAAGACTCATCAGTACTCACTACTCAATTTCACGTGAGGGTAGCTATCTTTAATGCATTTGAATTCAATGGTGTAATTAGTTTAAAGACACCCAAAACAAAACAATAATAAAATAAAAGAAACAAAATGCTAAATAAGATACTGACTGAGCTAGAGAGAGAGAGAAATGAAGAAGATGCAAAACAGTGGCCAGAGAAAACCAAAAAGAAGAGGTGCGCAGCAAAGAAAACACAACGATGAAGAAGAGGTAAGATCGTGATAAGAGAGAGGAATTGGATCCTGAAATTTAGGGGAGAAATCTTATCTTAGGTGGGGGAAAAATCACAATTTTCTGACTTTCTTTGCTTCGGCCCGCTGTCTTAGGTTAAGGATTTACATAGGTTCGGAATAGGCTAAATATTTTTTATTTTTATTGTTACTCAAAAAAAAAAAATTTATTATTTAGGCTTTTATTTATTTAAAGGATTAAAGATTATGTTTGAGGGGCCAAAATTATTTTTTGAGAAATACTACGTGACGAGTTGTTATTGACAGGTAAGAAAGTAATGTTAATGGTTGGCCTAGTTTAAAACCCGTAATAACCAATCACATATAATTCCTTGTAAAATTATTATAAAAGTACTGTGGATGTACATTATTCTATTTTTGTTGAACCCAAATTCTTGAGATTCTCAAGTTGGGTGGTCAATAACTTTTTGTAGAGTAGATAAAACAGTTTAGTTTAAAACAAATTGTTTATATAAAATATATTTTTGCAAGAATGATTTTTTTTTTTTTTTTTGTCAAGTCGGGGTGGTCTTGTAACCACCCTCGCTTAGTATTTATCTTGCTTTCATCTCTGAAATTGTAACATCATTTATGGAACAATTTTCTGGCTTAATTTCAGAAACCTCTAATGGTTTTTCTTGAACAATGTTGATAAGATATGCAGGTTGTTTTGGAGGAAGGAGTTGAACAGTTTCACTTGAAAGCATAGTTGCAACATCTAGCATGGTAGGTCTATCTGTTGCTTGGTCTTGTACGCATAAAAGACCAACATGAATGCATCTCAATATTTCAGATGAAGGGGATGACTCATCTATTATTGTTGGGTCTATTAGCTCCAAACCTTTCCCTTCATTCCATAACTGCCATGCCCGATACGAGACCAGTTGTACACACAATGTTAATTATTATATTCAAAATCTCGTGTATAAATTTAGAAGAGTTAATTGAGAAACTTACATATCCTATAAGGTTGAGTGGATATTCAGAGTAATAGCAACTATTATTTTTCTTGCTGCTCACAATTTCCAATAGTAGGACTCCATAGCTCAATACATCAATTTTTATTGAAAGAACACCATTCATGGCATACTCTGGAGACATATAACCACCGAAATAATAATTGACCAATAAAATTTAGTGTATGAATAAGCACATATATGCATACACTCAAATAGAATTAAATTTTGCTTACTTGAAATGCAATGAATACTTACTATGTTCCAACAATTCTATTTGTGTTTTCTTCTAATCCTTTCAACCCAAATATTCTAGCCAAGCCAAAGTCAGAAATTTTTGGATTCATATCCTCATCAAGCAAAATATTGCTTGCTTTTAAGTCTCGGTGAATTACTCTTAGTCTTGAATATTTGTGAAGATAAAGAAGTCCTTGAGCAATGCCTTCAATGATGTTGAAGCGTTTTTTCCAATTTAATAAAGACTTTTTAGTAGAATCTGACTCAAAGTAGAAAATAATTGCAAGCAAATGATAAGTAATAATTGATTGCATATAATAGAAAAACAAATATCCAATAAGAAAATTTTCCTTGTAATGAACATACACCCTACCAAAGAGGAAGAAGTCTAAGCTTTTGTTGGGCATGTACTCATAGATTAGAATTTTTTCTTCTTGCTGAATGCAAAGCCCTAACAATCTTACAAGATTTGTGTGTTGGAGTTTGGCAATAAGAATAGCTTCATTCTTGAACTCTACCAATCCCTGTCCAGAACTTCTTGAGAGTCTCTTTATTGCTATTTTCTGCCCATCATATAATTCACCCTGAAAATATATTTCAATAGTGAAATCTCACTTACATTATCTTAAATCAGTTTCCATTTTTATTATTTAATTTTCTATCAAGATTCTACCTTGCCCTTGGCCAAAACTCTAGTTCTTAAGTTCAAATTTTGCACCAGAAAAATAAATAAAGAGAGCATTGGGTCAAGGTGGTACATTTAGTTTGAATAATAGTTAGATGGTGTAAATTCTTAGATTTCTGCATAAACTTTGTGTATGGTTGATAATTTATAATAGTATTAAAATATATTGTCTTGATTTCAAACCTTATTTCCACTATCCATCATACCACCCATTTAAAAAACTTAAAAATCATTTAATTGTTTAATCATATTCAAATTTAATCATACACACAAATTGTGTGACGCTCGAAGAAAATGCTAATCACATCTGCACTTACACCTCAAAAATACTAGTCAAGTTGTAATTAGGACTCCTTGTAATTACTTGTAAATTGAACATCTATCTTGCAAAAAACTTGATATGCGACTCAGACTATGGCCACATAACACAACTCAAAAAATCTAATCAAATCAAATCCACACAATTTGGGATATAACAATCTCCCTCACTTAAATTTTTGATGACCTTATCAAGGCCCACATTGTATTGCAATGACCCTAAGCCACATGATGTTATGAAGTTTACTTAGTTTCTTTGATATCATGTGTAACAACTTGAGAAAAGCACTAGCCACATCTACTTAATTTGACACTCCAAAATGGTTAGTTAAGTTGCAATCGAGGCTCCAGATACCGAAGATCCACTTTGTAAAGACTCAATATGCGACTCATCACACACCCGGACAATACAAACTTAAACAATTTAATCCAATCAAATCAGCACAATTTGGTGTATCTCACACACACCCATATAGAGAGAGAGAGAGAGAGAGAGAGAGAACCTTATAAACTGGTCCAAAACCACCTTCTCCTAATTTATTTTTAGTTGAAAAATTCCTTGTGGCAGCAGAAATGGTTTCAAAGCTGAAGATTTGCAATTCATGGCTATCTTGCCTATCATTATTTCGTTTCTTCACTTTGTCACGTACAGTGGACGATATTGCATTACCTCTAAGTTCTTGTAGAAGTATCTTTTGTTTCTTCTTTCTCTCCCCTAATTAACAAATATGCAAAACATAATTTGAAAATTTTTTGTTGCTTTATCATCAATAATATATCCAAAATATCTATGGTAAGAATATCAATTACCTTCAGCTATGTGTTTTTTCACTTTTGCATAGCATAATAAGCACAACAAGGCGATGATGATTCCCCCTACTGCCACAATGAGCCATATCCACCACTTATTTGCTCGCCACCTGTTCGTACTTACGTCCGTATCGCCATCTATGATTAGTCATATAGAGAAATTATGTTATATGACTTCTAATACTAATATACAATTATATAGTGAAAGAATGACATGTACAACTCAAAATTTAATTTTAAAACAAACAATTATAGTAGATTGTTAAAATAATATAAAATAAAATAGCAAAATAAATTTCAAACTTATAAAAACTCTTACTGTGTTCTATATAACATAATGGAAAATCAAAAGTGTAAAAATAATATTAAAAAAAAAAAGAAGTCATTTACTTGTTGCAACTACACCACGTATGGCAAAAGTTATATTATGTAATATATGATATAATATGATTTGGATATGAACCTGTAGTGGTGATCGCTCCAGGAGTACATATCTATATATATATTAGGGTCAGGGTCCAATCCAAGGATATTAAGTAGTTCTAGAATGGATAAACACCTTCCTAAGAATCCATGTTAGTAAGTAAAGAAATGAAGTCTGATCATGATCATCCCAGAAGGCAATTCGAGGAAGAGTGCTTCCTCACCTGAGTAAAGCCGAGGTCAAAAGGGGCGGTCTAACATCAAGAGCAATGTTCTGAACGATTCCACTAATGAAGATAAGTATCAAGAAGAAGCAAGAGAGATGGAGGATATGAAATATCTAAAGGGAAAGCTGCTACCACCATATTAAATGCTCTGCAGCTAACTCTCTAGTCGCATTAACGAAAAAGTGATACATGAACAGGAAATTTCAACCTTACAACTACTATCCAAAGACTTCAAGAATGTGCTGATGAGACAAGAATCAACACCAACAATCTAGTCTACATGTGGAGGGTAGAGATGAAAGAAGAGGATGGTATAAAATAGAAAGAAGACCCTAAGGGGAAGGGATCGGAAAATTAAGAGAAAAACACTTTAGCAATCAAGAATTAAACTTGTAATCAAACTTGAGAGAAATATATAAAAATTGATCTCCTCGAATCGTGCCGATGACGATTTTCTTCAGATTAAACCAGTCTATTTTCATTTTCTTGTCATCTCAATCCACTTTATTTGTTGTCAAACTTATTAAAGCTGAGTTTTCTAACCCACTCTGTACAAATTCATAATTGTATTGGACTCTTTGGGCCTAAGTTCATCCATCCTTTAGGCTTGGAAACCAAATTGTGTCCTTACAAAACCTGTATAATGTTAATTTTATAGTAAATTTTGATGACAACAGTTGATATTATTATATAATTTCACAATTCTTATATTGCAATTGTACAATAATGGTCTTATAATTTCACCTAGAATGATTTTTTTTTTTTTTTTTGGTATACCTTTAGATAGGTTTTAGTCACAATTTAAGTGAATATTGGTTAATTTTAGTTAATAGTTACTCACTAAGTGTGAGGATTTAATTGATTTAAAATTTAATGATTTTAATTAATATGTTTTATAATTTAAGGTTTAATTAGAAACCACTCCAAAAATTCAAAACAATTATATAATTTAAATAAAGGGAATTAACTTGGCTTAAAGAGAATATAACCACTTGTCATAGAGAAAATATTACCACTTTACATGACCAGACTTCTAGTTTGCTATTTTTATTATATTGTTGTACTAGTTACTAACTCATGTAATGTACGAGAAAGTTCTATAAAAGATTTTATACATGATAAATATTTTGTTTATAAATATAATAAATAAAGCAGTCAATAGAGAGTTTTTATAGAAATAACTTACCTAGTTTAGTTATAATTTACTTAGAAAAGATCAAAATAAGTTAATTAGAATTTTTCTAGTGTTGGGTGCTTTGTCCAAAAATATGGTGAATTCTAATTAGTTTAAACAAACATAGTTGAATACTATTTGAAACTCTAAAAACCAAACTAAAAGTTATATATCAGAATGATGATGTGGAAAGTGGTAAATCTTCAAAAGATTTTGTCACTACATTAAAAAAATTTAACAAAAAATCAAAAGTTTTCATTTTATAGTTTAACAATATTTGCTAACTAGTGAAGTGTAGGAGAAAGTTTGACAATATTTATATATATAATAAATTTTTAAATGATAAGTATTAATATCTACAAAGTCAAATTAGAGAATTTGTAAAAAAAAAAAAAAAAAAAAAAAAACAGAGACAAAAAATTACCTAATAGAATTAAAATTTGTACTCAAGATCAAACCTAATTTAACCAAATTTATTTAATGCTGAGATGCTTTATCCAAACAGACAATAATTTTAATTATCTCACTTATAAATTCTAATTATTAGATAAAAGTAACATGCTTTTTTTAACCAAAAGAATTTTCAACTCTAAAAACAAAATTATATATATAAGTTGAGCACGAAGTAATTAGACTTACCAATTGCTGAATTAAGGAAGTACATGTCCGTGTCACAACAATTCCCCAATAATAATTTTCTTTCATTTATACTTCATTCTTTGTAATAAAATTTGTAACACTTTTGATATATTTTTTCTTTGAATGATTGAGAATATATATTAGATTTACCTGTATATGATTGTAAAGAAATGCGCTACAAAAAGGGGAAAGTATCACAGATGAATTGTCGAATTTGGTTGTGGAACTAAATACTAAATAGTATGCTTTGCTCTAGTAAATCTGATATTCTCAACTATTTCAAAGAACGAAGCACCTAGAATCTCAACTATTTCAAAGAATGAAACATTTACGTAATTGATGGCCATAAGCCTAAAAATATATGCAGATTTCGGATGATTCACAATCCACTAAAGCCAGGAAAAAAAAAAAAAACTTATTACAATTATTCAACTCTAATTAAGAAATCAACTGTATATTTATATGTTTTTGCACTATAATTAGATTATTATCATTCAGGATAAAAAGTGAAGAGGGATTAGAATATTTGTTGTACAATATGACATCAACGAAGGAATAGAAAAATCCAAAATTGTCAAATATGTCTTCTTCTTCTTCCGTCCTCTTTTTTTTTTTTTTTGGTTTTCTACTACCATAACTTTTGTATTACAACTTTTTTAGCTCATCAATTAAAATTTTTAAGTTTTAGTTTTTTGTAGCATAAAATTATTCAAAAAAATTGAGTTTATGGATTGAATATATATAAATATATATATATATATATATATATATATAAAAGGTTGAGTTCAACTTATATATGGTGTAATTCTAAGAAATTTTACACTATCTAAAAACTTTATACCAAAATTCATATTCTTAAAATCTCACAGTTTGATTACATCTTTCATATATATTCTTTAGTATATATTTTGTTTAAATGTCAACAACAACAACAAAAAAAAAAAAAAAAAAAAAAAAAAAAAAAAAATTCATGTTTTAGGAGAAAGGAATAATTCAATACCATATGAAGATAATTGATTTTATTTATCTTATGAACTTTTTAATTCTATATGTAATTTTTCAATAAATAACTTCTTAACATTAAGAATTTTATTTCTTAACATTATGAATTTAATCAGATATTATTCTTTCATACAAAGATTGTATAAAACTCAATAGGAAATTGTCATACAATGAGTGTTTAAAGATTTCACTTCTATACTAAAAAGAAAAATAGAATTATACTTTTTATATTGGTTTTTATGACAAACCTATATTCTCATCTATGACAAACCTATCATTTGTTCGCTCATGTATTTCTCAATGTTTCCGTTCAGCTTTTGTTTTGTTTAGCTCAAATCAGAATAAATTTCTATCAACCTCAAACTTTTAATACTTTAAAAAGGAAAAAAAGAAAGAGAATAATTAGATAAAGGTACTTACCATCTCTTGAGTTGGTTGGTTCGTATAGATCAGACTGAGGAATTACGTTGTGAAGCTCAAACGCGTTGAGGATGGGAGGAAGGTCAGACCGCGTTGTTGCACTAATAGCAAATCTAAAATGGCCTTCGATTCTCCGATTGAGACATATGGACAGTGGCTTTAAATGGTCAAGCGTTATTGGCTCTGAGGTATAGGTATCGGTTCCCCCATACACAGAAATAATGAATTCTCTTTTCTTTCCTTGCGTAAGTTTTGAAATTCCAGCAAAGTGAAAGCAAAAACACATGTTTCCAGTGTTATAAATGGGCAGGCTATCATAAATTAAGGAATTATCACCATTAGATGGCTGGACAGCAGTTCTCAATACTTCTGGTGGTAGTCGATAACTATCATTGTTGTTCTGTGTGTCAATATCTGAGGAGGTATTGATCGGAACTGAGTTTGGCCACTTAATATAAGGATACCATATGCGATCATAAACATCGTTCTTGTACCTTAGATAGGACATGGAAAAGTTGATTGTCTCAGAGACGAAACATTTTAAAAAACAGTGTTCAAATTTGACATAATATGAACAATATATACAGGGAAAAATATAAGAAACAGTGAAACAATATTTTCAAAATAATATCAAGTATTATCAAGGCTTTTAATAAAAATTTATAATTTTGTTTAAATTTATATCAACAATATTATATAACAATATATATATATATATATATATATTATTATAGAATAACCATTTTTGTAGATAATTACAATATGCTGCTAATTCCACAGCTTGAACATTTTCCTCCTCTAAACCCACAAGTACTTGTGCATCTCAATTTACTTTTTTTCCTTCATATAATTCTTTAATTTTAGGAGTATTTAGGTCATATATTCATAAAAACATATAAGTATTAATGACTCTCTTTATTTATTATTTATTTTTATCTTAGATAGAATTCAACTTTAAACTAATCTAAAATGTATGTGTGTATGAATCTCTTTCTTGAAGACTTAAATCGTGACTTTTACCCCCCATATTCCATAAGTATTATAATAATACTCATTTAAAGTATTACTGTCTCTTTTTTTATTCTTCTAATTTTTAGTTTGTTTTTTGCCAAATATATAACTCATCATTTTAGGAGTATTTAGAGCATATGTTTATGAAAATATTGAAGTAAGCAAATCTCTTTAGAAAAGTTATTTTTATTTCCTAAAAAAAAATTCATTTCTTTTTAGGCTTTCAACTGATTTTCATTTTACATGTACTGTTTTTGCTTTAGGGATATATGAATACATACTTTTTTTTCTTCTTTTTTTTTTTTTTTTTTTTATAGAAAAAATGCTATGAATTTTATGGTTAAAAATTTGGGACATTCTATTTTTGTCATCTATTAATATATATTTTCTCTTAATTTTTATTATTATAATATTTCTCTTATATTACACTACATAGGTGAAACTATATTAAAGTGACATAACTGGTCTCTTAGAAAAATTTTCGAACTCCACCACTGCCCGGGAATGTTTTAGCCAACAATAAATAAATAGAAGCCAAAGATAGAGAGGGAAGAATGAAGATGAGAAGAATTTTCAAATAGTGTTAAGTGACTTTAGTGGGAAGAACAAATTGAATATTTTTAAAAGTTTTGATATAGTTAGCTTTGAGCCAAACCTCAGGTATAGTTTTTGTACTTTGACATTTTAAATAAAAAGAAAATCAAAGAACAAAATTGTAATTGATTTACCCGATAAATTTCTCTTGTTGACCTGTGGTTGAGCCTAGGTCTTTTTTTTTTTTTTTTTTTTTTTTTTTTAAGAAAAATGCTATGAATTTTAAGGTAAAAAATTTGGGACATATTCTATTTTTGTCATTCATCAATATATACTAGCTTGTAACTCCATTCATCAATATTTATTTATTTATTATTGTGAAGCACTTTTTTTTTTTAATATTCATTTACTCTAAACTCTTTGATTTTTGTACTTAATAACTCACCTACATAAATATTTATAATGTTGTCCCACATTTGATTCTAAAATTAAGAGATGAAACTTTTTAAGAATAAATAATTTAGGACACATGGTATAAAATTGGAACTCTAATTTGGAATTCTAATTTAAATTTCTCTCAGCTTCACTTATTATCATATATATATATATATATATATATATATATATAGATATTCTTGTAATTTTTATTATTATAATATTTCTCTTATATTACGCTGCATAGGTTAAGGCATATTAAAGTGACATAACTTGTCTCTCGGAAAAATTTTCTAACTCCACCACCTGTGAGGGAGTGTTTAACCAACAATAAATAAATAGAAGCTGAAGATAGAGAAAGAAGAATGAAGATCAGAAGAATTTTCAAATAGTGTTAAAGTGACTTTAGTGTGTAGAGAACAAAATGAATATTTTTAAAAGTTTTGATATAGTTAGGTTTGAGCCAAGCCTCGGGTTAGTTTTTGTAATTCGACATTTTAAATAAAAAGAAAATCAAAGAACAAAATTGTGATTGATTTACCTGATAAACTTATATTGATCTGTGGCTGTGCCCAGGACATATCGCCAGCTATTTGTTAACGTTCCAAAGTCAAATGGATAAAGGGACTTGTCCAAAGGACGTAATTCCAAGGCAGAAATAAAAGGTATTCCATACCCAGTGTTTATCAAACATACGTATATGATGTCTGACATGGGAGCATGAATCACATCGAAAAGATATGTAGAATATACCTCAGCGATATATGTTGTCTTCTTATAATTAACCCCGACATACACGTCGAACTTTGGAATTTATTCTTCTTGTCATAATTTCCATAATAAAAGAAAAAATTAATGAGATAGTTACTATTTTTGCCTTGTTCAGGTTTCAAAGTGTAACAATTCCTTTTTCCTTGTGGAAAGCTTCTCAGGTTTCTTGTTTGCCGCCCACCATCCGGATATGGATGGTAGTTCTCGGGGGATATGTTGGAATTTGTCCCAGTATCTATAAAACCTGTATCTGACTTGTAGAATATACCAGAGACATCATCCAAGTAATCTTCGGTAGCCCCACAATCGATGCTTATGAATCCTAGATATATAATGCCAAAGAAGAGATATATTTAGAACACACCAATCAATATGGAAAAGTCAAGAAGAATTTGAGTTTGAAATTCAAAATAATTAAATTTTTTTTTAAAAAAATTGGGATTGATTATGAACCTACCCTTCCATATGCTTTTTGCGAAAATTTGCTATCCCTTTTAAGTTTTAAGCACGAACGAGTAAATCACAAAACTGCCCAACCTTAGCAGAGTTGAGGGTTTTGTGGTTGTCAAATTTCGAGGAACTTGGGCAGTTTTAAGCACTTAATTTTAAAAAATTATAATATTTTCATGGATAATTTTTTGGGTCATGTAACCATGGTATATAATGCCTCTCTTACATAATATCATAGTTACACTTAACACCATTTTCTCTTTTAGGGCCACTTTATTTTCTTAAAATGATAAAGTGATTTTCGGGTTGTCATTTGTATTTTGGTTTCCGCTACACGTGTTTAGATAGATAAGAAAAGAAACTAGCAACATTTATATATATGATCTTCTTGAACACGTATTACAGAGGTCCAATGACAAAAACAAGATTGTAGCATGTAGGCACATTCTTTTAATCAATATTTTCAAGGAAAGGGGAAGGGGAGATGTAAAATAAATAAAAAGTTGGTAGGCACATGAAGGGAGTGCAATTTTTGAGTTGTGGCTGGTTCCAATGAAGTGAGTGTGTGATAGAGAGTTAGAAATTTTTATTTTGGTGAAAAATTCAATGTATATATAGTAAAGCTTTCTAATTTTTGAAAAATTTGAAGGAAAGTATATGATAAGAAACTATTCATATTCTGCTTCGCAATGGAGTCTCTCATCTCTAAAAAAATTAAGTATATATGTTTTGTAATTATAGTTGTAGCAATGTATAATATACAAATTACATTATATTGATGCAAAACTTTATTATTATTATTTTTAGATAAATTTATAATCAACATACAAAGTTACCAATGTGTTTTTTTTTTTTTTTTTTTGTGTGTTTTTCAAAAATAAAAAAATTGCAAGATCGTATGATCCATGATCCAATCCAGTCTGACCCCCCAATGATTTGACATAGGATTCCAATTTTAACAAACTTGTGCTAATATGTGATATCTCTATCATTAAGTTGGTAAGATTGTTGAGTAGTTGTCAACATCCTTGTAAGTCAGTGGCATATTGTTAGAATTATGTGGTTAAATAATTAAAAATTTTCATTTTTCAATAGTTTAAGCTTTTGGAAGAGGAATTTAACATATATATATATATATATATACCTACCCAAATTGTAAAATTTGGAAAAAAAAAAAACACTTAAAAAACTTAAAAAATCTCATGGGTGTATTCTTTCTACCATTTTATTAGAAGCAAAAATAAAATAAAATATTTATGGCTAGTTTCGGGAATATGTTCAAGCAAGCATGTCTAAAAGCTAGTTTCTCAAGAGGGAGATAGAGAACTGAATGAGGTTTCAAGATGAATGACATACCTGGAACATAATCAACAAGTTTTCTTCCAGCATGCTCATTGTCTCCTTTAGCTAGTTTCCAATTGCCAAGAATACCAATCACCAAAACAACCACACGCAATGCCTTCTTAATGAAAATTAATTCTAGGGCGTAATCCATGATGATCTTTATTGGCATATTATGCTCTACTCAAAAGGAAGATGTATATAGTATTTAAGGCACAAACTCTTAACTACATCGAGTACTTGTGTTACTAATAAACGACTATTCTTCTCCAAAAAAAAAAAACGACTTTTAGTCATTGTCAATTAATTGCCTGCTTTTATTCATAGGAAAGTGATAGAGGATGACTCTCCACTCATATATTTCTCTAATTTACCTTTTTTAACATATTACACAATATGTTATTATTGTTATGTGTCATATAGTTTAATTGAAATTTTTGTTTTTTCTAATGAAATTGTCGAAGTTCAAATCTCCCCATCTTAACGGTAGAGGAGTGGTTTCTACATTAGATGATATTGGACCTTCTGAAGAGGCAAGCCCAATCCCTGCTAAGAAAGAAAGATCATGAGCCCTATAAGTTGGAGTTTAGACCTCGGGGGATAATCTTGTACTCACTCACCGAAGCCTATTTGGCATAGCTCCATGGGTAGATTTACCAAGGATCTTAGTACCATCAAGTGTCCGAGGAAGAGCATGAATCCATGGAAAACATCATACAAAGAAAAATGAGAGAGAGAGAGAGAGAGAGAAATATCTTAAAGTGAATGTACCCTTGCTTTTGGAATTTTTTATCCTTGGCAAGCTTATTTTTAAGTTCTTTATCAATATAAAACTAGCATTATTCAAATCAAGTTCTTCTTCAAATTTTCCAATGTGGATCATTCAGTTCTTAGTTCATACAAATTAACTATGAGGCCAAAAACTTGATTCTTTGAAAGTTATTTTTGAGAATCCATCTTTTTGACGCCCACATTAACTATCAATTCATAATTTTTTATATATATAAAAAAATAGAGACTTGAACAGTGTCCCATTGATTGATCAAGCAAAAATATACTTTGAATAATGATTTGGGTGAATTCCATGGCTTCGTCCCTTCAAATATATTGCCCCTAAGGCATATGCCTTAAGTCGCCTAATAATCTTCTTCGCTAAAGTCATTTCTTATAATAATTATTCAATTTTTCAAGAGTAAAAAATATGGTAATCACCTTCACTCTACAAAGAATCTAAGTTTATGAAGATAGCTAGTTTTCTATTAATATTTACAATTGAAAGAATGAATCTTTACGGTCTAAGGGTATACATGGGTTAGGTCAAATCGGGTTTGGGCTCAATCTAGACTCGACCAAATCCTGTTGGGTGGTATAATGGAGGGCCTATCATTGACAAGAGAGCATCATTAGACCGAATCAGATAGGATCAAATCAACAGAGATCTAAATAGAGTTGGTAGGGGTTGATTAGGTCAATTTGACCAATTCTTGGAGAGTGAGACCCACCACTTAACCCAATAGAATTATTGAAGTTGCACATCTGTTGTTGACCACTACTCTCATCAAATCGAGCGAGTTTTGGATCAAGTCACCACTAGTTAGATAGTTTGACCAAGTCAAGGAGGTCTGGGACAAATATGATCCCATAACCCGTTTCCTTCATTATGTAATGCCACGTGTGTTGAGTCTTGATAACACGACACCGTTTGGATAAGTGGCCGCGACATTTTTATTTTTATTTTTTTGACAGAAAGGCAATAGAAGTGTATTGATATATAAAAATAAATAAATAAACAAAAAACGAAAAAAATAAAAAAACAAAAAGAAAGCTGTGGGTCCACCTCAAGTTAAGATAGCCAAACGCAGTGGCTACGACATTTTTATATTTTGCTTGAATAGTTTTTAATGGAACGGCATCGTTTTAGACTTCCTCATGCACTTTTGTCTACTTCAATCAGATTGGTCTGTGGTTTTACACTCTCCAGCAATGATAGCTTCTACTAATTTTTAAACAATGGACTTAAAATTTACAAAATGCTATTTTAAATGAGTAACTCTTTTTATTACTTAATGGAGGATTACATTTTTTTTTTTTTTTTTTTTCACTTTTGATGAGGACTCCCAACTGCCAAGACAGGAGAGGAGCCAACTAGGTCTAAATACAAGATCACCATCACAATCTTAAAAATAAAATAAAAAATAAAAAATCACCATCAAATTGTTGAGGATGAATTATTGTATTAAATTTAGCCCGAGAGAGGGTTTCAGCTTGACATGAACATAGTTGACATTACAATGACTAGAGCCCTTATCTCTTGGCCCAAATACAAGGTCATCAATATCATACCTCTTGTTTTTTTGTGTGGATATAAAGAAAAACCGTCACAATGTTGAGAATATCTTGCACAAGCAATGCTTTTTACATAATAGATTTCATAATAAATTTCATACTTGTTGAATTGACATATTCCTCTTTTTTTTTTTTTTTTTTTTTTTTTTTTTGAGAATCATATTGATATTGATATTGATATTGAATTGACATATTCCTATTTTATTAACTATCATTAAAAACTTACTACCTTATATATGTTTAAAATTTGTTGTCAATTTTAATCATGTTTCTAGACTTATTATATCGCTGGTCTGATTTGGGAACTTTCTCCATACATCAATTTTTTTGGTCTTATAAAAAGAAAAAGAGGGCAACTTTAATTGAATTTGTTGAATCTAATACTAGAATAAGTCAAATGAAACAAACATCAATTATTGATATGACGTTTACCAAAAAAAAAATATATATTGAATTAACATTCACTCAAGAGTGGGGCTCAACATGCATGTAATTGACTTTGCCATTGTGTCACTGTCAACTCAATTAGTGATAAGACCAGGCAAATGAATCGGGAAGATTGGATTTGGATTCGCTTGAACGGCTTTGGGTTAGATTAAGTTCAGGTTAATTCTAGTGGCATTACCTTCCTTAACCCTTCTTTCTTTCAAGAAATTCACTAAAATATTATTATTATTATTAAAATGAATGTTATTCTAGCTTTGAACATGAAGGGTATTATTTTTTTCTCCATCGCATTTCTCCTCTTTGTCTCCAAGCTAGCCCATATGTGCTAACCAGCCAAATCTTTATAGAATGTCTCCTATGGTGGGGTTTCAATAAGTTATTTTATAAGTTCAATCCTAAAAGTTTTTATTCTGGTATGGTATGGGATTTTATTGGCCCATCAACTTGGAACCAATACTGGAAATGGAAACAGATTCCGCAATGGATGTCTCATTTATTATTCTCAATATTTTAGCATACTTTTTCCACCAAAAACAACAACCATTCTCTCCTGCAGCACTTCTCTTAAGCCCAATACTTGGCATCTTCTCTTTCCAGTCATATCAATTCATATGTGCTAACAAATTTTCTATGATTTTTAATCATAAAGTTTCATTATTTTCTGAGATTATTTTTTGTTGTACTTCCTTGTTTTTCGATTTATTTTGATTCACATAAGTTTCATAGTCATTTGGTGCCCCTTTCGGTCAAATCAGCCATGATTATTATTATTTACTTAGACATTTTAATTTTAGATTTATTTATTTTCATACAGAAGTTTGTAGTAATATTATTTTACATTAACCCATATTGTCTTCTTCTTCTCTCCTTATTATATTTTTTTCCTCTCAATCTCATGTAATTGAATTATATAAGTAAGTTTAATTATTCTTTAAATTACATGTTGCAACTTGCAATTATATGTAGATTTATCCTTTTTTTTTTTTCTCATGATGGCAATGAGTTTAAACCCATGTTTTATATGTTGGGAAAAATTTTATATAAGTGTGAATAAATTTCAGCAATCACAGTAGAAGCACAGCCACAAAAGAACACAATGATTTATGTGAAAAGCCCTTTCTCCTTGAAGGGAAAAACCATGAGATAAACTCCGAATAATTTCACTATATTAAATAGAGATCACAACACTTAAAAATACAACTTAAGTAAAGAAAAACCTTATTTTTCTTTCCACTCACTACTCTCTTCCTCACTATGTATCTCTATAATTTTCTCTTACTCTCTCTATTTTTCTCTTCTCTTTTTCTTACTCTCACTCATGCAATTCTTCAAGAGTGCACCAGTTTTCACACTATGAGACTTCTGTCTTTTTTCCTTATTAGCACCTAATGTTCGAATGGCCTCATTTATTTCTTCATCTTTTCCTTCTTTTCTTCCTTTCACATGTTTCACATCAAGTCACAGTAAATACAATCACACAAGCCTTGACTTTTGTACATGATATTAATGAAAAATATGAATTCAATTCTTCTCTTTACTTGGCCGTAGGGGTGTGCAACCAACCCACTAACTTGCCAAAACCAACCCAACCCAACCTGTCGGGTTGGGTGCAGGTCATAACAATCACAAACCAGCCTAACTCAACCCAACCCACTTATATATTTAAAATTTTAATTATATATATTTAGAAATATATTATATAATTAATAATGTTTTTTCATATTTAGCTCTTTCTATCTAAAACTCAATTACCTTGCAAACCCTAACAATCTTATTTCTCTCTCTACTGCCTCCCACTCCCGCTCTCCCATTCCACTCCTATTTGTTTATAACAAAGTTGGGATAATAGTTGTTCCTCAAAAAAAAAAAAAAAAAAAAAAGAGTTGGGATAATAGTTTATGTATATTTTGTTTATCAACTCGATTAGATATGTTTTGTTTATAATTGAGTTAGAATACTAGTTTATGAATATTTTATTTATCAACTCAAGTGGCAGGTGAGATATATATTTTTCTTGCTCAAGTTAATAATAATAGTAATAAAATAAATAATAAAATAAATAAATAAAAAATTTTCCAACCCATGGGTTCAACCTGACCCAACTTGATCCATGTGGGTTGGGATGGGTTAGGTTGTACCCCTGTGATGGGTTGGGTTGGATTGGATTTTTTTTAACTCATCGTGGTAAGTTGGGTTGAAAAATTCCCTCAACCCGACCCATGCACACCCTTACTTGGCCGAATGGCCTTGTTTTTTCTTCTTCCTTCAGCGTGTCCCACACGCTTAACATCAAGTCTCATTAAGAGAGATGGTTGGCAGATGATTGGCTGATGGTTGGCTAGACAAGCTCAATAAGTGAGCTATTCCATCAAGTGTGAAACTGAGATCTTTTAGATTTTCTTGGATAACTTTATTGGTTGTGAGAAAATCTACTCCATCCTTTTCATAATTAATGAATAATCACAACTCATAATGAAACTATGTGATCCTAATCCAAATTATATATATATATATATATATATATATATATATATATATATATATACACTTTAAAAAACTAATGAATTAGAGCTATAGTGTCAAAAGTAACAAATTAAATCTTATAATAAGTTATAATATAAAATTTAAGAAATCCACAAACTCATAAATTTTTACGGATGAAAAATAAAAATCTAGATTTGCTTCTTCGAAATGAGAATATATTTTAGTACTAGACCATGCAAATTACTTTTGTAGGTCAAAATTATTTTTTTTTTTTTTTTTTTTTTTGAACAATAAGGAGGTGAGGGCGATCATTGTGACTTACCCTCTAGACGTGACCATAGGGGCACCCCTCGGTAGTGAATGTTTGATTAAATCATAGTTACTGTTGTTAGCGGTGATCACAAACCTCACCCTACCCCCATAAGAGAGCTAGAAGCTTGAGCTAGTTACAAGCAAAAATCTCACAGTTCACCCATTGAGAATAGAACATGAGACTTAATGCTCCCGTGTTCATACCAAGATCGCTAAGCTACCTCTCTTGATGGCAATTCACAACCTATCTTTGTTAAAAAAAACATATACCACTTGATTTCAAAAGTCAATACTCAAAACTAAATTTTAAAATAAAATATAATAATTTAATGAGTGATAGAACTAGAAATAGAGTTGAGGATTATGGTAAAAAAAATAGTCATTGACGCTGAGATAGTACTCACGTTGGGTTATCTACAGATATTATGAATTGACTAAAGCATGTAAAGTTATTAAAAAATTCTTAGCGTTGTATTTGTCCTTACAGCCGGCCTGCGTGCCAATCATCTTTTGAGAACATAAACTATAATATGTATAATTGTACAACCAAACCATTTATATTCCATCATTCACTAAACAAATAATTTAAAATGAAAAATATTTCCTCTCCGAAAAAAAAAAAAAAAAAAGAACAATATTTTTCCTAGTTGAACATTGTCAAGCGTGGACACACTAGGGGCGCATACAACATTAATTTTTTCAATAATTCCCTTAAAAAAATTGCTTTTTTGTCGCGTGTGTATGCATGTTATTCGTTGCTTAATTAATCCAAGAGTAGAATAAATCATACAAAGCAAACATCGATTATTGTATTAAATTTAGCCCCAGAGAAGGGTTCTACCGAACATGAACGTAATTGACATTACAATAATTGTGGGGTCCCTTATCTCTAGGTTTAAATACAAGGTCATCAATATCACACCAACTACTTCTTTTTATTTTTTTTTGTGTGAATATAAAAGAAAGAATTTGGCTTACTCTCACTACTTTTTTTTAAACTAAAATCTCCTTTCGTTTTAATTCTAATGAAAAATTGCTGCATCATCTATTAACTAAATAAAAGATAGAAAATAAAACCTACTACCACTTGTCATTGTATATTTAAAATAAAAAAACATGTTCAATTAAAAAAGTATTGAAAGTAAGCCGAACCCATAAAGAAAAACCATCATATTATCGAAAATATCTTGCACGAGTAATGTTACATACATAACAGTTTTTACAATAAATTTCATACTTGTTGAGTTAACATATTCTTATTAATTCTTATATAAGCTAATTATCAACATACTTTATTATTTACCATTAACAAATTACTTCCTCATATATGTGTGAAATTTGATATCAATTTTGATGTTTTCAAGACTTATTATATTGCCGGGCAGATTTGGGAACTTTGTCCATAGATTAATTTATAAATAAAAAAATAAGAGAGAGAGAGAGAGAGAAAAACTTTAATTGAATTTGTTGAATCCAATGCTAGAATAGGACAAATGAAACAAACATCAATTATTGAAATTGACATTTGCTCTAGAGTCTAGAGTGGGGCTCAGTATGCATGTAATTGTCAACTCAATTAGTAATAAGACCTGGCAAAGGAATTGGGTAGATTGGATTTGGACTTGACTTGATCGGATTTGGGTTAGATGAAGTTCAGATCAGAAAAAAGTCGTCCTAAACAGTTTATCAAGCGTATGAATCTAGTGAAATATTATTGATGAGGATAAAATCTAAACCATTTTAATAAGTGGTCAAGATTTGATGAACTTTACAATAAGGTTACCTTAATAAGTCTAGAGGATCTTGATATCACTGATAGCAGTAAAATGAAAGTCTTCTTATTATTCTTTATTGATTTTTTGAAAATTTTTTATAAATAATAAAAGAACCTTTAATCTTATAAATCATGTATGGGAAACAACAAGACAATACCATTAGTTATAGTTTGGAAAAGTTATATTTACACCTCATAATTTAAATGGGGCAACAGATTGGAGCTATAGAGAAGAAAAAAAACAGATTGGAGCTATAGTTTCAAAAGTTAAAAATTAAATCTTATAATAAGTATAAATTCAGTGGCGACGCCACGTTGGGTTCAGGGTGTTCCCAGGAACACCCTGACCCAAAAAAAAAAAAAATTTATATATAATAATTTAAAATTTTTTTAGTTGTTTACCCATGAACAAAAAAATAGGAACACCCTCAAGCAAAATCAGGAACACTCTCAAAAGTTTTATGCCAAATAAATTTTGAACTAAAATCTTAAAAAGGAAAAAAAATGGTAACAGAGATTTTGAAAAAAAAAAATTTGTTACTGAGTAAGCCCAAAAATAAAAGCCCAACATCAATCCTAAACAAAACCAACCCCAATCAGATTTTTAAATCAAAATACATTATTAACTAAATATCCAACAGGCCCAACCCAAACGTATTCTCACAAAAAAAAAATCCTACCTTCTTCTTCATCTTCTTGGTTATGGACCCTTCTTCTTCTTGTTTTTTTTTTTTTTTTTTTTTTTTTTTCCGGGTTTCGGAGACCCATCTTCTTCTTCTCGGTGGGTTTCGGACCCTTCTTCTTCTCTTCTTCTCTTCTTTATTTTTTTCTTCTGGTGGGTTTCGGTCCTGCCGCCACCTGCCTTTCCCTTTTTATCTGTGTGTTTGTACAGGATGTGACTATTTGTCTTAAATTTTATCTGTGGGTTTCGGTCCTTCTTCTCTTCTTCTTCTCTGCCTTAAATTCTATGTCTTTTGTTTTTCATTTTTTATTTGTTCTACTTTTGCCAGCCCACTAGTGGTCTTGGTGGAATTTTTTAATGGTAAATATTTTGTCCATGGGCTAAGCTAGTCATTAAGTCTATGAGAGCTCCGGACCTTACGTTACATGTATTTAGTTATTCTTTTAATAAAAGTATTTTACTTTTTCAGTCAAAAAAACAAAGAAAACTAATATTAACATCAAAATTTTTTTTTCATATTATTACTCTTATTATATTTTATAAATGATTGAACTTATTATTATTATTATTATTATTATTATTATTATTTAGGTTTAAAGATTACATATTAGTTGAAATATGTACTTATAATTTCTTTAAAACCTTTAATAATTTATATAGGTTTTTTTTATTAATAATATATATTTTTTTTTCATTATAAAATAACGTAATTTTGAAATACCCTAAAACGGTACGCTGAAATAGGTCGGTATCAAAATATTTCGTTCCAATAGACAAACCGAAACAGGGTCCGAAACGATATTCATAACATTGATTATACGAATACGCGTCCGCCGGTTAAAATTAGAAACCTAAAATCAAAAACTTACCTAACCTAAAATCAGAAACCACCTAAAGAAAAAAACATCATTAACGACAACACCTTACGCCTCCGTCTGAAACCTTATCATCAAGCACATAGGCGCGACGGGGCAATGACGCCTCTGTTCATTTCTTTCTTTTCTTTTCATTTTTTTTTTTTCCTTTTGAGGTTTTTTGGTGTACATAATGCAAATTTGTTTTAGTTTTAAGAACAATTTTTTTTTTTTTTTTTTTTTAAGCACAAACGTCATGCCGACCAAATCTTGAATTTCGACCGGTATTTACCGAAATGTCCCGAAACATTTGAAATAGACTGAAATGACCCGAAATTTTTTCAAAGTAGAATAGGGTAGGTTATTGTTCCGGTTTGTCAAGGAACACCCTGGACAAAATTCCCGGAGTCGCCACTGAGTATAATATCAGATTTTTAAAATCCACAAGCCCATAAGTTTCAAGGGATTACAAAATATTTGCTTCTTGTGAAAGAGAATATAATTTAGCACCAGGCCATGCAAATTACTTCACAGGTCAAAATCAAATTTACAACCTCTCTTTGTTAAAAACATATACCACTTGGATACAAAATTCAATATCCAAAACTCATTTTTAAAATAAAATATAATAATTTGCTATGTGATAGAATCAGAAATAGAATAGGATTGTGTGCTAATTAGCTTTTGAGAACATATTCTTTAATATGTACTCATGTATAACTTCGTGCATATATACAAGTATATATATTTAATTTTTTTAAATCACAATTATATACATATATGAGTTCAAACTATAAATGGTATTAGCTTACACATTTCTTTAACTATATATTTCTAAAATATGTAATAGTTTATTATTATATATATATAGATATATGTATGTATGTATACACACACACACACATATATGAGTTAGAATTTAATTGAATTTATACTCTTCAGTTTTTCACCTAATAATTCATTTGCCACGAAAATTAAAAAATTAGATAGACACATAGTAGAAAATTGGACTCAAATTGAAATCCAATTTAGAATCTAATTGTATTTGAACTTTTCGATTTTCACACCAATGATTCGTTTGGTACAAAATTTTTAAATTAGATTAGATTGACAATCCAATTGAAATCTAATTGAATTTTCTCTGAGTTTTGGATTTTAATATATACTAGTATATAACTAGGGGTGGCAAAGTAAGCCTAAACCCATTTGCTTGCCCAAACCTACCCATTCTAATTAAACCCAAACCCACCCAATTATTAATTAGGTTAAATGGACATTAACCCAATTAGACCCGGTGATTATTGGATTTTAACTAAAAACCCATTTAACACAAAATCAATATACCCAAATTCAAACCCAGCCCTTCCCATATTAAAAAAATAATAATAATAAATAAATAAAACCTAGCCTTGAGCCACCCACTCCTTCGCCGCGCTCTCCTCCACGAATAGCACCATCGGTTCGACTCGGCGCCCACTCACCGAACTCGACATCCCTTCTCCACTTGAGCTTGATATCCCTTTTAGCCTCGCCTCCATCTCCTTCCCCCAAACCCTCGTCCCCGAGTTCGAGCTCCCCATCCTCTTGTACGACCACTAGAACTTCTCTGATTCTATGTCCGACTTGCTTATCACCCCGAGTCGACTCTGTGCCTAACTCGCCGCCGTCATTGACGTCGATGGCCCTATGCACGGGCTACAGTTCCTATACGCCCTTGACACTTTCAATGCCATGTCCTTAAGCAGTGAAAACAAAATAAAATATGACGATCTTGTATTGGTTTTCTCGGAACCAACAAATTTGTTAGAGTTAGAAACTTGTATGGATCTCGGATCTATGTTCCGGAGACGATCTCAAATCTTAGATCCTAAGCCGTCGATTCCAAGAATCCTACACTTTTTTTTTTTTTTTTTTTTTGGTGAAATTGATTATGGCTTATGTTGGCGTTAGATTTGTTAGGCTTCTTTGTATTTCTTTGATTTGGGGTAAGATTTTTTAGGGCTTTTTTGTATTTTTCTTATTTTTGGTAGATTTCAACTGTTTGGTAGGTGAGAAAGTGCGGAAAAGGACAAGAAATTTGTTTAATATTTTGGTCATTTTTTAAGATTTTAGAGTAGTTTGGTCGGTTTCGCTTTAGTGGCATTTTGGTAATTAGGTGGGTTGGGTTTACCCATAATAATTGAGTTGGGTTAGATGTGGGTTAAAAGTAATTAGTTAAATGGGTTTTAATGGGTAAATGAGTTTTATATACCTAACTCAATTATGCCCACCCCAAACCCACTCATTTGACACCCCAATATAACTCATGCATATATGCACGATACAATTAAAAACAATTATAATTACACATATATATGGGTTCAAATTATACTTAGGGTAATAGTTACAAATGTTTTTTTTAAGTCACAAATCAGTTTTACTCTCTCTCTCTCTCTCTCTCTCTCTCTCTCATTTATTTTTTTGGATATACACATGAGTCTACTCTTTCTTTTTTTTTTTTTTTTTTTTTTTTTTTTTTTTTCTTTTGGGTTTTGATAGTTTATTTATATCAGACTTTTCATTTTTGAAATAACATTAACTCACTTAGAACAAAAATTTTACAATAAAAAAACTTAGATAGGACACGTGGTGCAAAATTAAATAACAATTGGAATTCAATTTAGAATCTAATTGGATTTTCTCTAGTGTACAATCTGTGCATATGCATGGTATAATTAAAAACAACACAATTACACATATATGGACTCAAATTATACCTTGTTTAAGTTATAGATATATACTGATTCTCAAAAAAAAAAAAAAAACAAAAAGTCATAGATATATACATGAGTTTTACTCTTTCTTTCTTCTTTATTTTTTTATTTTATTTTTTGGATATACACATGGGTTTACTCTTTTTTATTGGATTTTTTTATTTATTTTATAGTTTATTTATAGTAAACTCTTTGTTTTTTGCACAATATTAACTCACCTAGAAATTAATAAAAATATATAGATAAGACACGTGATGCAAAAATAGGCAACAATAAAATTTAATTTGAAATCTAATTGGAGAAATTGAATTTCCTCTTAATTTTGGCTTTTAATATATATATATATATATATAACACTGTACAACCATTTATATTCCATCAGTCACCAAACAAATAATTGAAAAGGAAAAATAATTCCTGTTAAAAAAGAAAAGGAACAATGTTTTTCCTATTTTAACATCGTCAAGCCTCAAGTCCTCAACACACTAATTTAAAAAAAAAAAAATTCAATAATTCCCTTTAAAAAAAATCATGCTATTTTTTTTTTTTTTAATGTATTCCAAATTAAACTGCAATAAGTAGACTTCTTATTCGGTGTGGCTACTACATCGTGCAGCCAATTTATTTATTTTTTCTATTTTGATGAATACGCAGCCCAATTTTTTGATCACTCACATTCAAGAGCAATAAATGGGCCTTTGGGCCAATTAGGAAGCGGAGAAGAAATTCAATTTACTTTTACAATGGATTGAGACCTAATCGTGGGCTTCAATGAGAGTGGTTGGTGCGTAGACGGAATTGGGTTTTATTTATCCATTGTCCAAACAACAAAAGTCTTCCAATTGGGTTTAGAAAAGTCTTAAAAGACTCACCAGTGCTGCTTCAAAATCGTCCGCCTCCAAAGATGGTAAAATCAGAGCTCAGTCCAAAAATGCTGGTGCAATTTTAATGGCTCTTCATGATATTGTTAATGATATTCTAAGTCAGCCACTTACATATGCATAAAAATCAAATGCAAAGTAATAATTTTCTCTAACATGGAAAATTATTCAGTAAGTACTCTAGTAGGATGATAACTTTGTACTCCTCAAACAAAGGTGAAATAGGGGGTCGATACTCGATAGATGGCAATTGCTCTCTGGTCCCACCAAATCTCTCCCCTAATTTGATATAAATTGTAATTTTTATATTTTGTTAATTCTCTATATATGTGAAACTTCATTGAAAAAATAGAAAGGAAATCTTTCTTATAACCTTAATGTTTTTTAAGGTTCAAAAGTTATAATTGAAAAAATAAAGATAAAATAAAGGAAAATAAAGAAGCAAAAATAAAAATTGAAGCGATTTAAAAAAAAAAAATTGCATTTCAAAAGTATTAGGACTCAAATTTTATATATAATAATTTATTGTTTTTCATAAAGATAGGTGTATTGTAATAAAACTTGAAAATAATAACTTGATATTATTTTCAAGTTAAGCTTTTTGGTTTTAGATGCACAAATAGTTATTATATATATTTTTTTAAATTGTTAAAATTAATCATTTTATTGGTTTAACAAAAGTAAAAATAAATTATAATTGACATTTATATTTAATAACTTAATATTATTATATGAGAATTACAAGTGGAATTGGCTTTTATATATATATATATATATATATATATATATATATATATATATATATATATATATATATATATATATATATAATATCCCATCAAATAAACTCAATATAATAGATAAACTATCTTTTTTGGTGAGTTCTTTTACATTTTAAGTTGTACATGTGATATGTGTGTACACAAAGTATGTGCAGGTATGTATGACTACGTACAAGTGTACGAAGATAAATTCCACCCCCCCCCCCCCCCCCCCTCTCTTAAAAGTGAAATTTTGGCTCCCTTTCTCAGGAGTAACAAGTTCTACCATAAATTTAATTAATGGAACTAATCGTCCATGTTAGAGAAAGGAGTAATAGATTCCTTCAACTCTCAATATCTAATATAAATATTTTTTTTACGTAAGAAAATATCATATATATGTTAAATCAAAATTACAAACATTCTGTGTATAAGCAATACTTTTTTTATTATGTATTTTTAGTTTGGCTCCCATGTAAAAATTTTATGGCTCAGCCACTGTATAACTATCTAGTCAGGGCCAATATCTAATTCAAGCTCCATAGAATTCATTGTGAGTGGGATGCTTGACATTGTCTAATTCATCTCAGCTGCCATACCTTGGCTTCTTTCATGAGCCATCTATATAAAGCCAACATTCCTTTAGTTTATCGACACTTGACACGTGTTTGACCTATAGATTGCTTTTGATGGTATGCATGATATGGCTATCTCCACAGCTTTCTAGGCAGAATTGGTGTAGAATTTTTCTTGTAACCTTAAATCAACTATGTTTCCAATATTCCCACTTTCAATTATAGGATGAACCCATTTAAGTATGTGAGTGCTTTTTCAGGTCTTCTCATTACTGCCGGACAACCAATGATTAGCTCATATAAAACAATACCAAAACTATAGACATCACTTTTTTATTATTTAAGCTTCCTAATAATTGAGATCTATATGTAAAACACAAGTGATTTTGTAATTGTTAAAGATAGAATAATCAAACAAAGCAAGTGTACGTTCCTATGTAAAAATGTTGATAAACTATGGAATCAAATAACTAGTTGAATTGACATAGTGGTTAAAGAAGTACTTGTAGAATATAGTTTTTGTAGGCTACAAACTAAGGAGACTTAGTGGTAATGAAGATGTTCAAATAACACAGAGAGAGAGAGAGAGCACATAGATGTAAAGGCACTTCCACTTATTTATATTATAAAGAGGCAAAGAAGGGAGAAAAAAAGATGGCCCAAGATGTTGTATCTAAGGCTTACAATGAATTATATAGTCGTTAGCGACAATAGATGGATAAAAGAGTATCTTTAAACTTGCAAAGACAAGTAAAATGGAAAACAAGAGACTTGAATTGTTCTAAGTGTACTTAAGATAAAGATCAATGAGTGTTAATAAATGAAGAGGAGATAAAAAAAAAGTTACTTTGATACTTCTTTTTTTTTTTTCAAATGGAAACCATAAATGAAATTGGATCACGAGTTGAGTAAATCAATTAAGGATACAAACTGTAGGTTTGTTTGAAGAATTAGGATGGTTAAGATAGTTTTAGTAGATGAAAGACATGTAGTCATTGCTAAGTTACATATTTGAAAGGGCGATTTAGAGTCTAAAATCTTTAGATTAAGAAGGAATAAAACATAGTAGACGGAGTGTTAGTTTTGCAAAATTGGAAACAAACATTAAGATGTTGTAAAATTTTACTATAAAGAAACACCAGAGAATGAATATTTTCAATATATTAGATCAATAATTTATGAGGATCAAGAGTTTGTAGAATACATTAATAATAAGATAAGAGTAAGGTGGAGAAAGTGGAAAAGCACATAAGAAGTATTGTGTGTTTGTAGAATACCTATTGAGTTAATTAAAAAATATATATAATTGATATAGAATAAGCGGAAGGCAGAGAAAGTGGAAAAAGCACATAAGAAGTATTATGTGTTCGTAGAATACCTATTAAGTTAATTAAAAAAAATGTAATTTTTATAGGATAAGAGTAAGGTAGAGAAAGTGGAAAAGTACACAAGAAGTATTATGTGTTTGTAGAATACATATTAAGTTGATTACCCTTTTCTTTTTCTATAAAAACTTTCTAAAAAAGGTTTAGATTTGTTGTGAAAATATTATAGATATAGCATTTCTCATAAACTTAATATCTAGAATCCTAAATTTTAAATTTTAAATTTTACAAGACAACATCAATGATAGCACACTTTAATGGTGCAATTTTCAATTGAGTTACGTACTTTGACATTTGGGTTCATTAAATTCCATTAGATATTTAGATTGAAACCATCCTTCATAATTTACGAATCATTTGAAATGTGATCAACTCCATCTTGTTTTCTTGGAAGGGCACACCTTTAAAATTACTAGCAGTTTTTGTGATGGTCGGATTCGTAATCTTTTTATTTATTTTTAAATAAATATAAGTTATTGTTATTTTTTTATACAAGATATAAATTCTACTTTAGAGTAATCTACTTGCATATATGTGTGAAGCTTCCTTTTAAAGACTTGAATCTCAACCCTTACCATTCCCACACCCCACAAGCACTTATATTTGTAGAATGACCATCGCGCCAAGGGTACGTAGTAGTTAATATAAGTTATGAAATATTTGTAGAATGACCATTGCGAATTGGCTTTTGAATAGTAGCTTACTTGGTCATTTGGTTCTTAAGCTTTACAAAACAATTCATTTGGGGGGTAATTGGTCTTATAGGTTGTTGTGTAAGGTCAGCCACAGTAAATTTCTCTCTCTCTCTCTCTCACAAACTCAAACTCTTGTTTTCTCTCGGTCTAAGATTTTCATGAGAACATTCCAGAGGCTTTAAGCCATCAACGGAGAAGGAATTCTGAAAGGATTTTTTTTTTTTTTTTTTTTTTTTTTTTTTTTCTTTCGTTCTTTGGATTTTCTTTGGGTTTGAGTTGGAATTTTTTTTTTTCAACGATGATATGTTCTTTTATGTTAAAGAGAGATTACAAAGTTTATAATATTATTTTTCAAGTTGTGTGTTGTTAATAACATTAAATATATATATATATATATATTCATTTTTATGGTTTTTATTTTCTCCAATTATATTCATTGCTAAATCAATTTGTAAGTTGTAACTATTGAATTATTATTAAAAAGGAAAAAAAAAACTAGTTTTTAAAGAGGGCAATGGGAATTGGGAACTTAAACGACCAAATAATAATACTCAAAGAAAAATTCCGTGACACCCCCAAAACCTTGGGGTAGTGGTTATTACACCCTTTAAACTTTTATGTTAGCCAATTCTCTCCATAAACTTCACACATATGCCAAATTCCCTCGAAGTAACCACCATTGATAACCAATTGGAAACTTAACACAATAATTTTGGGACCAAAATTGTAGGAAAATTATGGCATATAATATTGTGGTTAGGGGCTTAGCTGTAAATGAATCAAGATGTTCATAAATAGTTCGGACTTGTCTCTTTCATTTTCATTTGTTTATGAATGAGTTAAGTTTGAGTTTTAATTTTAAGCTTGTTTAATAAATAAGCTAAGCCCAAGCAAAAATATGGTTAACAAACAAACTTGTGAACAATAGGGCTTGATAAAAAAAAAAACAAGATGAGTTTTGGTTGGTTTATAAGCTTGGTAATAAATTTAATATGATTTTGAAAAATAAACTCAAATCTTACTAAACTTTTAATTAATTTGGAGTTGGAACCACATGTCCAAACCAAATGGGGATGATAATATGCTTAATATGGACTTGATAATGTACTTGTATTAGATCTCGAGCTTAAAAGCTTGAGTTTGAGCTTGATATTGAGCTCGAGTTTAACTCGAGTAATAAATCAAGCCAAGTCAAGTTAAGCTCAAGCTTTTGGACTTTTTGACAAGCTCAAACATAGTTTGTAGACTTGGTTTAAGTTCAAGCCAAGTTTAAACAATTTACACTTGTTGTCGACCTAAGTTTGAACATTAAATACTCGACAAGCTCTGCTCATTTACAACCCTAATTATTTGGTTCTAGATTTTTTTTTCTTTTGTCCCCCTCATGGTTTAGAACTTTGGACCTATGGAGCCATCTCTTTAACTATGTGAGTAGTTGTAACTCATCTAATGGCCTTGCTCTCAAGAGTAATTTTAGGACCATAAACCACAACTTTTGCTACAAATATCCATAGACATGTGGATAATAGTGGCAAAAGTTGTGGGTTCGTGGTCTAAAATTTTTGTAATTCTATCGACTCAATTTCATTCTTCAAGTTGACTTTTTGGTATGTAGTTGTTGCCATAGCTGCAAGCACTTTTCTCGTCCATTTTTCTCTGCAATGATAGTATGACATATTTTTATACACACTTTGTCACAATTGTTTTACATGACAGATTGTGAATGTAGGAAAAAAAAATAGTAGGTTCATGTGTAATATAGAATAGTGTGTAGTACTGGAAATATTTTTTCTCTCTCCTCTATTCTTTTTTAATACTTTTGAGTTGAAAAGACAGTTTTCTGCCCCTCTATGTAAACTTAATATGATTTTTCAATTGAGAAGTACTATAATGCTAGAAAGAAGTTGCTCCATGATAAAAGCCTCAAGAGTTGAAGATACAGTTGTTATGTTTGAGGGTTTATGGTGTGTAATTAAAGGAGGAAGAGAGAAAGCTGGGAAGAATTAGAGGAGTAGAGAAGGTGGGGTTGGAGACTTGAGTCAATGAAAGGGAGAAAGCTAGGAACTCAAGTAGCCGGAATAATTAGCCTTCAATTGTTAAATGTTCTGCTGTAAATGGCCAAAAACTAGTGCCAACTGCCAGAGACTTATTTACTGAATATGTCTAATCCATATCTTCTAATGTTTTCTGCTTAGATATGTTACATTTTAGTTCTCCACAGTAGATGGGTTTGGTATGTCCGTGGAAACCGATAGGCTTTGGATTCCGTGATGTGGTTAACTTTTGCATTGGTGTTTGCCTTATGGGCAATATACTGGAAGATCGGCTGATTTAAATTTAGAGTGGGAATTTGCTATTTACAATTCACAAACATGCTAGAAGGAAATTAAATAGATGACATAGGCGATAGGTGGTAACTGTTAAGTTCCTTCTTCTACTGATTGAAGTAGCCAAATATTTGATTTTCAGATATATGGGGTCTACCTATGCTAGTGTCTCTCTCTTTAACAGAAAAGCATTGCGTGCCTTTCTGTTCATAGCAAACAAAAATTTCATAGCTGACAGATTGTATACTTGTACCTACTTTGAAGTCCAAACTTTGCCATAGTATTTGGCTATTAGCAAAGGAAAACTTTCCCATAGTTGACATATTTGATCTGATAACATACACACGCATGCGCCCACGCACACAAAAAGATATTCTAAAATTTTTGCTAGCTTGTAGAGGCTCCATAAGTATTGATTGTGGCAACCTGGACGATTTCAGCTACATTCATTACACTTCACAGACAGAAATTTCACTGACTCCAGAGAAAATAAGAACATATCTTCCAAGTTCATTCTTGAAACCCTTCAAAATATCAATGGAATATGAAAAGTTTTCTTCAGGGAAACAGGAGTTGCTAAACCATAAGACCTCTGGAAGCTAGGCAAAGATACTACCTACATCATCAGAGGAATTCCTTCATGTATGAGAATTATGATGAGCAGGACCATTTGCCAGGATTTGATCCATACGTTCGAATTAATCTTTGGGACACCATAAAGTTTGACAGTGAATCTCCTATTGTCAATAAGGAGATTGTACATTTTTAATTGGGGCATAACTTCTTCTCTTGAATGTTGGCAAACTAGTTCACACTCAGACTTCCATTTTTAGGTTTAACTTTTCTAATTTTTGTTATATTAATTACTCCATTTGTCCCAATTTATTGGTCTTCTATTCAATTTTGGAATGTCCCAAAATGAAGTCTTCTTTTCATAAAATTAATAAATAAAATTTCCACCTTACCCTTTACTTTATTTAAAAGTCAATACTATTCTTTTTCTATAGTTTAAATTATTAAGGGTAGTTTTGGAAACTTATATATTTTATTCCGTAGACAAGGTAATAAATAATGTTCTCTTAAAAATTTTGATTTTAGAAACAGGACAAATAAATTAGGATGGAGGGAGTAGAAGGTAGCATTATCTCTATGAATTACTCGTTTGAGGTACATGCCTTTGTCATTACTCATCAGAGTTTCTCCAAATTAACCTGTTTTATTTTTATAACTTGCAAAAAAGATGCAACTAGGAATGAACTATTTGCAGAATCTCAAACAATATCTTTACAAGATTTCACAAGAATTGGAAAAAAATAAATAAAAACCAAATATACCTAGTATTAAACTTAAATATAAATGTTATATATATATATATATATATATATATATATCTGTGTTCGTGTTATTATTTTTAAATACATCAATGCCTATGCAAGAAAAAACTTACAGACAATAATGATTTGGATCATTCAATGAATTTCTTGGCTTTTCCTTTTTCAAAATTTTTGGTGATAATATTTAATCTAATCAATAATGCCCAAACTTTTTTTCTTTTTCTTTTTATAGGTAAACATATATGTTGTTCCTTTAAAATTTTGAAATTTCAAAAGTTTCAATGAAGTTATGTAAGAGGTCACAATAGAGATGTATTCACTATTAGCTCTGAGTCTCCCTCAGAATCTCCACAGTACCTATGTCCAAACTATTTGGTTTTGGTAAACTTCTATTTTGTTCCTTTAAAGTTTCATTAATTTCGATTGGATCAAAAAAACTTTAAAAGTGCTGAAAGCCTTCTTAGTACGAACTCCACATCAACCCAAAAAATATAATTTTTACATTGAAAGCTTTACGTGTTGCTAGCTTGGTTGGTTGATGCATGTAGACTTAATTTGCATGTTATTGCCTAGGTCTTCGTCTCATGGTTGCAACTCCAAAAAAAAAAAAAAATAATAATAATAATAATATATATATCTATAACATTTTTACAACAAATCCTAAATGACAGGTTGTTATTGTTGTTATTGTTGGGACAAAAAAGTAATCTTAGTGTTAGTTTTAAATTTGAACTAATAACAACTAACCAACTGTGATTTATTGTAAAAATATTGTAGACGTAGCATCTCTAAAAAAAAAAAAAAAAAAAAAGGAAAAAAAGAAAGGTCTCTTTCATGGTTGCAACTTGCAACTTGATTTCAACTTTTCAAGGACCTCACATTTAAATTTTATTGCGTAGGCCACGGAACAATTAAATAGTTTCAGCTCGTTTTTACTTGTCAATTGGGCCTACAAGGTATTGTATTGAAGCTAGGCTGTTGTGGGTCAATTTCATTGGCAAACCATTTAAGTCCCGACTGGCTTGCCGAGAGGATTCTCGCCTTTTGCCCTTTCTGGGAAACATATTTGGCATAATACCCCTGTTTTGAAACTATTTAGGGGCGTGCCCCTGTTTGAATACTCGATATCCGTAAAGGCGAGTTACTTAAGTAACTCGATTATGAAGAAACCGAGTTGTGGGCGGGTTCTTGCCACGCTGGTGTTCCAGCCAACAACAACGTGGCTTTTGGGGAATAAAATATTCCCGCGTTATTGTTTAAAACTCGTCAATTTGGAAATCGAGTTATATGCGTAATATGAACCCGCTTTTTAAATGTAACGTCTCTAAAACTGTTTGGCTTCCTTCCTCTGCGAGCTCTCATCTCTCTCCCTTCCTCGGTCCGATTCTAAGCCACCGCCATCTGTTCGAGAGCCGCCGTGAGTAGCCACCGTCAGATTATCCTGTTTCTACCCGCACCCAAACCAAACCGTTCGGTAGACCCTTTCCGAAGTTGAATCGAAACCCTTACCCATACCCATACCCATACCCATACCCATACCCACACTTATTCAATCTCACCACAGTAGAAGCTCAACCCAATCTGTCTTCGGAGTTAAAGGATTACAAACGTATTAAGGTAATTTGTAAATGCTGAGTTCAAATTTGTAATTTTTTCCCTTTGCATGTAATCTGATGTGAGTGTGGCTTCCTAAGTTTTTCATTTGTTAGATTGGTGTGTATCTGTATTCATAATTATTGTTGCTGTTTTAGCTTTGTTGGGTTTGGTTTTGAAGTGGGTTTGGTTTTGAAGTGTTTTATGACGCACATCTAGGGCGTAAATTCATGTAAAATACGATTAGCATGACAACGGTGTTCATTGTTAGGGGAAATTGGTTTGTAATTCATATAGTTTGAAAGTGTATCAAATCAATCTCTATTTTTTCCAGAAATTATGTCACAAGTTATGTCATGATTTTGAATTAGGAAAATTTCTTTTTAATTCAATGTTTGAATGATGTTGAATTGAGAAGCTATTGGTTTTACAAGCTTCAAAGTTACTGGCTTTTACAAGCTTCCACTGTTTAGTTATTATTATAATAGATATAATGTGTGTATAATGGATATGCACGCATATATCTACACACACGAACCATGGACATCCTAAAACCTTTGCCGCCATTTACTCGCTTTACGGTACAGAATCGTGCCATATTGTTTTTATTCAACATCTAAGTTTTGGTTTGTAATTTTTTTTTTTCATGTCATTATCCTTGTAATATCATATGGGAACATATAAACTTACTTACCACATCGGTTGAAAGTCACTTACATTTTGTGTACGAGATGCATAATTGATTGTCTTAAGAGACTAGAATTGTCTTAGAAGTTTAAGTACTTTTTTTATTTTTTATTTTTTGGTTATTAGTATTCCTAGCCTTTGTAAGAAAGGATTTAGAAGTAGCCTATATAATGAACATTCCAACTTTTTTCAATCGCAATTGCTATCTCGTACCTAAATGTGAGTGCTTAGGAAAGCCTACGTGTGATTGCCCAATGTTTTATCTTTGTTTATTTGATGTTCTTTTTATTGTTTAAATACCAAACAGTCATCAACACAATCAATATGTTATCAAGAATCTAGTTTAGTGTTGAAATTCCTAAAAAGGCTACATCAAATTTGGTATTAAAGCCCGTTCAAGCTCCTGTCTTGTGTCAGATTAGCGACTTCGGGGTTATGTTTGTTGACTAAGTACATCGAATTATTATTATTATCATCTATTACATTTGGGGTTGAAAAGGGAAGTTAGTGGCCTTAGTGGCCTTTTAGGGTCACCCAATCCTTTCATAATAGGTTGGGTTAGGTTAGGGAGCATTGAGATTTGTGGTGGCTTTTGGGAATGGAAATAGTACATCCTCTAGGGTGCTTCAAGGACCTAGGGCTTTGTTTATTTATTTATTTTTTTGGTGGTTTGGCCTACTATACTTATTTCCCTAGGGTATTGATTTACGTGTGTCGGAATTAACTTCTTGTTTCGCAACACCTTCCTCCTCACACAGTCACTTTTTGTTTCCAATTGTGACTTAGAATGTTCATATTTCCGGCCAAATATTGCGAATCACTAATTTCTTTTGCAAGCTTGTTAGGCATTTCATGATTATGTTTGCCTTCGTACTTAATTTTAGGCATTTCTCTGGGCGGAGATTGCTCAACCCATTTTCGACATTACAACCCACACATGTACATTTGTAGTAGCTTAACCACCTTCGCGCCCATATTTACGCCATCTGTACCCATCATCGGAATTGAAAGGATTAGCAACAACAATGGTAGGCTCACTATCCTGGTATTTCTTATCGAAATGAGATGCCTTGATGATTCCATCCTGGAAAATCTTTGATAATTGATGCTAGTGTAGGGATTGAGTAGTCAGAAAAAAGAAAATTTTTGTTAGGATAAATTACACTTTGTTCGATCCTAAACTTTTACTCGATTACAATGTCCTCCATGCTTTGAAATTCATTAATGACTCCCCAATTTTATAACCTTGCTACAATGTCCTGCTTTGTATGTGTTGGTGTTATATTAACAAAAAAGTGGCACACGTGCGTGCATCACACTTGACATGTGACCCCACTTAACCAAAGTCACAAATTTCCATGTCTGTTTGTAAACCGTAAACATTTTGCAATAAGATTATCGATAGCAGTTTTTTATGCGGGAGCATCTAAGCTTGTAAATGTGAAATGTTTGCTTTGTAGTTTTTGTAACAAAGTTGCTTTGAATTTCCTTTTTTTAACTAGTTAGTTGTTAAGTCTTTTGTAACAAAGACAAGATTGAGAGCTCTTTTTAACCACTTAGTGAGGCTATTGATTAAACAATTAGAAGGCATTACCATGGGTGAATCGGATGAGAACAGTCAAAGATGAAAAATGATAAAAAATCAAAAACGTACGAGTCGAGTGATGGGAATGTAATTGGCTTAGTCTATTGGGATGTTTCAGATGATGAAGAGTTCTATCGGGACCTTCCTTAGTCTAAACTTGAATGTCTTGTTATTTGATTGCGTTTTTCTTTAAAGACCTTTTAATTTGGGAATTTTAGATGATGAAGAGTTATCTTGGGACCTTCGTTGGTCGATCTAAAGTTGAATTGACTTGACACTTATTTGATTGTTTGTTTTATGTTTTTCACTTTGTTGGATTGCTTTTAATTAAGTTCTCCCGAATGATTGCATGAATTGGTAAATTGTAGGTCTTCTCGGAATGGGCTGGCCTTGGCTGCACCAAAGGCCTTGTCGCCTCACACCTTAGGGCATCGGGCCATATAAGGCTTTGGCACCTTGGCACCTTAAGGTTGCCTTTCGCCTTTAACTACCTTGACCCTATTTCTAGTTGACTTAGGAAAGCCAACTATTGATTTTAAAAAATCTGCTTGATTTGAAGAAAAGAAATGAATTACTAATAACCTAATTTACGACCAAGACTTGACCAATAAAAATATAATTGACTTCTAAGAGAAAAAATAATCGACTTCATAAAAACAAATGAAGGAAAAAAACCCAAAAGAGAAGAAAGCAAAGGTCTTGGACTGTTATGGTCACCAATTCAGGTGTTCATTTGACACATAACTACGCACACACCATCATTTGATGGTATAGGTCTCACATTGTTTAATCCATTTAATAAAGCTCAATATTAATTTGACTATTATTAGTTGCCTCCAAAGTCTGTGCTTGTGAGTGAGATGTCCATTGCAAAGAGAGTCTCTAATGGAACCTTTACCTATTTCCATGTTTGTCTCCCCCTTTTTTGTTGAAAACACACCTCAAGAGCCACTAAGTTACAATGAACCCTTTTCAGTTCTTGCTTTATTAAATAATGACTTAAAATAGAGTGTGATGTCAAGTATGGGAACAAGCAAAAGCAAAAAGGAAGGAAGTTTACGATTCGAGTAAAGAAGGGAAATTCTAGTAATCTTGATGGGTGGCGGGGCTTGTTTAGGGGTAATTGGTAATTGGGTACCTTTTAATTTTAGAGCTATGTTTTAGTGTTCTAGAATGGTGTTTTTGTGGTGCTTAATTGATTGTTTGGTTTGCATTATGCTTTGTTCATTTGTTGGTTTACTTTGTTTGATTTAGACATTGAATCTCAACTTGGTTGGTTGGTTAGGTTGCTTATACAATTTGCAACTATGTGTCTTTTATGTTTATGCCTTGCAGCCATGAACATTAGGTTGTTTATATTTTAGTGTTTTACTTTAACTCTTCCTTGATATGATTAAATCGATTGAAAATCGGTGTATATAGATGCATGATGTATAATTCAGTTTAGCAATTATATGTTTTCAATTTTCTGTGAAATCTGTCTTTCACTCTGTCTCTTTGTATTTGTTTTTCGTGAGTTTGTTGTAGAACATTCAATTACTTGCCTGTGTTTACTTGCAAAAGCCAAGCTTTTCTTCACTATTACTTGACTGTGTTTACTTGTCCGTGTTTACGTGTCTAACATGATTGCATGCGTGTCGAGATATGCGGCAAGTGGGAAATGTGGATCCTGGACCGACGGTTGGTACACGATTGACGCGGCAGTTCATCGATCCACGCTGCTTTGGGAGACACCAGCCGGTCAGGTGTGTAGTTGTACTGAACTTTGGACATGTTGAAATCATTTAATTTTATTTTTGTAGGGTTCTTTGATTCTTAGCAAATAGACGTTGGACATGGTAGAATGTTTTGGTTTACGCAGAATTGTATTTAATCCAAAGAGAAAATGGCATGAAGCATAAATAATCAAGAACATTGTATGGAGCAGAAATGTTCAAAGTCAGTACATGTCCAAAGTCAGTACATGTCATTTAGAAGCTATAGTAATCAATAAATAATTGAATCCGCTACTATTCTTTTTTCCAAACATGCACACACAATTACGCGTGGCTACACATAAGACAACTAACGACCTTGATTCCTAATTCCCTACTCCATTTGACATAGTGAGGCACTTTGTTCATTCATTTCAAAACATGATGCCCATCACCTTAGTGCTAATTTTAAACAATGTCATTGATGTTGAATTTGATCCTATTTGCTATTGAGGTAGAGCGAATAAGCAATTAACATTGTAACTAACGTTTTGCAAAATGTTTGGGACTAACTAGTTAGCCTACTTGTTTCTTGCATATTATTATTATGTAGCATTGTTATAGTTATTTCGTGTGCACTATCCTAAGACAATGCTCTTTCATGTGCGGGTAGTGCCAAGCGTGCTAAACTGCAGACGCCGAAGTTGCAAGTTACCCGAGCATGGGCTTGACCCACAGTTGCTCGGTACATAAATCGAGGCGGGTTTTGAAGGGTTATTCAAGATCCCAAACTTGGAAGTGGATCATGCGTTGATCACATCACTAGTTGAGCGTTGGCGTGCCTGGAGACGCACACATTCCACCTACCGCATGGAGAGATGAGCATCACCTTACAAGATATTGAGGTGATGCTAGGGGTTCCTGTTGATGGGTTGCCAATTCGGGGGGCTGTGAAGATGGATTGGCCTACGTTGTGTCTTGAGTTATTGGGTCATCGTCCACCGGACCCGATACCGCATCCCCATGAGAACACCTCTATCCTTGCTGGGGCGAGGCTCAGATTCACGTGGCTGGATGCACTATTTAGTGGGCCCCTAGCTGCGGATGCTACTGATGAGGTGGTGCAGCAACATGCACGCTATCACATACTCGATTGGTTGGGGACGATTTTGTTTATGGATAAGTCGGCAGACCGGGTGTCGGTGCTGCCTCTACGGTTCCTAAACCCAATCAGCAACGCGAAGAGGTACGATTGGGGTAGTGGGGCATTAGCCTGGTTGTACAGGCACTTATGCAAGGCATCGGAGTCGAAGGCGAAGCAGATTGGTGGAGCAGTGATGTTGGTGCAGCTGTGGGCGTATTCGAGGTTCCCATTGATATGCCCTGTTATGAGGTTGCCACTACCGCCGGTGGAGGCGGTCCCCCTTGACAATCGGTATGTTATTTGAGTAGTTTGATACAATTGTCAAGTACTCTTATTTTTTTCAATAAATGTTTGGTATGATTTGTGGTGCCTACGTATATTTGTAAGACTATGTTGCTTCTATGATTAAAGCATGCTACTTTGCGAAAGACAAATTTCTTCACCTTATGTCAATCATTATATTTGCATTATTATTATTTTGGTTAGTCTGATTCCAATTTAAATTCCAATATCTTACTACATTTAGTTAATATTAGAAATGCTAAAATGTATTGGCAATGCTAAAGCATAGTTGTTTTGGCCAATGTCCTTTTCTGCACGGTAGTAGTTCTGAATTTGCAAGATAATTAGGGCCATAACCTAGGCAAGAGCCTTGTAGTTTAATTGGCACCTCCTAGTGTTTCCGACGTAGACATCCAGGGTTCAAATCCCCCACTCCAACTATGAAATTATTAAAAAAAAAAAAATAGAATCGGGGCCATAACTTAACTTTACTCTATGCTTAACTATTTTTATATGGTAAGACGAATAAGTATATATTACATGTATATCACACCTCTAATACAGAAGAAGATAGAAGAGATTAAATTGGATTTGAGCTAGTCAACCAAGGTAGGTGTGTGTGTGTATATATATGGACGTTTTCGCGTTGGATTTTAAGGAATAATTCACACAAAAAGGAATATACAAATTTCATTAGGATTTGAGCTAGTCAACCAAGGTAGGTGTGTGTGTGTATAGTGACCAAGATTACATATCACATTTAAAAGAAACACTAACATAAAGTAAAATATATGACATGCACACAAATGATCATAATATTCAAAGAGTTTTGTAAATCAACAACAAAATCTTATTAAATTGTTTGGGGTAGCTTTGCTAACTATATTTTATCAATAAAAATAACCTTTTTCATAACACTTGTTTAAGTTGTCATATTAAATATGAGAAAATAGGTGAAGGCATATTGTTGTTGACTCTACACTGTATCACAAAGAGTCTCTCTTGGATTGCTTCATTCTTCTCTCTGCTCTACATCTAAAGCTCCCCATCATAAGCAACCTGCCTTTGCAAAACTATGCAGACAAAAGCGAGAATTCTAGAATTTTCATTTCCTACTTTTGCAGCCCTCAACAAAAGTTAAGATTCATGATTTTATCAAAATCTTACATGCCATTATTATTAAAGTTCTCAATATATACACCATTAGCATAGATACAGATTGATTCAAAAGTAGCCTTGTATTAAAAACACCATAATGCAAAAATATCACCAACAAATAATCGTAATATTTGAAGAGAGAAGAACGAAGCAAAATAAAAATAATTAAAATTCACAAAATGAAGAACCAAATATCAAGAACATAGAGGGAGATTGTTGGAAGCAGAATTAACAAACCTAGCATAAATTGTTAAGATTTTAGACTCGATTGGAAAGGAAGTAACTTTAAAAGTTTTAGCTTGCCAAGCTTTCTTACGTTGTTTTATACCTCCTGGAGCAGGGATATCAAGGGAGTTATAGGATGAGCGGATAACGGACCAAACATAAATATTTGCATAGGTATGTATTTCCAATTATAGCAATCCAACATATTTTTATTAAAGCACCCATCTACCAAAAGAGAGAATCAAACAATCGAGGTAACAAAAATCCATACATCAAGAATCAAACCTAGTCTTCAAAAATACAATCAAGTCAGTTCACCCCAAGATCACACCCCATTTTTCATATAGCAAAAATATACACCCATGAATATAAGTTATAAAACAGAAATACATGACTTAATGACACATTGAACAGCAAGATGCAGCTTAGTGACCATGGGCCATCATCAAATAGTTTATGCCAATTCATTTATTATTCCAATACATGTACAACAGTTCTCTTGTAGGCCCTTTGTCAAATACCTAATGAGATATAGCCAAGAAATAGAACTTGATTGATGTACAAAAAGCTAAAATAGAGGGACTTTAAAAAAAAAATTGAATAATGTAATCTACAAATTAAAAACTTATTGACATATTAGGATAAAAGATATAAAAATAAAAATAAAAAGAAAGAAAGAAAGCAAAGAATGAAAAAAATTACGTATATTTATTTTGATTGATGGTATAATGACTTAAAAATGAATGAAAATATGTAATTTAATTCAAAGTAAAATTGAATCGATCATTCCCTTAATTATGTTGTGCAAACCTAATCCCTAAATCTAATATACGCTTAAGCCAAAAAATCCAATTTATATAAATATTCCGGATTCCCAACACAGCCCTAAATACATGTGAAGAAGAAGAAAAAAAAAAAAACACAAAAATAAGATAATAAAAATGTTTTTAAGCTCATTTTCAAAATCAATACCAAACACAGAAAAATGATATGGCTTTCTTGAAAATCACCAATTTTCTAATAAAAACATTTATAATTAAACAAACAGGGCATTATATTCATATGTTGTTCGAGGTTGGACTCCCTCATAGTAGTCCATTATCAAATTTGAATAGATTGGTTCTATTCCCTTAAAGCATTGATAAAAATTTTGTACTTGATGAATTATAACGTATGATATGTAGCTCACAATATATGAATTTGTACGTAAAAGTTATCTACAAGTCAATTAGAAACCGATAAACAATAAAGGACACACAGATGTATAGAACCAAAATGATTTTACCACCTGACAAACAGATGCACTTAAGGACACATTGCTTTTGTAACTCAAACAATCGAGAAACCTTCTTTAATATCTCCATAAAAATTTGGCTGGAAAAGCTAGATCCGGTTGATGCAGTTTGAATTGTGTTAGTACTTTTTGTAGCAATCTACCATTTGAGACTTGTTATAAAAATATTGTGAAAATATTATACATATACCGATATAGCATTTCTCGTAGAGTATTTGCCACAAAGATGATGGTATTATGGGTTCCTATATATAATTTGTATGGATATAGTCTTTTAGAAGAAAAGAATGTAAGCAAAAATGCAATCTATGGGCTGATTCGTGCATTCTTATAGTCATAACAAACAAATGATAGCTACGTATATAATCGAGAAAGGCAACCTCTCTTACCTATTGCTTCAACGCTTCCACAATATTCAGTGTCTAAGAGCGTTTGGATGCCAATGATTGGAAGAATATAGCAATACATTTGAGATTATGGTGATGGTTAAACACTTGTTTTTGGGAATGACACTATTTACTGTAATTGTTAAAATTATATAGTAATATTTCTTAATGAAGAAAGAAAATTTTTAGATGCAAAATATGGAGTATAAATGGATTGTACCATTTACATTATTGGCATTTATATTAGCGCTAGTGAATTGTGACAAACCTTCGTTCGATGGAAAAAACCTTCCTTATGGTTTCCGACGTCCATATGTTCGAATTCTGTCCTAACGCAACACAAAGAAAAGTCGATCTTTGTATATTGATGAAGGAAGGCGAAGGAATATCTTTTGCAACAGAATGTTAGTCGAACATCCATTGAATATGTGTTCTTATCACCAATTGTCAAAAGAGCTTGGGACAAAACTGTAGATAAGTTTTTATGAGAGAAATATGTGTTCTTATCACCAATTGAATAAAAAGACTGCTTTGTCATCCAAGAATGTTATTTGTTCAAGGATCACAACTCAAAAAACTTTTTTTTCACTCTTCAATGGTTGATTTATGAGTTTTCTGGGTCTCATTGGAGATAGAGATAGATAGAGATTGGAGTGAGAGAGAAGGAAGGAGGTAGTTGAAGGTTTCACCGTGTGTTTTTTTAGGTTTTCCAAAAACTTGGAGTCGGCTGTGTGTTTTTTAGGTTTTTTAGAAGTTTGGAGTCGGCTTGAAGAGAATTGGGTTTGTATTATTGGGTTTTATCACTTTTATGTATTATTATTAGGTTTTAGAGAAAAAAATAAATTAGAATTTTTTTTTTTAATGATCTTTGATGTGGAAAATTGTGGTGCCAGTAGAGATTTCGGTTTTATATATATATATATATATATATATATATATAGAGTAATCAAACCTTAGGAATGGTTGGAATTGGTTTTGCAGAGCATAAACCAGGACCATTAAAGTTGTAAAGAAAAGTAAAATCGGAATAGATGGAGAACCTCTTCCTATATAAGATACATAAATAGCATTCATTGAAAAATAGGGGAGTCGTATGTTAAGGTGGCGTAATCGGTGTGGTAATCTGCGACCATGCACCGTTAGTTGAGTGAGAGAGGAACAATCTTGGGTTTTGATTATTGTAGAAGGAGAGGTGAACCGAAAATACACGGGTGTGGGGGAAAAAAATTAATAAAATAGGAGCATAGCTAACTTTCACCTAACTTCTATCAAGAATAGTAGCGTAATTACAATTGATCCCAGTTAAATTTAGACAGATGGAGGAAAATTAGACACCAATTTCATATTTAAATTGGTGTCATCCCCACAAGAATCTAGACACATGACAATGGTAACAATTATGACCCTCTTCATACAGTGTTTTTCTAGCCTTGTATTGACATGACAAGCTCTACTAAATTTTGATTGTAATGCTTGAACCATGAAACTCGGTTATAAATGCACCACAATAATGACTTTCTTTCTACTCCCACTAAATTCGTAGATTGAGTAAGCTATGAGTCACAGCGTCTCAATGTCAAAGCGTAAAATGCGAAACAAGTTTGGATCTACTTCAACATATGGATCATCGAAGCTCCAGGCAGATCAACAACTACGGACATACACAGACCACTATGGAGGGAAATGGGTCGGAAAGAAGAGAGATTTCATTAATATGCCAATATACACGTACGAGAGTCTTGGAAGCGTCGGACACATCATGGTTGGCAAACCCACAAAACTAAGTACAGATACAACCGCAATAGAGTTCACCGTAGCAGAACCACCATGGTCAACCCTATACGAGAAGAGGTGTGAGTTGGAGGTGTATTGTCGATGGCACGGGTTACGAGTTCCTAAGGCACGCTCACCGAGTTACCTAGAGATGAACTCCGCCAACATACTTGCGCGTCTTGAACAAGAGAACAATCAAATGCAAAGGCGACTAGACCGTTTTCACGCGATCCAAAAAGTTAGGAAGCATCTAAAGGGGAAGGCGCAAGAGCGAGCCATGAAGTCTATTAATGAAATTACTGCGTTAGATGATGAAAGAGATATTTCAAACTTCTCGATTTCAAGCAATGATGACTTCCGAGAAATTTCTACCTACGAACATTAGACGTTGTTGTTAATGTCTACACATTCGTGCACTACGAGCGTTGATGTTCTTAACGTCGACAAATGATGATTATGTACGTTCAACTTTTGCATTACTAAAGAGAAGCTATTCATTAGTTTTCGCTAAGTTTAAATGAAATCGCTTTATCATTTTTTACCTGCTGTTCTTTGTTGCTACATAAGAAAATTTAAACTGAAAATTTCATACATTCTACAATACAGACTCTTCCAAACCACCCACACCAACCACTCTTTCACACAAAAACCATATGGTTCCTAAAGCAAGGACTCGCCAAGTAGAGTAGGGCCCAACCGAGACCATCACCGGTGAGGTGTAAAAACACACCTTTGTTCAAGATAATACTCCCTTCCAACATGCATTCCGTGAAACTGGTACTATATTAAATTGTTATGTCAGTATGTTGCAAGAGATTAAATCAATGGATTAGCTAAGTGTAGTAGGTCGGTAATTCATTCTTTCCCTGTTGTTCTTTGTTGCTACATATGATTCTTGTGCTTTGGTTGGAAAATGTCCTCTGCTTAGAAATGTTGATGTTTCCAATATTCTCTCTGTGTAAATTGAAATGTTACCCACATAACACTCATCACCCAACTTAGATTTATTGCACATTACTTGTAGAAAAATTTAATAGATCCAATACATACAGACTCATCCAAACCACACATACTAACCACACATGATTCAATAATACAAATAATTCATATATATGACACCATCGATTCTTTGTATCATATACCCAAATCCGTGTATCTTAGTTCTACAACTGTCCTACTTTATATAAATACATTACATACAGACTCATCCAAATCAGGCCAACCACTCATTCTGTCTTCCTCTTTATGTAGAAGAAAGTTTTTTGTTACTTTCGTAACAAACTTTTGTCCGGCTTCATGTTTTATGGGCAAATCAGCTAAGGGATATGTTTCTATCATCTTCATATAAGTCTATTATTTATAGCTGATGATCTTCCAATTTACTGTTGTTATTGGGTGGATATTGAATATCAGTGGTAGTCTTATCAAATATAAGAACATGGAAACTTGATTTTCCTTCACATCCGAAAACTAGAAAATAAACATAATAGATAGAATGGTATTCAACGAAATCCTGCCAACCATTACAAAACCAAATGTTGTTATCAACAGGATTCAATCCCACTTGCCAAATACCACCATAGGGAACAATGAGTGTAGCTACCATGGATAGCTTAGCACCGTTGAACCCCGACCACAAGTACCCATCCACACTCACGTGAAAATACAGAGCATCCCTTCAAAGTTTATGCATTGATTTTGGGGGTGAGTCTGTCCACCATTTCTACTTATACACTTTGCGGTCTTTGCATGTGTCTTTGCTCAACAATCGCGTCACATTGTTGAACCCTATACAATCATATCACTTACACGCACATGCGCACATAGATATGCATCCTTTCGCAATGCACCGTTTTCAAGGATGCAAAGCATTCCTGAAAAGTTTATGATACATTTAACAAAGCTCGGCATTGTCTCGTCAAGTCATGTCAGACGAGGCACAAGAATGCTGAATAGTCTTCACGTGAACCCTATCTAGTCATATCACCTACACGCTCGTCAATACACAAATATGCAGATTTTTGCAATGCACCGTTTTCAATGATGCAGAGCATCCTTGAAAAGTTTATGAAACATTTAATGCAACTCAAAGACTTTGTCTCGTCAAGTCATGTCGGATGAAGCATAGGAATGCTTTGAATAGTCTTCACATGAATAAACACACAACCTCCTTTGCGGTACACATCACCGCCTTCTCTTCAGTAGCATAAGCTATATCCATATCAAACAGTTGCCTCGGCGAACCACGTGCACCAACAAAGCATCAGATAGCCAAGTCATGTTCGCAGCTTAGTGTGTGCTCCTCAACACCTCACTAAACAATACAATGTCGAGACATATCATCTTTATTCACGTGAATACTTACCCTTACATATAATCACATCCACGTGAATATTTACCCTTGCAAAACGCCTATATAAAGTCCTACTCCCATTTACATCTACCCTTGCAAAACTCCTATATAAAGTCCCACTCCCATTTACATCTACCCTTGCAAAACATCGACAGATACCGATCATAAGTCACATTTTCCAATGTCAATGCGCAATTGGATGCTACCTCGTTTTCCGGATAACTATAGGAGGGAGAGAGATTCCGACGAGAGGGAATACTATGCCGGACTGCGCAGCGGGAGTGGGACTTTCGTGTGAACGAGTCCAACGCTCCGCACGATGATCTCGTGCGAATTGGAGCGCCTCTTATTGATCGTGTCTCACTCACACTATCACGACAAAATATGCATCAATATGAGCGTGCAGTGACAAAAATAAAAAAAGAGAATAATCATGATACTCTGCGTAGGTCCGGTATCACATGCTACAGCTAGCGGAAGAGCTGGCGCGCCGCACGACCCGGCAACTCACTCCGACGGAACGTAACAATGTCCTCAACTACGAGGACTACCCGTGAGAGTGAATGCCTATGTGGTATGTGTGTTATGTCTAGGTTAAGTCAATAATGTTAGTAGCATTAGTGTTCAATATGCAATGCATGCATATTGGTGACATCGTGTAAGTTACTTTAAGTTTTCTCGTATGTTATGTTGTACGTGCTTATTGTTATGTTCTAGGTGCTTATTGAAAAACATCAATCATGTGTGGGAATATTTGACTTTTATGCGTTACTGTGGGAATAAAGTAGATTACGAATAATGTGCATGGTCCTCACAATCAATAATAAGGTTTACATAGTACAAATGCAACAACAAAGACCCACATACATTTAAAACATAGTTAACAAAAATAGTTAAATAACAAAGTCTAATTACACCATGACACGATTAGTCTTCATCGACATCTCCACGTCGATCGATAAATGGGATCGAAGAAGAAGTGATTGCATGAATTGTGAGTGCTCGTACCACCCTCCCTCCACCGACTCTCGAATCTCGACTTGGGTCCGATATCGATTAAGACGTATCTTCATTCGATTATTTTCTTCTCTTATGCGGTTCAATGCTTTACGACGTTCGTCAATCGTGTCTCTAGGCATCTGCGATGCGAGTCGCCGAGGCACCGCAACTTAAAACCAGTCAACTCATCATAAAACATTTGTTGTTCACAAAATAACCAATCCCACTCCTGTCTCATGGTATTGTGAACATAAGCACTATTTCGCAGATTTGGATTGATTGGATAGCTAAACTCATCTTCCAATAACCAACAACGACCCATAGCAGTGAACACATCGTGAGGCCTATAGAGTTGTGGGTTGCCAGAACCAGACATTGACATCGAATACAATAACATCAACTGATCAAGTTAATAGTGTGCATCAATTGTTGGTAAATAATGTAATGCTCCATAAGATGGTACATGACAGTGGCGGAGGTAGGATTTCAATTCAGGGGGGCAAGCTTAGAAGTCAATATTAACCCAAAAAAAATTATATATATATATTCAAAAAAATTATAAAAACAACTATAAGTGTCATACAAAAACTATGTAAACTATATTTACACATTTAAGTTAATACTATAAAATAAATTGTGGAAATAAATAAATTTTAAAAATATTTAAAATATAGCAATTTACTTGCAAAGTTGTACACACATCTCACTATCTTTTCTTGATTGTTTTTGAAACTATAGGAAAAGTTCGACTTTCTTTTTATTTTACAAACTAATTAAAATTTTAGTTCATAGCATAAACCCACAATTTAAAACTAAAATGTCAACAAATTGAGGACCAAAAAACAAAAAAAAAAATTGTGTACAATATAGGACTATCGATTGACATATAAGAAAGACACTACAATGCATTATTATTATGCTAGGCTTAAGTGCATGATAATTAAAAGCTAACAGCTAACAAGTTAAAGCTCTTGGTGTGTGTTATTGTGCCTAACGGAAATTCTTCAAATTATTTTTGCTTCAATCACGAAACTTTCCTTCTTTCCTATTTTTTTCCTTACACGGTGTCATTGACTTAGGTAAGCTTGTCATTTTCCCTCTATTTCAAAGAGGCCGTGGAAGCTTTTTTCCCGATTTGTGTTTATTTTCTGCATCAAGGAGGGTAAAGCATTCTAAATATTCCCTAATAGTAGTACATATGGAATATTTTTGGACAAGTCAAGGGGGCACTTGCCCCTCTCCTCCCGACTCCGCCTCCGGTACATGACAAAGACATTCATCAATTTGTGTACTATTACATGCTAAAAATTAAATACTAACACTCAAATTTTACCATAACCATTACACACATAACACGCAATATAACCCAATGTACACACATAACATTTATCACCATTTCTATTGATCCTCGTGACGTTTCTTGTAACATCAAACAACACCAAACAACTAATATACCTCTAAAATACCATTCAAGAAAATACACATAACCCTCATTCAAGAAAATACCACAAAGATAAGTAATACAAATTATTAAATGAAAATTAAACTCTAACAAAAAACATACATTATGATTGATAAATTTTTATAATATCTACAACTATGTTTACCAACACAATAATAAAATTCTCAATGTATTTCAAAGAAGAGAATGAGTTAGGAAAACCTGAGATGATGGAGAGAAAACGCGTGCCTCTGACCGAAAATTCTAAGAATGAGGAGAATATCTGAAAATGATGAGGAGAACTGCATATAGCGTAATAACTCGATTATTAAAGAATCGAGTATTAATAACTCGATTTCCTATTAATCGGGTTCCGCTTCACCTGTGTACAACTGATGTGAAATGGCGTCGAAATAGCATAAAACTCGGTTATATAATAACCGAGTAAACGAAATAACTCGATTATCGGTTATTCGGGTTTTAAGTACTCGTTTTCCACATTGACGAGTTCCAACAATAACGCTAGAATATTTTATTGCCCAAAAGCCAAGCTGGAACACCAGCGTGGCAAGAACCCGCCCGCACTTCGGTTTCTTCATAATCGAGTTACCTAAGTAACTCGCCGCCACGGAGATCGAGTATACAAACAGGGGCACGCCCCTATATAGTTTCGAAACAGGGGCATTATGCCAAATATGTTTCCCAGAAAGGGCAAAGGGCCAGAATCCTTGGCTTGCCGATCTAGATCATTATAGTGATAAGGCCGTAATAACTAATAAGGCCCGTAATCACAATAAGTTGTTGGGAGGATGCAAATGAGCGAGTGTAGTTTTTATAGTTGTATTTATATTTGAAAAAGGTGAGTTTATTTATTTTTTATTTTTTAAAGTTATACGTAAATAAATAAATTAATAAAATTAATGGTAAAAAATTTGTTGACAAATGCACACTAAACATTTCTTTTTTGCCAAACTAAATTATATTTAAAAGTTTCATTTTGATCATCACATTTAAGCACATCTTTAAGATGATTCCCTTGTTTCATCTTTGTGAGTAACCCGATTGTTAAAGGGTCCGTTTGGGAGTTTATAAAGGAATGGAATGGAATGATCATTAAAGGAATGGAATGAAATGGAATAGAATGGAATGGATTTAGTAGGGAAAGGAATGGAATGAAATGTGATTTAAAAATCTTGTTTGGATGTTATAAAATAAAGGAATGAAATGGAATGGAAAGTAAGTAACACCGTTTGGGAGTGACATTGGAAGGAATGGAATTGAATCATTTTATAATAACATTACTATTATACCCTTCATTTTAAAGAATATAAAAAATAATCAATGAGAACTTATAATTGCTTTGAAATGCTTAGTATTTAGTGGATGATGTGAAACTAGTTAGCCACAATTGGGTCTGTGTTAGATTATTGAATTACAATATTGTTTTGTCAAGGTGAATAGATTGTATCACGCTAATCAATAATTTAACAGATGAAGATAATGACATGAAAAATTAACAATAGTACAATTTCTTTATTTCAATTTGCAAATTTTTTTAGGGGCTGCTAGTTTTAGATTGGATCTTTTTTGGTCTGGTATGCTTTACAATGGATTTGATAATTTAATACATCTCCATCTCCCAATTTCATTAAGGAAAAAAAAATTATTGTAGCTAAAAAACAAGTTATGTATATTTCTATGTTGTAAAGCAATTCACGCATCACATATTTATTATCAACAAAATAAATATTGTCTAACAATGCAAACAAATATCTTTTAAAAAAAAAACTCCGGTAATGAGTCATGCCAAAACAAGACAAAATAACATAATCCATTCCAAAACTAAGTTGGCCAAAAATCCCACACTTTTTTAATTTTTAGGCCTAGACATCGATGTCAATAAGACACATTTGCGCTCATGATCCGGGCAACCAAAGAACATCTCTTTATATGTTGGATTTTCCATAAAAATATGTAGGCCTCGGGCATAAAAAAATTTATATTAAAAATAATCTACTCCAACTTATTAAAGTTCTAAACTACTATTATTTTAATTAAAATACTTTTCATTTTATTTTCTTCTCATTTTAAATTTTTTTACTCTTGTTTTTTTCTTAACCACACACCTGTCCTTGTACACTAGCTTTAACATCTTAATAAGTTGTAAACAAATGCATAAAATATATTATGTATATATTTTGTTTAGACAGAAAGGGAATTGACGTTGATAAATTATAACATAGATTGATGGATAGAAAAGGGAACTATCTTGGTCTGATATTGGTTTTGTTATTTGCATTGCAAGAATTCTGTTGTGATTTCATGAATAAGTAGTGGGCGATAAATTTGTTTGAATTATTTTTGGCTAAGAATATATTCAATGAAATGCCTTGATTTGAATTTGGGCGAGTCATGTTACTCGGTCCTAGGCTGAATCATTTTCATGTTCAACATTAATAGTAAAAAATAAATTTCTATGCTAACTCGAGTGTATGATTTTCTCGCAACAATTGCATTACTTTCTAGTTTCTTCTCATTTAATTTTTTTTTACTCTAGTTTTTTTCTTAACCACACACCTGTCTTTTGTCTAAACTTGTACACTAGCTTTTGTAGACATTTCCTCTTAACCAGACATGTGGTGAAGCCTTGGAGCTATTAACTAATTGGATGGTTGACTTAAACTGCAAGTGTACGTAACACACCACTTGCTTCGTAAATAACAGAAGAATCAAAGAGGAAACAGAGTAAAAAGCAAATTTGAGTTCTCTAGCGGTTCTCGCTTTCAAATTCACAGCAATTCTACAGCAGTTTTCCAGCAATTCTCACTTTTAAATTTCTAAATACAATTTTTTTTTTTTAGCAGTACAGTAATGCCAGCTTTTCGTTTCTTTTCACTTTCAAGGTTTTTTCGTTTCTTTTCACTTTCAAGGTTTTTAGTTGTACAGAATGTAGTTTGTTTTGGTTTTTAGGTGTACAAAAACACTATATATCACTCTCATGAATCACTAGCAAACAATTCATAAAAGTTAAAAAAAAAAAAAAAAAAAAGACTAGCAAACAATCGAAAAGAAAAAGAAAAAGATAGACATACTTGGTTTGAGCAATATCCGAAAATTGCAGCAGACAAAAAAAAAAAAAAAAACCAGCAGCAGCAACTTCACTTTGTAGAGGACGGACAATATTGTGCAAGAATTATAGCTTTATTTTTCTTACGGTTGAATGAGAAAAAAAAAAATTCGATATTAAAGGGGTATTTTAGGGATTTTAACAAAAATTTCATTAAACCTAAATTCATTCCCTCCCATTCCTCCCAATTTTGAGAGGAACAAAAATTTGAGGTTTTGAGGGAAAAGGGAGGAATGAGCATTCCCTCCTAACTATTCCATTCCCTCCCACTTAAACTCCCAAACAAGGGAATGGACATTCCATTCCCCCCGTTAAAACTCCCAAACAAAAGGAGGGAAGAATATTCTAAAAATATTCCTTTTATTCCATTCCATTCTATTCCATTCCCTCCTCCCAAACGGAGCCTAAGTGTCAAATGAGGCAAAATTTTAATTTTGATACAAATTTAACATAAATATAAAATGTATATATGTTAACCGTACAGCATAAATATACAAATTAACATAAATATCACTTAAATAATACTCAATCTCTTATATAATTTTTTTAATCTATTCCTTTTGTCTTTTATGATATAAAATTAATTGTTGATTATTATTTTTATTCAAATTCTGCCAATATTTCTTTTTCCATAGAAAATATGATTAATAAAATAAATATTAAACAAAGAGATAAGTGAATGAAGGAGAGCTTAAATTAAGTGGACCAATAACCAACAGAAGACTACCAAAAAAAAAAAAAAAAATTTAAGCAAAAGTTAAGAAATTTTGTATGTCAATTTACATCTTTTTTGTTTCTAGAGGGAAAATTTACATATCAAAAATCTCTCCATCTCATTAGTCATTAGAACTATTGAATTTATCAAAAAACAGAAAAAAAAAAAATTGCCCAAAAAAAAAAAGGAAAAAGAAAGAGAAAGATATCTAGAGGGGGATACCGGGTCCATCACTCCATGAGACAAACGTCCAAACAAACTTGACCGGCAAATAAATCATGAAAGAGTGATCTACATTAAAAAAAAAAAGTAAATCAAACATAAGACAATCGTTAATGTAAACATTAAGAAAGTATGTGAGCCCATTTCAAAAAAACACAAGACAAAGACAAGTAAGGAGCCAGCTCTGAATTATTGCAAAACCATGATATCACGCTGTTTTAAGGTGACCATTTTCATTTTCACGTGTGAATGACAAATTTCATTGAACAACAATATTGGCTTGAATGAGTTCAACAATTTGGAAGATTCAAAGCAAGGCAACGTACGATGGATAAAGTGTAAATTTCAAAGCTTGAAGCAGGAGCAATTGATTTATAGCCTCTTCCATGTTCTTCTTTAGCTGCTCAACAACCAGTGCAAAAGACTCATTGATTTACTGGATACATCTTTTCCATATATCTTCACTAACACAATATCTCATTCTATTTCTCCACGGTAGATGGGTGGGGTATATGGAAACAAATGGTCTCTGGATTCAATGATGTGGTTAACTTTTGCATCGGTGTTTGGCTTGTGGGCATTTACTGTAAGTTCAGCTAATTTGGTTTCAGAGAGGGAGTTTGGTAATTACAAACATGGTAGAAGGAAACTAGACGACACAGGAGGTAAGTCACTTCTTCCACTGATTGAAGTAGCCAGATATTTGATTTTGAGACATGGGGTCTGCCTATTTTAGTGTCTTTCTTCTAACTGAATAGCACTGCTTGCATTTCTGTTGAAACCAAAAAAATTGATCATAGCACTTAAAATTTTATAGCTAGCAAATTATATACTTGTACCTACTTTGATTTCCAAACTTTGCCATAATTGATATATTTGATCTGCTTAATATACATACACATGCATGCGCGCACACACAGAAAGTTATTCTAAAATTTTTGCTGGCTTATAGGTTCCATAAGCATTGATTGTGGGATTCTGGATGATTTCGGATACACTGATGACAAAACTGAGATAGAATACATTTCAGACAAATACATTGACTCTGGAGAGAATAAGAACATATCTTCCAAGTTCAATCTTGAAACCCTTCAAAAATATCTATGGAATGTTAGAAGTTTTCCTCAGGGAAACAGGAATTGCTACACCATTAGACCTCATGAAGGCAAAGATACTAACTACTTCATCAGAGCCACCTTCATGTATGGGAATTATGATGAGCAGGACAAGTTGCCAGAATTTGATCTATATATTGGAGTTAATCTTTGGGACAAAGTAAAGTTTGAGAATGAATCTCATATTGTCATCAAGGAGATTATACATTTTTCTTTGGTGGATGACATAAATGTTTGCCTCTTGAATACTGGCTCAGGAACTCCTTTCATATCAGCACTAGAGCTGAGGCACTTCCATAATTCAACTTATGAAATCTCATCTAATAAATCCTTGGCTCTGTACAGTCGTTTCGATGTTGGTTCAACAGCTGGTCGAATAATCCGGTGAGTTATTTCTTATGGTTATTCAGATTAGTTTTCTTTTGTCTCAAGATACCCCTATCGATAGGTCAGCCATTGATGAGAATATTCGAGTACAGTCTAATTTTCTAAATAAAAGTACTATTTTTCATAGAACAGTGTTACGTAAGAAATATACCAAGGCAAGAGAGGTGGATAGGTGGGATATAATAGGAGTATCATAGTGATAAAGCCAGGATAAATGCTTAAAATATGAGTTAATTTGGTACCATTACTAGAAATTGGTAGTTTTGATTAATTAAGAATCTTATTCACATTATGTTCTGTCCATCCAATTTGGGGTGAATTCCAAGTTTCTGTTTGCAAGGATCTATGGATAATATGTTCTTTTGCATTAACATCCATTACTAGTGCATGATATATTTGTAAATGCCTCAGGTACAAAGATGATGTTTATGATCGAATGTGGTTTCCTTATAACACTCCTCAGTCGATACCGTTCAACACCTCCTTTGCTATTGATAGCGCGACTCAATTTCAATATAAACTGCCATCAATTGTCATGGCCACGGCAGTTAAACCCATGAATAATGTTTCCCTTGATTTTGAAGTGGATATTGTTGATCCCATTTTACAGTGTTACATATACCTGCATTTTGCCGAACTTGATAAACTCCAAGAGAATGAATACAGAGAATTCAACATTAATCTAAATGGTAAACCCTGGCTGGAAGTCAGTGTTGTTCCTAATTACCTGTATTCAACTACTATATATAGCACCGTGCCAGTGAGGGGACCTAAGCTCAAATTTTCTATTAACAAGACAGAAAATTCCACCCTTCCTCCTATTCTCAATGCAATGGAAGTTTACATAGTGAAAGACTTCTTCCAAGCACCAACAGACCAAGAAGATGGTATGCTGTTCTTACACAAAATTTGTTGTCGATCCACTGAGATGCAGCTTTACTATGTCTCCTCTTTTTGTTGTTCTTATATTTTTATTGGGTTGAGATACAAATCGATTCAATTGTGAATAATGTTGGTGGATATTAGTTATTGCCATCATGGACATCAAAGTGAGCAATGGGGTAACTAAGATCTGGCAAGGAGATCCATGTCTGCCACAACCTGCATGGGATGGCCTGAATTGCAAAGACAATGGTTACGAGCCCCCGATAATCATCTCCTTGTGAGTGTCTGTTAAACCCAATTAATATGTCATCTAGATATCTAATGATATACATTACTAGCCTAATTGAGCCTTTTAAATTTAATTGCAGGAATCTAGGCTCAAGTGGATTGACAGGAAAGATATCTCCTTCAATGGCTAGGTTTAAATCATTAGAGTACCTGTGAGTATTATTCAATAGCAACTTTCAATCTTTACACAAATAATGGCATTTGCCTTTGAGCATTTTTGACACAATTAGAAAACTGTTTTGTCAACCCAATGTCACTCCATGAGAATCAATACTTCTCAATCATTCACAGATATAAAGTTTTATAAAGCATTTCTTAACATAATGTTCAAAATATTTAATCAAACAAATCCAATGCATCATTTCTCAGGGATTTATCAAACAATAGCTTAACAGGACCACTACCAGAATTTTTGTCACAAATGCCAAACTTAAGAACCCTGTAAGTGGTTTTGCCCTTGATGTTAATGTCCCATACTTAAAATTTGAAATAAACCATCTAACTCAAACAATTCTTTGCAGGAATTTGTCAGGAAACGAACTCTCTGGTTCAGTTCCTTCCGCTCTCCTAGAAAGATCAAATAATGGTTTTCTGTCATTGAGGTTTGTTTTTACCCAAGAATCATGAATTTATATGATCGGTGATTTGGTAATGTGTATAATATTCAATTTTTTTCATTGCCCCTTTTGTTTATTTAATTTTGTTAAAGATTTAACTTCCATCTTTTATAATTTCATAGTGTGGATGGAAATCCAGACCTTTGTGTGATGGCTCCATGCAAAAAGGAGAAAAAGAATTTTGTTGTCCCGTTAATTGCAGCCACTGTCTCAGCTCTAGTTGTCTTAACTATGCTAGTTGTTTGTTGGCGCTGCAAAAGAAAACAAGGTATACGCGGTACAAAGTTTCTTTATTGTGATCTAAACCACTCAATAATAGACACTATCAATATAGAAATCAATTTCATTATTATTTTTGAGATACTATCACATTTAGAATAATAAAAATGAAATTTTCTTAAAAATCCCTTGAATTACTTGAGCATACATAATTGGAGATTATGATGATCTTATTAGCTGCAAAGCAACTTCCAAGAACTCACCAAGGAGGCAGACCACTGAAGTCAGACAATCGACAATTCACATACTCTGAGGTTGTACGTATAACCAACAACTTTCAGAAAATTGTTGGGAAAGGGGGATTTGGAACGGTATACCTTGGATGCCTAAGTGATGGCATGCAAGTTGCAGTCAAAATGCTCTCTCCATCATCAACTGATGGCTCAAACCAATTTCTCACAGAGGTATGCTATTCTACACCCAAGAACTTTAATTGTTACCAAAATATGTTCAATTAAAGTATTTATGTATCTATGATTGAGTGTCATTTTGAATTGCAGGCTCAGCTCTTGATGCGGGTTCATCATAGAAACTTAACTTCCTTTGTTGGATACTGCAATGAGGGTACAAATTTTGGGATCATCTATGAGTACATGGCGTATGGGAACTTAGAAGAGCATCTATCAGGTACTAAATGATTTACTTCTTGACCGACATTCCGTTTGTAAAAAATAACTTAAAAATACCGGACTTCTGGTTTGTTATGTTATGGCTGCAGATAAAACAAGAGACACTTTGAGTTGGAAAGAGAGACTTCAGATTGCAGTTGATGCGGCACAAGGTCAGCTGGCAGAATTGCTCTTAATAAAGTTAACTTCTAGTTTGGTTCATATGTTGTAACTAAGATGTGCCAAACTTATACATGTAGGCCTGGAGTACTTGCATCATGGTTGCAAACCACCTATAATTCACAGAGATGTGAAGACAGCCAACATTTTAGTGAATGAAAAACTGCAGGCCAAGATAGCTGATTTTGGTTTCTCAAAATTCTTCACTGAAGGTCAAAGTCATTTATCCACTGCTATTGTTGGCACGATGGGTTACCTTGATCCAGAGTAAGTCTTTGTGGTTCAGTATACTTCCATTCAATTCATTTTTCGGTTTAAGTTTTCTTCAACACATTCTGAGTGACTGAAATTTAGCATCTAGATTAATGGTATTAGAGTTGTCTTCTATGCAGATACTACACTTCCAACAGGTTAACTGAGAGAAGTGATGTGTACAGCTTTGGAATTGTACTTTTGGAGCTGATCACAGGCAAGAGAGCAATAATAAAAAGCCATAACAAGGATAACACTAATATTGTTGATTGGGTTAGCCCCTTCTTGCTAGAGGGGATATAAGAAATATCATTGATCCGAGAATGCCTGGAAATTTTGACACAAATTCGGTTTGGAAGGCAATAGAGACAGCAATAGCATGTGTGCCATTAATTTCCATCCAAAGGCCAAGCATGAGCCATGTGGTGATTGAATTGAAGGAGTGCTTGGAGATAGAAAAGGCTCATGAACAAGATTGTGGTCCAATGATGAAATCATTCAACGACACATTTGAAGTGAACCCTTTGGGCCTTGAGATGGATATGGTTCCCCAGGCAAGGTAGTACGTACTAGGTAGCCAATTGCTGGTTTTGAGTATAATACAAACGATCCAATTTGTTGATTGTAAATATAATGATCGCTTATTTTTCATTTGAGAAAGAAAACAATAAGTTAAGAAAATCTATAAATCTTTGGTATATGTCTTTCATCTTTGTACTTGTCAGCTAAGTTTAGTCGGTAAACATATTAATTAAGAGGCTTGAAAAATCCAATCAAGACCAAGAAAGAGAAGGCTTTATACACAGAGAGAGCTAACTTCTGGTCTTACAAACTTGTGAGAAAATTCAAGCGTGAAAGAAAATCTGGAATGAGACTAAGAAGAATCTAGAAAAGCTCAGAGTGCTCTAATATCATGTGAGAAGTTGATGAAAATTGCATTGTATTAACCAAATGAAAAAATTGTACAAGCAGAGGTATTTATACAAGCTTGAAGTGTAACTGACTTCCTAACTAACCCCAAATACACCTATCAGCTACTTACACGTGTCCATAAATATCACTACTGTTTACTACCACTAAAATACCAGTAGCATAGTTTCTCAAAAAAAAAAAAAAAAAAAAAAAAAAAAAAAACTACCAGTAGCATAAGGAACTACAAGACAGAACTATAGGTCGTTTATACAGAACCAATAACTGGTTCTTTGTGCTTGTCCTGCTCAGATTGCAACTTGTAGCTTGAAGCTTGAAGCTAATCCTTCTGATAACTTCCAACGAGGACTATTCATTGCCAAACTAAAAAGAAAATTATTTTTTAATGTGGTAAACTGTCCATCTACTCTCTCATCCATTCACTCTCCCTCTGTCCCCTTCGCTTTTTCACTTGTTCTCTTTCTCATTATTGTGTCCTCACCATCGATTATCAATGTCCTCATCATCGAATCGTTGCTCTCAGCGGCGTTGGTGGCTTGTTGAGGTTGCAGAGGTCGTCATATGTAGACATGGCAAAACGGGCGGGTCGGGTTGGGTCAATCAGTCACGGGTCAAAAACGGGTCATTTTAAGTGAGTTGAAAATTTGGTTCGTGACAATTGATTGAGGGTCGGGTCGGGTTGACCCGTATTTTTTTTGAAATTTTTATTTTTTTTTTTTTTTATAAAAGAAAACAATATGTATTTGCCATTTGGATAGTTATGCAACATATTACTTGATGTAAAATGCATTATTTTGAATTCACTACTTATATCAAAAAATAAAATTTATTTATTTATTTATTTTTGGAGAGAGACTTAAACTTATTAATACTTATTCAATAATTTTAAAATTATACAAATCCTAACATTGCTATCTAAAACAAAATAACACAAAGATAAGTAAAACAAATATACAAGTTTTATTTTTACACAATATCAACATTCCAAAAAAAAAAAATACAAATGACTTATTGGATAACCCATTTGATAAAGAATAAAAACATATAAGAAAGTTACAATTTTAAAAATTAATTTTATAATCCATTATCAATTGTGGTTGACATTCTATTTCAATTTGAGATATACATTAAAATTTGATTGCTTACTTATTTATACCTAATCTCTTTTATGAAGATCATATCATTGTTAAGCAACACACACTCTAGAAAATATCATAATTTATTTTGAAAAGCCGTTTATTTTGAACATAAATTGTTAAAAAATAGATCTAAGCATTCATAATTTATGCTAATTTGATACTTTGGCTTTACTATTTTCACACTTGTGAATATGTCTCACACATATCTACAATTTTAAATCTGTTTTTAACTTTACTGTAACAAAATTATCTTGGCATGTACTTTACTATTTGATATCTAAAAATCTTTACTCATTACGTTTGCTTAACTATTTATTTTTCAATTAATTTGCATGCATTTATGTAAATGTATCAATTGTTTCCTTAAAACTCACAATAAACAATTAAACCAATATTGTCTTAATTTCACAATTTTTTTTACCAAAAAAAAATAGTTTTAAAAAAATGGTTCGGGTCGGGTCGGGTCGGGTCGACCCAAAAAAAAAACGGGTCGGGTCACGAGTCAACCCGTTTTTGCTTCGGGTCAAAAAAATCGGGTTCGAGTCGTGTATTTTTTGGGTCGGGTCAGAAAATTATGATCCGTTTTGCCATGTCTAGTCATATGGTTAAGGTTATTGAGGTTGAGGCATTTGGTTTGTGTTTTGATTGAGGAATTTGTGTTTTTGGTGGTAGTAGTGGTGTATTTTTGGATGCAAGGTGGGTTTGTGTCGTGAAGGAGAAGGTGGATTTGTGTTTGGTGGTAGCAATGTATATCCTTTGTGAAGGAGAACATGGTGTTGGGTGGGGAAGAGGATAAAAATAATTTATTTATTTTTGGAGAGAAAAAATAGTAGTTAAATAGAGTAGAGAAATAATTATTGAGTCTGATATATATATATATATATATATATATATATGTGTGTGTGTGTGTGTGTGTGTGTGTGTGTGTGTTAAACTAGCAAAAGTAAAGTGCTTTAGATTAGTTTAACTAAAATTTTGTTGAGACTGAATGCTCATAGTAACTTATTCGGAAAAACAAACATAAGAGCAAAATAATCATGTATCTTTTTCCACTTGTGTGACGTATTCACAAAGAAATTTGAAGTTTTTTTTTTTTATTCGACACTCATATTGGTAATAGATATGGCAAAACGGGTCAGAATTTTCTAACCCAACCCAAAAATACTACGATCCGAACTTGATTTTTTTGACCCGAAAAAAAACTAGTTAACCCGTGACCCGACTCGTGTTTTTACAGTCAACCTTGACCCGACCCACGACCCAACCTGAACTCAAACCATTTTTTTAAAACTTTTTTTTGGAGGTAAAAAAATAGTAAAATTAAGATAATATTAGTTTAATTGTTTGTTGTGAGTTTTAAGGAAACAATTGATGCATTTATATAATTGCATGTAAATTAATTGAAAGATAAATAATTGAGAATTTTTTGAATGAGTAAAGATTTTTAAATATCAAATAGTAAAGTACATGTCAAGATAATCTAATTACAATAGAGTTAAAAACATAGATTTAAAATTGTAGACATGTGTGAGAAACATTCACAAGTGTGAAAATAGTGAAGTCAAAGTATCAAATGAGCATAAATTATGAATGCTTAGACCTATTTTTTTTAACAATTTATGTCCAAAATAAATGGCTTTTCAAAATAAATTATGATATTTTCTAGTGTGTGTGTTGCTTAACAATGATTTGATATTCATAAAAGAGACCATGTATAAATAAGTAAGTGATCAAACTTTAATGTATATCTCAATTGAAATAGAGTGTCAACCACAATTGATAATAGATTATAAAATTAATTTTGAAGATAGTAAATTTCTTATATGTTTTTATTCTTTATCAAATGGGTTATCCAATAAGTCATTTGTAATTTTGTTTTATATTTTGGAATGTTGATATTGTGTAGAAATAAAACTTGTGTATTTATTTTACTTATCTTTGTATTATTTTGTTTTAGATAAAAATTTTTGGATTTGTATAATTTAAAAATTATTGAATAAGTATTGATGAGTTTAACTGAGTTCATTCTTAATATAAGTAGTGAATTCAAAATAATGCATTTTACATCAAGTAATTTGTTGCATGACTTTCCAAATGGCAAATACATGTTGTTTTCTTTATAAAAATAAAAATTAAAAAATAAATTCATGTGAAAAATACGGTTCAACCTGACCCGACCTGCAATCCGATTGACCCGAACCCCCTTTTTAACCCGTTTAAAATGACCCGTTTTTGACCTGTGACCCATTTGACCTACAACCCGATTGACCCGACCCGACCCGCCCCGCCCATTTTGCCATGTCTAATTAGTAACTGCAACCAAAATGTATTGATTTATTAGTTGGTGTTTTTTTTTTTTTTTTGGAAGACAACTTGGTTTTACAATCAGACCAGAGTGTAAATCGGGTAAAATAATAATATCCAAACCAAAAATTATTTCAATAATATCTTAATTAAAATTGAGTTATAAAATATCGAAAAATGCTAAAAAGTTTACAAATTTTATTATACATCATTTACCAACTAACGTGCTATATAATGAACTTGGGTGAATTTCTAAAAACAATCCAAACATGCAAAATTAATGCTAAAGTCTGAAAAAAATTGTAATTAATGATACATTAGTTTTTAAAATTTATTTAGTAAAATGTGTAATATCATTAACATCACTCTAAAATATATAGTAAAAATAAAAGAACCAAATTTGTTTTAAGTTACATGGAAAATGCATATCGTAGAAGTCTGATATATTATATATTATCAAAACCAAATATTAAAATATATTATAGAATAATTTAAAATAAATATATTGATGGCTAACGCATTTAATTACACGATTTTTTCCATACGATTAATAATTTTGAAATGTCAATATTAAATATTTTAATTTTAATGAAAAATACTAACAAAATGTTTAATATGTTACCAAACAAATACGTAGAGGTTAATTGTTCAAATTAAAATCCCAAATACCAAATTGAAACTCACATTAAAATTCCAAAGGTGATGTTTATAAAAATCCTTTAAAAAAAAAAAAAATACTTACACACTTTTGTTCACGCAAATTTGCTGTGTAGTTCATCAAAATATCTAAATATTTAATAGTCTGGCTCATGGAGACCCATTCTTAAGTTTTGTCATAAGAAGCTAATTGTGATAACTAGTGGTGGTGGAGTAACATATAAAATCCAGGGTATATAACTGCACCAACAAATTTTTATTTATTTAAATAAAAGCTATATATTAAACATTATTATAAAGTTTTGAAATCTTTTTTTATAACTGCTGTAATCACTAAATAAATATGGGTTTTACATATATCTCCCTTGCATTTCCTTTGGGTTTAACAAAAGGACTAAGCTTCACATATAAAAAAATAGTGTGACAAATATAGATAAAAGATTGGAAAAAATTTAAAAAACTGACAGAGAAAGAGGCCTGCCTTGAATTGTATACCTATGACTTTATGTAGAAGTTGTATTACTCAAAAGTCAAATGTGTTGAACACATATAGGATTTGTATAGTACAAGTTGTTTTTTAGATTTTTAAATATGGGATTGTTTAAGAAGTTGTACTTAGGAAAACAAAATCGAAATTTAAAAAGGTAATACTTGAAAAAAAAAGTACGGTTTGATAACGTGTCACCAAACAAACCTGCAAGTTCTCGTCTCAGTCAAATTCACTCATCCAAAAAAAAACAAAAATAACAGAAGGAAGTAACATCAACCAGTGGCGACGCCACGTTGGGTTCAGGGTGTTCCCAGGAACACCCCGACCCAAAAAAAAAAAAAAAAAAAATTATATATAATAATTTAAATTTTTTTAGTTGTTTACCCATGAACAAAAAAATAGGAACACCCTCAAGCAAAATCAGGAACACTCTCAAAAGTTTTATGCCAAATAAATTTTGAACTAAAATCTTAAAAAAGAAAAAAAATGGTAACAGAGATTTTGAAAAAAAAAAAAAAAAATTACAGAGTAAGCCCAAAAATAAAAGCCCAACATCAATCCTAAACAAAACCAACCCCAATTAGATTTTTAAATCAAAATACATTATTAACTAAATACCCAACAGGCCCAACCCAAACGTATTCTCAAAAAAAAAAAAAAAAAAAAAAAAATCCTACCTTCTTCTTCATCTTCTTGGTTATGGATCCTTCTTTTTTTTTTTTTTTTTTTTTTTTTTTTCTCGGGTTTCAGACCCATCTTCTTCTTCTGGTGGGTTTCGGACCCTTCTTCTTCTCTTCTTCTCTTCTTTATTTTTTCTTCTGGTGGGTTTCGGTCCTGCTGCCAGTCTGCCTTTCCCTTTTTATCTGTGTGTTGTACAGGATGTGACTATTTGTCTTAAATTTTATCCGTGGGTTTCGGTCCTTCTTCTCTTCTTCTCTGCCTTAAATTCTATGTCTTTTGTTTTTCATTTTTTATTTGTTCTACTTTTGCCAGCCCACTAGTGGTCTTGGTGGAATTTTTTAATGGTAAATATTTTGTCCATGGGCTAGGCCAGCTGTTAAGTCTATGAGAGCTCCGTACCTTACATTACATGTATTTAGTTATTCTTTTAATAAAAGTATTTTACTTTTTCAGTCAAAAAACAAAGAAAACTAATATTAACATCAAAATTTTTTTTTTTTTTCATATTATTACTCTTATTATATTTTATAAATGATTGAACTTATTATTATTATTATTATTATTATTATTATTATTATTATTATTATTATTATTTAGGTTTAAAGATTACATATTAGTTGAAATATGTACTTATAATTTCTTTAAAACCTTTAATAATTTATATAGGTTTTTTTTATTAATAATATATATATATATATATATATATATATATTTTTTTTTTTTTTTATTATAAAATAACATAATTTTGAAATACCCTAAAACGGTACGCCGAAATAGGTCGGTATCAAAATATTCCGTTCCAATAGACAAACCGAAACAGGTCCGAAACGATATTCATAACATTGATTATACGAATACGCGTCCGCCGGTTAAACTCAGAAACCTAAAATCAAAAACTTACCTAACCTAAAATCAGAAACCACCTAAAGAAAAAAACATCATTAACGACAACACCTTACGCCTCCGTCTGAAACCTTATCATCAAGCACATAGGCGCGATGGGGCAACGACGCCTCTGTTCATTTCTTTCTTTTCTTTTCATTTTTTTTTTCCTTTTGAGGTTTTTTGGTGTACATAATGCAAATTTGTTTTGGTTTTAAGAACAATTTTTTTTTTTTTTTTTTAAGCACAAACTTCATGCCGACCAAATCTTGAATTTCAACCGGTATCTACCGAAATGTCCCGAAACACTTGAAATAAACTGAAATGACCCGAAATTTTTTCAAAGTAGAATAGGGTAGGTTATTGTTCCGGTTTGTCCAGGAATACCCTGGACAAAATTCCTGGAGTCGCCACTGGGGTGAACCATATATATATAAGATTTGTGGGGCGTTCTAGTCTTTTAGAATTTAGAGTCACATATTTTAACTAAGATGGTATGTCGAATAGTTTGAATGAAAAGGGTTGATTTTTCGTTAGTTGGATGGCTGATATCTTAAATCTGTTACGTACATTTTGCAATGTTATCCTCTTGAAATTTGCACAATGGTGTTCAGCCATATTCAACACTTGACTGAAGTTATGGTTTATATTTTATAGTAGTTTAAAATTTTCAACTTTTAAGGGCATTAATTGAGTTGTCAATATGCTTAAGCTTTGGTTGTCGATTAATCTTTACAGTAGGCATATATGTCAATTGCTTTAATAGCTTTTTTTTTTTTTTTTTTAATATTTTAAATTGAAGTCAAACTCAAGACTTGTAGTATTTGATTAGTACCCTTACCGGCTGCTATTATAAAATTTACATCATGAATTGAATTATGAAGAATCAAAATAAAAGTCTTGAGAAAACTGGTTTGAAAGTTCAAAAACGTGTACAAAACACCTTTGAACGTTTAGACCCCCAAATAACAACTTAACAAATACAAGCAATATGTCAAACAACTAGTGTGCGAAAACTTAACATATGCTATATAACGAAATTGGTTAAATACTATCTAAGCCATAATAGAATAAAACCACAGCAGATAATAAACAAGGCAAAGATAGAGAGGAAGGAAGATGCAAACACAAAGACAACACGCGATGTGTTATCGAAGAGGAAACCGAAGTCCTCGGCGAAAAACCTCTCCGCCGCCCTCCAAGCGGTAATCAATCCACTAGAAAATACAGTTGGGATACAAGGACAGCAATAGACCCTCCAAGCCTAATCTACCCAAAGCACCTAAGCCCTCCAAGCTTCTTGCTCCAACGAGGTTGCGCCAAACCTTTTTCTTTTCTAGCTTCCCGGATTCCTAACTCGCTTCCCGAAAACCCAAACAACTGTCTCACAGTGATGATGATGATGAGAACCAGGTTTGGTATAATGCCTCTCAAGGATTTGACAATGGAGAGGAAGAGAGTTGGGGAATTTGAAGAGACTCTAAGGTAGAGATTGTAGGTGAAACAATCTGGTTTTTCTTTAAGGTTTCTCTCTCAAAATTCTCTCCGGAAGCTCTCATTCAATCGTGAGTAAAAGGGGTATTTATACTTTGTGTGGGAGAGGAATGTGAAATGTCGGGTTTTACAAAACAGGGGTGACTCGCGGCTTGACCTCGCAGCTTGACTAAGTCGCGAGATCGATCCGCGAGCTAACCGTATGGCCAGATTGTCTGTTTAGTGCTCCAAATAGCATGACTGTTCATCTTCCAAAGCATGCTTGGCACGTGTGTCGCTTCCAGCAGCGACTTGCAGCCATGAGACACCCGCGAGTCCCAGCCCGCGACACTCTGTTTTCTTGCACACTCTTGAGCAATCTTCACTCTATCTCACTCACTACCCTTACAACAAACCCACCTAAATACAGGGTTACTAAATGCTGAATTACAAGCAAATTTGGCACAGAATAAAGCCAATTAGATGGTTGAATAAATTCAACCTTACAATCTCCCCCTTTGGCTATTCCGTGACAAAACCCTAAAACAGACTCTAGACTTAACATGTGAGTTAGGAACAGTTGAGCAAAACTCACTCACACCTAACTCTAGAAGTTGTGAAGCACTTGAATCATATGAACATAATACTCCTGAAACACAACAATACACCATGATCATTGTAAGCAGAAAATTATAAAAGCATATGAAACAGGCAAGATGTGATCAAGCAAAGATGGAGTAAGATACAAACCATGGCTTGATCAACCAAGTGACCACCACAAGGTAGTGATCACGGTGCTCATTCACACTTGGAATGAACACAAGGACATACAAGTTAGCAAGCACAAGGCAAGACACTTGTATGCTCAACACTCAACCAATGCATAACACACAAGGCATATGCATCAAGGAACAATCCTACAAGGGCACAAGAGTGACAAGACATAAACTAAAATGCAAAATATTTAGATTAAAGTACTGATTTCAACATAGTATAAAGGCTGCATAAAGCAAGGTACATACCATAAAGCCTACAAACCATGCATAAAACATTAACCCTAACAACTTACAAAAGCAAATGGGTACAAATACGTAACATCCTGAATAACAGTTTTACAAAACACAATATATCAACTTAAAGAGAAAATTGAAACTCAAGAAGAATGTAAAGACACTCCCCTTAGATAATGACACTCCCCCTCCGATCATGCCTATCACTCCCCCTTTTTGTCATGGAATAGGCTAGTCATCCTCTTCCAGCTTTCTCTGAATTTGATCCAATTGAGTTTGAAGAGAAGTAAACTTCATATCCCATCGAGTGCTTTGATGGTGTAGAGAAGCAATGAGTCCAGACATCTTTGTATTCAACTCGTGGACAGAGGAGACAATGCGATCAAGTTTCTCATCTAAGGAGAGAGTGCTAAACTGAGAGTCACCGTGAGATGCGTAAGTTTCTGGTTTGGCTCTCTTCCGACTATGTCCAATGCTTGCATTGAATGTACGCATGTTGATTGGACTTGGTTTGGGGATAGGAGACTCATCACCCGTTGGATAAATTCCCTTGAGCTTCAAGATCCGTGAAATGAGACTGAGAAAGGAATGCATATCCGAGACTCATTTCAAGAACCGTTTTGCGCAGAACATGAAAGATATGAGCACAAATGTCTATTTCCTCATCGAGATTAGATCATGAAGAAACAAAGCACGTCCGAGGTTCATATACCCAAGACGTGATAAAGGGTACAAATTGTGAAACATCACAATTGTAAGCACTCTCGTGTTTGGAGAAAGAGAGGAAACACTGATGGATTTGCCATTGGGTGAGAACTCCAAGTCTTGACCAAGACTTTGTTTGAGAAGCACCTCATCAGGACAGAGATCATCATAAACTGGTGAATATCGGAAAATGGGTCTGTTGATGTGAAGAATTTCTGCTAGATATGTAGGAGAGACAGAAAAGCTCTTTTGCCGAACCCAGCACTTAAGTTCATCTCCTTCCACAATTGCGTTAGCATAAAATTCTTTAACCAACTATTCATACACGTCATCCGGATCAGAGAGAAGGTAATTCCAATCCTTGTGAGCAAACCATTTCGGAATGTCGGTGTTATGAAGTGAGGACTGATCCACAGCTCTTTCTAGTAATGGTGTGGCATGTAGAAAGAAATTCTCATAAGATTGATAGGCTGTATATGATCTGAACTTGTTGGGATCGAATCGCTTTGATGAAGAGCGAGTCACTTTTGGGTGAGGTGTGTCTTCATCAACATCAATTACTGGTTCCTTCCCTTTGGAAGAACCTCCTTTCACACAATGACTTTCTTGAATGGTGACATGACCAAACTGCATTATGAATAAGGAAAATGACAGAACACAATCCAACAGACAATATTAGCGGTGGGTTTTTATGTGAATTTTTTTTTATGTGAATTTTGGATTTTTGACACAAGAAACAAAAATGATTGAACAAACATAAAAAGAAGCAACAGTATTCACAAATGGACAAACAAACAAGAAACATGTTGCACAAAGAGCTAATCAAAGAGGTGTGTGCCCCAACACAAACAGACTTATCATATTATAAATATGTGAAGCACACAACACACAAGAGAGTCAAGGAATTGTACCAACACCAATGGTCTTACGAAGTGATTCAAACCGTGGACCATCGAGAGGCTTAGTGAAGATATTCGCCTTTTGATTGTCGGTGTGTATGAACTCAAGACACACAACTCTTTCCTCTACCAAATCCCGAATGAAATGGTAACGTATCTCTATGTGTTTGGATTTTGAATGCTTTGGACAGATTCTTGGAAAGATTGATGGCACTGGTGTTGTCACGAGAAGACACACATCGTTCCTTGAGGAATTCCATAGTCATGAAGTAATTTCTTCATCCAAAGTAGCTGAGTGCAAAGAACTTCCAAAGAGCGATGTATTCTGCTTCTGCAGAGATAGAGACACTCGACTCGCTTCTTGCTCATCCACGAGACAAGATTGTTACCAAGATAAAAACAACCGCCTGAAGTGCTTTTCCGATCGTCTACACTGCCAGCCCAGTCAAGATCTGAATACCCAAAGAAGACAAGCATTTGAGTCTTTTGAATACCACAGACCATAGTTTGCGTACCATTCACATATCGAATGATTCGCTTAGCAAGCAGCCGATGAGATTCCTTCGGATTAGCTTGGTACTTGGCACAAACGCCCACACCGAAAGCAATGTCCGGTCTACTAGCTGTAAGGTAGAGCAAACTCCCTATGATGCTCCTGTACAATGTAGGACTTACTTCAACTTCTGACGAATCCACATTCAGTTTAGTGGAAGAGCTCATGGGAGTGGAGGCATGCTTTTTGGAGTCTAGTCCAAACTTCTTGACAATGTTTCTGGCATACTTCTCTTGAGATACAAATATACCCTCCTTCTGTTGTTTGACTTGAAGACCCAAGAAGAATGTGAGCTCCCCCACCATACTCATCTCAAACTCCTTCTTCATCTCCTTAGAAAATTCAGTAGCACGATCTTCGATAGTTGCCCCAAACACTATGTCATCAACATAGACTTGTGCCACAAGGAGATAATCTTCATCATTTTTGACAAACAGAGTTCGATCGGCATACCCTCTCTTGAAACCTCTATCTAGAAGATAATGTGTAAGACGATCGTACTGTGGCTCTAGGCGCTTGTTTTAAGCCATAAAGGGTTTTCTTCAATCTTAATACATGATCCGGAAAATGAGGATCTTCAAATCCTTTTGGTTGCTCAACAAATACTTCTTCATTTAGATATCCATTCAAAAATGCGCACTTTACATCCATTTGATAAAGTTTGAAATTCAAAGTGCACGCAATGGACATGAGGATTCGAATGGATTCGAGTCTTGCTACCGGAGCGAATGATTCATCAAAATCCACTCCTTCTACTTGAGTGTATCCTTGGGCTACTAACCGAGATTTGTTTCGAATTATCTCTCCATCTTCATCAGTTTTGTTTTTAAAAATCCACTTTGTGCCTATAACATGAACGTTCTCGGGCCGTGGAGCAAGTTCCCACACATCATTCCTCACAAACCGATTAAGCTCTTCATGCATTGACTCAACCCAATTCTCATCTTGAAGAGCCTCTTCAACCCTTTTTGGTTCAAACTGTGCAAGATAACAGTGATATGTTACATGATTGGCTAGTAGAATATTTCCTTTCCTGAGGCGAAGACCGTCATCAAGAGATCCTATGATATTACTTTCCGGATGATTCTTGATAACTCTTGAAGATGGCCTTTTTGAAGTGGAAACTTCATCACTACAAGAGATAGGAGGATGAACTTCTGGAGGAGTAAGAGGACTTGAAGTTCTAGACATCAATCTCGTTTCCATTCTTGGGTTGATGGGAGTCGATTCTACTTCCGGTATAGGTTCTTCCCCTTCTATATCCAAAGCTTCTACCTCAACATGGTGCTCGGCCCTTCTACATCATCAATCATTTCCACCTTAGGTAAGGCATCATCAATCTTGACATTTATGGACTCCATCACAGCCTTTGTTCTCTTGTTAAACATTCTATACGCTCAACTTGTAGTAGAGTAGCCAAGAAAAATACCCTCATCACTTCTCGCATCAAACTTCCCAAGATTCTCTCGATCATTTAAGATATAGCATTTACTTCCAAATACCCAGAAATACTTCACTTTAGGCTTCTTCCCATTCCATATCTCATATGCAGTCTTCTTTGTACCAACTCGAAAGAAAATCCTATTGCCAATGTGACACGAGGTGTTCACAGCTTCTCCCCAAAATTTTTGAGGTATTTCCTTGTTAAGCAACATGACTCTTGCCATCTCCCGAATCACACGATTTTTTCTCTCTACCACTCCATTTTGTTGTGGAGTTTTGGGAGCTGAAAACTCTCTTTTAATTCCATTCTTCTCACGAAGGACTCGAATCTTGCATTCTCAAATTCCCTCCCATGATCACTTCTAACTTTGACTATCGGAATCCCTTTTTCGTTTTGTAGTTTCTTGCACGAATCTCCAACCTCTCACAAGCTTCTCGATTTTTCTCTAAGGAATTCAACCCAAGTGTATCTTGAGTAGTCGTCCACAATGACCATGATGTATCTCTTCCCCCCTAGGCTTTCAGTTTTGGTTGGCCCCATTAGATCAACATGAAGTAACTCTAAGCACCGAGAGGTGGCTATCACATTCACCTTGTGATGACTTGCCTTAGTTTGCTTCCCAATTTGACATGCACCACAAACAGTCTTTTTTTTCACTTTTCCAAACTTAGGAAGTCCCTCGACCGCTTCAAGTTTGGAGACTTTTGCTACTTGTTTGAAGTTGGCATGCCCAAATCTGTGATGCCACAGCTCCAACATATCCACACGAGCACTTCTACACGATATGGGTGCCGTGGGAACTATTCCATAACAATTATCTCGTAGTCCGATTTCCTTTCAAAACCTGAATCCCCTCTTCATTGATGATCAAACATCCCTTCTTAGAGAATTGTACCAGAAAATCATCATCACAAATTTGAGTGATGCTCAAAGAAATTCGCCTTGACCCTTTTATGTACAAAGACATCTTTCAAAGAGGCAAACCGTATCTCAATGGTTCCTTTGCCTAGGACTTGAGCATGACTTCCATCACTAAAGGTCACATAGTCACCAACCTTTTCTTTGAGTGTCTTAAACAGTGTCTTATCCCCATGTCATATGGCGAGAACACCCACCGTCAAGATACCACAAACACGCATTAAACACCTTCAATGAGGTATGCACAAATAGGTTCACATGCGATAGACATTCTTGACCTTCAAACACACACTCATCATCAATTTTCATTCTTCTTTCAGATTGATTTTTCATTTTCAGATTCTCAATCATCTCACACAAAATTCTATTCTTTCTTTTATATTTCTTAATCAATGATTTAGATTCAGATATGCTCTTGTGTAAGACATGATTCTGACTTTCAAGATATTCCAGCATGTGAACAAATACTCTAGCATGTTTCTTAGTTTTTAACAACTCTAAAAGACCATCAAGAAGACACCTTTCGGACATATGCATAGAGTCATTTTCACAAACACTTAAGCTACAATTCAGCATGGTATATTCCAAAACAACAATCACAACACAGGGGTCTAGGATCACACTTAGGTAATAAAACCACAACAAGTGTACCTGCTCTGATACCAATTGAAAGTTAAAAAACGTGTACAAAACACCTTTAAACGTTTAGACCCCCAAATAACAACTTAACCAATACAAGCAATATGTCAAACAACTAGTGTGCGGAAACTTAACATATGCTATATAACGAAATTGGTTAAATACTATCTAAGCCATAACAGAATAAAACCACAGCAGATAATAAACAAGGCAAAGATAGAGAGGAAGGAAGATGCAAACACAAAGACAACACGCGATGTGTTATCGAAGAGGAAACCGAAGTCCTCGGCGAAAAACCTCTCCGCCGCCCTCCAAGCGGTAATCAATCCACTAGAAAATACAGGTTGGGATATAAGGACAAAGAATAGACCCTCCAAGCCTAATCTACCCAAAGGCACCTAAGCCCTCCAAGCTTCTTGCTCCAACGAGGTTGCGCCGAACCTTTTTCTTTTCTAGCTTTCCGGATTCCGCTACTAGACCATAGCATCAACCAATGAAGATTGGTTCCTTCCTAATCGCTTCCCGAAATCCAAACGACTGTCTCACAAAGATGATGATGATGAGAACTAGGTTTGGTATAATGCCTCTCAAGGATTTGACAATGGAGAGGAAGAGAGTTGAGGAATTTGAAGAGACTCTAAGGTAGAGATTGTGGGTGAAACAATCTGGTTTTTCTTTAGGGTTTTTCTCTCAAAATTCTCTCTGGAAGCTCTCTTTCAATCGTGGGTAAAAGGGGTATTTATACTGGAGTGGGAGAGGAATGTGAAACGTCGGGTTTTACAAAACAGGGGTGACTCGCGGCTTGACTAAGTCGCGAGATCCAGTCGCGAGCTAACCGTATGGCCAGTTGTCCTGTTTTGTTCTGTAGTGCTCCAGCTAGCATGATTGTTCATCTTCCAGCATGCTTGGCACGGGTGTCTTTTCTCACGGCGGCTTGCAGCCGCGAGACACCCGCGAGTCCCAGCCGCGACACTCTGTTTTCTTGCACACTCTTGAGCAATCTTCACTCTATCTCACTCACAACCCTTACAACAAACCCACCTAAATACAGAGTTACTAAATGCTGAATTACAAGCAAATTTGGCACGGAATAAAGCCAATTAGATGGTTGAATAAATTCAACCTTACATGGTTTTATAAACGTGTTCCCCGGCCTTTTCGATTTCATTTTAAAGTCCTTATATTTTTTTTTGATGAATGACATCATTCTCATTATAAAGATTTTAAAATGGTACTAAAAAAACCATTGAAGTAAAAATCAAAGAGAACCAGCAATAAATTCAGACCTTTACATCAGATTCACATCTAGTAATCAAAAGGGAAATACCCCAAAAGCAACAAAGACAGCCAACATTTTATGAATGAAAAACTACAGGCCAAGATAGTTGATTTTGGGTTCTCAAAATATCCACTAGTTCTTGGCACGCCTGGATTACCTTGATCCGGACTAGTTTTTTTTTTTTTGATAAAAATGTCGTAATTTTATTAAGACGAAAATAAAAACAATACTTCTTGAGTTAAAACTAACTCAATCATACTAGGATTTTCCTATATCCAAGTTACATAACGAAACACATTCTTCATATATTGAGCCAAAATGTGTGTTGGCCATTTGCCTTGTCTTCTGAAATGAGAAATTTGTATTTTGTACCCGTCTAAACCGAAAGTTCAAAAATGTATACAAAACACCTTTGAACGTTTAGACCCCTAAATTACAACTTAACCAATACAAGCAATATGTCAAACAACTAGTGTGCGGAAACTTAACACATGCTATAATACGAAATTGGTTAAAGACTATCTAAGCCATAACAAAATAAAACCACAAAGAGATAATAAACAAGGCAAAGATAGAGAGGAAGGAAGATGCAAACACAAAGACAATACGCGATGTGTTATCGAAGAGGAAACCGAAGTCCTCGGCGAAAAACCTCTCGCGCGCCCTCCAAGCGGTAATCAATCCACTAGAAAATACAGGTTGGGATACAAGGACAAAGAATAGACCCTCCAAGCCTAATCTACCCAAAGTGCACCTAAGCCCTCCAAGCTTCTTGCTCCAACGAGGTTGCGCCGAACCTTTTTCTTTTCTAGCTTTCCGGATTCCGCTACTAGACCATAGCATCAACCAATGAAGATTGGTTCCTTCCTAATTGCTTCCCAGAAATCCAAACGACTGTCTCACAGTGATGATGATGGTGAGAACCAGGTTTGGTATAATGCCTCTTAAGGATTTGACAATGGAGAGGAAGAGAGTAGAGGAATTTGAAGAGACTCTAAGATATAGATTGTGGGTGAAACAATCTTGTTTTTCTTTAGGGTTTCTCTCTCAAAATTCTCTCTGGAAGCTCTCTTTCAATCGTGGGTAAAAGGGGTATTTATACTGAGGTGGGAGAGGAATGTGAAACGTCGGGTTTTACAAAACAGGGGTGGCTTGCGGCTTGACCTCGCGGCTTGACTAAGTCGCGAGATCCATCCGCAAGTTAACCGTATGGCCGATTGTCCCTGTTTTGTCCTGTAATGCTCCAGATTAGCATGACTGTTCATCTTCCAAAGATGTGCTTGGCACGTGTCTTTTACAGCGCGCTTGCAGCCGCGAGTCACCCGCGAGTCCCAGCCGCGACTCTCTGCTTTTCTTGCACACTCTTGAGCAATCTTCACTCTATCTCACTCACTACCCTTACAACAAACCCACCTAAATACAGGGTTACTAAATGCTGAATTACAAGCAAATTTGGCACGGAATAAAGCCAATTAGATGGTTGAATAAATTCAACCTTACATAAACTCCGTAAGTTTATGACAAATCCCCTCAATAATATTACTTATCACAGTTGGTGACTCACTCACACCATGCGAAGCATCACCCACAATCTGGGATTCACACTGCACAATTACTTCAAGTTTACCTACATCCCAAGCAAAAAGATCACCTTCTTCTAACGCTTTAGCTTCACTTCTAGCGGTCCCAATGGGAGAAGTAAGTGTTTGCTTAAAGTTTTCATTACTCTTCCCTCGGCATCTCTAATAACAGCCCCCACACCAGTTTGAGAGCCGAGAGAAGATCGCTCTGTCAACTTTAAGCTTATACCAAGGAGGATGTGGAGCTCCCCATTGGACACAGGCCTAAGCCACAGTGTAGAGTGATGCTTTGAAGTTGGGTGTTTGGTATTCGTTGAGTAGAAATCTAGCCTTGTGCAAAATTGCCCCACCCTCCCGACTTCGGTTTACCTTGACGAACTTCATTCCAATTACACCATGTACTCCATGCCACCATGATTATGTGCTCCAATTTTACTTTGGTATACTTCCATACAGTTTATTTTTTGGTTTTTTTACTTCGTTATAGTCTATTAATGCTAAGTGAGATCGTAAACGAGCTAAGCTGAGCCAAGTTTCAAAATTTCAAGCTCTTTTTTTTTTTTTTTTGAAGATGAGCCAAGCTTGAGCTCATCACCAAACAAAATTTTATGCTCAAGCTTGGCTCATTTTCTTGTCAAGCAAGCTCAAGCTTGTTCATGATCTGCTCTCGATTAACTCTCTTTTTCTATACATTGTGAAACTATGACTAAAATATTTTCTGTCTTCAAAATTTCATGAATTTTCACTATAAATAGACTATTTATATCATTAGTAAGTTGCAAATAATAATTTTACATCATATGAAAATGTTGACAAATTTATACAATAAAATTTCAACTTTAGCTTGTTTACGAACACATTATTATACTTAAACTTGACTTGTTTAACAATTAAGCCTAAACTTAACTTGGCTTATTTTCTAAACAAACAAACATAAATAAACTTTTTCTCGAGTTGAGCTTGAGCTGTTCATAAATAGTTTGGTTCATTTACACCCTTATTTTTATGAGATTAAATTATGTTTTCTTCAACGCATTTTCATAAAAGTGTTTGGACTTGGTTTAGACTATTACCACCCCTCCCTCCCAAAAACATTATTCTTCTTCTTCCTCCTTTTTTTTTTTTTTTTTTTTTTTTTTTAAGAATAAATTTATCTATATAATATCCTGAAACTTGAAATGTAGCATTTATACGCTCTTGTTGAATCACATCAATGTAGCATTTCGATCTTTCTTCCATTTCGGTCCACTATGATCCATTAAGCTCATGATCTTAAAGTCCTTAACAAAATGATACTATAAAGTAATTTACATTTTTTTTCCTTGTATTTTGTATTTAATTTTTTCACCATAATTAAGTTGAAGACAATTGGCTTTTGTTTATTTTTGTGGATTCCATTTGCAATATAAAGTATAAGATATAAAAGCAGATTTTAGGCATATGTTATGTCATACTTTAAGATAACAGAGATTTTGCGTGTGACCTTGTTTGGATTAAAGAGATGTGATATTTAGCACTTAGATTAATGGTCTTAATCATAGTTGTTCTTCAATGCAGATACTACAATTCGTCACTTCCAACAGGTTAACTAAGTGATACGCCCGTAAGTTTGGTCGTCCATTGATGGCTGGACGACAGTTACAATCTACATAAAAGAGTCAGCAAGTAGCACGCAATCAGATAAAACGGACAAAAGATCAACTATAGCTAGCAGACTTCAGTGTAAGCAAGCGTTACAAACACCAGAAATGCGTGGCCATAATGACTCCAAAGGATATAAGATGAAGAAGCCTAGCGAAGGGCTAGACCAAAAGAAGAAAGTCAAACAAATATTCTTAGCAATATTCTATACTCTTTATTCTCTCCAAATCACTTCACTGACTTGATCTTCTGAGGATTTGTGGCTAGCACCACACCAGTGTCTTATCTAAAAATCACCTCTTTACAGGATCTATTTTAGTCATCCACACCATCTTTGGATGAAGGGAATCAACAGACGATTTTCTGCATCATCACTAAGCGAAGTGATGTTTACAACTTTGGAAAATTATTTTTGGAGCTAATCACAAGGAAGTGGACAATAATAAAAAGCTATGAGAATGATAACATTAATAATATTGTTTGGGTCCGTCCCCTTCTTGCAAGAGGCAATATAAGAAACATTGTTGATCCATGACTGCATGGAAAATTCGACACCAACTCGGTTTGGAAGGCAATAGGGACAGCAATAGAATGCGTGCCATTAATTTCCATCCAAAGGCCAAAGCGTGAGCCATGTGGTGATTGAATTAAGGAATGCTTGGAGATAGAAAAGGCTTATGAACAAGATTGGGGTCCAATCATGAAATCCAACGATGCATTTGAAATAAACCCTTTGGGCCTTGAGATGGATATGGTTACCCAAGCAAGGTAGTGCGTAACTACGTACTATGTAGCCAATGGCTGGTTGACTATAATAGCATACAAACGACCCTATTTGAGGTTTTTTTTTTTTTTTTTTTTTTAATTTATTTATGAAAAACGATCCAATTTGTTGAATGTAAATATAATGATCGCTTATTTTCATTTGAGAGAGAAAACAATAAGTTATTATTTTCAAAATCTATAGATCTTAGTATAAACAAAATAAGTTATGAAATCCAAAGGTCTTTGTACTTGTTACTTGTTAGCTAGATTTGTTGATATGTAACCCAATCAAGACCAAAGAGAGAGAGAAGTCTTAATAGACAGAGAGAGCTACCTTCTGGTCTTCTTTTGAGGTTTTTTTTTTTTTTTTTTTTTTTTTTTTTTAATTATTTTTTAGTATATATTTATAATAAATATCACTTTTGAACTTTAATGTGGGTGTCAGTTTGGTTTATAAACTTTTGATTAGAGCAGTTTACTCAATGTATTTTATTTTATAACAAATTAAACCTTTTAACTAGCACTTTTCATTAAGGACATACATTTAATCACGTGATTTACACAAATTTTTTTTCATATGATTAGTAACTTCGGAATGTCATTATTATCACATCGACAATATTACCAACCGTTCTTGATAATAATTCTTTATCAACAGACCAAAACACCAATCTGTTTTTTGGTGTAGGTGAGAATTGAATCACATATTTCTTATCTAACCATTAGAGATTTTAACAGTTAATGAATTAACTGGAACCCACATATTACCAACTTAATGTATAGGCATTAATTGTTCTTTTTTTTATTTTTTTATTTTATTTTATTTTTTTTATGTTTAGGAGAATTAGGGTTCATTGTTCAAATTAAAAGCCCAGGTACCAAATAGAAACCCATCTTAAAGTCCAAAGGTGATGTTAGTTTAAAGTTCACACAATTTTTCTATATCGGTCTTCAAAATAATTAAAAATTTATTTAGTCCGGCTCATGGAGACCCATTCTTAATTTTTAGTAGAAGAAGCACAACTGTATAACTAGTGGTGGTGGATAGGGATGGCAATTTTGTCCCACCCCACTTGACCCGTCCCTCCCCGCTTCGCCCCACGCAGGTTTTCCCGGCCCCGTAAAGGTGGTGGAGCGAGATTTTAGGACTTTTTAGACCTGCCCTGCCCAGCCCCATCCCCGCCCGCCCGCATTGATAACTGTTAAATTATAAATTTTTCATACCCTAAAATCCTACTATTTAAATAAACGTATCATCAACTTATTTTATTCTACCTAATAAGACTATCAGCCTCTTTTTTTCTCTAGCAAGGTTTGAAATAAGGTACCAATTTTAATATTTTCTTTTGTCTTTATTAAACAAATTTATATACTATTGAATCATTGATTTTGTATTATGAGATTTTTTTTTTTTTTTTTTGGTTGTGATATTGTCTTGTTAAGCACTTTAATAATATTATACAATTTTTTGCTAAAAATTAGTTTGATTTGATGGGATATAGTTATTTGTAATTTCAAGTATATTTTTACTAACGAAATAGGTTTTATTAAAAACAATTGTAATAGCTGAGGGCAAATTAACAAGAAGTAAAGTTTTACAGGGTGGGGTGAGGCTTGCGGGGCCCCAAAGGGCAAGGATGGGGAAGAAAAATTTTCCCGTCATGTGGGGTGGGGTGGGGTGGGGATGGGGTAAGATAAAACCATGTGGGGTAAGGGCAAAGACCCTATCCTTCGGACCCACCCTGCTCCTTTGCCATCGCTAGTGGTGGATTCACTTATATGTAGAATATATATGGTATATAACTCGCACCAACAGCTTTTATTTTTATTTTTTTACAAAAATATATTGGCTATATATTAGAGATTAATAAAGTTTTGAATTCTTTTTTATAACTGCACTCACTAAATAAATTTGAGGTTTTTACGAATATCTCCCTTTCATTTCCATAGCAATTAACAAAATGACTAAGCTTCACATATAAAAGAATAGTGTGAAAAATAGAGATAAAATATCTCCCAAAAAGTTAAAAATAAAAACAAAAAAAGAGGCCTGTCTTGGATTGTATTTTCATATTTTGTATACCTACGACTTTAAGTAGAAGTGGCATTACTGAAAAGTGTTGAACACACCAAAAGATAAAATTTGTTTAGTATAGCTTATTTTAAAAAAATGAAAATGTGATTGTTTAGAAGTTGTACTTAAAAAAATGAAGTTTAGTAAGGTAATGCTTGGAAAAGGTGAGATTTGTATTATCTCAATTTAAGGAAATGCAGGTTATT